>CM026208.1:20752981-21487981 GCA_014839995.1 Xenentodon cancila | reverse complement strand
GACACTGCAGCACTTCAAAACTAAGGGGAGGGCTTTCCATTAACTCAATGGAAAAGGGCTGCAGGACTGAATGGTGGATGTCTGCGTGTGTTTTTGTTCCTCTATGTCTTTGCAGCAGAAATGGCTACGGATCCATTAGCCTGATTTGTCACAGCAGGAGCACCCCAAAGATCTCTTATCAGCTCAACGTACCTCTCGAGTGGCGAGTCTGTCACTCATCTCCTCCGCCTTTTCAATGTCCCCTTCAGCTATGGCCTTCTCTATGTTCCTTTCTAGGCCGGACTGCAGAAGAGATGGGGAAAAAAAAAAAAAATCAGATTTTTTTTCTTTTTTTGGAAATAAGGATAGAGGGGGAAAAAAAATCAAAGAGTAACTTCAAAAGTCCTCAGGGCCCTATTTTTAATATGATTGCCATTACCACAAATATGTAGATTTCACTTCACAAATGAAAACCGTTTTGATTGGATATTAGTCAGAAAATCTTAGAAATGCTACAGGAGATTACCAAACATAAATGTGATTCTTTAATTACACATTTCCATTACAGGCCTAAGCAAAAAAAAAAAAAAAATGGGGGGGTTTGCAGCCCCCATTCACTGACGGGCAGCCAGTTCTGGCGTGATGAGCCCAGTGGAAGGAGCAGAGCACCGGATTTCTTCAACTCCTCAAAATTTCGTCATGGTATGAAAATGCACCGGAAAGTGCAGTGATTATTAAGTTGTCCTGCTTAAATATATTTTTGATTCACTGTAAAACTACAAGAACATTTACCGGCAGACTTTGATTTAAACAACTTAGGGAAATAATTTTTAAATAAAAATCAAACTCTTTAAATGCAGTTAAGGTTGCTGAAGCGTACGCTGTTATTGGGTGATTTTATACATCCGGTAGCTACGGTATACAGTATACATAACTCTTTCTCACACAACTCTGTGAAAGTCTTTCCAGAAGTAAAATAATATATTAATTACAAGGAACTGCATTAGAGGAGTAGAGGAGCCCCTCATTATGTTGATGTGGCAAGTTCTGTTTCATTCGGCTTGTTAATTATTTCTTTTATCCCTTCATATTTGCCCACTTCGTCTAAAAATCAGCAAAAACTCAATTTTATGCTGTTTTGAGATAAATTAACAGCAAAATACTCCAAAATAATAATTAAAGGGATTTCAAAATGAAATTAGAGCAGTTCCCATTGACTGGGTCGCTTTTAATGTTCTTCAAGCTTGCAAATATTTTGCTTCATTGGCAATTTGTGATATTAATTCATCTTTGTAGTCCAATGAAAGAAAGTTTAGTTTTCATTTTTTTAATTAGGAATTCCTTACAGAAGTAGCAACGCATAGCTTTTATATAACCATTCATTTCAATGTTTCAGCTGCAGTCACAGAGGTTGAACGAGGTACTCTGACAATGTCTTCTTTTGTCAAACAACATCTACATTTTCATTTTTTTCCTTAAGATGAAAACCTACATCTCACTTTAATCCTAACCACAACAGAGAGAAGATTCATCCTAATCTTATCACTAAACATGGCTGAACATAATCCCTTACATTCTTCTCTCCGTCAGGTTGACTTACTACAAAGGGTTCTTCTAATCCACATGTCATATCACATAAAACAATGAGAAGATACAGTGGCACCGAGACACAAAGGATGTGAAGGTGTTACTAACAGCTACGACAGACGTAGAATTAAACTTCAGAAGATAAGTTGGAAGGAACTCTTTACCTTTGGAGCGGGTTTGGAGCATGCAGGGGGTTGAAATCGATCATTCACACCAAAATACTGCTTAAGCTCGTTCCAGTGTTTCTCCTGCTTCTCTTGATGCTGTCTGACAGAAAAAAGAAAGAAAAATCTTTTAATGTTAACTGCATGTGGATCAGCATTACAGTGAGGCAAGAAATCGTCAGTGGTTCTGCTCCTTCTTTAAAAAGATTTTATGATTGCATGTTTTTAATTTAGAAAACCCCCTATTTGTGAAACTAAGGTGATGGTTTCTTCCTCAAAAAACACCACTTCAGTGTCTCAGTGTTTGCTAATTAGAACTTGCACACTTCTAAAAAAACTTTAATATGCTTTGCATTATTATCTGCAAAACTCATTATACTGTGCTTGTGTATTATACTACAAATATTAAGAAAATATAATTTAGGTTTGGGAATCCCATGACCCTGGATGAATGGATGGATGAATTTGAGTGGCATCAATTGTTACAGTATATTTTCACTTGTGCATGATGAACAGAAACATTCTTTTCATCCCAACTCCAAGGTTATTTTCAAGAGTTTTCATACTGTTCTGACTCAATAACACAGTTTATGCCAAGACTTCAACTTTTATTTAACCAATGGAACTTTATTTATATTAACTTAATGGATTTAATGCAATGGTTTTCTATTCTAAAAAAATCATTTTCTTATTTTTTGCATAACAAATAAGCAATAAGTTTATTTATATATATATATATATATATATATATATATATATATATATATATATATATATATATATATATATATATATATATATATATATATATATATATATATATATATATATATCTCCTTGTATCCATAATCTAACCTCTGCATATACTACTCCAGTCGCCATTATCATTCAGTATATTTTCCTGATCATGATTATTTGCATTGCTTGCTGTTATTTTTTTGTGAGGGTTTTAATTACATTCGCCATTTATCCCAAAACACTCAACTTTGATACCTGAATGAGCACATTAACCTCATGGTTTCAGTTCCAAAGTCAGAGAAAACTGTGAGTATATTTTGGGTTTAAGTCAAATGTAAATGAACCGTTTGGGGGTAAATTGCTGGTGAAACTTAGGTTCTTACAGCATGACTTTAAACTTAAACTTAGATCCACAATTTCGATACCAACTAAACAGAAATTTAAAGTTAAGCTCTACATTGTGATTTGTGCAGCAAACAACTAATGTATTTTTTGGTCTTTACAGACCAACAGTTTATGCTGACGTTGCATGTGTGTTTTGGCTTTTAGGACCAGAAATGTATTTCATAGTACTTTTACTATGCACAAACTTCACTGAGTGGACACTGCAAAGAGTTAGTACCTTGTCTCTGCTGGCTCTCCGCTTTTCGCTCCTTAAAATGACATAGAAGACATTTAATCAAACGTGTACATACAACACACACTAGTTAAACAGAGGTTCTCAGGTACAGACAGTAAGACACTTTATTACATTATAATAACGTACCAATGCTGCTACCTTTCATGTGTCTGTTTCGTTTTCTCTTTGGGGGGATTTTTGCTGCCTTAAATTCATCTTTCTTCTTCCGGAGGTCCTGGAATTTCTTAAACACACACAAGAAGTTAATTCACAGATCACACCCCCAGACCTGTTTCTGTAGCACAAGCAGTGTTGTCATGGAGCCCCGCGCATCTTGGGCCAGGTGTGTTTCCGGTGTACTGTCAGTCTCAGCTGCAGCCGCTGTGACGCGGTCGGTCAGTGGAGGCGTAAAGTCGTGTGGTTGCGTTGGGTCGCTCCTTGTACGTCAGCACAACAACTTACGTGCCACAGGTCCTGGGGTATGCCAGGCATGCTGCCAGGCGCGCCGCCCTCCGGAGCCGCCGCGGCAGCGCCGCCGGCCCCGCGAACCGTCCGCGCGTCCGCCGCAGAGCCCGCCGCGCTCGCGCCCGCACACGACTGTCCGTCGAGCCTCTTCTCGTCCACATCTTCGTCCTCGTGCTCTTCGTCGTCTGTGCTGAGGTCGTCCTTGGTCAAGCCTTTAGGCAGAAGTCCGCTGTACATCCCGAGTCATTAATTCGTTTCTCATTTAACTCGTGTTTACGTCTTCGTGTTTCGGTCTGGCCTGCACTTCCGGGTATACAATGTGACGCAATTTCTCCTGAAGAGGTCATTGGCTGAGAGCTCTGCGCAGCCAAACGTCGTCGCACGAGGACTAAACAAAAGCGGCCCCTCGCTGTTTTTAGTAAAATTAACGGATAGATATTTAATTTAATTTTTTATTTTTTTCCCTCGGCTCGTGGAGCGAAAGTAAATAATTTACGGTGACGTGTCAGCTCCGAGTACGCTCGTGTTTATTCGGAGTTTATAGTAGTTGTTACAAAAGCTTGTTTTGTACTTAAGAAAAGTCTCCAAAAAAGCTGTTTATGGACCGTTTCTAATTGAGGTGAGCCAGGTCACCGACAGATCCGTGAAATGGCAAAAATCATTCAAATGCTAACTTATATATGTGTCATGTTCTGGGTGAGATAAGTTCCCTTCTTTGGCCAGTAGTTCGCAATTTGCTTAAAATGCTTTGGGCATTACATTATTATTAGAATGATTAGCATGCAAATCTTGTATGGCCCCTGGCGCTGGCACAGGCATCTACCCTTAAATTGCTCTTTCACAGTCATTCACATTAGGCTCTCTTTTGGTTGCATCTTATTGCAAGGACCATAATATGCATAAATCCTAGCCTGCATTTTGTGGGCAATATGAATTGAGCATAAAGGGTTAGACCCATAAGAGCAATGTATATGTTAAAAGGTTAGATGTCAGGCTACACTATATGTAATGGTAGTAATATCGTAGGAAAAGTAGTAGTACGTAAGTAGTAATGGGTTTATAAACCGAAATAAGCCATACATAAACTTTGTATAAATACACGTTTATAAATGTCAACCTTTTGATTTAAAGCTGATATTGCTGATATTCCTGCTAGATTAAGTAGTGATTATCTGAGACAATTTAATGAAAAGCACGTTGATACAGTATGATGAATTTAACTTCATTAAGTCAAAATGTAAAATATTATTTGATTCCAGCCTCTGAACGTGTGTGTATGAGTTGCTGTATTGAGGTTTGACAGCAGCCCTACCATCCCTCACCTTTCCTTTGCCTGAAATGAGTGATTTCCATACTTTTTTCCCCTAAAATGCAGTGTATGTTTAAAGTTGGCCGAAGAGAATTACACTATATTGAATGTCATCTTGATGATGTAAAATATCCCATCCTCTGAAATATGCAATCATTAACTGGTATCACTCACTCAGCATTATCGTGACTTTAATTACATGTGTGACAAGTTCATGAGCACATCAGTGACTGAAGGTAAATGAGAGTCAAAAGTCTTGTTAATACTAAACAATTTTGGTTTTACAGGTCTGAATCATTTTCTTATTGATTAGTGGGCTTTGTGTTCTATTTCACACTTGAATTAATGTCTCTCAGCTTTCTCACCACCCATGTCTCTCACTCTCTCTCTCTCCCTGGCACGTGCTCCAGTTCATTATTTCTGTCATTTCTTGGTAATTTGGAGTTGGCTTTTTAAAACTTAGAGCCTCTTATTAAGTTTCGGCCATGGTGGATAAGAGGCAGGCCTGTAAGAGGACAGAGATAAACTAATCATCTTAAAACCCTAATTATTAGTATCTTACTGTGACAGACTGTTTTTGCGAGCCAGCCAAATTGAGCCTCAAATGAGGAAAGGCATATCTGTGGAAGTGGTAATAATTTTAAGTCATCTCGATCTGGCTTGGTGTGGCAGAATTCATTAGTGGAGATTAGCACTGTGTGTACAAAGTAAATGAGATATCTAATAGCAAACGTGGAGGTCTGGGGACTCTTAATTTCCTCCCCAGTATGACGGATGATGTTAAGAGGTGATTATATATGTATATTTTAACACTGTGGCTTCAGCTATGTAGATTTGTCTGCTCTTTCACCAAGCAGCAACACTAAACAGTGTCACTAAACTGTTGACCTCTTCCTTTCTGCTGAGTTTCTGCTGCAGAGAGGTGAGAAAAAAGAACCCCAAATCAGATTAAACTGTGTTATACTGATGCAGAGGCAAGCTGAGTTTTTGTGGGGACGTGAGGGAGGTTAATTATGTGTGTAAGGAGAAGGTTGGGGAAAAAATAATAAGATTACAAAGAATAATTTGCTGATATAATTACACCAAAATTGGGTACACACAATCGTAAAATACATGTATTGCTTGACCTGGGTTAGCCAGTGAAATAAATCCTCCTTCTATAGCCTTTGTTAATTTGTTTTTATCATCTCCAAGTGGTGTTTGTGCAGGCAGTTCAATTTGCATGTGTAATTCCACTGTGCAAATGGACAACAAGTAGATAATTCGAGGAAATAGGCTGGTTGCAGGCCCCTGCTATCTTCCCAAGCCTATTAATTTTGAGGAACCGCTGAGGCATGAAACTCATACATCAACTATTTCCTGACAATGCTTAGGCTTATTGTCCCCTAAAATGTCATTACAGCCATTATTTATGAAGCTAATTCATTTATTAAACCATATTTACTCTGACAGAATTTGTCACATTCTATCCATATGCTCAGCATTGCTTTTGAACATTGTTTCTCTATGAGGATGTGCAAATACGTACAACTCACAAGTTTTGAATCAGCCATTTACGTTTCTCATTAAAATTGGAGTATTACCAAAAAGTAACTCATTCATAGCGTAGTAATAGTAATTCATAGCGTTTGTTGACTTTCTTATGGAAATATTTTTATTTTTTCATGGCTAAAGCATCCCTTTATGTACTTTTGTCCTAAGAGAGTAGTTAATACGAAGGCAATCAGATGGACTGTAACTATTTTAGAAGCGCTGATAAATCACCTCCACCAGCAGTTTATTTTTTTTTTTTTTTGCAGGATTGTGCATTTAATACATTACAGTCTGACGAGATGTTGTAGAGTTCTTGCATCAACCCTCCTGTCCTGTTGCTGCTGACTTGTGGGTCTGTCAGTTTAGTGCAGCACACTTCATGACAGTGTGGATAATTTTCAATTGTGAGCAATGAAGTAACACATAAGGGGGGTCATAAATTTTAATGTTACAAGTTCTCTCTGGATAATTCCATCACACCATTCTCTTGCATCTCTTCCTTTGGACTTACCTGTCACCCGAAAGCACTTATCACAGCAGTGGTGATGAGTTGTGTTTGAACTGTTTTACAATATTGATTTGGAGGCATGACATTTTAATTAATACTGGGTGTTAGCTGTCATACAGGCAACAGCCTTGCTGGTTAGAATATGAGACAGGCAAGGTGGGGGCACTGACGATAAGACTAAAGTACTTAGGGGGGGAAAGGCTCTAAAAAGGGATCAATGTGGAAGTAGAGAGACAGTCATGGGTTGACTTTAGGGTGAAAAAAAAACCCAGTAATATCTGTGCACACTGTATTTCTGTCAAGGCCCATTCTCTGCCCGATTACACAATTCATTGAGACACAGCGTGCCCTCTGTCTTCCACAGGTTGCAGAGCACATCATGTTATTGGAAGTCGGTGTTGCCAGCAGAGCCAAAGCCTGTGTGCTGAGAGACAACCAGGAGCAAATTAGGTAACTTTGTAGCAGTCTGTTGAACAGCAATAAGCTTTTAGGGCTTAGCAAGCATAAACACATTAAACTGATGAGATTCATCAGCACTCTAGTGTCAAATCTATTGAGCCCACAGGCAGAGCTCAAACACTGCAAGCTGCAACTGTTGGAGAAAAAAAACAGCGTTGTGGCCTCTGTATGCATCCCAGTTCATCCACAGTGAGCCATGTGATCTTTTAGCTGAAAGATGAAACCTCGACTTTCATACTGACTTACCGTTATAAAGAAAAATGTTTAGCCCCTTAAGCTAAATTGAATAACAAAAGAAGGACTGTGGAATCAAAACATTAGTTTAAACAATTAAAAAAATGAATTCACCATTCTTTATTTAGTCTTTATCTCCAATAATTGACTCAGATGTGAGCATTGTAGCAAAGCAAAGTCACAATTCCAAGGCAATACCTTCAACTTTACAAATTAACAATGGATTTGTGATAAACTTTCTCTGACATGAATGTTTGACGTCAGACACTACACACATAAAATGTTCAAGACATGAAAAATAAGCAGCAACCAGAGGTAAGAGGTTGTATAAACTAAAGTCATATGCACATGATGACATGTAGATAAAGATTATGTGACAAAGAATCACATGACTAAGAAGGGGCTCTATGGTGCATATTGACATTTGTATTTTAGACTTACAGCGCTGAAACATAATAATGGCACCCTTCTCTTCTCCCTGAATATATGACCAAAATAATTTGGAACCTGATGATGTTTTTTTACTTGGTTTTGTCTTATGACGGAAGTCATTTCAGGGCAGTATACGTGTTTATTAAAAATTGTAATTGGTCAATAATATGTACCAAATCCCACTGTGGTTGTCCATAAATGTCCAAACAGGAACACATAAAGCACTGGTTCATTTGTTAGTTTGCCATATTTGGTATCTAATTGGTGTAATCTCATAGCTGCAAAGCTGGATGACCTTACCCTGATAAAATGATACATTTAAATTGAAATATTTTCTCTCAAAGGTACGAAGGCCCTTCAACTTAATTTCACAATTTATCTGTTGTCTGTTCCTTTCCAAATCATTATATCCCTTTGCCTTTTGGATAGTTTCACTGGAGGCAACCAGATCGGCATGAAATTAGCTCAGTTGGAATCTTCATATGGTCCAATCAGATGAGCTGAGATGTAATCTTTGCTGGCCTACCCTACCAGGGCCCGACCCCTCAGATGAAATGGACTACATATTCATAGGTTCACTTGCATGGTTGATTATAGCGGCATAGATGGAATGAACCTTACTCCTGTTTTCTTTGTACATCTTTTTTTTTTTGTTGTGTGATAATGAAAGGTTGAATATTAAATATGAACACTCTTCCAAGATACACACACACACACACACACACACACACACACACACACACACACACACACACGACTGAGTGAATCTATGAACAAAACACATGTCTAACCCTTTTGCACAAGCACAAAATCCAAGCTTTGTCTCATTCCTCATGTCATTTGATATGTTTCCTTTGCATGATTTGTACTATGTAATAAATAGCAAGACAGTTCTTTATTTTGTTGCTAAATAGTGTCATAAGTATTCATCAAGGACCCTGGCATAAATAGTGTCTTATAATAAAGGGTAATATTACCTGATGAATTAATAGTGATGATAAGATACAGGGTAGGAGGTGGAAATGCCATCTTAAATTACATGCAGACAGAAAACCTTCAGCTTGTCTCATTTCCATAAAAGGAGTAGAACTATGCATAAATACAAAGGCTTTGTTAGAAATCAATGTAGTATACTGGATATACTGGACAATTCAGTTAATAAATGGCACATGGGTGACGTATGTATATGATGTACATATATACATATGTATGTGTGTGTGTGTGTGTGTGTGTGTGTGTGTATATATATATATATATATATATATATATATATATATATATATATATATATATATATATATATATATATATATATGAAAACTTATTTTTTCCATAATGATACAATGGCAATTTTCCCATCGCTATATTTGACTGCCAGGGGTGATTGTCTCTTGCAATCATTCAGCATTTTTAATTGACTTATTTCACGAAATGCCAATTTAAAAACAATGAATTATAATGGTCATTTCCCAGATAACAAGTCTTTTCCAACGTAGTGATCCAACATAATGTCATTTGTTATATTCCATTATGTATACTAGCCAATCAAGTTATACTAAAGCATGTAAAAGTTTGATTGATTTGAAAGGAACATCCAAAATCCATTACAATAATGTGATTAGTGTATAACTGTACTTAGATGAAACTTCAGAGAAGCAATATTATTTTTGCTGAATAGATAGATACATATGAAGAAGTTAAATATTCAGTCCAAACATTACTTTTCTGAGAATGAAAGAGACAACATGATTGCTAGAAATAACATTTTATTATTATACCCTTCTAACCGCTATTTATTATTAAAATTGGGATTTTAGTTGGTCCCTTTCACTTTCTAGCTTCTCAAGGAGCTGCACTTCACTTACTCTACTTATATAAAAGGTATTATCATTGTTTTTAATGTCCTCTATATGTTTCAGTCTCAGATTTGTTTGGCTTTGTTTTATTTGTCTGGTATTCTTATTTTTGCTCCTACTTCACCAAAGACCCTGTGACTAATTAAGCTCATAAACACCTCACAAAAAGTTCACAGGTAACCTCTCCATCACAACATAATGGCACGGGGGGGAAAAAGCCCACATATTGTGGAAATCTCCCTCTTCTTAGAGAAAGAGAGAGAGCGAGAGAGGGAGCGAAAGTAGGAGAAGGAATGCCTTGCCTTCCTCATTACACTGCTGTCATTTACTCTTCATCCCCCGTACTCTTTAGTGGCATTAAGACGGGATGTAAATTTGACAGTTAACGCTGTTAGAAAATGGCTAGTTCAAGAAGGGCAGGAATTAGAGATGGGCATTAGGCGCTGATAAGCTCCTTTCCTCTGCCGCGGCGGCTGCTTAACATTCATGGGAAAGTCATCATCAAACAACGTTATCACAGCTCTGTTGACGGCTGAGGAACATCATCACTATGATAATTTTTTTTTATAGCTGTGAGCCAAAAAAGCACTCTTTTATTTCAGCGGTTTGTTAATGAGATAGGAGCTTGTTGGTATGGGCAAATGCAAACTTGCCACTCTCCAGCATTTGTTTGACTCTCCCGTCCTCCCCCCATGTCTCCCACCGCACCCTTCCTCCCGCTGCCTCCCCCTCGCGTCCATACCTCCCCACCCTCCACACTGTTCAATGTTGCAGGGAGAGGGGAGGCATTTTTATGTACTTCTTTCGAAGTGCTGTGTATACATTGCTGAAGGAGGGCCTTTATGTGTACCTTTGCAGATTACTCGCTCAAAGAGAGGAAAACATGCTTATATCAACAAACGCTCTCTCTTAACAGCCCTGTAGCTGGCACCTGTCACTCACCTGGGATTTAGCCATAGATCTAAACAGAAGGAGGATTTTGATATTTATTGAAGCTGAGTAAACTGTAAACTCCCACCAGCAGTAGCTTACGAGTTTTGCTATTAATGATGAAAAGGCTACTTAAAGTGTCAGATCTCGGGGCTATAGCTGTAAACCATCTTCATTGTTTCTTCTCATTTTGTTATTGTGCTCATAAAAGCTCAGTTAGGAGTTAGTTTGGATGCATTTTTGTACGAGCTGCTGCCACTGGAGGAAATTATTTGTACGCTAGTTGCCAAAGCTAAGCAGCTTTTTATGGACGGGGATACAAACTGTGGGCTATAGATACCAAAATCTGATTTTGGCTTTATCGCTGCTTGTTTTGTGCAGTTTGTTATGAAAGATTTAATCTTTAGGAAACGTCATCAAGGGACATGGCAAATCATCTCTAACTTGTTCTAATAACTTCTAAAACTTTTTGTTTGCACTGCAGTTTGCGACCAAAGGTGAGATGACGTGTAGTGTACTACATTTCAGTTGATAATTGCAACCCAGTGTTTAGAGACATTGTTGTTATGGATTGCCATTCGCACTGTCGCTAGTACGGAGGATTTTTCATTTATATTGTCTCCAGATTTGTTATGAATAAGCAAGTCAACCCATTGTGACAGGAAACCATGTGTGAATGATTGCTTAGTGAAGAGTTAATGCCTATGTTGCTACTTTCTGCTTGTTCACCACAATTAGAAATTTGGACAATATGTGAATGTACATAGTTTAAATGATGTCCCCACACTGTGATGCAGTGATGCTCTTGTAAATCATCATAGGACATGCATAAAGTTTCACTGTGTCAATGAAAATGATCATACTGTCAAAACTTGCAAGTTAAGAAGTGTATTTTACAGCTTTTTGACACAGAGCATATTAATTACATTGCACCTTTGCGACTTAAGTTGATAAATGTAAGCAACATTTTAAATGATTTATACACACAACTGCACTTTTAAGTGCAAGAACTCTCTTTCTAACTAAAATACTTTTCAAAAAGAAAACATAATTTATTAATTATTTTTTTATTCTGCATCTAAATACTTACAAGATCAGTAAGTCACTCTTGACTGATTTTTTTCAACATCACATTGGTGAATTTGATTTTTACTCATTTTTGTGATACAAGTAAAGCCCATGGGATGGACTGGAGACCTGTCCAGGGTGTTCCCCTCCCTTTCACCAGCCTGGTGTACATTTTACATTTAGTTCTCTCCTTTAAAAAATATAAAACACATGTTATGAAGTCCTTTTTGCTCAACAGTGAGGTTGTCTTTTGAGTCAATATTTCTTCACTATTCCCGCTTTTCTGTTTGTTTGTAGTTTGGACCATTTGTAAAGTTAGTTAAAATGTCTGTTAAAGAAGATTAACAATTTGAGGTATTCAAAATTCTGGTTAAACTTTTGCCTCATCAGTTTAAAAACTCCTCGTACAGCAACTGTGCTACAGTTTCTCTTATTTATGATAATAAAATGTAATTCCACCCCTTTACTGACATTCAGTGCTCTTATGCTCAATAAATTCTTCTCTCTTTGCCCCTACTTTCATATTTTGAAGCCATTACTTAATCACATTGTCAAAATTCCCATTCCTCCTCTTCTAGCTCACACTGAGCTTTATTTGCAATCCTCTCCGTCTTTTGCCCACATTAATTTTATTCACCCCACTTCTCTGATTCAGTTTTGCTTCACATTGGTGTTTACTTATTTTGAGGATGACTGGATTACCCCTACTGAAATAGCTGTTCCCTAGATTTTAGGTCATCTGCCAAATCCATTAGGGAGAAATATACAAATAACCCTACTTTTCTCTGCCATCCATACTACCCTGCTGTTTCTTGTCTTGTTGCTGTGGCGTTTTACAGGGATGTTAATATTAAACAATTTGCAACCGTTTTGTCCCCTGCTGTATTTATGATTATTAGGTTGTGGGCAATAAATATTTCATGATGATTATAACTGCAGACAAGTGAGTTAGTAGCTTAACCACTTGCTTTAAGAGTCAGCTGCAGCAGTTCTCATAATTCATAATATATTAATTTGTAATTAGTGGATTTAATGAAACTGACACCAAATTATGAGTTATTAGGTGTACAGTTTCAGCAGAAACAAATCTGCTCATTCAGTACAATAAATGTGGCCACATGAAAGAAATAAAGTGAAGAAGCAAAGAGCATTGAAGCTAACGAAGTGCATTACACACTTATTAAAGTAATTTTCACCTTGCCTTCCAGACCTGACAAAAAACACTTTCAAATTTTCATTGTACTCCAAGGTGCTCTATGTGGAGCTTTTTTTTTTCCTTCGTTAACTTTGAAGTGAGCTCAAAAATGTATAGGTAGACAGGGGTGGCATCAAATAATCAGTAACTTCAAAAAGCATGCTGCCACTTAGCACTCCTAAAGCTAATGTCCCCAAGATATTCAGAATGGAAATTATTCAAACTCATTTAGTGGCAGCAAATTGGTCTAAGTTCAATCAGAAAACAGTCTGACACTGAACAAGAAGTGCAGCCTAATTATACTTGTTTGTCAAATGAAAATTTCATTTGGGCAGAAATGAAACCTTCCAGCAACTTCTTTTAAGGTGAGCTCCTAGTTGTATTATCAGCTAAATGCAGTAAAATCCATAATCATATGATGATAATGAAAATGGAGCCAATGTTAACATTCAGGCTTCTGATGCCCCGGGCACATGGCGATAAAAATTAAGTACCATAGTCCTCTGCCAGGCACGCTGACACCCGGGCTGGTCTTTAGCCTCTTAGATGCGTTTTTGCATTTTAAAAACTTTATCAAAGCACTGTTGCAATGTGGAAAATGTCAACGTGAAATGCACTGAAGGCAAATTGGAATTTCATTAATAGTAAAATTATTGCTTTTGACTGATGTATTACTATGCTTGTTAAAAACTGGGGAGTGGAACGCTCGACTGTCTGGTCGGCAGTCTTGCCTCTTCTTGTCCTGTGCTATTTGCTGAAAGTTAGAGATCTACTTTGCAACTCAAAATGGAAATGTGAAGTTGGAAAAGTTACAGGAAGTTAAGAAGATGTATTGTAACACCTTCATTTGTAATGCCATATGAACACTAAAACACCTAACAAGTATACATGCAGAGAAATCACATTTTAATAAAACGTCAGTCTGTGTTCAGACTCAGAGCTGATACTCACCGGTTGATTGAATTTGCGCAGTAGAGCGGTTGGATTTCTTCTCATCATTGAGAACCCAAGCATCAGTCGTTACAGCAAAATGAAGCCCTGGAGGTACCGTCCAGGATGGATATCTCAGGTAAATAGGGCTGACCCAGTGTAACGGTATCAGTTCACTTGCGCTCATTCATGAAGCTGTGTTTATTGATTTGCCCTGTAATCCTCTCAGAGTGCCGTCAGAGGAGAACCTGGGAACAGCGTGTCAGATGGAGGACATTTTATGAAAGACAAACTAGAAAACAGATTACTTTTAATGGAATACACGGTATTAATGCTCTCCTCTGGGTATTCATTTTTTCCAATCTGGTACTGGAAGGACTAAAATTATTTATTTTTGCAATGTTGATAGAACATGTGGAATAATAAAGAAGCCAATTACTGTAAAGTTTATAAATATATATATATATATATATATATATATATATATATATATATATATATATATATATATATATATATATATATATATAATAATTTATTTATTTTATTTTTGTGTGTGTGTGGGTGTGTGTGTTTTTGTGCGTGCATATAATAATTGTCACCAAGTGATGTAAAATCTCATCACAAGACGGCAAAGAAACTTGCCAGCTACCAGATGTTGGTATGAGCTAACTAGTTTTTGAATAAAATTTAATCCACATTAAATTTAATGAAATTTAGCCCACAGTTAAATTCATAAATTTGTAACACATAATAAAAATATGTTGGGTTTTTTTCTTTTAGTTTGTCTCCAAAGTGTTTTAGAGAAAACAATTAGCTTTAATACTCTTAAGTTTAAGCAAGTTGTTTTGCATATCAAAAATAGATGTTTTTTCTTTACTCAAATGGTAGATGTGGACACTGCCAAGTATTTCTTATTTAAAAAGAAAAAGTTTTTACTTACAAAAAAAATAGTAATTCATGATTTTACTTCACACGTCTTTGTGGTGTCTTAGTCGTCATGCACATTGCATGAATTCTCAACACTTTTACCCAAGCTACACATATAATATACTTTAACTAACTTTTTCTTTGGCTTCTTTACAAAAATTAATGGGTTTAACAAATTCCATCAAAACAATGTTATTCTGTTACTTGTACATAGTCAGTTTTGTACAAATCTTAAATTTAACGGGCTCTCCGTGAACTTTACGTCAGTTGAGGGACAAATGTTGTCTCTCACAGTCAGTGCTGCTTTCATTAGCTGGTGATTTTGGGTGAGCTCATTTCTCTTGCCTGCTCCTCCTCATATGCTGTTTTGTTGTCTTTGTATCATTGCAGAGGACTGCCATAAATGGACCTGGTCACATACTCGTCACTTGTCATGGAGCATAAATTAAACTTTTATATAAAAACATTATTATACAGTGTCAGATCGATTGCAAATATACTTGCCATGTTAGATTTTAAAAGAATGATTTAGTATATCTCTTGGCACTGTAACAAACACATTTCTCTCTAGTTGATCATATAGTAAATTCTGTTTTTATTAATCAGTCTGATAGTTATTTTACTGTGTCATGTAGCAGTGCAGCCCACAGCAGTACCGTCTTTGATAACATCTACATTTCACCGTCACTGACAAATTATATTGGTACCTGGTTCAGTACAAGCTTTTAGTAATTTAAAATAATTTAAAGCCATACAATGTTATCACCCTTTTCATCTAGTTTAATGACAGTATTAATTGGATTTGTAATGATGTTTTAGGCAAACTTATTCAGAAGACATCTTTTAGGCACTGGCCTTCATGATAACGATGAATGTGCATGTCTGGCATACAGCAGTGGCAGATTAAACACTGACGGACTATTTGTAGTGGAACTCTGACCTCTTGTGCCATAATAAGGAAGTGCATAGTGTTATTGCTACACTGACGTCCTGAAGGAGTATTTTAGGTATGCACTTTACTGTATGTTAAAAATACTTTTTTGAACTAAGTGTATTTACTGTTCCTACTTGTAGAAACATCAGGGAACGCTTCCGGTGGACTCTTACAACCTTTCAGAGTAGTCTCAGTTCTGGTTTTGTGATGGGATCCCTTTTTCAGTTTCTGAAACTGTTTCTGCTTAACCTGAGCTGTTGTGCCAACTTTTAACAAAGCAAACTTGGTGGCAGTCATGTCATCATCACATTTGCATGTAATTAACGTATGTAGTGTTGCCCTGTGGTTCTGTTTAGTCACATCGTTCATGACCTTTGCTGCCTGACATCCGCAACTATCTCATCATTCCTGTCACCCTCCACTGCACACAGCTGTAACAGAAATGTCATCAAATATTCTTAATATTTCTTAATCCCTCGACAATAGTGCATTAACTTCTATCATAGGCAACAAAGCTGCAGGATGAGGAACCGCTGGATAAGTCATGCTTTGAAATGCTGCTTTACTCACTGGAACAAATGGTGCAACACGGCGCAGTCCCACCTAAGAAAACAACTGGACTTACTGCTTCACCGTGTACCGCATTTTACGAAAACTAATGTGCACATTTCAAACATTTCAGAGGGCACACTGAATAAATACAGGTAACTCCAAAATTATATTCAGTGATGGATCATCATTAAAATATATAAAATGTTATGAGAGAATTGGTAACAGCAGAAATCATGTTCACCATCAGCCTACACTCAGTGGTGTTGTGATGCGTACCTTTACAATGTTTATATGATTCCCATTACAAAGAGATTAAGCAGTGAAATAATAGATGAAAGCAAAACAATAATTTGTTACATGCATTTCACTCTGCAGAAGAGTGAAAACAGCCCACACAGACACTGGGGGTGGATGTGTGGGCATTTTCTTCCTCTTAATTAGTTGTGTAATAGCAGGTCAAACTATAGTGAGTTTCATACCGTATACATGCCATTTTTGTGGTGACTTACTTTCACAAGCGAACTTTATGGGAGGAATATCCAGTTTAACATCTACATCACCTGCAGTGTATTTTTGTTTCCGCTGTCTTCATTGAAGATTACAATATTAACATGATGATTCAATTTCATTCCACAAAATCTAAAAACCTGAGCTGGTAAATTTTATTACGTCATTTCAGATTACATGAAAGCTTTTACTTTTTTTTAAGACATTGCTATTCTCTAATTTGCAGTTTGAATAGATTATCCACTAATCCTGAAAATATGACCAAAGTTGCTTCAGTTACAACAATCCTGTTATGATCTTCTAAATATTTAACTTTCGATACTTTGAGCACATTTTCTTACATTTAAGAGCACTGTGTTTTAAAAATAAATAAATACGTGTTAAATGTGTTTTCTTGGTGTGACCTCATTGCTGAAGTTGTAAGGCACATACTTTAGTTACTGTAGGGAAAATGATTCTTACTGCTTTAGCTATTGTTCATTCATCTTGTGAGTCCATCTTTGTCAGCCTGATGAATCCTAATGAAGCAGCAATCTGTCACATTTACTGTACAATGAGGGTCGCTGGCAAACTTTCTCTGGAAAATGAAACTATTATCTTCAACCCGACACGCACAGGGTTCAATATAAATAAATAAAGTCACACTTATCTGGTGGCCAGTGTGATTACTGAAGCCAAAGCTGACATCCAAATTGACTGTCTTATCATGCTGAAGAGACTTCAGCAGAGTGGAAACTATGGATGAAAGCAAAATGATCTTTAAATAGTAGTTAATGATGGTTGCTTGATAAGTTGCTCCACAACAGTTTTGATCAATGAAGCATGCATTCAATATATTGCCTATTTAGATATATGAGATAAGCTTGAGTGGCCTCCTAAATGGTTCACAAATTATACTTCCTTCAGTGAAAGGTAATAACTTCATGGCCTTGTTGAAGTCTTACACACTGAAGAACCTTCAGGAAAATGATGGCAGGCTGTAAAGATCTATTTTAAACATGTACTGCTTTTGTATATTTGATTAATTTTGTATTGCATGATGAAATCTTTCTTGTTTTCTTTTTAAATCTATTCTATATGTATTTATTTTCACCATCACACATATATTCACGCATCATTTTAAAGCATAAACAAACACTAGTATCTGTTCATGAACCAAACATTTAGATGTTGAGTAATTATTGTCAAATAATTGAAAACAGACCTCTAAGTAATATTATGAAGAGAAAGCTTTTACTACCTCATGTGTAAAAGTCTATGAATTGAATTTGCTGTGCTCTCCCACGACAAAGCCCGTCAGGTGGCAGCTCTCATTTTCCTCTTTACTAGTCCATGCTCTGCTTGTTTAATAGTAATTGGAATCTTATCCTGCTGTTTGCTCATCATTTCCTGCACCTAGTTATTCCACACCTAAATTCCATTTAAGTTTTTAATAACATTTTAGAATAGTTCCTGTTGAGGTAAACAGAATCTGATTACCTTGATGGATTGAAAATGTATGTAGTTTATTTGATTTATTTATTCAAGGGACATCAATTGGAGGAATTTACACTGTGGCAAACAAATAGTTTCCATACCATTTCCAAGAACACAGAGGTTTGCAGAAACAAAGACTCTTATTTTGTTAGCTTTTGTACTACTCTGTTCCCATGTGGAAAAAAAAACAATACGAGTCAAAATAATGAAAACCAGACTTGATTTATTTATTGAAGAGGATTTCTTTCTACTAAAACATATTAAGTGGCTGGGCTTTTTTTGTGTGTCTCCACAATCTAGCTGTTGAATAGAAAAATACTGCCATGGAGTAGATTGTGTGATATTTCTAAAGGCTAAAAGCATGCACATTTAGTATCCAAAGCCACCAAACAGGAGTCCACAACTATCCTGAGATAGTTTTGGATTTCTTTTTCTCCATAAGCCTCTCATTGTACTGGAGGACCTGCTTGCCAGCTGCTTACCAAATGAGGTTATAGTGTTTCCCTATCAACTGTAAATTTCAATAATTTGTTGCGAGGGGCCTCTCACTGTCAGTTTTTATCATATTATCAATGACGACTCAATTTTCCTCTGCCACTCCATCTCAAGCACTGACCCCCGGCCCTATTACAGTCCTGTAATGAAGTGCAATGGAGTGGTAATTGGTCCACATTATACCAGATCAGGTAACAGTAGACTTATGTTCTTATCACAATGAGCCCTGCTGGTGACTCTCAATGAGAAACTAAACAAAGTTCCTTTCTTATTCGGGCTATCATCCAAATAACATTTCAGGTAGCGACCCATTCCCCATTTCAGTTTTCCATTTCAAGATTGCACTCCGGGTCCTTGGACTGCGCTTTGTTTCTGGATTCCACTGCTTTTAAAGTCTCTCAAACAGTCTCAGAGGCGGTGCGGATATGAGGTAGAGCTTTCCCAGAATAGGGAAGTACAGTAAATGAGATAGTAGCATGAATATCATGTCTCAAGCATTAGATGAAAAGTGCTATGCCTCCATCCTCTGTTACAGCTTCCTGAAGTTCTTGATCATTTTAGTTTTGATCACATTCATGTTTTCTTTTATTGCACATGTCTGTGTGAACACAACTAATTTTTAGCAGCTCATAAACTGGTTTCAAATTGCAAAAAAGTTGTTGGCATCAGTATTAAAGCAAGGTTGTATTTCTTCCATGGCATAAAAATTACCCTCATGGAAATGCAAAGTTTTCCCCCAGGAGCCACATAGATGTTATTGAAATCAAATTCTGTTGGGGAAATTGGCACAAATCAATTTGCTCATACACATTGCAATAATTATGAGTCTGTCACCTACAAAAGAGATTTCAGAATTCTGAGTAACAATGAGTTAACTTAAAATGAAAAATTGCTGCCCAGGGGTAATTATAAAAATGAAATATAAAAATAATGTGCACTATCCTGTAAAACACACTAATACTTGCTGAGTAAGTTATACATCAAAACTCACATTGGGCACTCCAATATAGAGCTCCTGTAGGGTTAGGTCAGGAAGCCTGAGACGCAAACCAATGTGTGCATATATATATATATATATATATATATATATATATATATATATATATATATATATATATATATATATATATATATATATATATATATATATATATAGGTGTTAGTCTCTTCCTGAACTTTTATTCTTAAAAGCATAAAACAACGTCAGAGCTCTGTTTTGGCTGACACAGACACTAGCAGATTCGCCGTGTGTGTTAAAAACACACAGTGCCTTAAACGACAGGATATTGGATAACAAGGTTAAAATATAAGAGCAAAAATGTTCTCTTATTAAACTCAGGCTGCAGGGATTTCACTTGAACCACCTAATAGATAGTGGATTCAAGGAAGCCCAAACAAAAGGTAACGGGCCGGTCATGCTTATGGTAGCTAATGGCAGATTTAGAAGAAATTAGGGATTCTTTTTCTACAGGAAATTGTACTTAAAGGCAGGTCATGGATCACCCTGCTCTTCACAGGCAGCCTCAGAAGTCAGAGAGTGAACTTTTGAGGCCGCCATTCCAAGGTCGGCAAGAGGTTAAAGCAGTTATGTTGTTCAAGGAAGCCAAAGACGTGTAAATTGATTTCATGGCTGAAATTCACAGACAGGTGTATAAACTCTAATCTGGTCATTCCTGTAACTGTTAAAAAAGTAATGAAGATTACAGCGGGAAAGCCTGCCACAAACTCTCCAGCAAGCCCTTTCTAACCAAACCCCTATGGTCATTCATAATTGAGCTGTGTTTACTGGTATTCGCCACATTTTTAATTGGTTTGGTGGGCCCAAAAGATGCCTGTAAAGTGCTTTTAAAATGTGGCAGCCAACATTTGCATGATTTAAAGCCTAAACATATGAAGTATAAGCTAAAGTCCGCAGTCTCTCTGTCACTTGATTTTAAGGTGCTCATGACTTATGTATTTTGTATAACTGATGTGTTGTTTTTAATTGATCTGTGAATTCATTGCATTTAATCATCTTCATAATTATTGTTGATAGGGGTGAATTCGTTTTTTATCCATAGAATTAGATCAGGTGCATTGTGGCTCTGTTTCCTAGACTTTTTTGTTTTGTGATAAAAAGATGTTACATTTCTTTCTTTAACTGTATAAGTCAATCCGTCCAAAGCAAGACAGACAGATTCCACAATTTCTGTTTTGCCTGAACATGATGAGAACAGATTGGTGCTTGAAATAGTTTTAGTTGGTAGATTTATGGCAAATAAAGATGTTTTTAAAATGCACCATTACATAAAATAAGTTACATTGTGCCTCCATTCCCTCGTACTATACATTCTGTTCGTATGCGAGCAAACATAATCCACTAAAAATGCTTTAGTACCATGCCTTTGTACACTTAACCTTATCACCCATCTGTATGCCTCCCAATGACTGCTGTCTTCTGCAGTGAGGACCATATGTTAGGCTAATGTAAGTGAGGGTCTCCTGCCACCTAGTGCCAGTAAAAGTATGGTGCTACATGTTGTCATCTGGTAGTACGTTGTGTGGGAGCTTGCTGAGTCTGAGAATGTGGTCTCCAGTAAGGAAAAATGGGTTAAAGATGACCCCTCACTCACTAAAATTTGCTCAATTATTTTTGTTTACAATAACACTAGATAATTTGTCTCATATGATACAGTAAATTAAAGCTTATATAGAGACATGTACAAAAAGTCTATCTTGAAGCTTTGCATGTTTCTGACTCGGGAAAGTGGGGAAAGCAGTAAACCCCCATATCTAAACTACCGTTTAAAGAAATGACTTAGGTCTGGGACTAAATTGGTACACAGTACAGTCATTAGTACACGTTTGCCTGAAGAAATGTGTTGTTTGCTGGTGTGTGCCTGTATGTGTGAGTCTGATTGTCTTCTCTGTTAACAACAGAATCATAAAAAATAAATGACAACAGTGTTGCTGTAGAAGTGTAACATGTCACAGGTTCGTTGCACATTGCCATCACCTTACAAGAGGTCCCTGGTTCATTTCCCGGACGAGCCCCAGGACTTTTCATGGGGGAGTGATGGCCTTAAGGTTACTGTGGTGGGCTTGGGCCTGGAGGTCCCCTGGCTGGCAACAACAGTGAATCACTGTGGGCCCCTGAGCACGGCCCTTAACTCCCGCTGGAAAAATAGCACCCCACTGCTCCTAGTGAAAACTAGTGATGGGTTAAAAGCACAGGCAAATTTCGGTGTGTTTCGTGAGATATATACTGACAAGAATAATAAAGTTTAAAGCCACAGCTGCGCTCGGGTGATGATACTTACTCACGTAAAGCGCTTACGTTGCCACAAACGCGATGTATTTGTGTTCTTGAAGTGAGTTTTATGACTTAGTTCACCATTAACTTTGTTAATGAGTCTTAATAACTGTGACACAATCAAAAAGTTAATGTTTTGTGATATGAATGTTGACTGATTTGAACTTTAGTCTCAGAGTAAAGCTCTGAAACTCTCCTACCACACTGCACTTAAATCAGGAAGTGAAAAAACAGAAGATTTATGAGTCACACAGCAGGTGTATTTGTGTGTTTGTGAGAGTTTAAAGGATTTTGAGAACAGAAAACAAAAGTATGACCAAAGTCTAGAGGACATGTTCTAATCTCTGCAGTATGTGCCAGCATGTATTGAATTCAACATGTCAACTTCTTTATTATTGTTTTAAATGATTTTACCTCTAATGCTTAGCTATCTATAAAGCAGCCAGAGGCAAACGTAATTGCAGACATGTCGCACATTGTGACATGACAGTGGTGCATTTTCTCACTTTTTCAACTGTTTCAGGAAGTGGGGTAGAGCCACCAAAATCAGGAAACTAAGTGTTGCTATTTATACGACTGAGCAAAGGGCTAGAGCTGGTGAAAGCTTGTGAAGTGTCAGATAACAAGTAAAAGCAACTGAGTAACGAAAGTTAATACCTGGCATAAGATGCTCCTCTTGGGATGATTTTCCGCATTTCTGAGACCTGAACCATGGAAGAACCCATCTCAAGTACCGAATCAGGTGAATATGACACTTTCTTTCACTCTTTTGGAGATAGTATTGAGTTGTTAAAGATATAGAAAAAAAAGAAACTTTTTATTATTTTTAAAAACATCACTTCATAGTCAGTCATTATTAAAAAACATGGATCTTTTTTTTTGTCACATACGTTTGACATGCCGGGTTGCTGAACTGAATGCTGTTTGACTGAGCTGTCATTGAGAATTACCTTCTGCGCTTCCAAAAGAGGAACCAAGCGCCTTAGCATCCTGTTTGGTTAAATGCATGTATCAGTTAATTAAGAATTCCCCACTAAACTAAATTTGTGTCAGTTATGTTATTGGCCTTTTCATAAACGGATGCCAGGTCTCACCGTCCTGTCATTAGCGGGGGCTACGTTGAAGGCGGACGCTCGCGTTGGGTTTCCTTCCCAGTTAGCGTGTACAGAGGTGAACTTGACCTGATTAAACACTGTAATGAGTCAAACAAAATTACTGTGACCAATGTTGGCAGTGCAGTGTTTGCACAATTCCTTGTTGGCTCTGCAGCGAAATGTCAAACAGATGGGACATTCATTCTCCAACCACAGTCACCTTGACGTTGGGCAGACGGGCAGCTCTGGTATGCTGTGGAGCGTTTCCATCACAAACACAACCTGTTGCGACATGAAAACAAACACATAATATCACCAGTGTCGTGTCGCTAGGGTAATTTTTGCCCCAAACTGTGATTCGTTTCACATGTTTAGGCTAGGTCAGTAGTGTTTAAGAGAAAATAATGATTAATGTTTTCTGTTTGAATGTGTGTACTGTCCGTGCTAATCACAGTGTAATATGTTCTGTTTTGCAGCAAAACCCAAATCCCTCTCAAGCTGTGAGCTGCTGATTCTGCATACTGCCGAGGCCCAGGAGTGGGCAACATATTTGCAGCAGATTTTGAAATCTTCTCATAATTTCCACAGAAAGTCCATTTTGCTTTATGCTGTAAGCTCAGCTGATCAACTCCACGGATACAACTTTGAAAATTTCCGACATTGCAAGTGTATCGTGCTGCTCCTCTCAGGAGTATTCCTTGACATCCTTCATGACCATGAACTGCAGGCAGCACTTCAGAGACTCCTTTATCCTTCACACAGAGTGGTGGTTTTATTATGTGGAGTGTCTGAAGATGACATAACGCCAGAGACTTTTGAAGATTGGCCAAGCTGGAGAAAACTCTCTGCAGAAGATGAGCCTGCTGTTTACATTTCAACCATTCTGGAGTCTATTGCTGACAGTATGGACGTTTTTAACAATAACATGAATTATGTTTGATTCATCGTATTTGTTCTGAGTTATTTACCTTAGAAACCATAGAAACTGGTTTTGTTGGGTGTTATTATTGGGAAATGTCCAAAGTTATATTTGAAATTAGATGTGGTGGGTTTTTTTAATGTAGCTGAACTAAAGCTATCAGTATTTGCAGTTATGCCGGTAAACTTTTTCTTAAAGTTAAAAGTGGTGTTTTGTAAAGTACTCTAGAGGCAGCTGTCATTTTGGAGAACTAGGTGTGGATCCTGACTGGTAAGCCGAGCTCACGCTGCTCAGACCAGGGCCACCCGAAGAACTACTGTCTCACCATTTAAAGCAACTTAAATTACAAAAATATCAAAGCGGTTTGAGTGAAAAATATACAGCATTTTTACTTTTCACACTGTCTCACTGTTGATAAGGGTCGACTTTGTGAATATGATTATCAAGATTTCATAAGAACAAAGTGCAACCGTAAATGTCTTACTATTTTAGAGACAATTGATTTTTTCTTTTGTCACAAATCTTGGACTAAAATAGTCCACATGAAGAGTTGTACATTATCAACTTTTATAAAAAGAAGAAATGAAACTACTTAACTCTTCTGAGGTCAGGTGTTGTCCCGTGTATGGCAGTCGAATTTGCATGATAGTAATGATTTCGGGGACAATAAAAAAAGGAAAAGCTTAGTGATATAATAGTGATAATTTAAATCATTAAGCTACTTATTTATTTTTTTTATTGTCATTCCAGGCAGACGAGCGAAGGCCGCCCCTGAGAGCAAGTTTGACACATTTGCTGCAGGTTTGCACATCACGGCGGCCTCCTCTACAGAACATCCCACCTCGAGCGAAATAGAAGAAGTGGTGCCAGAAGACCAAAAAGGCAGTGTCCTGAAAGATGAGCCTGTGGGAACAAAGATGTCAAAAAGCAGAGAAATGGAAGAAGCACACCTAACATGCATTACCACTCAGCCAGACAGAGTCCTGTGTGGGGTGAGAGCAAAATAATTACAGCGCAGTAGCATCTACAGTACCATTCACAGAGATACCACAAGCTATTTAGCGTTCTTGAGTTTGATTTCTATTTTGTCTACATAAATGTGAGTGATAGAGATATTTTGTTTTGTTTTTTGTTCTAGGAATCAGAGACACTTTTTATCATTTTCTCAAACAAACTGATTGATTGCGCAGTACCGGAGGTGGAGTTTTCGTCTGAAAATGGAGCTGCAAAACGGGTGCAGGGCAATGTGGAAAATGAATACACGATCAGTGTTGTCGCACCGGGTAAGAATCTATAGGAGGTAATTTGACTTTAAACCATTACACTTCTTTTGATTACCTAATACCTACCCAGTACTTTATTTTCAAATATTTTCCAAACGTTCAGTCTGAAGTGATTACCGGTACTGTATTATAAGCCTTTTGTTTGATTTTGGTCTAGATATGCCAGCTGGACTCACGTCACTCACTTTGTACACTGACCAATCCTGTGTGAGCCTGAGGCCTGTCACGTATTACACCAGTATGGGAGAAGTCAGTCGGCATCTTGAACAGGCTGCCAATCCTCTGAACTTCATCTGCCAGGTGAGACATTCACTCATTGTGTTATAGGTATTGTTGCGTAGTTGTTCAGCTTATGCAGTTTGTGTTGTTTTTTGTTTTATTTTTTACTTTCAGGCCTTTGACTTGACGTCAAACACAACAGAATCACTGGACACCATGCTTACTGACTCACTGAAATCCAAGATGCCTGCAACTGGTCTTCAGCTGTTTGGTGTCAGACAGATAGAAGAAGACAATATGTCAGCTTGTGAGTGGAGTTATCTCATTTTTGCTCCGTCTGTATGTTTCTTTGGGTGTTTTTCAAAGAAAAGGTGACAGATTTGTACTGTATCTAGGGAACAGCAAAAAACTAAACAGTCCCTTATTTCTTTTCTGCTTTCTCTGTTTGGCTTTTTGTTGTTTTTTTTTGACATAGCACAAAGTGAAAGGCGCGTTAAGGATGACATGTCATTATTTAACTGGTTGTACTGTTTTCTTTTGTGGTTCAGGTCAACGAAGTGAGGAGCTTCCTACTTTGCTCCACTTTGCTGCTAAGTTTGGCTTGAAGAAGCTCACCACCACCCTCCTTCACTGTCCTGGGGCTCTGCAGGCGTATAGTGTGAGGAACAAGCACGGAGACTACCCGAACACTCTAGCAGAGAAGAGTGGCTTTACCGATCTCAGACATTTTATAGATGAATTTGTTGTAAGTCCAGTGAGGAATCTTTCTTTTATTTTGATTCCACCAACAGAACAAAAGTGATAATTATAAAATTTCAGTTGACAGCCCCTTTTTTGTAAAGCGTGTCTACCCGTGTAAACTATCTTTATCTGACTATCTGTTTAAAGGAAACGGCAGATATGCTCAAATGTCACTTTGAAGACTCCATCAACATGCACAATGACGCAGAAATATATGAGCAGATGTCAGCTTCGTCTCAAGATATCATGATGAAGTACTCAGGTTGCTCGGAAGACATATACGAGTCAATGATGGGGATCGACCCGGACTGTGTGGAGGAACTATGTAAGATCGGATTTTATGTATTGGTTGTTACAATGATCAATAAACCTGCTCCAAAATTGGTGTATGCAGAGCTGATAATTGTGTTTTGTTATTTTTTTTTCCTTTCAGATGAAGTGATGACTGCAGCAGACGCAAATCCTGAGGAAGTTATGCTCAGGAAGTTCTTCCAAGGTAAACAACTTTCAAATTGAGTTTGTTAAATTACTGCAATTACTGTACGGTGTAGTTTGATTCTGTTTTTATGTATTTGCGCCCATCAGCCAAACCACGGGCAATTGAAGACCAGGTCAACAATCTGCACCTCAAAAGTGAGGATGAGGAAAAGGATAAACACAGTCACATTGATCAAATTGAGGAAGAGGAAGATCCATACAATATTTGTCCGGAAGATATTTACGATACCGTGGATGCAAACAGCACCTATAACCCAGCAATGCTCAATCGTCCACCAGCCCCTGTCCCAAGGCCTGATCCTGACACAGAGCCTGAAAAACAGACAACCTACATCTCTAGAGGTATTTTGCAGCATGTTTTATTCATGGTACTTAAACAAAACCCTCTTCAGACAAGATAGATAGATAACTTGATGTTTTGGACAGTATTTTCAGATAAAGGTGAATCCCAGAGTAAAGCAACGAGATATTCTGCAGGTAAAGCATATTTTAATATTTACAATCTCAAACGTTCTTGTGTTTGGTCTCTGATTGTATTTTGTCAGCATTTTCATTTCAAGTATATTAAGGCCATTTAAGCTGTGTATTTTATTTGTCCAATTTGAGCATAATTCAGTTTAAAAGCACCAAAACATTATTTTAAGATTTATTAAACTCAATGGAAATTGCCAGATTAGGTAGATTTTGTTAATTGGTACAAATACAGAAACCCTAACTAACCTAAGAATGGTTAATGTCATAACAAACATTTATTCTTCGTAGTTAAATCTGCGTTTGGTTCTGAGGGAAGTCTCAGTTAATACTGACTTGTGATTGTCAGTCTTAACTGAGATGCTTGTCAAGTCATCTTGCCATGAACACTCAGTAGTTTGATGTTGTGTACATGTATTCTTGATGTCAACTCCTTGTGGTACTATGCTGCCATATATATATACCAATATCCTGGTAAAATTAAACCAGTAGACACCGAGGATAGTTTAGTGGTCTGAGACACATTTTACAGTAATCTCACACCATGCAACAAGTTAAGAAAAACAACCCTGCGGCGCTAGGGTCGGAAGAAGATATTTCACTTAACACCGCAGACGCAGCATGATATGAAATTTGGTGCAGATTCAGATCAGAAAGCTCAATAATTTTATTCTGATCTTAGTCTGTGGTATCACAGTACCCTGCATATCTGAACGGCTCTCTGGATTATTTTATTTGTTTAAATATAGGCAGCTCCAGACAGTGAGACAAGGTTGAATGTTGTCAAAGTTTTTCCTTCGGTAGTCTCTTCACACCTGTAAATGTCAGTATGCTGTATGTTCTGAAGATTTATTAATCCTGGAGATTTGTTTTCATGATATACTTAATAAAAGTTAACAAAAAAAATAATGAATTAAACTATCTTAAATGGTATTAATTGCACCAGTTTTCATAATGCAGTGAAAACAATGCTAAACAAAGTCAGTTACAGGTTCTGTAGTGTTTTTTTCAAATTATTCAAATTAAGATTAAGAAATTAAAATCTTTTAAAATGTGGGCATTTTTTTTCATTCCAACTTTGCAAGACTACAATATTGAGGGAACAAATATTAGACCTCCAGGAGCAAAAAACACTCAAGGACAACCAATGTTGCCAGTGAGCATGCTTTTATTTGCTCTTTTATTACCATTATTATTATTACACTAACCAAGATGTTAGCATCAATTGATTTATTAAAACCTTACAAATTATTTAGTGTCCGTTATTTTGATAGGCATGTTAATTAACCTCCTGCTCACCTTAAATATTTTCCTTTTATGTTTTCCTAACTATCCTCAGATTAACTTTAAAAATACTTTTTTTAAATACTGTTTGTCTGTAGGATTTATATGTAGCTTTGTTCTTCTGCTGCACAAGCTTCTTAAATTAAACTGATGTAAAGTTTGACCGATATAAATATTGCTTTTTATTTTACTGTTATGTTGCTATTTATTTAATTGACTATAAAACAGCACTGTAAGTTGCAATATATTTTTTAAAATCCCACCTTTTCTACCTATTCAGTTTGTTCTGTGAATGAAGACACTGCATCTACATATGATCACTATGCTGGGATGAAGACGCCTGGGCAGAGGCAGCTCATATGCCTTCAGGAGAGGGTGAAAGTCGGGGAAATAACTGTGGATGAGGCTGTCCAAGAGTTCAAGACTTGGCAGTTTGACCATGAGCGGAGAAATAGCTCCCTACGCTATCAGCAGGTAGATCACATACGCGAACGCCGCGATGAGATACGAGGTTATTGGCGGACAAGTAATACATTTAACATGTCTGTTTATTCAAGGAAAATTTGAAGAAATTACGGGACAGCATCACCAGGCGTCACAAAGAGAGAGAGAAGACTGGGAAAGAGCTTGGTATAATTATGACAATTATTTGTTAGCAAAAGGCTGGATTTTTTTTTAATAAGCTATAATAAACTCTAGCTCTCTATGACGCAGAACACAATGAAGCAGGAATGGAAAATAGATGCTATGAAAAAGAAAAAAGACGAAGGATCACAGGTTTGATGTGGTGTCCCCCCTTGTAGATTATGAAATAACTGCTCCACTGCAGAGGAGCTTATACTGGGGCTCCAACTCCAGCGTTACGTTTGAGTGCGCCGTGTATGAGTCGGCGCCCAAAATGTCAGCAGCACTGCCTCCTCCGGTTCCAACCATCCACAGAGGGAGCTGGAAGACGGGTAGCACGTCCAGCACATCCAGTGAGTATTCGTTTTTTTATTTTCTTAATAGCTCACTGTAACAGCTCTTCAGCGCTTTAAAAGGAGTTCAATCTTAATATGGATTATTGCTAATCCTTTCTTCTAATCACTGACTGTTTTTATTTTGTGTACTTATTTTGAGATCAACCTATTTGTGATTTTCTTTGACTGATGTTGAGTATTTAAAAATGGCTGGTAAGAGACTGGTATTTTACCAAGGGGTACCAAGAGAGCTTTTCAACTGTCCAACACTTCGATGCGTCCAATTGCAGATAATCTGTCAAATCACAAAAGCAATGTTGGAAAAACTGATTTTAAACTGTTTAAAATATTGACTGTGACGTAAGAGAAAATCTTTCATGTGGAACAAAATCTTCAACAACTTGGACTTAACAGGTGTACTTAAAAAGCAGTAAAAATGTGTGGTTTTTGTTTTCTACAAGAAACATGTTTTCTCTGTGAAATGGTCTTTTGAACTGATCGAGTGCCCCAACAGCTGGTCTGATTCTGTGAGCTTCCGTACTGATTTATCCAGCAGTCTGTGGAAGTGCTCCCGGTTCAGCCTGAAACACCTTAAACCATCAGTGCGGGCAAGCCTAAAATCTCCTGTCTGTGTTTGACGTTATCATGGACCCACACCCTCATCTTCTTCTGCTGCAGCCCCATCTCTCCCTCATCAGTGCGACTGAAAGCAGAGCTTTTTGCAGACAGGTAGAAAGATACAGCATCTCCCTGTGAGTGCGGGGTTGCGTCAGGAAGGGCATCCGGCATAAAATGGGGCCAAATTGATGTGCGCACTATGATCCGCTGGGGCGACCCCTCTGCTCAGACGGATTAAGCTGAAGTGCTTCGTGATGAGAAAGATACAGAATGCCTAAATATTGAACTCGAAAAGTTGGTTTATATCTGTTTACCACTTCCTGAAAAGTTTTTTTTTTTTGTTGTTGCCTAGCAACTATTAACATAAATGATAACATTTTGCTCATATATACCCGAACACCTGCAGTGAATGTGGTGCATACCATGTTCAGTTTTAAATGGCTTTAATACTTTTGTACAGCACTGTGTCTATATGTACTGCTTGGAAATTTTAAGGGGACACTTAAATCACACGTGAGAAAACGAGTGATTTAAACTTTTTTCTGATTTTATAGTTTGTTGAAGAGAAGCATCAGATCAGTGGTTTTTTGGAAATGAGAGAGTAAGTTAGAGAACCTTTGAGAGGGGCCTCGGATTTTAAAAGCACCAGAAAAACTCACAGTTCTCTGTTAAGCCTCTCTCACCTCTTCCTGTCTTCCTGCTGACATGTTCTTCAACTGCATCTCGGTCTTCATGACACTAAAAAAGCACTCTAATCCCCACTTGGCGAATTGGTCTTACAGCATAAGTTGGCACTAGTGTTGATCTCAGAGAGACTGGAAATCGCATGTTCCTTACACATTGACTTGTTTTATCTTTTTGTCAGGCAGCGAGAGCAACAGACTAAGCACTCATAGTAATTTTAGCTACAGCAGCGGGACAGAACCTGACTTTGAGGTGAGTATGTACTCACAAAAACAGTTTTTGCATCTACAAGGCATGTAAAAACTATTATCGTAATTGCACCCTAGACAGTTCATCACAGCTGGGTTTCTGTTCACACTGTGAAAATCACACACAAGATGTGTTTTGTTGTCGCTCATGCCAGAAGACTACGCTTGAAGTCTAGTCCTGTAACATAACTGCATATGCAGTAGAGAGATAGAAACAGGGGTTTAGTGTTAAGCTTTATTCTCCTTTTACAGGCTACTTCAGTTTTTCATTTCCTAAAAAAAGAGTCAGTTTCTTATTTCGGGCCATAAACTAGCACAAAAATATCCAATGTAGTATTTTCAAATGGTGAATGTTGTGTTGTGCTGAGATATTTGACATTTTAACTGGGAAAGGACCTGCACTATTATCAGAATAGCTGGGGTTTAACTGAGCAACAGTTTTTATTTATGTATCTATTTTTTTTTTTTTACTGTGTTCATTGTGAAACTTGATGCTTTTTTTTTTTTATCTCCAAGGACACTGTAGAGAATCTCCCCCCTCCACCTCGTCCTCCGCGGTCTTTTGATGGCGCTCCTCCCACCACCCTGCCCAGGATTCCTCCTCGAATCCCAGAAAGGTCAGTGTAAAGATGTTCATTCATGTGACTAATCATTATCCAAGTTTTAGATGCAAAAAATTCAAACTATCACATAGTAAAAAAAAAACCACACAAGCAGCAATGAGTAAGACAATGAATGTAAAAGGGGAAACGTTCACCCACCAGTGAATTCACAGCTTGCTGCGATAGAGAGGAAGTCAGGGTGAGTGACTGATAAAGGTGTTACATACGAACACATACAGAAGTGTTTTCTGAAAATGTTCAAAAATGAAACTTAAAATCAAAATAACTTTGAGAGGGATTTAAATATACAACTGCAGTGTATGGAGTGCAGCAGTGTTAACTGTTTTGCATCTATTAGTTTGGGAGCAGTTTACCAGGAGGGACTGGTGCACTTCTATCACAGACACTGTTGTGTATGTTGTAATGTAGTGAACGCTATAAATCATTTTTTACTGTTTTTGTTGTTGGGAATGAGTAAAAAATTAAACATTTCAGCAACAGTTTGCCTTAGTCTCTCAACTGATCCTAACTACAGCTAAAATCCTGGTTTCAAGTCTAAATATCTTTATTTTGTTTATTTACAGTGCAAATAATAAACGTTAGAGGGAATTATGATGATTGCATGTCTGACCTTTGACATTTGTGTTCCTCAGCCATGTTCAGTAGCTTCACTGCAAGAATTACTTTTCTTCGTTAAAAGGTTAAAAACCTACAATGTGTTAGTATAAATGTTTGAGGTGCTGCAAACAGCATGATAACATCTGTCGGTTTGGTTTAATTCTTACTAATTTCATGGAAGTGTGAGCTTACATCAGAAAGGTTGATATACATTATCTGGGGAGACGGTGCATTCAGAGATTAAAGGACTAACTGTAACTTTGTGAATGCAATAAAGTTTGATAAATGCAGCACAATAACAATCAGTACGACAAGTGATGTGTTTCAAAACAGGAGGAAGCAGAGACCCTCCTGGTTATGGTTCAGAACAGACCACAAAATAAACTTCTAAAACTAGCTTTTTTTGTCTGCAAGCCCTAACCACAATTCAGTTCACGTTTTCCTGTTTTTTACGCAGCGAGGACTCTTTATATACAAAAGTATAAAGCTGAAGCAATCTTAGCTGAAAGAAAGTTTAAAAAAATAATGCCAACCGTGCCTACGTTTGAAGAAGCTGGCGTGCGTAAAACAGATGGTAAAATACAAAGTATTGAAGTGTTTGTCAGTTTTGGGTGTTATCTCCTTACAAGTTGCAGTTTTATCAGTCTGTTGTAAAGTGTCCTTGTGTTTCCTTATGAAAAATGTATTATTATTATTATTATTATTATTATTGCAAGTGCAATAATTCATCTGGTAAAACTATCCAGAAAGAGGCATAAAACCCCTAAAACCTCATTTCACCTGAAGCCCTTTTCACTTGTGTTCAGTGTCTTTACTCAGCCTTCATGTAGCCTTCATGTTGAACCATCCAAGTTTACCTTCAACTGGTAAATATAACTACTTCGGTTGCAGCTGTCCGTCTTAACAGAAGTTATTTTACGACGTGTGTAACACGAGTTTAGAGAGCTTCATTTCTGAAAAATAACAGCACTACGCTGTAACCAGTTTCAGTATCTGCTGGTATGTATCCCATCCCCTCGCTGATTGTTTGTCTGTACTTATGACGATACGTTGATGTTGCGATGACAATTTACTCTTTGCCATATTTGCTTTAGACCCAGCTACCTCGCAGCACTGTAACTCTATGTTTCCTACAGGGTGCCAGAAGCATCGCAGGAGCGCTACATATCCTGCCCCACACGAGCTCTTCCTCAGATACCGTCTCAGAGACAAAAAAACTCGGCCCCTCCCATCCCCCGCCGCCTGCGGTGATGGCCATCCTTCAACTCTTACTAAGTTTATATAATTAATGCTGTATAATGTAACGGTCTAACAGGTTGATCAGATGCAGTACCTATGGGGTCAAATGTTTTTTGTTTGTTTGTTTGTTTTCATGAATTAATTGTATAAATCAGCTGTCTTTGCATAGTAATTCAGTTCTCATTTTGTGTAAAAAAAAAAAAAGTGTGTGTGCTCAGTCTTTTATAGTTTTTTTTTAAATGTCACAGTTTTGACCCACAATAAATGTGCAACATGTAATAATTTAACCCCACTTCAATATCATAATAAGACTAATGAAAATGAAGAAGAAAAATGGTGAAAACTAAATGAATCTTAATCAAAATATCTTATATCTTAAAATATCTGTTTTTTTATGACCTAACCTTGAGAAAGTCTCATTTTTGTTTCAATTTATTGATTCATTTCAGACATGTCAAAACCATTGTGCAAATCATACCAACATTAACACTAGTATGAATCTATAAATAAATAAATATTCAGAGACACACGTGCACACACACACATTTGAACATATAGAACCCCTTGTAAATAAATACATATAAATAAATGAATCTGTTATCAGTTTATGTAAACAAATCTATAAAATAAATATATACCTAATGTGCACACACCTATCTATATATACATACTTATATACATGTACACACATAGCAGTACACATAACACATATATTCTGTTTAACATGTGTGAAAAGGGGCAAGACAAAGTAAAACTTATTTAATCCTACCCCTTCTCTAATATTTCATAATTACAATTTACATTGTTGTGCCTGAGGCTTATTGTAATGTATTAATTTAACAATGAAATGTGATTATATGTGGCTTTATAAACCTAAAGGTGTCACAAGCACTTTTTCTTTCTAAGTGGTGTTCTGTGGTTTGATCACTTGATGGCGCTCTATACTCTGTGTGGTAAAGACAAAACCACATAAGGTACAGTAGATGTGAGAAAGTATTCTTGAATTTACGCTGCATGTGGGTATGTGTAGCGTTTTAATTAAATCACGTGACTGTTAATGAGAAAATGGACAAGGAATGCTGCAAGCCTCCTGCCAAAGATTTCTGATGAGACTCATACAAAGTCGGAAAGAATGCTGACATCCAGGATTTCGGGTCGAGCCTTTCAAAGTAAAACTGCTCTGCATCATTTTTCACGAAGAGACTGTCATGAACTCTAACGAACACTATCAAGTGGTTAGTCAGAAAAGTGTGCTTAAGATGACAAACAATTACAGTGTCTTGTGTCTTTACTAAACATGCTCATTGAATATTCACAGTACTGGTGGGAAAAGTAAGTGCAGTGAAGTGAAGAAGAACCCACTAGTGAGAGCTGAAGGCTGGAGCTGATAAACATCTCCGTTCATGAATCTTCTGTATACAAATCATTGAACAGATAGGGTTTCCATAGCAGAACCCCACGGAGGAGTTTGCCGGTCTCCGAAGAAACACTTGCTGCATGTTTGAAGCTTGGCAAGGAGCACTGTGGTAATCTGCAACACCCCCTGGAAAAATGTTTGTGGACCGATAAAACAAAAGTGGAATTTTTCAGGAGGATTTTCAGCACTATGCATGACACATAAAGTTGGATAACTAACCAACTGCCTGCCTCACGGCCTGGACCACTGGCCATTATCAAAGGAAATAATAATTCCCAAGTTTACGGAAATATCCTACTAATTAATGTAAAGACAGCTGTCAGAGGGGTTCTCAGATCTCAGAGAGCCAGAAACCGAACAATGTGTTTGAGTCCTGTAAGTGGTTCTCAGTTCTGTGTGCAGGTCTGTTCCAGAGCTACTGAACATGCTGGCTTGAATTCATTCCTGTCAAAGGAGGTTCAATCAGAAATCAATTCCAAGGGTTCACCCATGTTTCCTCCAGGATTGTGAATGTTGTTGTTTTTCTTGTTTCCCTACTGGTGTCTGATATTCCGTTCAAACTAAATCTTGCTCAAGATTTAGTTTAACTGTGTACTGTGAGCTTTGTTACAGCTCAGTGTTCTGGTGTAATGGACAGACTGAATTTGATCTGTGTTCTTACTAATCTTTTATCTTTCTCACAGGAGCAGAGAGTTATGCAACCTTCAAAACATCAGGCAACAAAGTAACTATGGACATAGAGTATGTTCATCTGGTGGTAAAAGAAACTGCTTGTTTTATTCCCCCCTTAGGCGTTGGTGATAAGTAATAGGACTATAAATATGCTCAAGTGGACACAACCTAAATGAATGTCCATAATACTTACTGTAAGCATCCTTGTTTTGCGACATGCTGTATAAATAACCTTATAATCTCAGCCAACATTTGTATGTGAGGCCCATCTGTGATATAAATTACCTGAAAGAATGGGGTTCCCATATGGGATTGTTTGTTGCAGATTGGTCCCATGTGGCCTGCCCACTTTGGTTTGGTTATGTGGTTGGCCCTGGCGGGGCCTGAATAAGATACCAGTTTGGGACCGAGGCTCATTCAGCACCCACGTAGTTGAGCATAACCATTATGATTCACGTGGGGCCAACCTCATAGATAATCAGATTTGAGGGCCTATATTTCAGCCCATTCCTATCTCAGTCTGTCCCTACATACGCACGATGGCTGGGATCTTTGTAGACCTAACACTTCACGTCAGCCTGTGTCGTCGTTTTCACTGGCAACCTTTCAGTTTCATTTTGGAATGAAAAGTCCAGTCTTTTATTTTGAAGGGCGTGTCCCGGGGCTCGGCTGGGGCCGAAGCTCCCTGGTGTTTACGCAGCAGAAAGGCCGGTGAGTGTGCGGCTCTGACAGGACGCTGGAGGGGCGCAGGCGGCGCACGGAGCTCGGAGGAGACAATCTGCAACGCTGGATCGCCAACACAGAGAAGTGAGTGTTCCTGCTCCGAGTGGACGCTACAAAGCTTTTTATTTATCCGTCCGTTCACTTTGAATTAAGATTTTTATCGGGTTTTATAGTCAGTGTTTTTTACACCTTGTGTTATAATCGTATACTACAATAAAATAGCATCGTTTTTCTTTCTTTATTTTTTTCTGTATTTCTTGAACCACTGCAGTCGCTGGCAGTTTCGCAGATTTTTTTGAATGAGATCGCTCGTGTCACTCAGTGAGTTTAGATGTTTGCATCTCAGCAGACTCTGGCTTTGGGACAGTTGCTGCTGCTGCAGAGGCAGATCCATCCCCTGGAAACGCGACCCAGCACGGGTGCCGCATTCTGATGCTGAAAGCCCGAGAGAGAGCGCTTTAAGTCCCTCCGACTCCACACCAGCCCGAATATTCCCTCAAATCATTTTTAAAAAGGACTCGTGGTCATTTTTCTTGTGGGGTTGTTTCTTTTAAGTTGACACGCAGCAGCGAGGCTGCGGGCTGACACATGCAGTCTGGCAGTGACACCAGGACCATTCTCCTAATGGAATGCATACAATGCGGCATGGAGGTGTTGGGAACAGTTTAATGAACACCGTTTCACTGCAGTCTTGTCCGGCTGTGGCTTTTGTAAAGTTGGCGTGGAAGGTTTGTCTGACAGGAGGATGATATTTGTGGAATATTGTGAACCAGTCACTCAGACCTTATTTCAATGTCCTTTTCAAGAGCATGACTAACAGCACCTGTTCTCTGCAACTGCACAGGAATAATAGTGGGCGCATTCTCCGTTTCTGTTGACACAGGGACATAAATGTTTAACTCTAAATGTCCAACGCACAACCAGGTCTGAATGAACAGCATGTGACACGAGTAAATAATAAACACATTTATCTCTTAAACACATCTCAGTCCAGCAAAGAACACAGGAAGCGTGACGTTTATGAATGTAATCAAATTTCATAATAAAAAAAAGCAAATGATTCACCGCTCTCCTTCCAAAATGAGTTATCCCCCCAGGGAAACTCAACAGATGCACGTTCCCTGCCTGCGTTTTCATTCATGATTTTACTTGAGTAACATGACACTAATCAAGTTTGATAAAATATTAACCCCCCCACAAATAATTTATCAAAGTGTTTCAAGGTCAGAGCAGAGCTGTAGCACTGTCCTCTCTGCTTGTCTGACCGCGTGGTCACGTTGGACAGGACGTCCTCCAGATCTCACACGGCCTGTCTGTTTTTCATGTTATCAACAGCGTTGACCGTGTTACAGGGAGAGAAGCAGGTCCCTGGTCTGCAGCGAGTCACCACAGGAGTGTGAGATTTGATGTTTTCATAACTCTGCACATGCTGCAGAAGCATCAGTCATATGTTTGCTGCTCAGCTGAGAACTTTTTGTTCACTAATAGAGCAGCAAAGCCCTGTGATCTTATGCACATGCTACACAATTAAATCAAATTATTGTATGTAACTCTTTTTGTTGAGCTTGAGTCCTACTTTTAGTCACTTAATCCTTTACTGTAGTTGCTCCTTGTTCATTTTTGTGTTTACTACCCTAAATCTAAACTGTGTGCAGTGCTGGACTTTCTCTTTATGTCTTCTTTACGTTTACAGCGTTTTGATGTGTCAAGGCAAGACTTTAGGGTTTATTGCACTTTGTTTAAAAGAATATTCAATCAAACAATGTTTTATAATGACTTTTTTTCTGCCGACAGTAGTTGTTGTTCACTCGGCAGCCGAATAAATGAAGATCAGCTTCCTGGAGTTCAGTCTTTTGAAACTGACCGACAGAAACGATAACCTGTGGAGTGAGGATGGGATCTGCTGGTGTGAACTCGGAACAGTTGTTAATATTTTACAGAGGTGGTTCACATTTCACGGTTGTGTCAGATCTGAGCGGAGCAGCCTTGAGAAACATCAAGATCAAAACTGATCTGCGAAGATTTGTCAAAGCCAGCTGCCCCTGTGATAACACGCTCTCGTTTTTCAGATTTAATCTTAGTCCGGTTCGGGAAACTGTCAGATTAAATTACAGGCAAAACGTATTATTAGAAACAGCTTTGACATGTGTCATTTATGTGTTACTGACATTATTTCTTCTGTAGTGCAGAAGTGTCCATTCTACAATATAATCTTTATGGTCGTCTAGTCCACTGGATGCATATTTATGAGCCAGAGTTAGAACGTACCACAAACAACCTCGTCAGTATCAGTGTTTCCAGAAAACAACTCTGTCTCTCCTGTGAATAACAGATGACTTTGGATGTGGCCGGATGCTTTCGCCGGACTCCAGGTTTCTGTTTTCACTCCTTGTTAAAGCTACAACCGGCTGCTTAGCAACGCGCCGCTCGCCCCCCTCGTCTGCTTGCTGCCGTCGCCTGCCATTGGCTGAGGTGGACGGGGCAGTGATGTCTTCAGCTTGTCAAGGTCTGTGTCACAAACATGCCCCGCGATCACGGGCGCATGTAAACAAGGCAGTGAAAAGGCAATTTATGCTTCGGTGACAGATTGAAGCTGTGGCTGCCTCCGTATTTTCTTCCTCTTCACGTTGTTGGATGTCAGTAAAATGCTTGGAAACATCAGCGTCATGGCAGTTTTTTTCTTTCTAATATTTGAATATGAATCAGCATGTGCTCTTTTCTCATCATTCCACTGTATAACGTGACAATGGTATGTAATCACTAAGTTGAAAATATACTAAATAGTAAGAAAACTGTGTTATGTGTGCTACCGCCTGTGAGTCCAGGCTGGTACTGATGGAGCCTCCTGTTGTGTTTGTGTCTGTGTGTGATGGGACAAATCTGACTGCGCCCACATTCCTGAAATAGACGGATGATGGGGAGTCTCTGGAGTCCTGCCGCACGCTCATTTCACACAAGGATACCTTCATAGCACTTAAAATTGTTGGATTAGCACATTGCTGTTTATATTCACGTTTAGCCGCCATATCCTATGACTCAATTATCAAGTCGTCCTGTCACACAGGCGCTCGGAGAGTTATATTAGGGAACACACTCAGAGCTCCCAATCCGTGTTGGAGTCAAAACATCCCGCAGAGATGAGGAATTGCTTTCAGCACTCTCTCAGACAATAACGTGAATTATCATTGCAGCTCACTTAATGTCCTGTATCTAAGCCTGGAGGAATGTGTTGCGCACAGCTGAGCTCATTAAATAGTCATGACGTGAAGCAAATATCATCTGTGTCTCTTATTCATCTTTCCATATTAAATCCTGCATCTAAAATAATTTATTCCTACTTTAATTATGCCAGTTTGTCCACCCGCCTCCTTTTTTCTAACTTTTCACCCAGAGTGGACAAAAGTAAACATTTTAAAGAGCTTTTTAAATATGCAGCTCAGTGTTTATCCTCTGTGCGAGGCCTGCGATCCAAGGATCCTCGGTCTTGGAGTCCAGTCTGGAACGCTTGCTGTGAAGATGCATCATCTCGGGTAAACTGTAACTGACATTCTTATTACGTCGTTGCCAAAACCTCATAGCAGACCTGCTTTAAGCAGCCCAGTTCTTTAACACAGTGTCGATAACGGACAGTTTGCTCCATGCAGCCCCCACCCCCCACCACCACCAGGTCATTCACACGCAGCAGGAAAGCGTTCCCTGTTCGAAGGATCTGGCAGTGGTTACATCCAATAACTGTCAGGGCTTCTCATGGACATGATGGCTAGCTTTGAGACTCTCCAGAAACTCTGGGACATATCTTTCTTTAATGAGCATTGTGCCTGCAAAAAGGACCTTTTATCTATGCGTCAGGAAACATCCTGAAAATAATCCCTTAAATATGGTAATGATATCGCAGGATTGTTATAAATGACATGTCATTATTGGAGTTCAAGCAAGCCCTCTCTGTACAAATCAGCTTAAGATAAAGCCATTATACACAGGTGTAATCCTAATCAGGAGCCTATAATGACTGTAGATCGTAAAATACATTCATTTCCTTTTATGTTGCAGTTGTTTGAAATGAACCTCAAATAGCTTGACTTCAGGAATGTGTAGAATCTCCGGCTGCTGTCCAGAATGGAAGCTGTTTATGGAAGAGAGATGAGACGGTGGAGGGGTTGGCAGGGTCTTTTCTCAATTAGGCGGAGAAGCTGTGCTCTGGCGCGGCCCTTTCTAGCCTTGTTTGGAGCTGTTTGGTGGGATTTACGAGCAGCACTGGATAGCTTCTCCCCTCTCTGCCATTTGTTGACAAAGCAGAAGTCAAACAGTGTTACGTAACGGCCCTTTCTCTCTGCCCATAGTACAGCTGAGCGTGTGATGAGGGCTCTTTTGTGCAGGCAAAGCTTTAGTGTCAAGGCAGCTTCTGAATGTTTCACACAGAGAGACCCCCAGCATGACATGCAGTACTGTATCGTAGTTCAGCTCAGTACCACCATGCCTTTTATATATTATAGATGCCAAGTCAAAACACTCCAGATCAGCAGCAAAGAAACGGACTCGTATTAACAATTAAAGAAGAACTCATGCATTGATATCTACTAGGATTATACCAGTAATTAGGACGTCATCTATTATTCTTCAAGTTTAGAGGGAGTTTTTTTACAAACTATTCTTTGATTTAGGTGTGGATTTTCCCTTCAGATATCATGTTAGAGATGTGTGCAAAGAGATGTCTGTTGAAGTTTGGATATTAAAACTGCAGTGCTGACCCAGGCCCAACATGAGAGGAACAAAAGAAGTGTTTGTTGGTATCAGAGTTGCATATTGAAAGTTTGTTGTTATTGCAGTATCAACATGTTCAATATTAATGTTGCAAAAAAGTGTGTGTGTGTGTGTATATATATATATATATATATATATATATATATATATACATACACATTCACAGTCTTGATGTCAATAATACATTTACCTGAGATGCCAGTTCAGATGCTTATTCACATAAAGAGATACACTATATGGCCAAAAGTATTCACTCACCTGATTTGACTCGCATATGAATTTAAGTGACCTCCCATTCCTAATCAATACGGTTCAATATGACGTTGGTCCACCCTTTGCAGCTATAACCGACAACTCTTCTAGGAAGGCTGTCCACAAGGTTTAGGAGCGTGTTTATGGGAATTTTTGACCATCTTCCAGAAGCACATTTGTGAAGTCACACTGATGTTGGAGGAGAAGGTCTGGATCTCAGTCTCCGCTCTAATTCACCCCAAAAGGTGTTCTATCAGGTTGAGCTCCTGAGAGCAACACATTCTTTCACAAATAGTTGTAAAAACAGTCTGCATGCCAGCGTGCTTGATTTTATACACCTGTGGACATTGAAGTGACTGGAACACCTCATTCCGATTATTTGGATGAGTGAGTGAATACTTTTGGCAATATAGTGTATGTTGTAGATGTTGCTAGGTGCAGTTTTAAATTTTTTTTATTTGACATGTTATTGTAATAGAAATAACACATTTTAATTCTTTAATAGTTTAGCATTGGTATTTATCGTCAGAGGGTAGTTTCAAAAATACATTAAAGTCATGCACTGAAGTATTGATTCATCACAGTTATGTTATTGCATATTTGTAAATCTATTCAACAGTTGTGAAACATTATAACCACGTTGGGGTAACTCATCGTGACGTCAGCCTTGTGAGCTGCACTGGTGGAGCATGACTTGCTGTCCATGTTCCCTGTTCCCTTTCAGTTCATCGTGTCTCTTCCGTTGCTTTTAACGTGTCATGTCTGTCTTGACTTCTGCAGAAGCTTCTGCTGCCAAATGACCAAAGCAGTCTGTGAGATGTTTTAAAAACATGAATTAGCAGCATTCACAGCTATCTTTAACTGTGTAATGACGTAACAACTGCAGCTGGTTTTTGTAAACATTACTTTAATGTGATAAGTTCAAGATGGTTGCATATTTACGTCAACAAATCTCACCGGCGCTGGAGGAGCCTGTACTGGAGACGTAGCTGCAGAAGCTGTCCAGAGTTGGACGGAGTTACATTACAAAACTTTTCATCATGTTATTCTATGACACACAACGACCTTTTAATGATTTTCCCTACATTAGGTCTGCATACGCTGAAGTTAGTCCACACTTGAGCAAAATATAAACACACCTGTTAGAGGAGCGAAATCATCTGATGCTGGCAACTTGATCATGAGTGGACATTCACAATGAATCAAGGAGTTTATATGAACAGATCGCAGCTCAGGTTGTCTTTAAGCTTATAGGTGCTAATATTAGATATGCATTAGTACAGATAGCAGTAGGTGACGTAATGTTACACTTTGTTACCATGCAGATTGTACGGCTGCTGAATTATACAAAGCAAAAAATCAGAATCTTGATTATTGTGATTGATATTAAAATCGCAATTATTTAAAATGAATGGTTTTTGAAGCAAATACAGGTTAAACTGCTCAAATAATTCCCTAAAGGTTTTTGGCCAGAAACACCAATGTGATCTAAATATAACTTAAATAATGACTTTATTTTGCACATAAAAATGAGGAAGGAATCACTAACGTACAGGACAAAAGGAATCGATGTCGGAAGTGTGCGTGGCATTCAGAGCACAGGACAGAAGATGATAAATAAGTGTTGTTTTTTTGTTTGTTTTTTATTTATTTATTTGTGATCATTTGTGGTCAACATTGATATCATAACTAAGATTCACAACTGTGTCTCCTTGCGGGTTAATTCTTAATTTGCTGAGTCAGAACATGTGAGGGCCATTTTCAATTTTTTTTTTTTTTGTTGTTTTTTTTCTGGGGGGGGGGGGGGGGGGGGTCCAGATATACAATATATCTACTTCAAAATCTAAAAATCTTGTAATGTAGATGAAGCTTGTTGTTCTTGCTGGCTTTAATCCACTTTAGTTCAAACTCAAGTTAATTGTCCTGCTTGGTGAAGTTTGGTTCGTCAGGTGTGAGATTAATAATTATACTTGAGTGTGAACCTAAATAACTTGACTGAGACCCTTAAAAAGGACGTGGTCTCCCTCTGAATCAATCAGCCAACTCTGGTGCGGCGCTCCTGTTGGAAAAGCACTTAACCAGCTTTAGTTTTTGAAGGATTAATCCTGTAGTGTAAACGTCTGTATGACTGACGCACACAGCCTGCAGGACTGTCATATTATTGTTCCTTTGGCAACTCCAATACATCAAAATCATCCTCACCAATCACAGCCACTTTTCATTTCCAAACTGGAAAAACAGGACAACAACCAAATCAGATATGTCTGCTGTGTCAGCAGTTCCACAACACACCGTTTTCTTTCTGTATTTACATTATTGGATCCTGCACCAGAAGCTTCTGACCAATAAGCGATGGGGATGTTCTCGCATGGTTTAAAGTTACACGTTTAGGTACATTTGGATTTATCTTTACTTGAAAAGAAACTAAAATAAGAGAAAAAGGCTACAAGTTTATAAACTCATCAAATGATTCAAACCAGAGCAAACAAATTAAAAGCAACCGAAGTCCATCGTGTTGCTAGTGTCATAGTCACAATGTGCTGCCCTGAGTTAAGTCAAAGTGTTAAAGTCCAGCGAAAAGCAAATATATTGGCTCGATTTCTTTGATCGACAAATACCTAACTTATGTCATAAAAGGCAGGTTGACATCTTGATTATTATGCTTCATGGATGTGAAGCTGGAGCAGCTGGTTTCCTGGACTCCACTTCTGACCTTGTAACTCCCTTCTTTGTTTTTCAAAAATAAACAGAATTAGTTAGTTAGTTAGTAATATCTTTGAGTTTACATTCACATACATGCATGTTGAGAACATTTTTGTATCACAGATGTAGTCTTAATGTATCATGTTGTCATCGTGTACTTATATTACTGACAGATGTATTTGGGACCTCACGTATGGTTCAGTCATCCAGTAGCATATTGTCCGTCCTCCAGTGGTCTGTTTGTCTCTCATTTGCTCATCCCGTGTGCGCGCTTCCAGCCGGAGGAGGATTTTTTTTTATGTTGGTCTGCACAGTTGTTGAGTGGGTGCCACATTCTCAGGTGGCATGTGGTGACAGGTCCATCTGGACGCGCCTGCTGTCAAAAACAAACAGACCCCTTTGATATCAAGGGTGAAGGTCAGTCGTGGGACCGTCCCTCCCAGACGCAGCCCTCAAAGCTCAGCCAGACAGCTGACGGGGGCTTTAGATGGACCTGATGTACGTGGACTAAGGACTATCCACGCGTGTCATCAAGTAAGTAACGGATCACTCTGGAAATGCAGTGAGGCTTTTAGATGCTCATTAGCTTTTGGAGTTGTTTGTTTTGGAAAAATATTTCTGTAAGGCTCGAGAGCTCTTGACGTGCAAGTGTCATGGAGTGGCCCTGAAACAGGAAGATGCGATTATCCTGCCTTTGTTGCCTTTATATTGGGTTGACAACACATTTCTGGGCAGACAGTATCTTACTGACTGGCTTGAAACGTAATGAATAAATAACAGCTATACTTTCTAATGTCTCTAAGTTTATGTTTCATATTTAACCAATATTTACTAACAATTGCCTCTTCTTCTCATGTCATGTGTAATATTTTTATGACGAATCTACAGAAGAAACACTATATTCACTAAAAAACAATTGTGGAAAAAGTGAAATTTAATGTACAAAAAAATGTTCTTGATCCGACTCCCGATTCACCAGATGGTGAGTTAACTTCATATCTGTTTGCTTTGTCCTCGCAGATGGGCAGAACCAAGCCCAAAATAAAATGTTGAGCGTCTGGTAGCATTATATTATATAATTATACCGACTGTTCATTTTAGAATTGTACAAGAACTTAGCTGATACAGTCTCCTCTTATTTTCTAGTTTGTCTTGGCCCAGCCTGCACTTCCAGCACCGCTGTCCTTTCGGGGGGTTTTTTTCTTTTTTTTTTAGGTGCTTGATGGATGGCGTTTCTGCCCTGCTCTGCTCAGAATCATCTCTCCCTAAAAAGGCTTGGGGTGATCTCTGCTCTCGTGTGTTTATAGAGGGAACTGAACACTGCATGCTGTCATCTTCTCTTTATTTATTAAATCCGAGAGGTTGAAACTCTTATTAAAGTGCTTCTTCTGCATGTCGGGGTTCATACGAGGATACAGTGGAGGCGGATGAGATCAGTCTAAGCACTCCTCAAACGCATGCCTGTTAATGGTTGTGGAAATGAGATCAGGGATGCAACGCCTCTCTGGGATGCAGGGGGTAAGGAAGCTGATTTTATTAGACAGAGGAGAAATAAATACATATTTTCTTATGCTCGGGGAAAGCTTAGCACCAAGACTGGAAGATGTTTAAAAGGTTTTAGCTCAGTATCCCCCTGAGAGATGTTTGGAATTACTCCCATTTTCCCCTCATCCATTTAGGCCTATTTGTGGAGGTTTCCAGCTGGAACATCAATCCCCAGCCTGTTCTGCAGGTTGGCATCTTTACTGCCATTTGTAAACACAGTGCAGACACAGTTTCACACAAACTCAACACAAGCTGGAACAAGCAAGCGCACAGTTTTAAAAGGAGGATAACATTTAAATCTAGGAACACACTTTTACATAGATTATGCCAGTCATGCTTTCATGCAAAACTGTGTTATCCACCGTCTCTAAATGAAAACACTGCTGAAGACTATTTATATGCATGCATCAGTGACTATTTAAGCGTCTTTGTTAGGTGTTTTCCTGGCTGAACTGGCTTGTTTCTTGGCTTTTTTAAAGGGGGACATCTCCTAAATCAGCCTTGCTGGCAGAGTACAATGGGAGAGCCAGAGACGAAATGGGAAGTGTTTCACAGCTACTTTCCTGGTGGCCTTGGTGTTTGCTTCTGCATGCTCCACCTGATGCAGCTCAGATTAGCATTTCTTTGTTCTCTTTCCCTCCCGACCATGTGGTCCTTAAAAAGGAGCCCAGACACTTGTTTTTGATTCTGTGTAATTCTTTCAGTGTAGGCGAAAATTCAAGCTTCTTAAGGGATGAAAGAGAAGAGAGGGATTTGATGTCCAGTTGCAGCGAGATTTGCAGCATTTGCTGTAGAAAGCTCTTGCAATCGATTCTGAACATTTGTAATATACTCTTTATTTTAAATCTCCCTCATGCTGCATGGAGACACTGCAGCAAATTAAGTAGGCAATTTGGTCTGTTCTCTGTACTGACTCCTATATGCAGCTGATGTTTGTTTCTTGAGGTTTCTTGAGTGAGAAGTGCAGTAGCAGGGGCAGAGCATGTAAGTTATTGCTGCTGATGCTGCTACTGTTACGCCCTGTCACATTCGCCAGGCTCAGTACCTAAATATATCCATCCGTTATCTATACCCGCTTACTCCTTCTCAGGGTCGAGGGGGTCTGTCTGAGCCTATCCCGACGCATAGCAGGCAAAAGGCAGGCGTACACCCTGGACAGGTCGCCAGTCCATCGCAGGGCCACACACAAAGACAGACAAACATGCACACGCACACCTAACTATATTCTAGATGTAAAGCCATGGTTTCCATTTGCACAACCGTTTCTCCATGCAACATCTGCAACCTATGTCCCTTTAATATAAAACAAAAACACAAATAGTCTTATAATTGTAATTGTCCATAAACTGCTCTTTCTCCAAATATCAATACACTTATTGGCGTCACTGCGCTGACCATCTTCCCTGTGGTTGTCCTTCAGGGCTCTCCAGCAGAGGGCAGCAGACAACCAAGAGCAACTCCCAGTAAGTTCTCTCTCCTACTTTTGAGTCTATCAGATAATTCAGTCAGTGTCATGTGTTAAATGCTGAAACTATACCCTGTCAGTTCTTTTGAGTTCATTATTTGTATCACATTAAACGCACCACCCGCTGTGTATTTCATAGATAGCAAATTGATACCTTTTATGTGCTTTAATGGAAAGGAGACGCTAGGACACATTTACAAGAGATGTTTGTTGCCTTATTTAATATTAGTAGTTATGTTTTTCTTCTTTTCTCTTCGTGTTTGTTGGTCGTGCTGAATCAGGTCCACGAGCAGTCTGCGCTGTCAGGATCACTCCTCTGAAAACCATGAAAGGCTCGCCTGACCTCATTCCCAACGCAGGTGATGCTTCCATCCACTTCCTCATTATTTCAAAACTACAGGTGTGGCACCCCTTCGGATCCACAAAGAAAACTAAAGGAGGCTTTAAGCTCACCTGTGGTTTTGCCCGAACAGCATGTGCAGATAATTAAAAAAGATCCAATAAAATAACACATACAGGACAATGTTCAGCTGCTCTACTTTCGCCGCTGACAGCGTGATTGGGTTCATTAGCGCTGCAGACAGCAGCATATTCATTTCATGCCCTGGTTTTGAAATCACAGTTCTATTTCAGTCATTTGGGCCATGAGGTAACAATAAGTTGAATCCCCAGCTGCTCTGAAGCAGAAGCACACTTTGAGAATTTATCACAGAGTGAGACTGCTGTGACTTAAATGGTGAAGAGTGGTTGAAGTGGGAGTGTCATTTTGAATGTTTTCAGATTTGGACCCGAGCAGGGTGTGCAAAGGGAAAGGAGTTGTGACTCTAAGGGCCACCCTTGTCCACATAGACGATGAGGGCTGCATCAGCGAAGAGCCAAATGTCATCACAGCGCCAAGTAAGTCGGAGACCAAACCGCAGCTGTTGCGTAAGAGCTGTCCACATGATGAAATAATATTTAGATGGCTGTAATAATTGCATTCCTGTTTTTTAAAAAAAGACTGTAGAATGTGGGCAGAGGCTTTCCTTCATGTTATTTGATTGTACAAACCATGTCGGGATGATATAACTCCTCACGTTTAAACGTCTGCTCAGTTGTCAGGCCATCATAAAGGGCGATTGCTCATATTTTCAAGCTAGTGTCAAAGAACTCTTTTGTCACAACCTGCCCACGCTGCACTTTGGACGATGCGGCCCTGACTGTGGGCTTGTTTGTTGCGTAGAGCACGTTGGAACTGCTCTGGAGACTTGCCAAGGCTTTTGGAGATGCTTTAATTGTTGCTGAGTCGCACTAAAAAGGCCATTGGAACAAGTGATCTTTGCAGCTCACTGAAAAGGCTTTTTGTTCTCCTGGTAAAGTTCAGAGATTGTGGGAGAATCTTGTTTTTTTTGTTTTTTTCTTCCCTTTTCCCGAGATATTAACAGCCGGTACATGAAACCCACTAAAGCAAGCACTCACATCCAGCTGACTGAGATGAGGATTTATTTGAACAACAGTTATCTATTGTTGCTATTATGAGTTCGCTGAAATACTGAGAAAACATTTTTCTACCCCTCTCTGTTTTGTTTTGTTTTGTTTTTTTCCTTGTGACCAAACTGAGAACATTCTGGACTATTTCCAGGTGGCTGGACAGACCAGATTAATGGAGACGGCTCAAAAGCGGGACTTGCTGGGGGAGGCAGTACCAACACAGCTCATCTACCTCCTGAAAGAAACCCTCAGTGCCAGGTATGTTTACTTCCACCACATTTAACGCAAAGTCTTTGTTTGGGTCAATCGTTTTACAGCAGTGACAGCTCTGCGACCTCTTCATTTTAGGATCTGATATCTGTAAAATTTATCAAAATATATATTCTAAGTACCTCTTTTTTTTCAACCTTCAGGCCAGTTTACCCAAAAGCATAAACGAGAATCAAGTGCCGTCCTCCGCTGACATCCAGAACTGTATCTCACCGAGCCCCAGCTGTGTTTATCCCTGTACTAGCACGGTCAACCCCACCATAGTCCTGCTGCAGCACAACAGAGGTGAGACTCTCTGCCGCAGTCTGCCATTAACCTGCCTGTGTGATTTTCTGTAATAATCTGGACTGTGTGAGGGTCCAGTCCACACACGACCAGCGCTTTTACACTTGTGCTTCACTGCTCAGTCACATTTCACTGCTGTGTCTGTGCTTTCTCCCACAACAGAGCAGCAAAAGCATCTTTCTCATGTTGAAGGTATGCATTGGAGATTTGGCGATGTCTAACAGATATTTTTGATTTATGTTTTATTTCTTGGACTGGATTTCCAGAAGCCCTTCTTTTATTATAAGGCAATATTTTTTTTTTTTTTTCGAGTGAACCGTCTCTGACTCTCCAGTTGCCATGATCAACTTTATGAGTTCAAGATGAGTCTTGTAAAGTGAATAAATCACATTTTATGTGACTGCATGTTAGCTATGATACATTAGTATTGCTGATGTTTTGATATTTAGAAAATCTGGGACAATCCATATTTGGCTGTAATGGTTGGAGATGGTATTCCCAGCTGGGGTAGGCTCAGCAGATCCCCGTGACCCCATGTTTAATGTGTTTGAGCCAGTGTCCCGACTGCTCCTCTCTAAAGTGGTCCGGCGGTCCTCTGAACACTGTTACAACCCAGCTGCTTAAACAGGTTTTTAACACAGCTGGCCCTTGTCTGTTCTCATTCATTAACAGCTGTCTTAGTTCAGGAGCTGTGTCAACTGTTTTTAAACATGCTGTGCTGAGGCCACTGCTCAAGAAATCTAATCTTGATTCTACAGTCCTCTCCAGTTTTAGACCAGTGTCTCATTTACCTTTTCTTTAATCCAATGTTTTAGATACGGTTATTCTCACCATGTTGCTTTGTTTTCTGGAGAAACTAAATTGTATTTTTGAGATATTTCAGTCAGGATTTACTTCATTGTAACATTCAACACTGTTGATCACTCAGTCCTTCTGAAACATCTGGATCAACAGGTTGGGGTTCAGAAACTATTTAACAAACAGGAGTGTCTCCATTCTGATTAATGACCTCTCCTCTATCTCAGTCCCTTTGACCTCTGGTGTGCCACAGGGATCTATTTTGGTCCCTGTCCTGTTTTTTCTTATACTTCCTGCTATTTGAGTCCATAATTTCCCATCATAATGTCTCCTTTCATTGGTATGCAGATGATTTGCAAATCTATCTGCCAGTTAAGCCTAGTCCATCAAGCCCTGTGGAATCCGTCCACATTGTTTTTTTCTCCTTCCAAGGCCTCTAGTAGTGCAGAGTATCTTCACATGTCTCGATGCTCTTACCTCTCACTTTAACCATGTTGTCGGAAATCTGGGTGTTACTTTTGATAAATGTTTAAACATAGGAACAGATTGAGTTTATTGTCAGGGAAAGCTTCTTTCAGCTTCGACTCCCTGCAAAAGTCAAGCCGTTCCTGAGCCGTGGTGACCTTGAGAAAGCCATTCATGCTCTCATTAGTTCCTGATTTGATTATTGTAATGCTCTGGAACATGCTGCCCCTGAGTTACGAACCCTCACTGACCTGCCTCTGTTCAAATCCAAACTAAAGACCCACCAGAGGGCCATTTGGCACATAATAGCATTGTCACCTTTTTGTTTTCTCTTTAATTTTTATTGGAACATTTTTATTTTCTTATTTTTTATGGGTCTTGTTAATATTTGTATAGTACATGTTATTGTACTTTAATTTCGAAGCACTTTTGTCAACCCTGCTTGTTTAAAAGTGCTATACAAATAGAGATTGATTGATGAACCTGAGTAGGAAGATGGATGGATGGATGGATGGATGGATGGATGGATGGATGAATGGATGGATGGATGGATGGATGGATGGATGGATGGATGGATGGATGGATGGATGGATGGATGGATGGATGGATGGATGGATGGATGGATGGATGGATGGATGGATGGATGGATGGATGGATGGATGGATGGTAAAGTTTCCAGTTCCATCTCCAGCCCTGTAGTCCCCCCCCCACAGCCAGTCATAGTGCTTGTCCCAGGTCAGGATGAATAGGGAGGGTTGTGTCCGGAAAATCCATCCAGCATAAAAATAAATGCCAAATCAGTATGCAGAACACAATGATCCCAACAAAGTGAAAAAGCCAAAAGTTCTTTGAGGCCTGCTTACAACCCATGTAGAAAATATGGTATGATCACTTTCAGATGATGTTCATATAACTGTTTTATTTTGTTGGGACAAAACCAAACTACTTAACGGCTGAACATTCTTTCAGAAGTAAAACATGAGAAAAACTCAAAATACACTGTTGTTTGTTTGTTTTTTAAAGTTCTGTGTAGAGTAAAAAAATGATTAAATTGTGAACTACAAAAATCATATTTATGACTCAGCTGCATCTTTGCCGTTATTTATGACAGCTTTGACTTCATGAACTTCACTGAAAAAAAAAATCAGATGAAGGATGAAGCTTTAAACAGTCAACACTCAATATGATTTAAAACCATAGGTTTGAGATCTTGACTGTTTAGTGGTCAAATTATTGAGCTGAGGTGTTGTTCCTTAGGTAAGGCTTTTGGACTTTTTGGTTCAGCATCGTCTCCTCCCCAACTGCAGGTTCTTGAGTCATCACTGAGTTTGACCTCCATCAGTCATCCACAGTTTCTTTATCTTTAGCCTGCTCTAGAAGTTTTTATTAACTTCTCATAGGTGTTGATAGTGGTTAATATTTAGCTCTCTATCTAAATCCCATGTCCGTCAGCTGATTTCTTACAGTTCACTCATAAACATGTATTCCTGTGCATTTCCTATTTAAAATCCTGCTTCTTTGATTTTCTGTTCGAACATTTGACATCTTCATTGATCTACCTGATTTTTTCCATTTTACAACCTTTACATTTTGTATTTGCTTCAAATTTTAGACACATGTGAAGGGTAACAAGTACCATCTTGTGACACACTGAATTTGAGAGAGTTGTATAATAGTTCCTGTTGTGTGAACTGCCAGCTCTCTTGTTGAGACGTGTTTCCTCAGCGAGGTGGAGCAGATTGTTGTGCTCTGCAAGCATTCACTTTTATCTGCAGATTGGTTTGCATATTTAGACACGTGCAGGTGTTGTTTTTTTTTTAAGTCTAAATTACAGGATGATTCCATATTTTTTAATTTCTTTCCCATAGTACAAGACTAGAATGCTCAGCTGTTAAATGAAATCTTTTTTTGCCATGTTCTGTTTGGCTGCTCAGTTACCTGTGCTGGTTTATCACCTGCCAGGTCAGCAGCTTCAGTAGGAATACAGCTACAACTACAAGTGCTCTGCTGAATGTTCAGTAGTCCTTCGTTTTGTTCTTTTTGCTCCATCATTCAGTAAGAGGTAGGGTGTTTTTGCAAAAGTCTGTGGAAAAGTGCACTCTATCACAATAAAGTGGCTTCATGCACACTCTCTGTTGGCAACATTTATAGTTATGTAGAGCTTATTGCACTCCTGCGACTTTGCTGACGCAAAGTCTTGGAGCAGTAAATATGACCATTTCATGGACAACCATGAAAATAAATCAAATGTGAGAGTTGGACTCCGGCAGGTCTTCTCCAGAGGGGAGGGACAGAGGGGATCCAGTCTGGTGATGTGTGGATTTTGTCACTGCATTTTGCATATGTTACGTATTACTTTGCCTATGTAAAGCACTCTGAATTTTCTAAATGTGAAATATGCGATATATACAAACAATCGGTGGAAAAAGTCATTTCCGGCAGCATCTTCAGCCCGTTTTCACAGATGCACACATGTCGCGTGAGCATGGGTGAAATGTTGTTTCAGTGGGATCATGCTGAGGATCGTTTCCAGCTGAGATGCTGAGATGATGATCATGTTGTTTCAAAACTGGCATTTTAATGAACACAGACTAGCATGGATGTAAGGAGTTAACTTTTTTGGTTTTGCATGTTACAGTTTATGTATTACACATGTATTACAGGCGTGATGTCAATCAGCTATCTGACAAGCAAGAAGTGACATGCAAAGATAAAAGAAACAGTTTGAGACACTTTTGCTTTGTTTCGTGAGGCCACCTGTGCCCACTGGGAGTCTCCTTAGAGACAGGATGATGAAGGTCAGTCATCCTGGAGGGAGGTGGGGTAAAGCTGCTGCTCCTCAACACTGAAAGAAGCAGTTTAGATGGTTTGGGCACCTGATTAGGATGCCACCTGTTCATCTCCCTGGAGAGGTGTTTCGAGCATGTCCAACCAGGAGAAAACCCTGAGGTAGGCCAGGACATGCAGCAGAGACTATATTTCCTGGCTGGCCTGGGAATGCCTTGGTGTCCTCTCAGAGCAGCTGGAGGAAATGGCTGGGCCTCTCTGCTTAGGCTGTCTCCCCAACTTGAACTTGAATAAGTGTAAGTTCATGTTTAGATGGATAAATAAACATATTTCATTTTAAAAAAAAAAAGGAAAATCTTAAATGTTTGTTCATCCTTTTTTGTAATATTTTATTTGGAGAAATGCACAGTGGAAACTACTTCAGAATGTGTGACAAATCATGTTCATATGACAAATAAGAATTTGTTGGGTTTTTTGGGGCCTGTTTTTGAGCTTGCATGAAAAGCTAACAAAGTGTTGTCTGTGTTAATGAATTAAAAAAAATATTGTTGGCTGTGTAACCTACATCACGTGCAGAAACACTCATCGCTCATGTTTACTGCTCCCTCTTGTTCTGCTGCTTTTGCACTCTTGTCATTGTAAGAGCCAATTTTCACAGCAAGAAAGGCACACTTCAATACAAGGGATAATGCAAAAACCAAGTGTACTGTATACGGCTTAAGATTTAAGATAATAGGTAGTAAAAACAGGGATGTCAGAATGCAAAGCTTTACTGACTGTGATGTCCCAGTAAGCTCTGACAGCTTCCCAGCACACACAATAGTCCTGAATGTGTTCCTAACTCAGAGTAAACAACATTATTATTGCGCTTTTCTACTATGACATGTCAAATGTTTGCTGTGAAAAAAGTCTCTTTTGTTATGTCCCATTTATACGTTTTGCATGATTTCCTTTACGATGATTCTTGACCCTGACTTTGGCTTGAACCTGGTCTTCTAATCGACCAGATATGTGTCATGCTACTTTAAAATGTTAAATGCCTCTGAGGTTCTTCTCCCTTATTTCTCTCTGTTGTGCTTTGCAGACCCCACCCCGGAAAGGGACAAAAGGCCTGATCCTGGGAGACGCTCTGCCAGTCCAGTCTCTGATATGGACGGGAAGAGGCTGCGGCTGTCACTGCACTCCCCCGTCCTCAGTCCTCTCAACAAGCCTATTGTGCCTGAGCGGGTGAGCGGCCAAATCAATTGACCAATGAACGCTAATATACTCTCTGTAAATATGGGATGGGTGTTTTGTTGACATGGCTGGTGGGTCATTGCTTCCGTAGTAGTATCTCCTTTTTGTGGTTGTATCAGCAATGCAAATCTTCTGTCCTTACAATATGTCATTCAGGTAAAATAACGGGGTCAGTGCTAGAATCTAATCTTGTACGTCACCAGGACTGTTCAGCTCCTGCTGGAAAAGACATCCTGACATCCTTACGCTCACAATTCACAATTTCCTTTTATTATTTCAGAACACTGAAAAGTCCAAAGACTGGTATAAGACCATGTTCAAACAGATACACAGAATACCTGGTAAGTGATTATCTTTAGTCTTTATTTTGTCCACGTTTTTGTTTCTCTGTTGCTGTTCGAGAAATGTGTTTGCCTTTTTTTTGTGTCACGCTGTCCTCTGTCTCTTCATCATTGTGTTCAGAGCCTATTGAGGAAAACCCGTACCGTCCCACCTACATTTTCCCCGAGAACTATGACAGTCACATAAAATCAAAAGGTATCTGATGGCAGTAATTTCCGTCTAGTTAGTTTTACTAACCTACAGCCATCTAACGCCCTTTCAAATACAAATGCAAATCAGAATAAGTTGGGATGGTATGGAAAATTCATGTTAAAACTAAAAAGTTGTTTGTACACTTACTTTGGCTTTTATTTAATTACAGACTCTATGAACCCAAGACGTTTCACATTTGGTCTCACCAGCTTTCTTTAATGTGTGAATATATTTGTGAACAATAAAGCTTTCATTACTTTGGTGGTCATATCTTTTTATCGTCAATGGTCCGCCATTCACGGTAAAAAGAAACGTTTCAGTTGCTGTTTGGAGGCATTCTTCCTGCAAACACGTCTTAAAGTGTGCAGCAGTATGAAATTATTGTTGTTCTGTTCTTTTTCTTTTCAAAAGCCTCCAAAAATGCTGCGTAAATAAACAGGTCAGAGCTGTAGGCAGGCCAGTCCAGTAGCCTGGATTCTGGACTTCATGGTAATAGCCGTCTGGAATATCCTTTTGGAATTTGGTCCGTAACACACATTTATCCCAAAAAGACCTTCAATACTGATTCATATGACCACTATGTGCATTTTGACGGTTTGCTGGTTCATACAGGCCTCTAGACCCACATTTATAGAATTGTTTGTTGACATTATCTACAATTGTATGAGTAGTTTACTAATCCCTACCAATATTTCTTAGTTGAACATTGTTTTTTAAATATTTCAATGATTTTCTCAGTCACATCTTTCCAAAGTGAAGATTCTCACCTGTTGACATGAATTATTTTTAATAACATTTTGAAATGTGTTGCATACCTGAAATATAAGAAATGGTTTATGTCAAAACAGTAGTTGAAAAGAAAAAAAGAAAAAAGTTCATGCAATTACATAAAAGTCAAAGTCAGTTTAAGAATCTCTTTATTTTATTTGATTTACATTTTTCCATACAATCCCAGCTTATTGTAGTTTATGTTACTTTATGTTTGTTTTTGTGTGCCGCAACACCGAGACACTTTTACCATGTATTATGAGTTTTGTACAGTGATTTTGATCCAGTTGAAGACAAAAGACACACACACATTTAAGTATCAATCTGGAATTTAAGTGTAATTTTTCACAGAGAACATTTGGGCACGACACAATAACTGATCATTAATTGCAGCACATCTACAGTTGTGTGCTAATTTAACTACTTTGTCCATTTTAATTCAATTCATGCCATCTCCATTTGTAAGAAGAAAAAAACATTCTTTTTTTAAGTTTTGATGTTTTGTCAACAGAATGTACATCATCGAACCTGCCAAATCAGTGAGCGGCCTCCATATAGCTGCATGTTTTCAGCAGTGCTGTTGTGTCTTTTCAGCAGTCTTCTAAGACTTCAGACTTCTTTATACTTAATTGCTGTGGAACAACCACTCATGCTTCAATAGTCTACACCTTACTTTGATGTTACAGATTGCACCCAGTCACTCATGACCTTTTTTTTCCCTTTAGCCAACAATTAGCAATTTTTTAATTAATTTTAGATGGGTTTTTTATTTTTTCAAGAATGTTTTCCTGAAAACGGTTCCTGAGATGTAGTGTGTTATTTTGGCCACTAGATGTCGCTGGTGTCCCGCCTTGAGGCTTGGTCCGCGCTTGCCAAGCACAGTCTAAAGACTGTTTACTTTTCACAGAAAACTGTGTGGTCAGTCTAAACACTTAATGCTTGAGTTTACTTTTGGTTAGGGGTCTGTTATTTCTGGTGAAAGTGGGGAAGATTTGTACGTCGAGGTGTCGTGAAGGAGTGTTTTTTGAGTCAGCTCAGCGCTGGATATCAATCAAACAACTTACATGTGCAATTATAGCTAATAAATGTCTTCACATATTATCACAAGGACTATAGAATATGTTCAGAGATGGCTCTGAGGACGGCACTGTGGCTCCCTGGATTTACAGCGCATTACTCATTCAAAGCCTTGATGCTCATTGATGCTTGGGTCCCTTTTTAGCGCAGCAGTGCTTCCTGTAAAGTGCTTTGATTGGAAACACTTTGATTGTGTTTGGTGAGATGCTTGGTCTAATGGAAAGTGTGAGACACTAATTGAAGGTGTGAGGCAAGGAGTAAGAAAGTGCCTCATGAATTATCAAGTATCGTCCTGTATTCCTTACTTCAAATTATATTTTTTTTAAACTTAACAAGAATAACTTATGACAGTCTTCTTCTCTGCAGACGACTGTCCCACCCCCTTTACCCACCTGGAAGATGGTGAGTTTTAACACCATGACACTAGGGTCATATTTCAAAGCGTGTCAGTAACTCCGTTATCAACTTATTCCTATTTATGTCTTACTGATTTTATTTTCAGGAAAGGCAGTCCCACGTTCAAAAAGTGACAATGAGGTTGATTCAAGAGGAAGATCAATGCCGGTGCCAACGCGATCCTCTTCCCTCAAACCTTCTGCCAAAAGGTCAGCCTCCTCCATCTGCTCCAAACTCTCTTAACGACACCTTCACGCTGACTCTCAACACACAGCATCATTCATGACAGAACCAATAGAGTTCTTTACACCTCTGAAACATCAAACTTCACAAAGTACTTGTGATACCAATAATACATAGGTTTCTAATTAGAGATACCCTAGTTGCATCTATCTGTTTGAATGGTCATAGCTGGACCAAACTATAGATTAGTGTTTATAATGTGCATATTCACAGAGCATAATGTAACATCCCTTTTAGAAATGCTGCATCATGAACGTTTGCATTGTTCTACGTGTAATCATAGTTATTGTGACTAAACATGACTGTTAAACTGTTAAATCCGGAGCAGGAAAAGCTTGCTTCTTCTTGAGTCCTGAACCTTCCATTACAACATCCTCCAGCTTTTCTGACTCCCTCCATGCACACACACACACACACACACACACACACACACACACACACACACACACACACACACACACACATACATACATATCAGCGCTGACACAGGATGATCAGCTCTTAAACAAATGCGTGACAGAGTGATGAAGTGGGACAGGTGATGGAGGATAAACTGTTGCCCACAAAATCTACAGATGACAAGTTGAGGACTGACCTTCCCTGCTCATCGGTAGCGGTGCATTCCTAAACACAGCGTTATCAAGGTTACTGAAGGCGCAGCTTAATTTCTGCAGAAGGACGTCAGCAGGGAGTGTTGTCTTGTGTCCCAAGAATAGGTAGAACGAAGGAGGGTTTCTGTTTTAATAGTTGAACAGTATTTTTAGCCTTAGCAGTCTGTTAAGATCTTCTCCTAGGTATTCTGCATTCTGTTTTTTGTCACTATCTCCAATCTGGTTTAACTTATCAAATTGCTGTTTTGCTTCAACTGTGAATTGGATTTTCTGTCATATCATCACTGGAGGAGGAGGCAGGCATGACGAGAGGGGGCATGCATAATGAGAACAAACGACAGATTTAAATAAAAAAAAAAAAGATTAGCCTGGTTGCCATGGAGACCTCTTGGTAAGGATTGGCTCTCTTCAATCCCACACCCCACCCCTCCCTGACACCTCCCGCACCCATCCGCTTCTCCACAGGAACGAGTGGGAGCCCCCAGATAAAAAGGTAGACACCAGGAAGTACCGTGCCGAGCCCAAGAGCATCTTTGAGTACGAGCCAGGGAAATCATCGGTGCTGAAGCTGGAGAGAACGGTACGCTAGCCGCCATTCGTTTCCCCCTCTGTCTGTGATTGTGTCATGTGAGCTGTCCTCTGCACCCACCAAGCTCCCCTGCACCCACCCACCCATCCACCACCACTTCCAGCTCTGTTTCTCAGCTCCGGTGTGGCTACATCACCAAGAGCTCAGCTCAGACAGCGACGTTTATGTTGCCACCACATTCCTGAAGGGTGTCCTGTTACAGAGACACGCGATCCTGCTTGGAAGCAAGTGGGGGAGTATCACTTACAAGGATCGCCGTTGTCTTCATGTGTTCAATTTAAGGTTGTTGGGCTGGACCAGCTCGCTCTGAGATGCTTTCTGCACAGACACAAACCATGGATCTGTTTTCTTCGGAGGAAGTGCAGTGTTTCTGACTCTCATCTCCAGACCCAACAGCTCCGCTGAATCGGATGTGGGATTTTTCCCCGGGTCTTTGAGGGTTATCTTTTGTCTTTAAATTTCAAACTTTTAAAGTTTTGTCTGGTCAGTGTTATGTAATGTAGAGAGATCCGTTACTGTGGTGGACTAGACAGGTGCTTATGTAAGTACTGCTTGTCTGTTGCCCTGTTGCCTCAAGTGAGCAGCTCGAACTAGTTGTTTCCCAAGATCTGGCCCGATCCCAGCGCCAGCCACCGTCCTCATTAGAGGTCGCTCATTTTTTCCTGAAGCCATTATGAAATAATGAGCTCCTTTTGTTTATCAATTAAAAGCTCAGGCATTATAAAGGAGTATTATTCTGGCTGTATCTGAAGTCCATCTATTAACTTTAACGTTAGAGATGTTCAGATGCTGTTCTGATATGTGGGGTTTGTTCACAAGTCGAGACTGAGTGCCAGTGTTATTTTAAAAGGTTATTTTAGTTTTAAATGGATATTATTAGTCCTGCTATGGACTGGTGACCTGTTCAGGGTGCCCCCCTGCCTTGTACCTGAAGTGAGCTGGGATAGGCTCCACCAGACCCCCGTGTCCCTGAACTGGAGTAAGCGTGTATAGATAATGAATGAATGGATGGATTCAAATCATTAATATTATCAATGTCATTCCCTTTTGGCTTAATGAACTCCTCGTGCTCTTTTCCACAAACTTGATAAGGTTGCTCATTTTATATTTAGCAACATTTGAGCCACCCCTGGACACAGCAGCATCGCAAAATCACCACGTTGCAGTTTGTTGGGATTTTTCCATTGTAAAAAAAAAAAAATAAAGTCCATATTTTGGGCATCATGAAAACAATGGATAGTTCTCTACCTGCCAACTCAATACAGGAGCTTGCGAGGCACTGTTGCATCACCTTTTATGGAGTCTGTTAATAAAAAATTTAATTAGTACACATAGTTATTTAACAGTGTCACACTGTGCTTAAATGTACTTTAATGCAATACACATAGGAGATGTTTAACAAATATCTGGCAGCTTAAGTTCACTCTCACTCTAGACCTGCTGCACAAAGATCCCCTTATAAAATGATGTTAGTGAAAGAGAAGTCAGGTTGCAATAAATACATCTGAGGTTAATGTTTGGCCCTAAATCAAGCACGTTGTATCTGATCTCACGGTTTCTTGCTAAGCTGCAGTGGACAGTAACTGAACTTGGCAAGAGAAATGAGCTTTATTGATGTCTTTGAGAATTGTCTTGAAAGACTACTTTGACTTTTTTGGCTCAGATTCATATTTGTTTTTAGTCAGATGGGATTGTATTTCAGCACCAAAACTGGAAATGTGTAAAGCTCAATAACGTGTTGTTTTTTTATGTTTTTTATTTGTTCAAAAATGTAGGTTTAATTGTAAAAACTACATTCACAAGCAAATTACTATGCGGGGAGCACTGACTTGCAGGAGTCTCAGTTGCAACGCTGTCAACCTTGTGGGGACGACAGCACAAATGTAATATTATATAGTCATTAGTGAGCAAAGAGGTGTTGGCAGGTTTTGTTACTGTTGAACGGATCCAGGCTTGCCGTCTGCCCACATTTCCAGTCTTCATACTACGCTATGTTGATCATTTGCTGTCTGTTATCTTGTATCAGTCCTCTCATCTTACTTTGTGCACAAGAACAAATAAGTAGTTTGTCAAATTATCCAAATATTTCCATAACAGATTTTTAAAAAATGCAATTATCATGTTTTGAAGAGGTATCTTCTTCTGCAAGACTATTGTCGATTATTTCTACTGATGGGTAGAAACACTGGCTCAATCAACAATGTCTGATAGGCTCTTTGCCATGCTGTGCAAATGCTTCACTGTCTGAACTGTCTTCTCTTTGTCTTTCTCCTCCTCTTCTTGTCGCCATGCCCCTAGACTCAGGATGTAAGTCCAGAAGATGTAGATTTAGAGAATGAGCCTTGGTATAAATTCTTTTCAGAGATGGAGTTTGACAAAGCGGTAAGTGGTCGCTGTCATGAGTTTGACAGCATCCTGTAATTTCTTGCATGTCATAACATTCATATTAAAATACTGTAATGTCCAAACAAACTGTGTCTGTCTGTGAGGGATATGTCACTAGATTTCTCACATCTTCATTTTTGGTTATGTAATTTATGATTTCTTTATTTGATCCTGCACATTAAAGGTTAAATGGTCATAATGCATACCAACAAGGTGGCTCAGTGGGACGGACATCACATATACCTTTATCTGATCATCCTTTGTTTGTCTGCATCATCACCCCAAGCAGTTTAAAATGATTTTTTTTTCCCCCGGTGGTGTTTAAAATAGTCAGATGAAATCTATTTTTGCCCTCCTCAAAAGAGTTTCTCAACATTTCTTCTTTTTTTTTTTTTGCATCTGTGAGCATGAGCACACACTCAGCTCAGTCTCTGGCCATTCACTCAAGCTGTGGCCTCTATGCCTGAGCAGTTTAATGTTTGAAAAGATTGACTACTGATGAGGACTAATTATACTCAAGGATTAACCCGGGTATGCTCTATTAATAGGTAAATAACAGCGGGAACTCATCATCATTTCAGTCTCTTTCCAACCTCAGCAGAAGTTCTGTTTATACAGATCTTTAACTCGACAGCCGAGAGGAACACTTTGTCTTGTTCATTTGTGCACCTGATCAGCTGAAATACAAATGTTAATGTCAGGATGGTTTGATTCGTTCAGAAGTCACTCCTCACTTGGAAAGGCTGCAGTCTGCACGAGCATTAGGCTCCAGGATAATCCCAGGCACTTGAAATAATTATTGCCATCTGTCTGCTACACTATCTGTTTTATTTAACAAAATGTCCATAGGGGTTGCTGGCATGAAGCAGTTTACAGTGTTGAGACAAATCCATGCCTTATGGTTTGGTTGGCACCAGACAAATTCGCCCACAAACAGATGTTGATTCATCCTGCTCTCTGTCAGTCAGAGCCGCCCTGCCACACCCTGGATCATATGAGTTAGCACCATGAGGTCACGTCTCAGCATCTGCCAGACAGGGAGGCAGAGGCTCTTGTTCCAGGTTAGCGTATCTGTGGAGGAGTTTTTAGTCCCAGTGGCAGCCGACCCCATTCCCATCGATGTTTTCCAGATGAGCTTGGCTTGATGACTGTCTCCTTTTTAATGTCAAAGTAACTTCTAAAGCTACACCTGGTATGTGAAGTATGTGACCTTAAGGCTCAGCCAGACGCAGTGGCTCATTGCAGTTTGATTGGCATATTACTTGGTATTATCAAAAGAAAGAATTGGCTGAAAGTACACAAAAACTACAATGCTCTGGAGTTACACAAAGAACCTTCTCAACTCTGGTCAGACAAGTCTTGCACTGATAACTTTAAAGTGGTGAGTTAAACCACTTTAGAAATGAAGTAGTGTCGTTATAGAGTAGAGCACGGAGGCCAACATGGTAACAAAAGAATCAGTTCTTAATGTTCCTGTCTGGTTAATTTAAGTTGGATAAATACATTAAAAGCGGCAGAAACTATACATTTCCAGAACCTTTTCAAAGGTAGTTAGGCCTGGGAAGTTTTGTTTGATGTATTGTTCTTAAATAGAAAAAAGCTTTAAAAAACACATTCCACAGATAAGTATCTAACTAAACAATAAGAATATTCTAGTATTGTTAAAATAATTTACCGTTACAGTGCAGGACAAACAAATAGGCAAGGCTACGTGAATAGATAAGCACTCTTTAATCATCTTGCTAAATCAAACTGAAGCCTACATTCTTATCAGATGACAGAAAATTATCCATCAGAAAGCAGAAAAAAATGAATATTCTGCTTGTGATTTTTCCAACTAGCCACTGTGACACACTTTGTGCTACTTAAAGCAACACCAGCAAGTGGTTTCATGTTAAAATATCAGTCTCAGTTTTATTGGAAGGGATATTTGCTTACATGTAGGGAGCATCGTCTAGTTCTCAGGATTCATCCAGTTCTCTTTTTTTGCATATACGCAATAAAAGTGCCCCGAGTGTCGACGTCTGGTCACTTTGAATGCAGGGATATCAAGCGGTGGCGAACTGAGTTTCATGCATCGTGGAGGGAGCGCTGCTTCTGTTTAAAGTTGGGCATTTTTCAACATTCAACGTTGCAAAACGAGTGTTTAGCCAATGAAGTTGCAGCCAGGGAGCGAGTTCTAGCAAGCAAGAAGAAATTTGATGGGTTGTTTCTACCATGACAAAGGCACGTCAGAAGCCCCGCCCATGGAGCGTTAACGCGACGTTCCTGTGTGAGCGTTCCATTATGCCGCCCAAACCACCAGAACTGTGCGTATTGCTCTACAGCACAATGTAACCCAGCAACAACAATGAAACTAGCTCACAGAGCCAAAGTGGACATGATGACAGAAGCGACGAAGAGACTCAAAAAAGTCATTAGGGAAGAGAAAATGAGTGAGCGAGAGACTAGACAAGAGAACATCTCAGACAGTTTCTTAAAAAACAATTGAACCTTCATCCCTTTGGGATGACCCATCTGATCTAAAAACTCCAAACTTTCCATTGTTTTAATTGATGACGTTACCCTATCAAATCATCATATTACCAAAAATTGGATTAAGGCATTGGGATCAAATAGTGTTGCTGCAATAATCCCAGTGTTGTGTGCTGGATTGAAGAAATTGTGCGTATAATTCAAGAATGCAGAGAGTAGAAATTCAAATGAGTTTTCTTTAAATCATGTTTTTTGTTTCTCTTTTTTCTAGGAAAGATTATACTGAAAGATGGTTTCATCTGTTTTAAGTTCCCTGTTAAACCCTAGTCTCTTTTTTTTTTCCTAATTTATCTACTCATTATTTTTAATATATTTAGTTAATTTCCTCATAACGTTTCCAACTTTGTAAAACTCCTGGAAATGCACCATCCTAAAGAGAAGACACGATTCCATCAGTCTACATCTTCATACTGTCCTCCAGATACTCTGAAATGGCAACTAATATTAACAAGTTAGGGGTCCAAGACGAGTCTGAAAACACATCAGGGACAGTCACATTGGCTCATTGATATACTTAGCTGACTGGTGCTGGAATTCCACACATATCATTGGTCGGGAAGAGCACTTTGGCCCCCTACATCCGACAGAGTGACTCCATCTGTCGAGCGTATGCTGACACGGAGGCTGCTGCCGCACTGTCTCAGGCTGAGTAGGCGAGACCCCCTCCCATCACCTGATATATACTAAAGGGGGCAACTCTGTAAGCCCGCCAGCTCATTGTGCCCCCATATTTAACCCCCAGCTATATACTTAACCTTCTCCTTTAAGCATTTAGTGAATGGAAGATTGGGGGCGGGGGGTACAAGCCGGCATTCTGCCCCTCACACTGGGAGAGCTGTTTGTTTTCGTAAGAACATATCAACAGTAAAATAAAGTCCTGAAAAGAATAGGATTCATGTTACCATGACCTACTCATGACTGCTATTTTGACTATGAAGGCGGCGTACAGAAGTCTGAGCTCCGAGTAGCCGCAGACACCTGTTAGGAAACATGCAAATGAAACTCTGCAGAATCGTTGTCATCGGCGTCTCGCGGAGACCTTTCCTTTTGTCCAAGCACAGCTTCGGACAGCTTAAACCATTAGATTTTGTCCTTTCTCCTTGTCTGTGGCTCATTTTGTTATCACGTCTGTCTTTTGTGTTGTCAAATCCTATCTTTTATTTGCTGCTTTAGTTTCTAAAATTGGGGGTGTGATCTTAAGTGTTAACATTGAAGGATTCGTTTGAAACAGAGCAATTTTACCCTTTTAGACAGAGAAAGGTTCATATAAACTGACACTAATCAGGCATCTTGCAAATAGCCAGATTAAGATTAAATTCCTTTACTCCAGATAAGCCTTCCGTGATTGTTTCCTGTTTACTTTCCACTGACGCTGTCTGTGTATAAGCCCAATAACCCAGGGGTGTCAAAGGACACTATCTTTCCCCCTGATGTGAGATTTGTGAGGGATACAAGTCAAGGAAGAGCTGGAGATTATTCGCTGACACCGGTGTGTTCACCAGGTCGCCATGGAAAATTTGGCTTTATAAATAGATGTGACTATAGACCTGCCAGCCTGATGTTTTGCTCCTACAAAGATAGGCCCTTATTCTGAAAGGTTATTAATGATCATTCTGCCCCGGCAACTAAATGGAAAGGCATGTCGTGGTAAATGAGCTGTTCAGAATGTTCCTTGTCTGGTTGCCGGTGTGGGAAGCGGAGGCTTGGCCGTGCCGTGGGGAAGTGGATGTGGTATTAACAGCAGGGCCGGGCTGGCTGAGGAGGGGATTGTGCAATCGTATTTGCAAACAACACTTGTCCTCTTATTCATAGTGCCCGTGTCACGTCTGTTATTTTTACCTGCTGTGACGTACGAAAGGGTGGAAAGCAACAGAAACAGCGGGCTAAAATTAGTCGCATCTAAACCATTCAGAATGCTGGTGGCTGCTACCGTGCTGAATGGATGACCACCTCGTGGTTTCTTTTTGCTACTGAATAACAAATGCACTCACTCTTGATGTCCTTTAAGCCTCTGTAGACTCACTTTGTGCTCACAATTTATCAGTTAATTTCTTTTCCTGTCATCCTTTTTCTTTATTACACTGTTATGATTATGTCTTTAATCAGCAATTGTGTTTTAATGGCTTTACTTTGTCAGTAAGCATTTGTGTCTTTTTTAACAAGCATGTGCATAAGAGTGAGCGTGTGTGTAATTTGGCCTCCTCGCACCACCAGCTGGTTAACTGTCCCCCGGTCTGGTCCAGCGGTAATGAGAGCGACTCAATACCAGACAAAAGAGATGGCTTTACTGAGAGACAGCAGCCTATTGGCTGAGTTTGTGACAGCCCCCCTCCCCTGACCCGTGGTTCCCCCCCCCCCCCCCCCCCCCCCCCCCCACACGCCCTCCTCCTCCCACTCTCTTTAGTGCTGCTTGTTTTCGGCAACTTGCATGCAGGGCAAAACACACGCTTACCCCTCCATGCCAAGCCCAGTCCAGTCCAGCTCAGAGACTCGGGTTCTCAAGACAGAAACGCACAGCGGCCAGTGAGAGGCAGAGAGGAAAACAAGAGAGGATCTGACTACAGCTAATGCTGCTGCCTCTGTTTTAGCTGGAGGAGACCTTCCTGTGGATCTATCAATGACTTCTTTGTTTGGTTTGTTGCAGAGTACCCCCTCCTTCAGCCCCCTGGAAACAGCCTCTGACCGGCAGCAGTAGTAAGTACACGCTTCATGTTCATTTCCAGTTCTCTTCATTGAAATCTTGCTTCATTCATAGAGATGTAGAGAATAATTTCAGGTTTGCTATATGGATACATGTCAGCGAGAGATTTGCCCTCCATATGACGCTCTCCCGCCCACGGCGGTGGAGGGACTCCTGCTTCCTGAGGAGATCCTGTGAATAAGGCAAAAAGCTGCAAGAACAAATTGTCCTCTGTCTGCATTTCATATTTTAGGAGGGATGATTGTTTGCAGTGAGGCAACATAGCTGCTGTGTGGTAATTTATTTAAAGACAGGAACCTGGATGTCACTGGGATAGAGAAGGACTCTCCCAGCTGCTGCATAACTTAAAAACCGTTATCTCCCCCTGAATGTGCATGTGCTGAGCTATAACCAGCAACGGGGTTATGAAAGATGATGCTTACTCGTATTCAGACAAAACGTACCCAGTCCTTGATCTTTTTCGTTTTTGTCCGATGAGACTGACAACTTCTATTTTTGTTAGTGCAATAAAATGTAAGGAATTTGGAGCCAAGCAATAGTAACTGTCTCACGCTTACAGTCCAGTGAAAATAAACTTCTCCCTGCTGTTCTGCTTTCCATCTGCTACGATCATTATGTCATCATGGCCAAATATTTTAAAAAACAGATTCCAAATCCAGCTTTTTGATCCATTGATTTGTTGGTAATTTGAAAGGAAGAAGCCACTGATTAAAGGGTTTTGGAAGTTCACTCACCCAAAAGTTTTCAAAGGAAACCTCTACTCATAAACTAACTTCCCTTGAAGGCACATATGTTTAAGGCAGGATGTCTTTTTTTTGTGGAGGGGAGGGTGGGGGTTCATTTGTTTTTGTTTTCTTTTTTCTTTTTTGTCTTCTTTTTCTGTTTGTTCGCCACAATCTGTTGAAATTTGAGGTATTTTGAAAAAAAAAAACTACCATGCAAAGATAAGAGCTAATCACAATATTGAAAAGAGTTTGTGACCATAAAGGATTGTAAATCAAATAAAGAGCCATGTGTTTTAACTCATCATACTGGCTTCAAAATAGACAGCTAAAATAACAGTTAGATCCTTATAAAAATGGAAGAAAGCAATATATATATATAAAAAGAATCATTTGTATGACTTCACAATAAGAGCTGTCATCGTGGCGCAGTAAAATGTAACTACACGCCTCATCATTCCAGGTATATATAAAGATTTCCCTTAAACTGCTGGAAGTGCTGCCGGTGGTTCTGCCTCTAAAACTGCTCTGGCATTTTATTGGGCTAGATCCATCCCAGGAGATTATTTTATAATGTACCTGATGTTTTGTAGGTAATCTAGAGCTGAAATGAGTTTAATGGGTCCCAACAGCCAGTGGGGCACACTTTTCTTTTTTAAACTGCTATGAAAGAGCCTGTTGTTGAGGTAGTCAACAAGGACAGGGATGTATCCAGACATTCGTGCAGGCTTGTAAAACTCCTGTCCCGGCAACACTGCAGATGTTAAACCCATATGTTCTCGCTAATCCTTTCTCCTACAGAGAAGCACGGCGTAAGTAGGACTTGAGAGCATGTGAAAGAGGGTAGATCTGAGACCTTGTACAGGTGCATGGCAAGGACTGATGGTCCATGTTGGAACGCTCAGAGAATATTTATAGAAATCTGTCCTGCTGGCCTCTCAGGAATGCCAAGATATCTGCTCTAGCCGGGGTCTTCTCTCAACATAAGCCTCAGAATTATGCACTTTCCTTTTCCAGGTTTAGACTTTTTCTGACTCTGATTACTTTGTTTCCTGCACAAGACAGGAATTACCTCAAGATATGCTAAATAGGAACCATATGACAGCTCGTTACCCAATTTGAGTGCCTCTGTTTATTATAAAAACATGTAACATGCAGCTACCCTGAATGAATCTGACTGTTTTTAATTAGCTGTGTGCCTTCCTCTCGTTTTGTGGTGTAGCTCCTCAAGCAAGTCTGGTCACAGCGAGGTGGAGAAGGACAGGGGATCATCCACGAGCGAGCCTACGGCTCCAGATTGCGACCGTCATGTTTACAAGAGTGTCTTAGAGGGCGGTGACATTCCCTTACAGGGTCTGCGGGCTCTGAACAAGCGCCACGGAAGCTCCTCCTCCTCTAAAGGTAGGATGCAGCTACTTTATATATCTGGCCAGGAGAATGAGCGGTATACGTTTATGTATCTGGATGTAATAGACTCCGTAACGCGCTTGTAAAGGTCTGTCATGCTGAGATAGGAGTAAAGTGAGCTACAGACATCGATGCCGGCTCGTTCTTATTTTCAGACAAGGATACATGTGTTTCCGTTTAACCTTCTGTTGGAATCCACACATTTTCTTTGCTCTGGGACCTCACAGCATCGGCCAATCATCTCACAGCATTCTTTCCCCTGGCAGCTTTTGAGTTCTTATCAATGCCATGAATCTGTGCATCAAACATGTACCACCCATCTGCTTTGGAAAACTCACACAGGGAGTTTGTCTTGCTAAGTTGATGGACACTAACGTTACGGTTTGTTTTTTTTTTTGTTTTCGTTTGTCCTTGCTCCAGTTGTGAGTTGCCAGTTACTAGGCAGGCTTAGGGCAAGACTCCAGAGCGAATGGATGGGGAGACACGAGTGAGGTAAACAGAGCTCTGCTCTTCACAGCTCTGTTAGACGAAGTTGAGATGAGCAGGGAGGAGGGGGCTCAGAGGGTGGGCAGGCATGAGGAAGTCAGCTGTCAGTGTGAGGTCAGAGGCTGGAATGCCTGTGCACGTGGCTAGGGAGAGAAACACTGGAGACAGAGAGGAGAAGAGATGCAACCAAGGGGAAAGGAGAGGACCGTGTGACCAATGCATGTTTTACATTAGATTTGGAAGGACACTCAACAGATTTCACTTTTGAAACTGCTTTAGTTAAAGTTAGTTATGTTTTCCACAATAATAACAATATTCCTATCTAAACATGAGTAAAGTTCACGCTACTTTTGAGCTAAGCTATATGAATATGGTTGTTTTAGTTTTTATCCAGTCAAATAGAAAAAAAACAAACAAAGGAGAAGACTCTCCAGTCAACTGACTAGCACACTCCTTCACTGAGCTGCTGCCTGAGGCGCCATCTGGGTCGTTAGAGTCGCTTTCTGTTCACGACATAGATGATAGCGAGCAGGCCAGCACAACGAAACAACCAAGTCCGCAAAAATAAACCCATCATCATGCATTTCTGTCATGTGCTCATGAAAAAAAAACTGTTCTTATCTTTCATGTTGAAAGAGTTTCCTTCGAGGGTTTTCAGTGGCTAGGATGGTGACTTTACTTGCCATATGCTATGAATAAAATATCAAGTCAGCTTCCTCGGCCTGCGTTTTCCTGGCAGATATGAATGTGACAGACCGGTCACTCATTCCACACAAGTGCCTCACAGCATGTGAAAGTGTTGTGTCATTTCCCAGTACCATCTGTAGTGCTGTCACAAGCTGACTCTAGACAGGAACTGACATGAGTTTTTTTTGTTTCTTACAGCTTTTTTTTTTTTTTTGCCAGGCGTGTTTTACTAAGCAGGTTGACTTAGGATAAACTTTTAGTTTACAACCATGCAGCAGAGCAGAGCCAACTGCAGCTGCTGCAGCCAACTGCTTCAAGGCTACAAGCAGAGATTTGTAAAGGAGGTTACCACAGAGGGAGAAAAAATTGTACTTCTACATGGATGCAATAATCCTACAGTACCGCAAATAGTTTCAAATATCCCTAAATAACCTCCAAAATCACATAACATTTCACATCATATTATGCTTTGTTGTGTTGCTATTAACAGTACTATTGAGAGTGCAAGTCTGTTCCCGTTTCTATAAAGCATTATTCTTCACCACAGCGCCATGCTTTTAGTATGACAGTCATTTATTACTTGATGCACAGTGCATCAAGTCTGCTTCTTCTTCTTCTTCTCATTTACTTCTGATAAAATTTGTTTTTTATCTTCAAAATGTGCCTGACTGTTTTAGTGTGTATGTGTGCAAACCAGTGATCATTGTAATCTAATATGTTGTTTATTCTGTTGTCCTGCATGCTTGCCAGTGGATTATAAAGGTGGGAATGGCTATATAATTTCACCCTGCACCTCTGTAAATAGTCGATCGTTTCTTGCCAGTAATGCAATAGGTGACCAGTTTAAGACTAAGAAACCTCTATCTGCTGCCAAAGTCTGCATACCTCAAATCCTGCCTTCTAAGTTCAAGCCCAAGCTGCTGCCACCCGGTGGCAACAGCCAGGAAAGCGGGACTAAAGCGGTCAGACACCAAAAGGCCCACAGCTGTGAGGATCTCTACACGGGGCCATGTGACACAGACTGCACTAAAGCAGAGAAAAGCGAGAGTGGGCAGGACCAAGACGCTAAATCCAGCTGCGGCAATGAGTGTGCTGGCGGCCTCCGGAATGACACTCCTGCAATTAGGAGAAGCATCTCTGAGTTTTCCAGCCTGTACCGGACAATGCATCACATCCAGCGACCCAGCTCTGCTGGCTGCAGCCCCCGTGGCAGTGTCCGTAGCCTGGCCTTTCTTTTTGAGAAGGCGAAGGTGGCGGGTGAAAGGTCGGAGGCAGGTGACGGGGACGACATTCCAAGGGACAATGTGTCGTTACGGGTCAACGAGTTTGAAATGATCATTCAGCGGTCCAGCTCGGCTCCCAGTCGCTCTTCTTCCCTTCCCACCCTGCACTCCAGCCACAGCCCCAACCACAGTCCTGCCCACCTCTACATGGCGACTGCAGTGTCAGCTGAGTCCCTTTTGGTAGCTGATGCCACAAAGACAGATGAGTGCACCCCAGTGCAGGGTGAGGGTCATGGCTCCAAGGAAGAAGCCATGTCACCAGAGAGTGTGACTGTAGAGGAGGCTGGACAAATCATAAGGACCGAGTCCCCCTGCAACACAGAGGTGGAAGTGGAGGAGATCTTTAGTAAAGGCTCCCAAGAATTGATCCACCAAAATGTCAATGAGTCAAAGAGTCCCTCAACACAGTTCACAGCATCCCCTCCACAACACAACCACCTTTACCACCACCACCACCACCTCCTGCACCACTTGAACCATCAGCTCCTTCTCAAACCCAACAAATGCAAAGGTTCCTGCCCAGCCTCCTACACCCGCTTCACCACCATCCTCAGGCATGAGAGGCAGCAAGCTACATCCCAACAGGAGAGGCCTCCAGCTTCAGAGAAGAAGACGACGTTGCCTGGAAACGTCTTCCTCATGGGCCCTGCTCCTTTCAGGCTACGGAAGAACCCACAGTCCCACCAAACTCGGAGGACGCTGTTAGCCACCAAGGTGACCATGGGCCCCCAGAGGCCATGCAGCCTGTCCCCTGAGCTCAGACCCCTAATCCCTCAGCGCCTTTCCTCCTTGGAAGTTCTTGAGAGGTTAAGTAACGGGGAGGGCAACAGCACTGACCACCTGAGTAACGGACAGGGCTTGGACGCCAACGGGAACCTACTGCAGCCGCTGGCATCTCACCGCAGAGGTGGCTATCTCCATCCGTCCATCGCTGTCACCCTCTCCCTCTGTGGTCACTCATTTATCTCAAATCTTTTTTCACCTTGTGTCCCTTTTTTCCACAAAGCAATGCCACCACCTCCCATTTCTAGTCTGTGTGGTGTGTTTAAGTGACAGGGAACACTCCATGTCATTCTCAGTGTGCTGTTTGGTGCTCTTCCATTTCACTGTGAATGAGTATGGTCCCACCAAACTCATCAAAACACTTCAGTGACAGTAGGAGGTTCAGGAAGTTTTTGGTAATGTATGTACTCTCTGGACATCTGACTTGAATTGTATGCACGAGTGCTAGAGATATTGTATTTGATTACATCTTTACGATGTAATGTCAAGACAATAACGTTGAGTGCCTTCCCTTACGATCAAATGGCTGCCTTTCATAAAAACTACATTCCCAGAATTCATCGGAAACTTTAAAGCAGAATATTGGGACTTAACATTGCAAATGCTTTCTCAGACTAACATCTCAGCGTTGTCATTTTTGAATTCTTTTCTACCTCTGCTATCTTTAGTTTCAATCTAGAGAGGATGTTTCTTGCTTTGAATTATTTTGTGAAACCAACGTTACTTGGCGCATTCGACTCAAAGCTGAAACATGAAAAGCTTGATGGGGCTCAGACTGAAACATCTATGGTGGTTTAGGGAGCAAATCTTGGCTGCTGCTTGGGCAGTCAACATCAGTACTACCATGATGTCACGTTTTGTTTTTTTTTTCTTTTTGGAAATGTTATAGTAGAATTCATGTTTTCCTTCCTGCATTTGTTTACGTCATGAACACACGTTTGGTCATTCTGTTCATCCCTACGTGCATGCAGATAGACATCTGTCCCTTTTTGGTGTGTGCTTGTCTTAGTTGCTAGTTTTCATTTTTGGCATGCGTTGTTATAAATGATGATTTTCCTTTGATTCTGTTGACTGGGATTGAAAAGGTGACTGTAATATCCACAACTTTTATTACATTACATACACTACATTAGTTTGCTTTGCTGTCACCGGTGAAAATCTTAAGTGTATAATCACCTCTCTGTTTCCTTGTCAGACTCCTCCCCAGCTCACGGGGAAAACCAGGATGAAGTACTGAGGAGGCGCCATGGTGACAAAGAGGTAATTATTCTTTAAGCTTTGGTTACAGCTCACATTCACCAAGGCATTATTTATTTTACAGCATTTCACCAAGATTTTGAGCCCACTGAGTCCTGGCACTTCCAGTGGGGAATGTACCCGTTGCCATCAGGGAGGAAAAAGGCCCAGTAACGTAAAAATCTGGCCTTTGACTATATCCAGGTCATGAATTTAAAGAGGATTTTTTTGGAAAACGTGTTGTCAAACTGAAGCGACTCCACCTCCGCTCGCTTGCAGCTGAAGGCAGTAGGTATGATGGAGCATCGCTTCATCCGCCGCTCCTCTCTCCTGATGAATCCATCGCTCTGGAACTGGATGCTACTAGATTCATCAGACCATGTCAATGTTCCTTAATAAGCTCACAAATTATGTTCATTTAGGATTTTTAATGATCATATTTCTTTGAAGATGATGGTTCACCACTAGCCCTTCTGGTTTCAGTGATGCACTTCATCATAGTTGTTTTATTTGCTCGATGAAGAACAATACAATGACCCTTCTAGGCAGAACATCTTTTCCATAATCACGGGATGTGTCTTCCAATATTGCTGTTTAAAGAATGAGATGCGTTTCGCTGTATCAGAGTTAAATAACTTGTAGCCTCCGGAGTCCTATTAGTCAGTGTAGTACTTTTCCAAAGGGAAGCACCTCCTTTACTTGGGTGAATCGGGTGGGGATTTTTTCTTTGTTTGGCGGAGAATATCACACATGATGAATATGTTCCATGAAAAATGAGCTGAGCCAAACGGCTTTTGGAAGAAACAAACAATTGAGTGTGATTTCCTGGCAGAAAATCTTGGAGGAGCAGCGGCGGCTGAAGCGGGAACAGGAAGAGGCCGACACAGCGTCGAGACGACACACGGGCATTGTCCCGACACACCACCAGTTCATCACCAACGAGCGCTTCGGGGACCTGCTTAACATCACAGATAACACAGAGAAAAGGAAATCAGGCATAGAGGTACCATGCAGGGCCATAACTTATCCGTCTGTAAGCAGGAAGAAGGACAGCAGATGCTTTGTCAGTTTGTGTGTCAGGCTGAGGGCACGGGGGCAGGGGGTGGGGTTTTCAGGAGGCTTTCTGCAGACACAGATGGCTCTCTACTCTGAGTCCAAAGCTTTGGAGCAAACTCAGCTCCTATGAGCTGAGTTTGTCACTAAATGTGTACCACTAACTTCAGTTTCAGAATGCACTCTGTTTATTAGTTAGCTGATACATACAGTAGATGTCGTATCTCTGGTTTTAGTTGCAGCCTTTATAGGAAGATCACTCTTTTAGCTGGACAGTGTTACAGTAACAACTTGCAGTCGGTTGTCGCTGAGCATGCTCCAAAGGTAATGAAATCCAGTCAGTCATAAACTCATCCTTCCTTCACTGCTGGAAGATCTTCGTTCAGAGACGGCGCTGGACAGGCAGTTCAGACAACACAGACTCACGGCTCACGACAATGTTAAAACAACCTTCTCTTCATACTCAGAAAGGACAAACTCCAGAGAGAAAACAACCAAAACAGAGCAGATGTCAGGGATTCAGAGTGTTTTTATGTCAGGGAAGCCTTTTTGCCTTATCTGTGCAGTACCAAGAGTAATACCTGTGGTTATAGTTCGAAATAAGAATGACTTATTTTAACTTTTATATCCTCGCAGAGAACCCCCGCCATGGCTCGCTTTGACTTCAGAGCAGAAACCCTAAAGTATGTGAATATTACAAGAGGGAGAGTAAAACTCAAGTTATTAAATACACTCATTTTCATATATTCAGTAGATATGATTTATAAACTGTTCATAAAGTTTTGCCAAAACTGCTGACACAGACAAGCAATAATAATTAATGAATGCTTTAATCTAATATTGCTTTTGTCTTTCATTTGTGTGCAATTCTTTTTAGGGAATTGCCATTTCAAAAGGGAGATATTGTGTACATCATTCGACAAGTAGATCAAAACTGGTATGAAGGTGAACATCATGGAAGAGTCGGCATTTTTCCCCAAAGCTACGTTGAGGTTTGTTCAGTCCACTTTCTTTAATGAGAGATGAGAATTCAGTGACATTGATTACCAGCTGATAGGAGACACTGCTGTTTAATGATACTACATGGCCACTTGTAATTCCCAGATTTTGCCAGTGACTCAATTTTTTTTCTTTTTATTCTTAACTGTTTTTAAAATTTTTTAAGCATATTGCAAGTCCCCATTGTGTATATTATTGATAAATCATCTTTGTTGTTTATCCTCTTATGTAGCTGCTCCCTCCAACGGAGAAAGCGCAGCCAAAGAAAAGCGTCCCGGTGCAGGTACTGGAATACGGCGAGGCCATCGCACGCTTCAACTTCACGGGGGACACCGTGGTGGAAATGTCCTTCAGGAAGGTGCACAGCTGGAATGAATCATTTCAAAATTATTTTAAACCACACCGTTTTCTTTTAATGCTTTTGTCTGTCATCGCCAGTCGTCATGCATGTTGTGTTTGTGCAGGGAGAGAGGATCACACTGATTCGCAGAGTTGATGAGAACTGGTATGAAGGCAAAATCTCAGGTACCAACCGGCAAGGCATCTTCCCCGTCACCTACGTAGAAGTGCACAAACGGCCAAGAGTTAAAAACGGCGTGGAGTACGCTGACCCTCCCATCAGCCAGTCACCACAGCGCAGCACCAACGTCTCTCCTCAGGTACAGATTCAGCTGAACAGATGTGTTCATGTCACATTTATCTATGGATGCGGTGGAGGGTAAATGTAGTGTTGTACTTCCCTTCTGCGTTCACCTGGACACCCTCTTTTTGTTTTGTTTGGTGATCTCATCTTTCATTTCCTTTTCCCTTCTCCTATGCTCTCCTCCTCTGTCTGTCTCCATCATCCCGTTGCACTAAAAAGCTGAATCGTAACCGTTTGACCACCTCCCCCCTGCCGCTCCCTCGCTCCCCCTGCCGCTCCGTGTCTCCTGAAGTCCACGCTGTCTCTTCTGAGTGGATCTCCCTGACTGTTGGAGGTGGGAGTCCTCCTGCCGCCCCCACCCCTCCCTTGCCCCCACTGCCCACCGTGTCCTACCGCTGCGGCGAGTACCTGCCTCCGCCCTATTCTGCCAGCCCCGTGCCGCCCATGACTGGCAGCCCGTTCTGCATCTCCCCCATGGCCTCGCCATCTGCTTCCCCTCTGCCCCCACCTTACCCACCGAGGCCCAACTCCACTACTCCCTTCCTCACTTTCACCCCGCCTCAGGGAGAGGACTTCCTGCTCTCCCCTCCTTCCCCGCATCTGTCACGCAGCGTGAGCCCCTCTAGTGGCGCAGTGCTGGAGGGCTGGCTGAGGGGGGAGAAGGAGCTGACAGAGGGGGAAGTCACTGAGGGGGACAGGGTCCGGGCAGCCCTGGGCAACAGGCGAAATAGCCCTGCAGAGGTATCTTCTGCATGGTGTGTGGTGTTGCATCTGTGGTGCTGCTCACTCATGAGTGTGGGCTTTTGGTCACAGGTTGATTCTCAAAAAAAAAAAGATGTTCTGAAGCACTGGAGTGGAAGTTCATGTGTGCAACTAACTGGACTTGATTTTAGCCTCATGAAGACAAGACTGAGTGAGACAAGAGTGACCATTAAATCCGTTCAGGTCTGCATGTTGTGTGAACTACTAACATGCAACGATTTTCGAGTGTCTTTTTCTCATGTGACGGGTTTCAGATTTCCTAGCTGTAACAGGACTCTGAGAGGAAGTATGACTTCATTTGTCAGGCTGTTCCGGCGCCAGACACGACACCGCCACGACCACGACACCTGCTCTGTGTACGAAGGAGTCCGGACAAGTATTCACGACTGCTGTCATTTGGCTCCTGCTGCCATTTTAATGCAAAACTCACTCGTTTCTGTACATTAGAAAAGCAGATTGCTACAGTGAACCAACTTCATGTTTGTTCATATGAAGTCGTCATCTAGACCCAAAGACGTCACAAAAAAGTCAACTTTGCTTTAAACAACATACAGTAACTGACAGCAAACATAAACAACCACCAAGACTCTGGTGTTCATGAAGGACCAAGTCATGACTGTGACGGTGTTGTCGTGTCAGTCGTACGTGCGCTCTTTCTCAGGACTTTTAACTGGCGGTATTGCGGTTGGATTTACCAGGATCGATCAGAGATGTCGTGTTACATTTGTCCTTGTAACATTTAACTTATGGTTGCATGTTGTCGTTTTAATAGCTTGTGTGCCGCTGACGGCTGAACGTTGATTTAGGACAGTGACATATTTACTGGTCCGTATTTATAGGTTTCACATGTTGTCTTCTGGAACAGTTTCTGCAGTTTTGACATTTCCATTCACAGCACCACCCAGCTTGACAAAGTTGGAAGCATGGTATCATTTATGAAAGAAAATCTGTAATTTACAAATACCTGCACCGAACTGTGTGTTGCAGTTTGTGAAGAATGAAGCAGACCATCATGGACGGAGCTCCAGGAGCCCCGTGATGCTTTATGACATCCAGGATAACAACAATGTGAACTCATTTGCGGTAAGCTGGTTCAATAGTTGAGCTGAAGATGAAAACATTTACATTTGTGCAAACTTACATTTTCATTTGTTGACATTTTAAACACGTCTCACTTAAAGATCCATTTAACTTACATCCTCTTTAAATCCCATCATGTCATAGTTATGTTGCATGTTACATATATACAGTCGAAGAGAAGTGTCTTACAAAAGTTTGACATTTGGGGAAAATCTAAATTTGCTTTCTTGCTGAAAGTTCATGAATGACTTTGGTCTTCTGTCTTTTGAATTTTGTTGTCTTATCTGGGCTGATCGTATCTTATCTGATCTTATCCGAGCTTGGTTTAACTTATCTGAACAGCTAAAGAGCATGTTTACAGATTTATGTCCACATTTTAAAACATGTGTTTTCTTGAGATGTAAAATAGATCGTTCATCTTGATTATCCGTGACACAGCAATGTTGCTGTTATTATTGATATACTAATTAGTATACTAATACTAAATCCATAAATGCAGAGATTAAAATGCCATTTGCGTTTGTAAAGCAAAGCCAAAGCTGACAGAGTCGTCTGTTTGAGACTCTTCTACGTCATTAAAACAGAAGGAGAGTCAATATCAAGGTCTTGTCATTTATCTCGATTCTAGACTAATAGATCCCGTTAACCGAAAGCTTAATTCACAGGATAACAGCTGAGATTTATGCTCTTCTGACTGCCACACTCCTGCCTCGGTTTTAGAAGGGTGTTAGAGTAAAAAGACATTTTTGTGGTGGTTGTGTGCCATATATTCTCTCTGACAGGAGACAATGGAGACACGATTTCAGGGCGTGAATGTGAACTGGAACCTCACAGTGTTGCAATCTAAAATAGATCCACTTTGCACGTAACGTCCCCGTGCTTCATGTTGAACATCCTGTACAGATGTGAGTTGCAGTATCAGTCCTCTTCATGTAAAGCTCAGCGAGAAAGTGAACAAGAGTCATTTTCCTTAAATGCCAAGCCACTCCCTTCAGCTGCACCTGTCACCTTGGCCTTTGTACTGCACGCTCACACTGCCAGTGTCCTGTAAAGGTGAACTAATGTTTCATATCTCCTGTCTACATGTTCCCTGTTTGGTCTCCGGCCTTTTCATGCCTGTTCTCCTGGGTTCTTCCAACATCTCCTCTACTTTTTTATCCTGGCTTTTAACGGATCACTTCCTTTTCTGCCTTGCTACTTACTGGACCCACCTTCCTGTTTTCCCCCCTCTAACTCCTCACCTCACCACCCTCAACCTCACTCCGGCCTCCTCTGGGACTCTTGGTGTGCCCGGTGTGTGTCCATATGCTACTATTAGGAGGCTGTGTGTAATGAGATCTTGAATATAGCTGAGACCTCGGTGAGGTACTGCAGCACCCTGTCCCACCACCATAATGACTCTGTCCATAGGCTGCACCCCCACCCCAGTAAAAAATCTCTCATCATTTCCCAGCAACCCCAGTCCCACAGCAGCAGTCCGGAGCCGAGCCGTCTCAGCTGTGGAATGTAAGTGAGATCTGTTTCAGCTTCTTCTTTTTTTTTCATGCCTCAAGCAAAGACAACTCTTTATAATATTGATTGAGATATCAGACGTACGTTGTGTCTCCTCTGCGTTGCACATTTTTACCAAGTTCTCCTTTTCTTGCCGCTGCAGTTTCCAGGCCTTGTACAGTTATGTGCCACAAAATGACGACGAGCTGGAGCTGCAGGAAGGAGATCTCGTCAGCGTCATGGAAAAATGTGATGACGGCTGGTTTGTCGGTACGTGCCGAAGGGTATATTACTTGGAAATTCCTTCACATTCCCTGTGTCGTATTAATCCATATGGGGTTTCTGTAAAATTACTACACATGAGAGTTGTGCTCCTGGAGAAGTTAAACCATTGTGGCCGTCCCACATCCCTCCATGGAGGGTTTCTTTTTGACAGCAGAGCACTGAGTTCAATATACATATTTCTTAATCGGCGTTTGTCTTTTGTTTTTTTGGCACAGGTACATCAAAGAGGACAAAGCAGTTTGGGACTTTCCCTGGGAATTACGTAAAGGAAGTGTAAAGATATCTAATCTGTCCGTAACACATGGCTGCCTGTCGAGCTTGGGAAGTTACTACTGCGCATGGCTCTTGGTTAGAATAGCTGTTTAGCCAGGCCAATATATCTTGTCTGGGAAAGTGATCAGATCAGCCTGGGGTATGTCAAACTGCACGAGGCGACGACGGGGACGAGCTCACTGGCCAAACCTCAGCACGGTGTACACCACCATCGCATATTACTCACTTCTTGGCAGAATTCGTCCGTCACCACATGTGGAAGAAGTCTGTGAAAACGTCCTGCAAATTAGCCTGTGATGCACAGATAATAGTTTCCGATTTGTCCATGTCATCTTTACAGTATGTTTCGCGTAGCACCTCTGAGGCAGGCGGGAGAGCGGTGCAGGGATCAAGGAGTGGTTCTCATGACCTGAGGTGGACTTCTGAAAGAGTGGGATGTATTTTTATGTGACGTGAGGTTGGAGCCGTTTGCCATGAGCTACCTTTCAGAACAAGAGGTGTCCAACACGACTGGCAAAGTATGATGAAAACCATTCAAATTCATGAAAAAAGATCACTCCCTTTTTGATTTTGCTTCTAAAAGAAAAACGTTTGGTGTTTGGATCAGCACATCATACAGATGTGAAGTTGGAGGCAGTAACTTATTCTTTGAGTCTGTCAGACAGACAGCTGCTCACAGCCTCTTCCTCTGAAGCTGAAATATTTAAACCTTATGCAAGAGGCCTCTTAAACAATGTTCTTTTAAATTTTCAGAGTCATCGTGTACTCAGTGTTGTATGATTTCAGAAAATATTGCAACTTGCACAACTCCATGCAGTCCAGATGCTTTAGATACCGCTTCAGTATTGCCTTCGTTTTCCGTTTTAGGGTTAAACAACAGTTGTTAACACGCTTGTGTGCAACATGTCAACTTCTCTTTTTCTGCGTTACTGTAACAAACACAAATACGGCACACAGATCTTACTTGTCTCTTAAAGGCCAAGCAGAGTACCTGTACACGTACATTGCTGGTTCTCACTTTGTATTTGATCAGTATACTTGTTTTATTCAAACAGCTGATTGCTGATGTGTTTAAGGTAGCTGGTGGTAGACACCCAACTTCACAGCGTGATTACAGGACAGGCGTGGTAGCACTTAACTTCCTTTTGTTCATTTAGGATAACCTAACCTAACAAGACAGAAAGCTTATTAAATTCATTATAATCAATAACTATTTACTTTAAATAAAAAGCCAACCAGATGTTTCTGAACATATTACTAATGATAATTTTACAAGCTCATTACGATTTTAACTGTGCCCCCACTGATCAGATTGTATATAAACGTGTAAATGCCTTCAGAAATGTAAGAGGCCGTCCACGTGTGGCCACATATTTTCATATTTAATGCCTACAAGTATAAGATCAGCAGTGATACAGCATGCACTGTAAAAAAAAAAGAAAGAGACAAATGAAATTAGAGCATGAAACACCCTCTCAAACCTTCAGCCTACAGAAAACAGCAGTGGAGCAGTGGTTTACACTGGAACTACTTTGACTTCTGATATCAAAGCATCAGCTACGTCTTCCTGAGTGTACAGAGCTCCCGTATCCGACCCTGCGATAGGTCCCATCTGTCGGGGTGGATCTTGTTGAACAGGAACATACCCCCACAGATGACAACTATTGTTTTTCTTTTCCCCTCATAAATTCCTCATAGTCATAAGTCTCTGCTCTCGTTAGTCTTGAGCAGAACTGTCTCATAGTACTTGCAGATCATTCTTAGTGCCTGTTATGACCTGTTTAGAGCAGCACACAGACCTGGCTTGTGGAGCATTTGCTAAAGAAGTACACTTTATTAAATTTTAATATATATCACAGCAGCCAATGCAATGCTTTAAAAGAGTCCAGGTAAAGATTGCCATTATCATTTGTCTGTTAATACAAGTCTAATTAGAAGATGGAAAACTACCATCGGGCCTGTGCTGCAGTACAGCTTCGTATGCTTGATTGCACAAATATCATGTGAAGAACAGCTATGAGAGTCAGTCTCACTAGATCCAGAACCACATTTGACCTTCTTTTGTTTTTTGAACCTGAAAGTATTAGCCACAGTTGTGCAGTGATAATAAACACTGACCGGATTCAGATGCTTTTTGAAGCTGTGTAGCTACCGGGGAAGTCATATACGCAGTGAACAATTCCTGGCCGGCGCTCTTTGACCAAATTCAGTGCAATCTGCGTTTTATCCTTTCTGCCATGTGCCGTTTAATCAGGCTTTCCATCTTGTTCAGATTCCACTTCCAGCAAGACAAAACATGTAATATTACACATCACACTGTAGGTTTGCCTGTGCAGCACTGATATAATGCTCACTTGTTTTGTTTCACCACAGAAGCCTCCACACAGATAAACGTATCTGTTTCTCTGCGACTCCCCTCGTGAATGTGTCGACTGATTGGTTAGGAGTCTGTTCACCACTAGCCTTGTTAATTTATTTGGGATTTTCTTCCACGATGGAGCAAAAAGAGAAGTGTTTGCTCCATCTCTTTTTATCACTAACTTGTTCAGCCATAAAACAATCCACTATAGATTTGTCTCAGTGATTTTTGTGCTCCATAACACATCAGGGGATGTATGAATGTATGAACACAAGAATGTGGTGCAGGTAGTGTACACTCATTTGTAAAATCACTTTCTGAATTTCACCTTGGATGAGCAGGCAGAGTGTCGAGCAGTACAGCACAAGAAGGATTGTAAATATGTAAAATAGAAATGGTTTATTAGCCCGAAGGATTTGTGGCAAAGCACAGAGTGGAGTGTTACTCTGAGCAGAAAGGTGGATGCATATGAACATTACGCTGCCATTTGTGACGGTCATAATGCCTTATGTTAGATTCAAAATTGTGCCTCATTGTCACACATGTTACTTTTTGTTTTTGTTTGTTTGTTTGTTTGTTTGTTTGTTTGAACTGTCACTGAAATGTATTCATTATTTAATGTAACCATGGTTTTTCCGTTAGTCCATAGTCTCTGTTGGGGTAACATTAACTAAGAACTTGTCTGTTACTGTACAAGTACCTAAGAGTGTGACACAGTGTTTCAACATAACGATTAATAATCACAAGAACGGACTAGTTTAATGAGACGCACAACCTGCAACAGGTTTGGTTTGTTTGCTTCTATTTGCAGTGCTGTTACATTGACAATATTACAAAAAAGTACTATACACTGCTGTGACATCAATATTATGCAATATTTAATAAACAATTTCAACCATATTTGGTGTCATCTGTATTTAGTTCCTGTTAAGAGATTGGTTTAAAAGCTTTTTTCACTGAGCAGAGCCAAAGTTGAGGCCACCTGGTTCAGGACTGACCCCCTACAATCAAAGTTCTGCATCTGAAAATAAGGAATTGAGAGGCTCCATGGAAATCCCGCAAGAAAGGGCGTGTTTCATTTACTGAGTCTACCCAGACATTTTTCCTACTCCTGGCAGGAATTCAGTTTTTTTGGGAGCGGCACATTCCACATCCTGGGATTTTAAAGCCCTACCATAAATGGTAAGCTTGCACATAACAGGGTGACGTAACGGCAGACTGACATCCCTAAAACAAACAGTGAAGATCAGACGAGAGGGGCAAAAGTAAAGAGAGGCCTCTCCGCTCGGTTTTCAAAGACTTTTTATGTGACGTAGTCACAAGGTGACGTAGTCACAAGTACCAGTTGGTTTTTTTTCCCCTTTAACTTGGATTTTTTTTTCTGTTATTTTCAGATGCTTTTGAGTCAGCTCAAATCAGCAGTTTGAGATATAAAAATGGACGATGGAAAAATTATTGTTTGCTACACTTCTTTAAAGTTCTGACAATAGTTTCAAGCATTTCAAGCATTTCTGTTTGTTCTCTGGAAATTTGGTCTTTCGCTCTCTCTCTCTCTCTCTCTCTCTCTTTTTTTTTTGTTCTCTTACATTCAATGAATAAATAAGGCAATATATTTTTTTTTATTTTTCTTAACTGGCGACTACTGTGTTGCAGGCTTAGTTTTTGCAATTGTAGAAATGTAAGGATTTAAGGTCCCTTGAAGCTGTTTTTGGTGTTTACCGTTGCTGTGAGGGATGTGGGTTGTGTGTGACGGATGCTGTTTGTGTATGAGGGACTCAGATAACGATTGCCGGCATGAGTATGGTAATAATATTTACATAGTAATTTTCTTTTACTATCTGCCAGGCAAATTATATTAGGTCAGGCTAACACAGAATCATTTTAGTGATGATTCTGCAATGCTGTCGCTGCAAGCAAATTCTTTGAAATGCTGAAAAGCCAACAACTACAAATGTTTAGTATCACGTGACCAGAAGTAACGCTATCGGGAGCTAACCATCCTCAGTAGTGAGTCATCCGTCTATAAACGATCTCTGGTCCCTCCGTTATCAGCGTGGAAACTTAAAAATCGATTCGTCCAGCTGTAAACCTGAGGGTCCACCCCCTGTTGCAATGCTGAGTAGACTGTGATTAAAGCTTAAACCTTTGTCTGTTCATGTCGTGGGCAGTAGGAGTTCTTGTGGAGGACTGACACAGATCACAGATACCCACAGTTGTTGAAAGTTTTCGAGATATGCCTCTCCAGGTGGTGATGCAGGGTCCAGGACCCTGGGGGTTCCGGCTGGTCGGGGGAAAGGACTTCGAACAGCCCCTGGCTATTTCCCGGGTAAGTTAGTTTGGCAGATTTTAGTTGTTTCGCCTTGTTTCATTGTAACCGCGTTGACGTCCGTCAGGCCAACGCAGAGAGGACATGATGCCGCGGGTTAACGGAGGCTAGCGGCAGGCTAACCGATGCTAGCGGGGCTAGCGGTAGCCTCCCGTGTGAAAGTTATCTGCTCTCATGAGTTTTATCAGTTTAGTTTGCCGGTGTCTGACTTGAACCTTTTATAGTTAGGACTATCATGATCAAACGTGCTTATGTTGTGGTCCATAGTTTTTTCTGTTTCATGTGTGGTCTTTGTTGATGCGTTTGGGCTGAGGCGTACAGAGAAGAACAAGCGACAGCTGTCACCAGCGTTTCTACAGTTAAACAGCTTTAACTTTTCTTTTAGACACCTGGAAAGAAAACAGTCAAAATGTATAGCTATACGTTTATTTTGATACTCTTTCCTCCCGAGCCGGTGAAAATTCAGTGAGTACGCGTTTTATTAAATAAACATAATATCCCGAAGAACTGCAGTTTATCTTGAAATGTGAGTGACTGGGAGGTGTGTGTTGCTTTGGGTTAGTTACAAATAACCAGATATGTACGGAGTTTCATTCCCCCTTTGTTCTAAAACAAACAAAAAAAAAAAGTTCTCCTTTCACTCTTTGAATCAGATGTGCTCTTTTTCCAGCTGTACTTGAATGCATCATTTTTATTAAATTGGATATTTCTTTTTTTTTTTTTTTTTTTTTAAACATCACTCTAAAATTGTCTTACCTATTCAAAAGTAAACCGATGTTTAGGTGCCCAGTGTTAACATGAACCCCCTTTACACATAAACATCGGGTGTTGTAAATAAAAGCCCTTTAAGGTGACAATTTTTTTTTTTTAACGTTTTATTTGCTTTACAACAGCTTACCTGTCATAAACGTGGAGCTTTTATAAAGCATCGTCCAGGATGACACACTTGTGACTGTAATGTAGAAGCATATATGACTCTACTGTGCATTTCGCTGTTCCTGATGTAAATGTTACTGCAGTCAGTCTGCTGTCTGCTCCACCCACGAAGAGCGATTAGGAATTCCTGGATATTTTTTTTTTTTTTTTTTTTTAATCTTGATAAACCATTTCCTTTCTGGGCTGCTGACTGAAAGTCGTTTTGCTTCCATTTTCTGTAAATAAAGAAATGTGAGTAAGACTTCTTGAAGGACAAAATTAAAACTGTAACGCCCGTTAACTAAAGCCTTATTTGCACACACAAAAACTGTCTTTCACTCATTCCTGATAAGTAAGCTACTTTTTTTTTTAAGGATTATTTAAGAAAACAATTTTCAGGAAAATATAAGTTTGTATTAACTCTGAGGATGTCATGTACTGTAACACCTTGACGTCCAAGTTCACTGCAAGACAAGAGGAGTGAACTATGAGGCCAGTTCAAAATATCCAGGCGTTCTTCCAGAAAACTAGCTAAAGAAATCCTGAATCCCCAGTCTGAGATATTTGGGACAACAACAATGATGAGCATCTGAATTTGTTAGGCTTTGCTTTCTGCTTCTAGCTCAGTTTTCTTATAAAATGGGATATTTTTTTTACATAATTGGTGCCAAAAATAGCATTATATTGGACTGTTTGCATGCAGTTTGCTTTAGGATATAAGGGCTAAGAACAGTCCAAACAAACATAAATGTCCAGAGGAACTCAGTGGAGGAACAAAAATGATGAAAAACCATGTGTTGAGTAAATCTGTAGGTTAATCTATTACTTTCACCCCACAGCCCTCAATGCCTTCTGTATTCAATCAGTTTATTCAGATGGTTAGTCAATCGGGTTGATTTTTTTTTTTTTTATAAATACACTCTCTAGAAATACCATTTTTGACTAAATGGATGCTTTATACCACAAGAAAGTTCACGAGTCAGTCCCTGGAGTAAGGCGCTGTGACGTGACGACCATCAGTCGTATTACTAAATTCGCCGGACCGTCCGCACTTACAAGCATCAGTTTAGCAGCTCGCTGGGCCCCCGTGTGGTCAGAAGTGTAATTGCTACATAGAGAGGCTTTAAACATGAGCTCAAGAGATGTTATCTCCATCTCTGACCGCATGGTGTTATAACAATTGATGAGTCATTTTGTGTTTTTTATAACTTTTTTTTCTTTTTCTTTTTTTCTACGACTTTAGACATTTTTAAAGATTTTAAGAAAAATACATTCCAAATGACCTTTTTTAACATATTGAACGATGTCAAACATAGTCTGTTTTGTAACTGGGGTTTTTAACAGCTGTAGCAATACAACATCCAAATAAACTTGAGAAAAGATTGAGATGAATCACCGTAATCCAAAGTTGTTGTACATACGAGCTACTGTGCCTTACCATTTATTTTATGAGATATAATGTGTAAATTGGACCAAAGCAAGCAAGTTCCAGTAAGCCAGTTTCTGCTGTATGTTGCAGGTCAACCCTGGAAGTAAAGCAGCTCAAGCCAACCTGTGCATGGGTGACATAATCTTGGCTATCGATGGAGAACCAACAGAAAACATGACTCACTTGGAGGCACAGAACAAGATCAAGGGGTGCGCGGAAGAAATGGTGCTCTCCGTAGACAGGTAGGCCGTGGCAGCACATCAGTCACAGCAGCTGCATGGCTGCAGGCGTGAACACACAAAAACTGAGTAATGCTTGACAGCTCAGCCATGATCCAGGTGTTCACTAAGGGATGTTATGGTGTTTTCAGTCCAGGGAAGAGTTGAACCCATGTAGCTTTCCGGTAGCGGATGAGTCCAAGCAGTGAGGATGTAGGAAATGATTCAACAGACAGGCTGAAACAAATGTTAGTTTATGAAAGAACAGACTCCACAGGAAAACCACAGACAAGATTGTACCTGCAAGACTTTTTGTTAAATTCAAGAATGCAGACATAACGTGGTCCTGTGCAGCTTTAAATTAAGACATATTTATAAATAAAATCTCAGAAAATCTGGTACTGTACCCATGTACTGTATCAACCTGCTATGAGTAGATTTATTACTTGTTCAAAGTATTTTTTCCTGCCTTATTTCTCTCTGCTTATTTACCTGTCCCTCCTCTGCTCATCAGGTCAGAAGCTAAGTTGTGGTCACCGCTTTCATCTGAAGAAGGGAAGGCTCATCCGTACAAGATGAATCTTGCATCGGAGCCACGGGTATGTCTAAACTTCGACGCAGGATGCAGGCTCAAGCCTGTCTCTCATTCAGAGGGACAGCAGAAAAATCCCACTTACAGGTGTCCGTACAGGATTTCTCACTGTTTGCAAAGGATTGTGACATATTTTTTTGGTTACTACCAGCAATGAAGTCACTGTTTGCTTCCCAACAGGAGGTTTCCTAGGAGACAGTAGTTTATCAGCCAAGCTCTGATGCAAGCCTCAGTTCCTGCCCGCTGAGTGGAAAGTTGAGGCCAATGTGGGAATTCATGTAGGAAGCTGTGCCCGAGGCCCTGTATATGTGTTCTTGTGTGTCACACATCGCAAATGTTGTGTTTTGTCAAACATAAGGACTCACATTTCAAGCTTTTGCCTGAAATCTGTGATTTATTTTTTTTAACGTGTCTTCATTGTTCACTCTTTGGCTTTGTATGCTGTTATAACAGTTTAAGTATCTTCAGTTACATTTTGGAAGTGTTACTTGCCTGCAGGGACTTTGTGAGATTTTTGCAACGTAGATGTCAGCTTCTTGAAGCATGAGCTATATTTGGCGGTTTTTCCGTGTTCTCTCTGTAAAGCATGAGCTAGATTTTGTGGTATTTATGTTCCCACTTTAAAGGCATGCCAGTGCCATTACATGTTTGTATTTAAAGTCTGGTACCTGCTATAATTAAGCAAGAATCCACATCATCATGCTAAGTTATGCATGACCTAGCCCCTTTCAGACATGAGGTATGTAACATTTATGACTTTAAACTGAGCCTGTTAAAGAAATGGCTCAGTTATTCAGACATTGGTCAGTTTTCCTCTAATGTCCCTCGTGCTTTTTTTTTTTTTTTTTTTTTTTTTTCTCCAGTGAAGTCTGTAAAAGTGAAAGAGGGAGACGGTACTCAGTCAGTTCTCAGTCAGTACATTAACACGCACTGAGAGAAAGTGGAAATATTACCTTTTTAGTCCAACTGATATTGACGTTTTAAAAGCCATGTATACAGTCTGTCTGTAGTGGAACCGAACTGGAGTTCTTGAAATCAAACTATTAGAACCAGATAATGGGGTTCTCAATCGAGCCGTTGGAGCCAGATAATGGGGTTCTCAATCGAGCCGTTGGAGCCAGATAATGGGGTTCTCAATCGAGCCGTTGGAGCCAGATAATGGGGTTCTCAATCGAGCCGTTGGAGCCAGATAATGGGGTTCTCAATCGAGCCGTTGGAGCCAGATAATGGGGTTCTCAATCGAGCCGTTGGAGCCAGATAATGGGGTTCTCAATCGAGCCGTTGGAGCCAGATACTGGGGTTCTCAATCGAGCCGTTGGAGCCAGATAATGGGGTTCTCAATCGAGCCGTTGGAGCCAGATAATGGGGTTCTCAATCGAGCCGTTGGAGCCAGATAATGGGGTTCTCAATCGAGCCGTTGGAGCCAGATAATGGGGTTCTCAATCGAGCCGTTGACTGACGACAACACGGTTGCGTGCATCTTACGTGCAACACGATCAGTCTTATACGAACAAAATGTACAGACCTGCTACATCGTTGGCGTCCATATCTTCGCGTGTTGTTCTCCAGTTTCGTCTGCTTGAAATCTGCCGTGCAAATTTTCTTTTCGCTTAGGTCAGCCAGTGTTGCCAACTCCTCACTAAGGAAAGTAGCTCTTAGCTTTACAGTTTGTATATAATTGTAACGGATGCTGTCGGGCAGAAGAAAAATAAGTTTTATATCACAATTCCCACCCTCTTTTGTCCTGACTATAGGCCAGTGCAGGCAACAAATATTTACTTTAATCATTCCATCAATTTAACTGATATAAATATTTGTATGCGTTATCCACTGGTGTGGGGCCAGTGCAGTCAGTCAGCAGTGATTCCTGGGTGCGTGATTCATTTGCAGTCTGGACATGGAGGTTTGAGCGTCTCCTGCTGTGACCACAGCTGAGAGCAGCTGCCACATGGTTATCGACGAGGCAGATCTTCAACTAGAACACTAGTTCTCCAAGTCTCTGCTTTTTATCTTTTTATTTTATTTTTCTCCTTCAAAAAAATTAATATAAATTATATAAATACAGGCACAGCTGTGTGTTTAACAAAATAGCTGTGGATGAGAGCAGTTGAATATACTGACGTAGTCAGACTTTCAGCAAAAGTTACAACTCTGACTCAAACCCTGTTTTCAAGACCTTATTGGCTTAAGTGGTGTGGTTAAAAAAAAAAAAAAAAAAAGAGTATTGGAATTAATGATCCAAATGTAAATCTTTTTGGAAGTGAAGCCAGGACTTAGCTGTTTTTATTAAAGCCATACAAAGTGCTGCATATGCCACACTGCATCCAATCAAGACAGACTGTGGTTGATAAATGACACCAACGTCAATGTTCAGGTGTTATTAGATTCCTGGGAAGTAGTGCATGTCTGAAAGGGGCTTTTTTTTAAATTATTTAAACTACAAGCAACTGTTCAAGAAGATGAATATGTTTGCTGTTTTTCCGTTGAACTGTGTGTCACCAATTTTCATTTTCAAACCCTTAAGGCTGGACGTTTGGACACGTTCATAAGAAAATATCAAGTTCAACTGAAAGCATCAGACTTCCACTGCTTAATGTTGCATGTTTCAGAGTTGGATGAGTTTTCATTTGCCAAACATCATACTGCTGTTGCACTGACACTGCAAAACTGTGTTTGCACACACACAAAGCTTTAACAGGAATTTCCTGCTCGTTTTTGCAGGAGGTAAAACACATTGGCTCCACCCACAACAGAAGTGCTTTGCCTTTCACTGGTTTTGGCTCTAAGGTGGTGACCAACCAGTACAACAGCCCCTCTGGTCTCTACTCTTCAGACAACATCAAGGACTTCAACTCAGCAGTGGATGAAGTCAAGACCGTGGCTGCAGCCACTGACACCAACAGCAAGTATGTTCAGCTGAAGCGAGATCTCCTCATTCCAGTTGAAACACAGACCCTTGAGTTATAAAATGCTAAATTCTTAGATGAGTGTTTTTTCCTTGCAGGCTGTGAAAAACTCATGAAAACCACATACTGTGACTGCATCATCAGTGCACCTAATGAAGGAAGACAAATTGGGATTTTTTAAAATAATTTCTAAGCCTGTTAACTGACTGCCCCACCCCCACTCCTAATAAGTAATTTAAAAGACCGTAAGTCTGCACATATGATGCATGTACTGAGCAGCATAAACTATGAGCCAGTTTCCACAAGCAATATTGGCTGAGTTCATTCAGGCAGAAAATCATACCGTTCCCATCATTAACTGATTGTTGGGTGTGTCTCTCATTTTCCTTAACTATAGAAATCTGACGAGGAGTTGAGTCATAATTCATAGCTTTAATGAGGAGCTAAAGAACGCTGCAGTTTCAGCAAAATCTAAGTACTTCAAACAGAAGTTCTGTTTGTTTGTTGTTTTTTTTTTTTCTTTAATTATCTTTCATAAGGTTCAGACTTAAATGAAAGGTTCAACAAAAATGTGTGTGTGGGGAGATGAATTGGATTTAAACTTGCAGGCTTTACACATTTATTCACAAACAGTGAGCCGGCAGAGGCTGCGGTGCAGAACAAAGAGCAAAGCAGACCGACTTCTGTCCTCGAGCATGCTGGGTGCACCACTTTCTCCTCTGGACGGGCTTCATTTAATTATTGCTTACATGGCAGTGTCTTATCCAGCGTTTTGGTCTCCCTCAGGTCAATTGTATATTGTTGTGTGTAAACACAAACACTGAGAGAGAGAGAGTTGACTGAGAAACTAGATGATAATGAATTGCATCACTGGATTTATTTCAGAGAAACCCTCAAGATTTTCTTAAACATGTACCTGTTTATCAGCAGGGTGTGAGCTCCTGCATAGCTCTTCCCCAGCTCCCCCTTTTCTTTGTGTAGCTGAGCCATCACCTCTACATTTGAGCACCTCACAGTTTCAACATATCCTTAAAGTTTACATACTTAAACTTACCTGTCCTTATCACCCACACATTTAAAAAAACGTGCAGTTTTAAAACTGTTTCAATTGGTGTATTGAAGAAGTTGACTGCAATCCTAAAGTAGTGGTTGATGTCTTTTCACACTTGCAAATGTTTTTTAATGTTGCATGGATGTTTTAACCAAGCAAGTAGAACAGTAAGTGTCCCAGAAAACCTCTGGGACTTCTACTGCTTTGCTCTTTCAGTCGATGTCAGGGAGAATGACAAGTCCAGATGTTTGCCCTTTGCCCCTTGGGATGCAAAATGTCCAAACATCCTTATAAACTCGTGTTGACACACGGCAAGTAACACAATGTCGTGTCCTGTAGAGCTCCATCAGCTCCGTCGGCAGCAGGCAAACGTCAGCCAGTCACAGCAGATTCAGAGGTTTACAAGATGCTGCAAGAAAACCAAGAATCCAGTGAACCACCTCGACAGTCGGCTTCATTCAAGGTGCTTCAGGAAATTCTTGAGACGGGTATGGATTCCAATTCATTTCCATTGGTTAATCAGATGTGTATCAGTTTTGGGTTGCACAGTTAATTTTGACTTTTATTTAAATCAACCTAAAGAGGATTTCAGTCTGTGTATGTGTGTATGTGTTTGTTTTTAGGGGACTCAGACAAACCATCAGGCTTCAGGAGTGTGAAAGCACCCACAACAAAGATCGGATCATCAGTAGGGAACACGGAGAAGTTGCCCATCTGTGAAAAATGTGGATCTGGGATTGTGTAAGTATTGGGATTTTTCAAATCAGTAGATCTTGGGTAATATATGCCCTTTATGATCCCACACCTCATTTATTGACTGTCAGTTGCTGTCAATTTTAGTTTGTTCTTATACATGATGGATTGAGAGAGACGCCACAGTGTCACCAAATGTGATCCAACAGAGGGACTTTGTCGCCTCCTGGTGGCTAAATACATTACATACAGCAAGACGAGCACCTTTGCTTTGGCGTTTATTCTCAGTTGCTTCTGTTAAATGTCTTTTATCAAGTCGTTCGGTGGCATCGTTTATAGAATTTTGAAAAAGTGCCAAATCATTTCTAGACCCGTTTTTAATATCTGCCTTATTTCAACCACACTGCGCCAACTAAGAAGTAGGCTGTGTGTTTTTGTGTGTAATGTGCAGCTGCATGTTCTGTGAAGTCTAACGGGAGCTTTGTATCCACTCTTCAGGGGCATGCTTGTGAAGCTGAGGGACAAGTTTCGCCACCCCGACTGCTACACCTGCATGGACTGCGACGTTAACCTAAAACAGAAGGGACATTTCTTTGTGGAGGACCAGATTTATTGTGAGAAGCATGCACGAGAGCGAGTGACTCCGCCTGAGGGCTACGATGTGGTCACCGTCTTCCCCAAGTAGAGCAATCACTGAGACTGGCCTTGGACAGCACACCACTGTAGTATAAAAGTCACATATTTAGCTCATGTTCATTCATCTCTGAAAAATGAAATGGTTCTCTGTCACATTGCGCTTCATTACTGCCACTGGTATGCAGGAGTGTAAAATGCTTCATGAAAATATTGATTTGCACATTAACTTTGGCCTTAATAGTATGAAATTACTTTTTTTGCCTCCCATTATGTCTGTATTACAGCCACTATTTTTCATGTTTTCTTTTCGTGCTCACTGTGTTCTTCTCAGTCATAGAAAAGAGTATTTTTCAGACCAGGAAAACCCTGTTTTTAAACAGATTTTATTAAATAAAGTTGTTTTTTAAATACATCAAAAATACTGCCAAATAAATTTTTAGCTTGAATCCATGATCTGTTTTGATTGTGTTCAAGGTATTTTCCTGACATGTGAAGAGTGGGATTGCAGTGTACACATGCTCTTGTACAAAGCACAAAGAAATCACCTTGCGCTATCTGAAGGGGGTCATTTTCCCTTAAAATCTTGTTTCATATTTTATTTTTCCTTGGAGATTGTATTATGAGACCAGTTTAAGTGCTTTATAAACAATAATGACAAAATACCACTGCTGCATCCTGTTTGGTCTGAAGCTTAGACCAAACAGCTGGTCAGGTAATTCCAGGTGTTTTGCCTTGACTACTGGAGGGGGTAGAAGTAAAAAAACAGCTTTTACATCCCATGTGCAACATGTTAAAGGCATCTCCACACAGTTTCCTCTCAAATTAGCTTTTTAAAATTATTTTGCAATAAAATCAAGCTTAACAGTGCCAACTGAGTTCATTTTCACCACATAGCGACTTAAAATAAAAAGTAACTGGGAAAGAATGGGGCTCATCGCTTCTAACTGCTTCACAGCTCCTCTCGAGGGCAGAAATGTAAGAGTCAGCAGTTATCCCAGACGAAGATGCAGGAGATGCCGAGTCCCACTCCGGGGAGCGCGCGCTGTCCGGGCTGCTGACCTCTGGTATCACCGGCAGGTAGTCCGCCGTGTGGCAGTGCTGGGCGGGCATGCGCAGGGTCTCCGTTAGAGCCCAGATGTAGTTTCGGGCGAAGCGCAGCGTTTCTATTTTGGTCAGCTTGGCATCTTCGGGCAGCGCCGGCAGGATGCTCCTCAGCGCGTCCAGAGCCGAGTTCAGGTTGTGCATCCGGTGACGCTCTCTGTCGTTTGCCTTCATCCTGCGTCTGCCTCGAGGTCCGCACTGCTCACCTCTAGCTTTTCCCGGGGACGCTTCCACTCCTAAAACCTCCAGTGGATTCCTGAAAGTGGAGCCATCTTCCTTTACAAAGTTGCGCAAAGTGAGAGGAAACCGCCTGGACGTCTTTGCGGCACTGAGCGCGCGCAGCTCATCAGGAGCGCTCCTTATTCTCATACTGTGCAAAGTAAACGGATTTGAATTTGAATCACTCTTAATGCAATTAAAGTTCAAGGATAGCTACTGTGATCCTATGATTTATACACATTAACAAATCTAAATATATATATGAAACGTTTAAAAATAATTTCACCGACTCTTTAAATACACCACCATGAAGAAATATTTGTTTTCAAGTGGAGTGACTCAGAACATGTATCTTTTTGGAAGAAAATCTAATAAAATACCAAAATCTAGATTGGATGGATTTGTTTGCACTTACGCGTGTCAGGTGAAGAGACAGACAGCCGTCCTCGTTTGTGGGTGGAGGCAGAAGACACTGAGGGATAGATGAGCATCCCTGACATTTTATATGGCTTTTATCTTATCTTTTTGCACCGTGGACGCCTAAATCAACAGCACCTGACAAGTGGCCAATCAGCTTTCAGCCAGCGTGTCCCCGACGCTCTCCGTCTTGACCGTATTCTTCGGGGTGCTTTTGTCATTTTTGTATTAAAAAAACACAACAAATAATGGTGAAACGTTATAGTTGGATGTCAAGTTAATAACTTCGTTTTAGTTACCAACTTACATCAAACTTGCATTGACCAGTACGGAGTAGCCTAGGAATTGTGCGCTTTCGGATGCCGGAAGATGCGCTGGATTGTCTCAAAAGCAACATCATAAAATAGAAACCATCTAAAACAGTCATCTTAAATTTGTGCATTTAAAATAAACTGAAGGCTCTTTTGAGACTATTACATGTTTTTATTAACTATTGTCAAGTTATGTCTGTTGACGACTAAGCGCTGCAGATCAAGGCAGACTATATCTACCTTCTTTTTTTGTAAATATCTAAAACAGAACCGCACCCAGAGGGCTTCTTTTCACACCAAGTGTGAGTTTGATTTCGGAAATTGTATTAGATCTCTGTTTCCTTAAGGTGTACTTATAGTGCAACATTTTACGCGGTCAGTCTTGGCACATACCCTCCAGGGTAGTTGTCTTTGTAACTTGGCTAACTTGTTAAAAATCAGCTTCAAGGGTGTTGGAAGAAAAATACAGATCTCTGCCACTGGTTCAGAAACAGGGTTAGGGTTAGTTTGTTTAATGTGAAACAGAAGAGCTGCGTATTTGTGATTGTGCGCATAACTCATGACTTGTAAGATAAAAAATCAAGAACGCCGAACTGCTACAACCTTAGTTTATTTGAACAATTTGATATTAAAACGTTTTCAAAGAATAATTTTCCTGGGGCAATCTAAGCTACATCAAACGGAAGAGGGTTAACTTATTGCGTTAAGGCGCAAAGATCCGCTATTTGGACAAAGACAATTACGCATGGGGCCACCTTACAAAGATGATCTGATAGGCCGAAACCACGCGTGTTAGTTGAAAGCACAAAGGGTCCTTTTGTGAGTCTAATCGATACGAGCCCGATTTCTTTTTTCCTGTGGGCATATACCGGTGCGCTACGACATCTCCAAAACACGTCCACTGTCGCCATAGCTCTGTGGCGCATGACTTATTTTACGATCTATCTTGACTTCTAAAACGTTAAAAAATTAGTAAAATAGGTCAACAGCATGCAGACATGTTCTAGCTTTGATGTGGGGAGAGGGAGAGGTTGCCAGAGCTCAAACATGATTTACAATTGCTAACAAAGGACCACAAAAAAGGTCTCTTTAACTTTCTGACTAAATATGTGTTTTGGGACTAATCTGATAACCATATGGTTTCAATAAACTGGACAAATACACTTGTGAGATAGGAGATGGCGAGTTGCTGTTATAAAAGGCAGGAAAACGCTAAAGTAAACTGAATATTACCACTTTACAAATAGTCATTGATGCCAAATCCATGTTCGCATATCGCGGACAGGTGTGGGTTTGAAGTTGCATGCTGTAGTGTCGTGCTTGTTATGCAAAGTGTAGGCAAACATAGGCGGCCAGTTGCTGTGGAAATGGCAGATATCGGAGCAGACTTGGTACGAAAAGTGATTTAACAATATTTAACAATAAACTGAGCAAGCTCCAGAGCAGGTGATACCTGGCCGACGCTCCTGATTAAAACTTCCCCTGCTACTTCACTTTACAGTGTCTTTTGCTTATTTATTAAACGAAATCTATTTATTATTACTTTAGCAAACAGAGGTACCAGGTGGGGCTTTATTTTCGTCTTCAGCTTTTTGTTTGAAGGACGTTTTGAGGGGGACAATCAAAGTCCAACAACTCGCTGACCAGATTGTTGTCATCCCAAACTAGCAGCGAGGCCATTCAATGTGCTTCCCTCCTCTTGTTCTGTCTGGCAAAGAGCTGTTGGGAGAAGAAAAAAAGAAAAAGAAAAAGAAAAAGGGAAACTTCTTCGGGAAAGGAAAACCATCTTAAAAACATTTAATTGCATCCCGGATGCCATATGTACACCTCTTGTGGGACCCCTCAACAATGTGACTGCCTTTTAGAAAGTATGGAGTGCGCCTTTGGAGACGTGTGCGTCTTTGGAGAGGTGCGCGCGTCGTGACCAGCATGACCCCGAACACACTTTACACAAGAACTAATTCACTTTTAACGTGCTCTCCTTTCACAGGCAAAGCATTGTAGCTCTCACTCCAGCTTTTGAAGGCAGTGTACACCAATTACAGTTGAATTGGTGGGGTTTGGAGACGGCTCCTATTTTTGTAAGGATTGAAGACTTCAGACACAAATTAAGCTGGAGCTGCAAATCCTTGTCCTTCATCCCTTAAACTGCTGCAGAATATTTTGATTCTGTATCTTTGTTTTTAGTAGCTTATTTAAAACGTTAAACCAAGTGTTCATTATTAGCTTTAAAAATGTAAAAACAAAACAAAAAAAGTGATGCCAATTTTTCTACAAGTCAATAAAATACTCAGAAGTTGTGTGCCTTAGCATTAAAGCCACAACCTGTCCATTTAACTGAAGATGTAAGCCTTCAAATATTTTCTATAATTTAATCAGTTTAATTCATCTGAATAATTTAATTTATAGTTTGTTTAGATCCTAAATACTTAGCTTTTTTACACAAATTGAGTAGATGAGTTTGTTTGAATCCTTGTGCTATATCACAAGTCTGGAAAAAAATATCTTCATCCAACCAAACACTGAGATTGTATTGACTTTAAACTTTAAATGTTTCTTTCACAGTTCTTGAGCAGGGAAACGTCAAAAGAGACAAGAAAAAAATATTTGAACTCCTAGAATCACGAGAATTTGTAACTACACCTAATACAGATTTTAATCTTGGGACAAAATGCAGTTTAGGGCAAAATTGTTATCCTCAAAGGATCTATGCAACATTTATAGTGGCCGATTAATTATTCATAAATATTTGCAAAGTAAAACATTTCTTAATGTAAAGGCTTCTGTTTGGTTTACTTATGAATGTTATATGAATATTTAAGCTTTCCTTGGATAAAATGTTGTTACAATTGTGGTGTGAAAAATTATTAGCTCCCTGTGATTTTCACCAGAGCAACTGATTTGAAGCATTTGAAGTTTACTAAAAGGACTCCATAGAAAGACTCACGTCACATCAGCTGAATGAGGCTCCTCTTAAATTCTTATTTATGAGTGATATCACCTTGAGAAAAAGTAAAGAAATCATTCTGAAACTCAGACAGATTATAGTAGCTGCTATACTGTTATTTCCAAGGATGTTATTCTAGCTAGAACAGTGGTATCATTGCAAAGAAAATCCATCCATCCATATTCTTCCTCTTCATCCGAGGCTGGGTTGCAGGTGCAGTAGCCTAAGCAGGGAAGCCCAGACTTCCTTCTTCCTGGCCACAGCTCAACTGGGGTGATTCCAAAAAGTCCCTAGACCAGTTAAGAGACATAGCCTCTCCAGCTCCACCTCATTGGGCTCTTGGCCTGAGGAAGGTCTTGGCCTGATGAACCCAACAGAACCACTTCATCTGCAAAAAGCAGAGACCCAATTCTGAGCCCACCAAACCAGACTTGCTCACTCCTTGGCCTCACCTAGAAATTCTGTCCATGAAAGTAATGGACAAAATTGGTGACAAAGGGCAGCTTTGGCAGAGTCCAACCCCACGGAAAACAAATTTGACTTACAGACCAAGCTCTGACACCAGATGTAGAGGGACCAGACAGTCCGTATAAGGGATTCCGGCACCCAATACTCCCCGATAACAACCTACAGGATTCCAAGAGGGACAATTGAATGCCTTCTCCAAGTCCACAAAACACATGTGGCCTTGTTGGGCAAACTCCTATGCACCCTCCAGGACCCTGCTGAGGATGTGGAACTGGTCCATCATTCCACCACCACTTAAAAAAACCACACTGCTCCTCTTAGATTAGAGATTCTATTATCCGGAAGACCCTCCTTTCCAGTATCCCTGAGAAGACCTTACCAGGAAAGGTTGAGGGGTGTGATTCCCCTGTCCCCCTTCTTAAAGAGGGGGACCACCACCCCGGTCTGCCAATCCAGAAGCAATGTCCACAATGTACATGCAATGTTGGACAGGCGTGTCAAACAAGGCAGCCCCACAACATCCAGAGCCTTAAGGAACTCAGGGTGGATCTCATCCACTCTTGGTGCATTGCCACCCAAGAGCTTCTTAACCACCTTGGTGACCTAAGTCAGTTAGAAGAGCCCACCTTCATGTCTGAGGGCTCTGCTTCTTCATAGCAAGGTGTATTGGTGGGATTGAGGAGGTTCTCAAAGTATTCCCTCCACCAACTTACAGCGTCCCTAGTGGAAGTCAGCAGCACATCATCCCCACTATACACAGTATTAGTGGTGCACCACTTCCCCATGCTGAGCCACCGGATGATGGACCAGAATTTCTTTTAAGCTGTCCGGAAGTCGTTTTCCATGGCCTCTCAAAACTCCCCCACACCTGAGTTTTTGCCTCAGCAACCACTGAAGCCACAATTCTTTGGCCTGCTAGTACATGTCAGTGCCTCCGGAGTCCCACAGGCCAAGAAGGCCCTATAGGACTCCTTCTTCATCTTGATGGCTTGCCTCAACACTGATTCCGATCAGTGCATTCGGTGGATTACTGCCACAACAGGCACCACCAACCTTACAGCCAGAGCTCCAGTCAGGTGTCTCGACAATGGAAGTGCAGAACATGGTCCACTCAGAATCAACGTCCCCTGCCTCCCGGGCACATGGTTGAAACTCTGCTGTAGATGGGAGTTGAAGCTCTCTCTAACAGAAGACTCTGCCAGATGTTCCCAGCAGACCCTAACAATACGTTTGGGCCTACTAGGTCTGACTGGCATCCTCCCCCACCACTGGAGAAAACTCACCACTAGGTGGTGATCAGTTGACAGCTGTTATACTCTCTTCACCCAAGTGTTGAAAACATGTGGCTGTGAATCTGATGATACAACTACTAAGTTGATCCCCAGCAGGGGCACTTTCCAGTACCCCACCCAAAGACTCCAAAAAGGGTGGGTTCTGAACTGCTGTTAGGTGCATAAGCACAGTCAGGACCCGTCCCCTTACCCGAAGGCAGATTGATATTACTTTCTCATTCACTGGTGTGAACCCCAAAGTACAGGCACCAAGCTGGGGGACAATAAGTATGCCCACCCCTGCCTCTCACCTTGGGCAACTCCAAAGTGGAACAGAACCCAACCCCTCTCGAGGAGATTGGTTCTGGAGCCCAAGCTAAGTGTCGAGATGAGCCCGATGATATCTAACCGAAACATAGAACTTTGTGCACCAGCTCAAGCTCCTTCCTCACCAAAGAGATGACATTTCATGTCCGTAGAGCCAGCTTCTGCAGCTGAGAATTGGACCGCCAAGGTGGTGGCTCAAGGAGATTGCAAAGTAATAGAAAACAAGTTCTCTAAAAACAATCATGGGTGTAGTTCTAAGTACAAGATTTTAAAAACCTTGGAGAAGAAAATAGTGAGAGATGTCAACAAGGATTGTTGCGGAACTGGCTTCTTCTTAAGTTGATGTTTCTCAGGAGATTGTGACTGTTTTTCATCATATTGGCCTTTAAGGTAACTGTCCAAGACGAACTCCATTATTGTTCACACATTTAACATCAAAACCTACCTGGAGTTTGCCGGTGAACATCTGAATCATGGTGATGAGTTTTGGAGTCTTAAGCTGTTTGGAGAAGGAAAGTAAAGTACTGCAACCTAAAGAACACAGTTCCCAGGGTGAAACGTGCTATGGGGCTGTTTTTCTGCTTCAGGTTGTGCCTGAAGCAGAAAAACCTTGAACCTTGTTCATGTGTATGGAATCGTTTAAAAAAAGATCATGTACATATTCTGATAATTAATATAAATATTCCTGCAGATCCCCACTGAGTCTTCCAATAAAACAGTGACTCAAAATTTTTATACATGGTCGATTTTATAGTTAGCCCTCCATTAAAGAGAGAGAAACCCACCATAATCACTGAAATAACTTGAAACTGACTACTACTATTACTACTACTACTACTACTACTATTACCACTCCCCGTTATCCTGTTGGAGGAAATGATCTGAGACTATGACCAAGTTTTCTGACACATTTAGCAGCACATTTAGTTCCAGAATGCCTTGATAGTCCAGAGGTGTTATTGTACCTGCCCAGATTCAAGACAGCCTGCACCAGGCTCACCAAAGCAGAGGGAACAGCAGAACACAACTGAGACTCCTCCATGTTTCCGGATACAAAGTCATCATCTTATTCTTCTTTTAAGGCTTCATTTTTGCATTGGTGAACTGATATGACTTGGCAAAAAGCTCTGGTCTCATCTATCCACACAGCATTCTCCCAGAAGCTTTGTGGCTTGTTGATATGCATTTTGACAGTTTCTCACAAGAATTATCCTTGACTCTAGAGTTCATCGCAAATCTCTTTGGAACTTGTTCTGGATTGTTTGGTAGCATTACAATTATCCATCTCTCCAGTTTGTCATCAGTTTTCCTCTCGCAGCCATGTCCAGGGAGGTTGGCTACAGTACTGTTTACCATAAACGTCTGAGTGAAATTTACAACTGCAGTCACAGGAACACCAAGCTGCTTGGAGATGGACTTCTAGCCTGTACCTTTAACATGTTTGTCTATACTTTTCTTTCTGATTTCATTAGACGACTCTCTCCTTTGCCTTCTTCAGTCGGTGAACAACACAATACCAAACAGGACTCTGATGACATTTCACCCAAATGCTTCTTACAGGACAAACTTTAGTTTAACATGTCAAAAATATGGTCAAATTATTTTCATTTCATCATTTGTCAAGACCAATTTGAGTATAAATCGTATATGAATGTGTATTTATATATTTACACTAGGTCACTGTATATATTAATACTATATCCTGTAAGCTCCGGTATAAAACGATTGACGAAAGAAACTAATTTAAAAAGAAAATATTTCAACAATACGTGTAGTTGCAGTAAGCTGCGCGGCAGCTCGGAGGCGCTGTTTTCACGCGCAACCTCATTTCATAAGTCATTCCGCAGTGACTTACAGCAGTGTTAAAACATTTAGAAACGTTTGTTCACTTTTTGCGTTTTACTGTTAATAACATCATTAATAACATCATTGTTTCTATATTGTGTCTTGTAGATCTTGCAAATTAAAAAAAAAAGAAAATGTGAAAGGTATAAATAACCTTGGTTGAAAATGAACGACCCAGCACAATAACCTACAAAAACGTCACCAATTCCAAAATGTAGAACAGCACGGATATATTACTGACAGTTTTCTGTCCCTGCTTCCTCTGTAACCCTGCGGCGTTACTGTTGTTATGTTGTATAAATTAATAAATTATTTGCCAAAGTTTTGCCTGACTGCAAACTACACCAAGAGTCGTAGTCCACCTCTGATATCTTCTGATTTGGTTTACATAAAGTACATAAAGTTATTTATTTTTTTAATACACAGATAACAGGCGTGATAATGGACAGTTGTTATTTACAAGCAGTCACCGAGTGCATCATCGGACCTTCGTTTTCTGGGGTTCCGGTTGTGAGCGTGAAAAACTGCAGCGGCGCTGTATCTACTTGTTAGATCTACAAAACACGCGGCGCCGCGCGTGCAGCGCTTTTAGCGGCAGCGGCGCCGCGCCGAGCGTTGTCAGATCTACACATGCGCAGACACCGCGCAGATGCGGCCGAAGTCTCGGCTACTTCCTGCATCGGGGGTTAGCAGGCAGTAGCATGTAGAGGTGATCCGAGGACTTCAGGGCTGGAGCTGGCTTTCACCGGGAAGACGACTGAGCCGCACGTCCCGCGACCGTTTGCTTCGGAGACATGGACTACTGGGTGGGTGTCCCTTCACTTTTTTCCCCCCAAAGATTTCTGACTTTAAAAAGAGTTCAGCAAACGGGGCGATGACAGAGCCGCTACAAGACGCTTGAGGAGGCGATCGCTTGTTTATCAGAAGTGATCGGGATCGGGATCGGGATCGGGATCACACAGTCTGGGATCGCGAGCGTACACACAGTTCGAGCTCCTGGCCCAGCTGTTTCCTTTGTTGGATGCAGCAAAACCTCACATGATGTGTTTGACAGCGACTCTTGTTATCAGAGTTTTGAGTTACAGATTTATCGCTGCGTGTGAAGAAACACTTAACCTAGATTGACACTTTGGCCCCCGAAACAAGACACTTACATGAGGGGCGTCTACTTTAATTATTATAACTGTTTTATACTTAAGACTGTCTTGTGGTTCTGCTGAAGCAGGTTTATTTCTCTGTCGTTAAGGTGCTTTCTTGCTGCAAGTTGTTAAAACTCCCTCCTATTGTTTATTGTTACAGATGCAGGGAAAAACTGGAGATCCTGTTAAACATAAATCTGGAGGAAGTTTAAACAATGTCTTTTTTTTCGTGGCAGTTTCAGGAGGCAGCTGTGTGGATTTGGGTTATTTTTTCTTATTCTGGACAAAATGGTCAGCAGCTCCTCTGGCAAAGATCTGCTGCAAGTGCAAAGTTTACTGTGTGGTCTCCTCCACAACAAATGTCATTATTTCCCCCTGAAAGTCTCTCCATCTCTCTTTTTTTTTTTTTTTTAATGCCGCCTGTGAACATGTTGTACAAGAAGTCTGTTGTCCCTTGATGTTATTCACTTCAGGTTTCCATGAGAACATGGGCTCCTGTGAGGCAACAAAAGGTCTGATGTCAGAACAGTCAAAAGTTGTATTGTGAGGAGGAGGGTGTCGCAAAGGAACGGGCGTCTACCCCTCAACAATGACTGAGACAATGCTGGTACAGGAGCCTTTGTTTGAACTTGGTTTAAGTTTTCCCGAGGGAACGATGGCACTGAATGGTTTGGAGGAGCCTGGGCGGGCTTGAGGGGGCGAATACAGGCTGAAAATGTGCTGCTTAACAGAAAGGGGCTTGTATCCTAAGGTCATTCTTGCTTTTCGCTGTCGTGTCAGATAACACCAATCTAATCTCGGGCCTGCGACACGTGGCAGTGGTCATGTAAGGGCTTTGCACATGTCATGTGTTATGAAAACTGAAATCGAGGTGGCGATTGTGTTGCTGGTTTACTTTCCATCACTGAGGATCTGGTTGAACCTGAATGAGAACATGCAGTCCAACAGGCAGGTATGACAGCTGCTGTCGGAGCAGCCAGTCCTGAAACTCACTAGTACCTGTCCACCAAAGATTTATTGGAGAAGAAGTGGGAAAAACAACTCTGCATTACTTAATAATTCATCACATATTTTCAGGAACTAATGTAGAAAAGCTTATTGACGTACTTGGACACTGTTTCTATTGCACAACTGTGCAATTGTGTGGTGTTTACGTCAGGCTTCGCACATTATTACTTAACATTCTGTCTTTTGAACCTTAAGCTTTCTCCATCTGATTGTGGCTGAGGTGGCGTGTCCTCACTATCAAACTTCCAGCTATCATGTTGTAAAAACACCACCAGGGGAGACATAACGGAAAAGACTTATGCAAGTGCATTCGTTGAGAATGCTGTGTGTTGTAAAATCTAACAGAGATCTCCTCAGCCTGAACGCTGCTGATTTTACTTTGAGACTGAGGGGATGAATTGGTGATTAAGCTGAGAAGTAGTCATCGTTATTTGCTTGGTCTGTTTTACAGACGAACTTCCTGTCTTGTCTGATCGTGACTGGTTGCAACACACCCCCACCGCTGGCTGGATGTGTTGTTACCAGTTTGGGCGGGGGGAAGAGCTTGGCGTTAACTTGTCTAGTTAGCTGAGAGCGATTCCTCACTCTCATCTATTGAATGAAGGACAGACTTGTCTTTTCTTCACATGAACTACTGTCTGTGAGAACGATGCCGTCTGATGTAAGTACTTGAACTGGTAACACAGGCTTAATGTGAATGTACCCAACAATTATCCATCAGTAAGCATAAACAAAGCACGAGAGGTCTGTTATTGAATCAAACATACTTTTCATTGACTTTTGATGTGGGTCTCTGTGTGCAGAGTGCCTTGGAGGTGTATAAGGAGATGCTGCTGCTGTACCTGGAGGAAGGCCGGCGGCTGGTCAACTCCAACTGCGCCCACCTGGAGCCGTGGCAGATCATCAGCATGTCAGTCATCGTCACAGTGGGAGTCATCTGGATAAAAGGCTTCCTCTTCCAGCAAGAAAGTAATCTTCCACACGTGATGCATGTCCACAGAGATGATGAGTCGACCCTGGAGGCCACACAGCTGTTGTTTGATACAGTTTTCTTCTTCAGTTTAGCAGATTGTGCTTTGCTGTCACATTCTTCCAGCGTTACTCATGTTTACTTGCATGTTTACTTATCTTCAGAATGATATCTGAAAATAAGAACAGTTTTATGAGGACACAGTTCCTTTTCCTGGTGCTTAGCAATTTGTAACTTTAGGGCACTTACAGTCTCTTGGCTGTTGGACTGATGGCTTTGAGACCTGTTATCAGTAAAGTAGCTCATGGCTGTTTTTAGAAGCAACAAGTTCAGCAACACTCATATTTCTTGAGCTCTTGGAGAATAAAAGATAGAGGCTAAATTTTAGGAAGTTATTTCATCTGCACAATTATAGCCAGAATAAAAGGGATGCAGCGTGACTGTGCCTGTAATCCTTCACAGGTCACTTCTAGACTTGGCATGTGATTATTGGTCAGAGTCAGCAGTTAGATTTTTGTCTGCTTTGTCTTTTTGGTTAATAGGTCTCGCATCCCGAATCAAGAAGCAGTGCTTTCGAATCATCAGGAAAATACCCTTTGTTGGTGCGACGGTAAGTGTCAGTGGTAAATCTCTTCCTCTTTTGCTCAGCAAATGACTCTTGTGAGTCACTCTTGGATGACTTCATATGCAGCAGGGTAGGCGAGGAGGGTGGGGGTGGGGGTGATTAAAACCTTTGACACACTGTGCATCAGACGCTCATGATTAGTGTGGTCATTTCTGTTCAGTTATTCACGCTGTTACTTAATCTCTGTTCACTTTAGGGTATAAAATGCTGACGCTTTGTGATAAACGCCAGACAGTCGAAGCAAATAAGTTAACTGTATGCTCTCCTTTCATATCAGATCCAGCGGCAGTTGAACAAAGCTCTGGATGACATGTCTGTTAGTCTGTGCACTCTAAAGGATGGGATGAGCTACACTAAAGAGCTCCCATCCAGAGGTCTCTCTCAGAGCCAAGTGATGGACAAAATCAAAGAGTACGAGACCTTAAGTAAGTGATCATTCAGATCCCAGCCTCTGTACAGCTGATTGTCAGAGGTGTGTTTCTAATTCGATGCAGCCATTTGCGGGATGTTTTCCCTCTTTGAGAAGACATGTCTCTGAGAAAGCCAATGTGTTGCTACAGATGAGGTGAAGTGGGAGAAAGGATGCGTTTCTGGTGCAGTGTACTGGGGCGATGAATCCCTGACCAAACTCCTGGTAAAGGTATGCATCCTCGTGTGTGTGTGTGTGTGTGTGTGTGTGTGTGTGTGTGTGTGTGTGTGTGTGTGTGTGTGTGTGTGTGTGTGTGTGTGTGTGTGTGTGTGTCATTTTTTCCTCTTAACACTCAGTAAACATGTGGAGCTCAGAGAAAAGTTTATTTCAGTATCTTCTTTATTTGTTTTTGTTCTTAAGGTGTATGGAGATTTTGCATGGAGCAACCCTCTTCACCCAGAAATCTTTCCAGGTGTGAGGAAGATGGAAGCTGAGGTTGTCAGGATGTCTTGCACGCTTTTCCACGGCGGACCCAACTCCTGTGGCACAGTAAGTCCCCATCCAGGTTTAAGCTCAGAAGATGTACAAGCTTGCAGTCGCAGATGGAGAAAAAGCTGAATTCATTTGACGCGTCTCGTGCCCATGCCTTGTCCAGGTTACTTCAGGAGGAACAGAAAGTATACTGATGGCCTGCAAGGCGTACAGAGACATGGCTCATGAGCGAGGGGTCAGACACCCTGAAATGTAAGAGGACCGTGATGAAGACATACGTCCATGTTGAGGCTTGCGCTTGACTTTGGTTTTGGTTTTGCTTTGACCTCTGCAGTCTCGCACCAGTGAGTGTCCACGCTGCGTTTGACAAGGCAGCGCATTACTTTGGGATGAAGCTTGTCCACATTCCCCTCGACAAGAAAACCATGAAAGTGGACATGAAGGTGAGAGCGCTGCCTGAACAGATAAGCATGCGTGTCGCAATCGACTGCTTGCTACTTTCGGATGCTACTCATTCCCGTATTGCTTTTCCTGCTCCAAGGCTATGAAGAGAGCCATCAGCAGGAACACCGCCATGCTCGTCTGTTCAGCGCCTCAGTTTCCTCATGGAATCATTGATCCTATTCAGGAAGTAGCCAAGGTCAGTAACATTTTCCCCTTAAATGGGTTCCAAGTAAATACAGGAAGGTCAAACCTGTGACACTTTCTCGCGCTGCGCTGCAGCTGGCTGTGCGTTACAACATCCCGCTGCATGTGGATGCCTGTCTGGGTGGTTTCCTCATCGTGTTCATGACCAAGGCCGGTTACCCACTCGCTCCCTTCGACTTCAGGGTAAAGGGTGTCACCAGCATCTCAGCAGACACCCACAAAGTAAGGACAGGCTATTTATTCCTTTTATGCTCAAAGATGTCTCTCTATTGTTGTTTTCCTTATTGAAATCACTCATAGAGTATTTATTATAGTTAAATATACTGTATATACTCTGGTAGTTGGCCATGATTATAGTTGCTTCTAATATGCGTTGTCTTTGCGTTATGTTTTATTTCAGTATGGCTACGCCCCCAAAGGTTCATCTGTAATCCTGTACAGTGATAAAAAGTACCGTCAGTACCAGTACTTTGTGGCTCCAGACTGGCAGGGGGGCATCTACGCGTCGCCCTCCGTAGCGGGGTCCAGGCCAGGAGGAATCATTGCCGCCTGCTGGGCGACTATGATGTACATGGGAGAAAACGGTTATGTGGACGCTACCAGGAAGATCATCAGCACTGCACGCAAGATCAGAACAGGGTGAGACACGCGAGTCGCTGTCACTGAGGTCACTGAGGTCATCCATTGTTAATGCTCGTCACCTTTAAGGTTCATTTTTTTTTTTTTCTTTTCTGCTTTGTTTTTGACAGAATTTGCAAAGTAAAAGGAATTTTTGTGTTTGGCGAGCCAGAGGTGTCTGTGGTGGCGATTGGTTCAGACGTTTTTGATGTTTTCCGCCTCTCGAATGCACTAACATCAAAGGGCTGGAACCTGAACACGCTGCAGTACCCCTCCAGGTGGGTGTGAAGGAGACAAGACGGTAACCCGATGATATGTAAGAGTGCGACATGTGATCAGCAACTGAAGGGTCTCCTCTTTCACAGCATCCACATCTGTTGCACTGTTTTGCACACCCAGCCTGGGGTTGCTGAGCGTTTCATTCATGACGTGACGGAGCAGGTCGCCATCATCATGAAGAACCCCAAAGAGAAAACCACAGGAATGGTGGGTCGGCTCAGTTTGGGAAAACTTGAGGGTTTTCTGGAAAGGCTCAAAAGGGATGAGCTTTTATTTCTCAGCTTTAGAAGAAACTAGAACCATGAAATGAAAACCGTGTTAAGAGGATCAACCTTGTTTTTCTTATTAATGATTGACGTTGCACTTATCGTTATCAACTTCCGTTATTGATCATAATAGTTTTAAGTGTCTTGAAAGTATTGCTACAGTGTGTGCTGCCATAGACTTGAAAGGTAAAAACACTCGTCATATCAGCACACTTTAAGTTTCACATTTCCAAATATTGTAAATGCTGTCAAGAGAATTAAAACACGCAAGCAAGTGGAGCTCTTGGCGTTGTTGATTTGTGTAAACGCATAGAGGCAAGTCGATGGCTGGTGTGAAAGTTTTACATGGCAGGTGAACTTCCCTGTCGCAGTCTTGCCATGCTGCGCCTGCTTGCTCCTTAAATCCTGTTTACAACAACACCTGGGAAGATCGAACGTAGCTGTGATTTGTGTATCAGAAAATTGAAAAACTGAAGCCAGAGTCAGAATGGTTCAGTGGTTGGAGGGAAAATGTATTTTAATTGATTTAATTTCAAATGGAGTGATTATGTTTTCAATACCGGCATCTATTTGTCCCTTAATTTTACCTCCCCTACCAGCATCCAGGCCTGTCTGTATGAGTCTGTATAACAGAAATGACCAGGGTTTCGTTATGGAAGCGCAGGAATGCAAGTCACAGTACCACTGAAGTCATTTATGATTATGAAAAGTTTCTGAAAAGCTGCTAAAATTGCAGTATTTGGGAAAAGTTGGTTCACTGCATGTGTAAGCTCATTTGTTTCTTCTTGTTGTTCCAGGGAGCGATCTACGGCATGGCACAGGCCATCCCAGACAGATCCTTGGTGACGGAGATCTCCAGAGGGTTCCTGGACTGTCTCTACAGCACAGAGGTGTCCACGTTGAGCACCAGCCACATGAACGGCAACGGCAAAGCCCAGTGAGAACGGCTCGGGCCCTCCGCGCCTGACCCCTGCAGGGAAGCCCGCTCGCCGCCTCCCTGAGCTCAGCGTTAATCGCTCAACAGTTGCCTTATTTTGCATACCTACACTGTATGGAAAACATCTGCAATGCTTTCAGAAGCACAAGCCATTTCTACTTTTAATCGGCCCAGAGGGAGTCGTTTCTACCAGTGTGACTGCATGACACAGAGAGGAAGTGACTGGGTCCGGACGAGTTCTAATCTTTTAATTTGATCTTAATTGTGTGTGTGTGTGTGTGTGTGTGTGTGTGTGTGTGTGTGTGTGTGTGTGTGTGTGTGTGTGTGTGTGTGTGCGCGCAAGAGTTATTTAGTTTTAAGGTTTCATTTCAATTTAGCATTGGTTTAATGCTCACGTCTCATGTTCTCTCACTTCTTCAATAACAAAACCATTCAGTTTTTCCTCCTTGTTGTCAGAACATTTCAGCTCATTGTCAGTGACAACCGCAAACACAGGAACCACTGAGAACTTGTGGCGTCGCGGTACTGCCCCCTAGCAGGAAAACAGATGCACTGCTCCAAACTGGCTGCACGTATCAGTTCAAGGTGACTTATCATCATCATGCAGCACTTCTCTGAAAAACAACAATTTGGTGTGAAAGCACTGCAATGCCCTGACAGCAACGCATCAGCTTGACCTGAAAATCACTTGAAGCTACACGTTTAGTGTGTGTTAGAAGTTTGCCTGTGTGCACGAACATGTTAGCAGTCGACATTTGTTTTGTTTTCAGTATTCGCAGTGAGTTCACAGTCATCGGGAGATTGACTGACTTAACAGGGGCTTTGAATGTTATTAATAAAACTGTCTTGAATTTTGAATGAGGGAGAACAAGGGTATTACTGTTTAGTTCACAGCTGGTAGAGTCCTATACTTATTTTCATTTCCTCCAGAATTGGAGAGCAGATTCAACAGAGTAGTTGGTTGTAAAGTAAAGTGATGAGATGTCATCTTACCAGACTTGACTGAAGGTTGTTTTTTTTCTGTACTTTTTGTTTTTTAATCCACTTCTGGTCAACTATATTGCATATAAGAAAGCCTAAACCCAATATTCTCTTTTTAGTACACATAATTACCCAATGCTTCATGTTGTTGTAATGATTTGTCTCCTAATTCAATCTACCTCAGTTTTTACTCAATGCAAAAAGGCATTTATTCATCCACTGAAACATTCTAACAGTGTGACTGTTTTCCGCGTCTAACATGGCAAACCTTGCAGCTGAGGTTAATAAACTATCAGGTTACCTACGTGAACGGACTCAGAAAGGGATCACATCCACTGCGACTGAGGATTTTTTTTTAGTTTTTTGTTTTTTCCCCTGGGACAAACTTAGTTTCTGCATGTGGATATATAATTTGCAGATTTACAAATTCAGCTGAATATTTTTTTTTTATCATTCAAAAGGTTGACAACAATGCATATTTTAACACACCAAAAGGACATTTTCCCTGTAACAGTTCATGCGCTCTTATGTTGTTGAAAATGTTTTTGTTTTTTTTTTGTATTTGTGCAATATAGTTTTCTTTTTATGAAGTAAAACAAAAGGGATCACTGTGCTATTAAAGTTGAAATTAGAAGCAAAGTAGTGACGTCTAGTCAACTTTAGCACAATATGAGCATTTGTTTGACCACTAATTTTACATCCATCTCTTGTCTTTTTTTGTATTTGTTTTCATTCTTTTGTTCTTTTTTAAACATACTGTGGGAATTTAAAGAGCGCGGACATGAATGTATTAAGGTTGTTGCATGTATAACTCTCCCATCTTGTATGCGGTGCCTGATTTAAGACTGATCATACACCCCTGCTAACTAACTGATCTTGTTTCTCCATCCAACCTGAAATACTGTGTCCAGTGACAAAGGCTGCAATGACCTCCAAAAGTGACTCGTTGTGTTTTTGTTCTGAGAAAATAACCTAAACGCTTGTGATAAATAAATGATTCAAATAAAATGTTTCAAATAAAAACTGTTAAATCCTGTCTCAGAAGTAACATTTATTTTTGTGTTTGTCAGGACCAACGTAAGCTTCTGAATGGAAAGTAGGACCACATGAATGAATGAATGAATGAATGAATGCTCTGATTTGTGGTATCTGATGATGGATTCTTCTTGATTAATCCCCCAGATCCTTAAACCCACCAGAGCTGTGCTTGCCACAGCTAAAGGATCTTTAGGGATCAGTGTTCAATAAAATGCTTTTACTCTTATTTCCTGGAAATCTTTCAGATACAACAGTTTGACATAGAAAACATTTCACTAACAGTACAAGATTTTTAGGCACATGAATCACTTATTTGGACAGAAGAAGACACACTACTAAAATGTTTCTGTTCAAACGCCTGGAATGGTTGCTGGGAATGTAAATCTTAATTTGTAAATCAGCATTTCAAAGTTTACATCATAGGAATTAGTTGATTTGTTTCCCCCACCATGTCCAAGATCAGCAACAGGATTTCAACACTTTTCACATTAAGTTGAAAGTAACTAGTTCATTTTTCTTTGGATTTTGAAAGTTATGTTCTGAGCTTTCTTAGTTGAATGAACATTTAAAGAGCTGGGACTTTAAACACTTCAACTTTCACCACCGAAGTATCTGGCAGCTGGCTGCTCACATCACAGAAACCTGGTCAATGAAGGTGGCCAGAGTGATGTCCCGCTGGGACAGTCCCCCACAGTCGTGTGTGCTGAGAGTGATCTGGACCTGAGCCAAAAGAGAATGAAGTCCATGACAAAAGTACGAGTCCACATTCACATAGAGAAGGAATTTGACGACAATTATCTGATTTCCATCACTCAGCACTAAAATAGCATTTATATATATATATATATATATATATATATATATATATATATATATATATATATATATATATATATATATATATATATATATATACATACATACACACACACACACACACATATGTATGTATGTGTCTAGACTTTCTCATCAATTGAAACTACAATACAATACATACAATATGAAAACAACTATATCAGAATTGAAAATGAAACTGATTTGTGATGCAGGTTGTGTCATCGTCTACATATGGAAATAAAAAAAGGAAAAATAAAGAGATTATTAATCTTCTTTTCCATATATTAAACAATGACGAAAGTCTAAAACTGATCTATAATTTGTTTTAACACAGCACGATGAAAAGACGTTCTCAGGACAGTATAGCAGTTCCTTTATTTTGAAATGACAGCCAACCGCTGTAGGAGACCCTTCCTGCCCACAGCAATAAACCTCTAGAATTATATGTTTTTTTACGAGACTGAAATCAAGATTACGGCAGTAATTAAACTTCCTTTAGGTGATTAATACAGTACTTTTGAATGTGAACTCTTGAAGTCGTGTAGAATGTTGTTCCGTGGAGACTGAGGACCTGAGAACGAGTATTAACTTGTACCTGCTTGTGGTCACTGGACCAATGCTCCTCAGCTCCTCAGTCACTTGGTCTCGAACATCTCTCTGGAAGTTTATTAGAGCTTTTTGGCTTGAAATAAAATTGCCAGAAAAACTATGTATGCTTTTCTGGTGATCTAATCAGGTATCTCTGGCGGGTTTTACTGGATCCACTATCACACGGTCATTAGAACAGAACTTGCTTGTTTTGTCAACCTTGGTACAAAAACAATCATCTTTATAGTTTGCAGATATATGTGAAGTTTATTGACCTAGCTTTATATGAATTTAAAACATGACCACAATGTAGGGAAAGTAGGTCAAAACCGAGTCCAGTTGTGTTTGTTGTTTTTTAAATACCTTGTTATAGACATTGAACCACTCAGGATGATGATCCATCTTCTCTGCTTGTAAAGCCACTCTGGACATGAAACCAAAAGCCTGAGAAATACAATTGTGCAGGAATAAAATAACATGCAAAAGATGGTTTGGTATGACTCGGGTGGGGAAAAGCTGCAGATACCTGATTGAAGTCTTTGAAAATAAACTCTTTGTAGATGGCATCTCGTCCCACAACCTCCACCCACTGAGCGTTGCGTAGCATGGGGAGTAGGTGGGCCCGTTCTTCTTCAGTCAGACTCTGGATTTTGCCAGCCTGAGAGGACAGAGCAGAGTAGCAGCTGATTTCAGAGGGGCAGTTTCACAAGCACAGACTGTGATTGGCTGCAGAGGCTCCCATCTGGAAACAATGAGGGGCTGTTTAAAAAAGTAGCTGGTCAGAAGATATGTAGTAGTGGTGGAGGTGGCGGGGGAGTCACTTGCTTCCTAATCTTAAAACATTCAGAATCACGTGGATTAAAAGTGAGTTAAGTTATAGTCAGCCTGAACATAACAACCGACTCCAAATCTGAACTCTGTTGTCAACGATTTCATAATATTTCCCTTACATATGATTTTATTGCACAATCCTGGGGCCACATTTGAAGGTTTTGTCCCCAGATGATCATTGAACCAACAGAACAAACAGACGTGTCGACCACAGCCTGAAACACAGCAGTGACATCAACAGGTATCATAGCAACGATGTAATCTGCTCCGTCTGTGTTGATGGGCAACACACAAACAACTCTGGCTCTGACCTCCTCTCTGCATGCAAAGACACAATAGCTTCATGACTGTATACAAAAACAGGAAAAGGTTCTGGTGTCCCTCTGTCATGAAAAATCATCAAGGGACAACTTTAGTTGTCTCTCTGCAATAAGTCATTAAATTAACACAATACCTTTAGTCAACAGGTGTGTGTGGAACAATGAGCAGCCCTCTGAGATATACACTGCATTAAAGACGTGCACTGACCATGTTTGAAGAGTGTTCCTGCTCCCTGTTTCTCCCAGAAAAAACTGCTGTGGCAGCCAGTCAGTGTAACTGGAATGATTTCATTAACCACTCGAGTGGACTCTGCTTAGCTGCCTCTGCAGATGCCTGAGCAGAAATCCTCCCTGCTGACAGGCTATTCATCTGCTTGTAAGCATGGGTTTAATCATAAACAGGCCTCTATTGTGCAAGGCATTTGTGAGGCCAGCTATGTTTGCAGGATTCCACACAAAGGCCAGGGGAACACTGTTTGCTGTGTGATGATAGGGCAGATAATGAAGATTTTGCACAGGCTTTAATAGCCTATTCTTAGTCTTATAAAAACACAAGTGAGAACTGAACTTAAACCTCCGAGTTAGAGTATTCATAACCTCCACTGAGCAGGGCAGCAGATGCGAAAGGATGGTCTACCGAAGCTGATGTCAAGGGTTAATGAGATGCTCCTGCAAAACTGCCCCTTTGAACTCATCTGTCACAGCGAGTGCTCTGGGAAATGAACTGGTTAATGAAATGAACAGTGGGAGAGGATGTGACAGGTGATCAGCATTTAACAGCTGAGTGGAGGTGGAAATGAGAATGGTGCTTCAGACAGAGAGGAAATTAAGCTGTTATTTAGAACAAAACCAATAGCCTGGGGTCAAATGGAGAGGTTTAGTCTTTGAAATGATCTGTATGACTTCTACACGTTCACGTAACTTTGTCTTTTCTTTTTTTTTTTTTACTTTAAACCTGCGATCAGTCCTCACTTTCCTGACACTGCATGACTATTATATTCGCCTCAAATGTGGGACCAAACATGTGCATCAGTAATCTTTTAAAAAGATCCACCAACTAGACATATGCAGACTGACCTTTGACCACTTTTTATATTAGTGCCGGAGTTATAAAGATGAGCACGGACGGAGACTGTTTTCAAAAAGCAACATGGAATCCTACAGACTATTATATGCAAGTCTACCCGTGTTGTTTCTTATTACCAGCAGCTCTGGAGGACACGTCAACAATGGTGAGCCGTACCATTAGCCGTGGTCAGGGGTTATTATGTTAAACATGTGACAAAGGCATGAGGAGTGTTGCTGTAGCTTTTACTGGACACATGGTGCCGCGAAGATCACTTATGTAATGTCAGTCTACAACAATAACTAGTCTCAGTTTTGTGTCAATCAGTGATTGGTTCCTATAATAAAAATTCATTCATGAATTCATTTAGAAAGAAAGGACATGTCATTAGTATGAGCAGTCAATAGTATTGAGCCTGTGTTACGATCCTGATGGTCATAGTAATCTGAAACACCCCTCTGCTGTCAAACATTTATGAAGACAAGGAGATTTGTGCACCGTCAATAAATCTGAGCTGTTTTGAACCAATGCAGGGTCTCCTCTGAAAATGGACCAGGCTTTGCTCACATTTTATAATCAGCTGACAGAAGAAGTGCGTGTTCTCTACACGTCAGATTACTGCTACAAGGTAAGGAATAAGTGGTGTGTCACTAGATCTATTATGAGTTTAGCACTGGCGGCAACAGATTGCTTAAGTTTGCCCCAAAAGTTACACGACTATCTCTATGTCTTCTGTGTCCGTTGGTCCTGTTTGGTACATGAGGCTGCCACAAACCACCTTCTTAGCAGGAAGTGTCCACTTTCAGGTTCTGTGCTGGTCTGATCCGAGAGCACGTCCAAGCCACCTCATTCTCTCCTCTCCCTGCGCCGGTACCTTGTATAGTGGGGATCTCTGTGTGCATCTGTGACTCTTGAGGGCCATTCCATTTCAACAAAGGGGGTGTCTACCCTGAAAGGTTCTGACAAGTCAGGCAGTTCTCAGCAGTAGATGTCAGACAAAAAACATCACCTTTTTTTTCCATGTTGGGTTTTGGGGTCCAACAACAGAAAACTACACAAGTACAAATCCATTTAGAGAGGTTCATAATAATGCTTTTTTAAAACAGCAATTACACAAGGACTCTTTTTGATTTGCTGTAATTCATGTGAGTCCCAGATGCAGCACAATCCCAAAGCATGACCAAACCCACCACTGTGTCTAGTAATTGGAGGGGCGTTCTTCTCATCACATTTTGCACCTTATGTTCTTCTTTTCTTCCGAAGGTTCAGTCTAACTGCATTACTCCACAGGTCTTGTTTCTAAAGTACATCAGGTTTGTTTGTATTTATGTTATATCTGATAAGATATATCTGATATCTTATACGTTTTTTTTTCTTAATAACAATATAAACTCTAAGAAAGTGTCTGCTCAGAAACGTATTACATATTCTTATGGCCCCTGCTTTGTAATCATCAGCTGTTTTGATGTGGTCATCAGGAGACCATAAAGCTGCTGAACGTACAGACTCGGTTTGAAAGAGAACATTTCAGTAAAGCATAAAAATATCTGTTCCCTTGTCTTTCCTGATGATGTGGTACACTAACCACAGCCTGGACAAGACCAGAAACTAAGACACTCACCAATTTGAAAAAAAAAACTTGAGGAGGAACTTAATTGAATTTAAATTTCTCTTGTTTGTTTGTTGTTTTTTTTTCATTTTTCAGTGCATGTACCAGCATCTGGTCACAGTGGAGCCCAGCAACAAAAATGCATCTGCAAAAATCAACACTAAATTCACCCTGACTGTGCAGGTGGACTCACAAACTGGAAATGCAACTTTTTGCAGGTAATAGTTTGATTTTCAAACCAGCTGTTAATTTTACCTTTGGCCCCCTGGAGGAAAAAATGCTGATTTGAGTGTTGTTTACTGACATTAACTGTGCCTGAGGGGAGTGGATTTCTCCTGTCTTGAGGTACAAATATACTGTGATGGTATCCGATGATTGCATCAGCAGTCTGTGAGATTATTTACAGGGCTGGGGGGAATAATTATGACCTGCTTTCTGGACCTGAGTGATACCCTCCCTTAAACCACCTCGCCAGGTATTGATCAGGAGCCTTTTTGGGGTTAATAAGACCTGACATTCTAATATTGATGAAAAGGGCTCATTAAGACTTGAAAGCCACATGTCCTCCACAAGCATCAGTAGGGATGTTAACAGGAGGAGGCAGCTTATGAAACAGTCAGACCTGACAGGATGTGGCATCTTTTTTGGGGGTCACCGATAAACACATTACAATGGATTTTGATGCAGTATGAAAAGCTTGTTGGGTTGTTTTTTTTTGTTTGTTTTTTTTCTTTAAAGCTCTTTCAGAGATCAGGTCTTGGTCCTCAGATCAATTCTGAGGTCTCTAACCAGACTGTGCCGCTATTGATTTCTTTTACCCCTTTGAAGAAACACTCAGACTGATAGATACTATGTCATCCCAACACTGGATCAATATGAGGGTGTAATGCATGTTTTTTTGGGCCTGAAGCTAGAGGTGATGAGAGGGTAGAGAATTGCACTTAGAGTCGGCAGACACTAGGGGGTGCTCCTGAGCTGCATAGACGGCGCTATAGACGCTTCTTTTCTTATTGTTTTCTTTTTTCTCTCACTTGTCATGAGTAAAACTGCATCCTGCTTCTATATAAAAAAAGAAAAACAAAAACAACAGAGCATCACATAAAAGCTTTCAGTGGAAATGTGTCTGAATATTTCACTGTTGTGGACGCAGGTGGAGTCAGACATATGAGGAAGGCGGTCATTACTCTGTTTGGATCCAGACATCACTGGGCTTGACTAATCCTATCTGCAGGTTTTCTGTCGATGAAAGTCCCAACAATGCATACCTGCGTAAGTAAAAAGCACGTGTAGAGGAATACATGATGAAGACAGCTCTGAATATCTTACTTAGGCTGGACCTGAGGCTGTTGAGATGCAGCGACAGTCAAGGAACCCGTGGCCACAGTCAGGCCAAGCCTTTGATCCGTACTCTGTTTAATTGAGTCAGCACAGTGCAGAATCAGTTCTCTTGTCCACATCTACTGAGCAGTAATTCTCATCCATCTCATGGGACATCGTGTGTATTGATCAGATAAGACTCGCCTTCTTGAAAAGGGATAAAAGAAAAGCTTTTCGGCCTGTTTTGAAGGCTTTGCTCTGGGTGTCCAGGGATGTGGCAAATACATTAGGGAGTGTGGAAGGATTAGGGCGTAATGGGATTTTGAAAGCGTCTCTCTCCATAATGTACACTCTACTTAACAATATTGCAGATTATGTTGTAGATCAGACTTTTAAGGCCAAGTAGCCATTATCCGTTATGGTCAGTGTGACTGCACCTTTCACAGTATGATGAGCTTCCATTAGCTCCACAGACCGGTGATTACACAAACTCCCAGTAGGAATTGCTCAACTTAAGTAATGGTCTTGTCAGCAGCTCGAGACAGGTATGAGTTGCCCTGCTAGAGAATTTCAAACTTCACTCTGGTGTCTCTCATTGATTGGCCGCAGGGCTTCATGAGGTCGTTCCTGCTGTTCCTCAAGCACGTTTGTCTGTCCAGCTGCTATCAGATGCACCCTTTAATCATGTTAGTACTGTATTCTGCATTGTGCCACAGACCACAAGTCACCTGCTGAGCCCTTAATTCTAACACAGAAACCCACAACGTCAACTAGTATTAAGTGTTTGTTCGACCAAACGTATCAATATATACGACACATATATATATATACAGTACATGGCTTAATTGAGTTGTTCAGATGCCTCCATCATATTCTATTTATTTTGTCAGAAACTATTAGAGCAAGCACTTTATGTGCTGAGAGCTTTATAGTGCTTTTTGAATGGGTATCAGCGATGCCGTGACCTTTCCAAAGAGATTGTCCCAGAGTGAATTGCTTTTTCCCACTGACGACAAACGCAGCGCTTTGATGCAAACGGGCCATTGTGATACGGCATGAGCCTACGTGTTGTATTTTTATTATTAGAAACCCGTCCCTGAAATGTCTCATAGACAGTATGAGATGAGTAGGAACTTTGCAAAAATGTTTGCATTTTCATTAAACCATTTTTCTATCTTTTTTCCCTTAGACTTTTTCCTGTGAACCCGACCTGTATTTAATATATAAGATTTGCATAACCCAGTTGCAAAAGGTTTACCAACATAAAATGTAAATGTCAGGTCTGTGATAACGTTCATTTTTCAGCAAATAAAAAACACTAGATTAAGTGCATAAGTAAGTAACGTAATCTTAACCACTCTCCTCTCACAGTCAGGGTTTTTCCATGTGGTTTTGTTTTCCTTTTTCCATTTTAGCCTATGATTTTCCTCTTCAACTACTCACAGGGTTAGATTGCCCAGAATGATTGTTTTTTGATGGTTCAAGTGAGATTGTTGTATTAAGTTCTTGTTTTGTCACCGGAGGGATCCCCTTTGACACAGGTTTGCTGACAGAGAGCCGCAGGGGAGCCCAGAGGCAAGTAAAGCAGACAGTTTGGACAGTCTGTCAACACTTTTATCCCCAGTCAGATCTCATTCTGAGAGAGATGCATAGTATAAAGCTCTTGATGTGGTCATGGAGTTGCATTGACTGATTGCAGAGTTCCCACTCGCAATCATTTCCTTTTCTTATTTTTCCAGCTCTTCTGGTGGCAGCTCTCCTGCTCGCCATAATCGCTCTCTTATTTGTCATGGTACCCTACATCTTCAGGTACGCATACGATTTTAGGAATCATGCAGAGGTAAAAATACGTCCCTGCACTGATTACCTATCCAGCTCAACTCTTCTTCATCTGCTCTTTTCACAGGAGGCGTTGTACATCAAAGTTCATTAAAACCATTTGCTGCCAAGATCCACAGTGCTCTTTGGATAATGTAAGTTACATACTCCCTCTAATGAATGCATTTGATTAACATCTTAATAAATGGAATTACATGACACAGATGTATAATTTAATTGATTAGATTCAGATCAATCATAAGTGAATCAGAGGATTTGGATGGAAGGAACATCAAGTCAAATGTCCAGAGATTTGGGATCGGCTTTGTAATTCGTTCATTTTGAAAAACCAGCCTTAACGATTAAAGTTTTTTTCAGATGTGTAAAACTCAGTATTTACCCAATATATATTTCTGTAATGCATAAAAAGATTGACTTTATGATAAACATTTCTTTTAATGCAAAAAATGCTCTGAAATATTTTTGTTGGACCTTCTATGCATCCCGAGGTGCATACCAAAGTTGCTCTGAGACTCTGGTCATCAAGACATTTGGGAGACATTAATGGGATGATTGATACAAATGTTAGCAGAGCCAGTTGTACAGCAGACTTGCATGGAAGCGGTAGAGCGCCGCAGCCGTCCAATCATCTCTCTCCCTGGGAAGAGCTGCTGTGTGCTTTTGGTCAGCATGAATAACTCCTCTCATTCGCCTAAGCAAGACGTCTCTGGCTTCCATATGCTGTCTGGATGGCGCGCAGATCCATCATGACATATTAGTGCTGGTGTCTTCCTGCTCTGGCGCTTTAAACTCCTGCATGGAGGCCAGAAAGTCAGACTAATTCAAGCGGGAGGGCAGCAGGCCAAAGTCATGAAAAATGCTGCATTTACAGAGGGAAGAGGGCCAGGACTGAAATGATCCAAAGAAGTTTTGAATCAATGTAGTTGTGTGTTAAGATTTATGTTTTCTAGGACTTTAAATATCTTTACAGACACTATGAACCTTAGATATATAATCAGAGCTGGACTGGGACAAATAAATCGGCTTGGGCATTTTGAGCTGAGACCGGCCCACGAGGTATTGATGGAAAGACAATGAATGACAACAAACTTTCTTTTGACAGTGTTTGTTCAGCACTGGCCCAGCACTGTTTGAAAACATATATGTTGGATTAATGAAGTGACTACCAAGTCAAAGACTTAAAGAAAACACAATCTTTGCCACTTTGTTGCCACTGAGGTCTGAAAATGTCCCATTCAATGACCCATTCAGATTTGCAGGGGACTGTGACGCCACAGACCCGGATCAGAGTGGATCAATTCGGCGTCTCTATCTTTTCCTCCACACAACTTCACATAATCCCGCAGTTACTGTTCCTCTAGAGTGGGAAATGCAAATCTTTTAACACCAATTTCAAAAGAGGCCATCAGAAAAAGGCGTTTGGAGGCCAACACCACCACTTAAAACCTGCAAATCAAACGGACCAGAGCGCTCTGGCGTTTTGATCAAAACATTTCACAGAAGTCTCATTCAGACCTCAGAAAATAGTTTCAACTCTCAAAAGATGTCATGATGTGTTTCCTTAACAGGAAAAGCCGCCAAGAATGATCAGAGTCTAGATTAGTGTTTCAGGCAGTCTTTTTTTTTTTTTTGGTTTCGTTTAGGAAAGAACGACTTCCTTCAAAACTCTCAACTTTAAATATTGTGTTTGTACTCTAAATTTCTCACTTGCATGTTGAACCTTTGACGCTACAACAAAAGAAAGCTTGTGATCAAATCTTCGGTTTGTAGTTCAGCTTATGATGATTATCTGGTCTCCCTGCTGGTGTTTCTACAGGACGAAACTCCTGCTTGTGAAACGCACAGTACCGATAAAGCCAGACCATCGCGTCTGCTCTCCCTGGACGCTTTCCGAGGGTATGTACGCCATCAACAACATTCCTGTTTATCAGTCTATCACCACATGCTGCTCATTCACATGCTAATTTTTTTTTGAACAGTCTGAAGCTCGATGAAGATTTACAGGCCGAGTATAATGAATAATTATGCCGGGGTCACAGTCTGGCCACACGCTCCCCCAAGCCTTTGTTATCAGGCGGCATGGCTTTGGGCGTGATTTCTGATATCACTGCGTCTCGGGTTTGGAACAGAGTGTTTCTGTTGGACAGGAGTGATGCATGTGATTGAATCTGGGCTGCCTGCTAGCCTTAATTGTGGCCTGAGGGTAGACACAAAGCACGGCTATCTGGAAACAGGAAGCCAGTGTGGCTCTGACCTCCCCCTTGCCAAATAATTGATGTAATAATACCTTCAACATATCAGCACACATCCACACAGGCCATAGATCTCCTGCCAAACTGGAGAGGAAGAGGATGTCCAGCAGGACACAGACAGCATCCAGCAGACAATTGGCATCTTCTCCATCTGTGGCCTCCTGTCTAATGAAGAGCTACCTGAAAACCGCCGTACATAAGTGCCGAATTCAAAACGGTCTCTTTTCACTCAGTTAAGGAGCTGAAGTAGATTTTCATCAGAAGCTGCAAAAGCAGACGGAAAACTATGTTTTCCTTCAGTCACAGTTTCTGCAGCAGTTGTGCTCAATCTTCTGAGCTGAGATGACACTCCAGGGCTCCAGATAGTTGTCAGTTATTGATGTCCTGACTGGTGATACTGGAAATACTCATACCTGACAGGACAGTCAATCAAACTGTGACTCAGCGCTCAAGATTAACACTGCAGGCGCCTTCTCAGCCTTGTGACTTATGAGCCACACCCCTGCTAAGTAACAACTTTCTGAAGAGAACAGACACATCAGTCATCTGCCATAAATGCTGAGACATTTCTGAAGGCAAAAGGCTTGGGTTCTGAGCTGAAAGGCTTTTCTGATCATTGCTCAGGCTCCACTGACATGATATACAGAGAACTGTAAGATATGGTTGCATGTTAATTTTTCTAAAAGGATTTGGAATTTAATTTTGAGCAGGACCGCTGAAAGCCCTTCACCACTTTCTATACTGTTGAAAATCGTACCGTCAGATGTTAGTGGTGGAGTACAACAGACGGAACAACTATTAGAGCAAAAGCAAGGATTGTGAGTTGCGTTTAACACCAGGTGGCTGAATCATTCTGTGCTTCGGTTTGACAGAGAGCCAAGTTTTTCTTCACTGCAGTTTCACATGGACTCTGATATTTGGCCACAAAACGAAGAACACTCACATTTCAGTTCAATTTATAATCTATTATGATCAGAGTAGTTGTCAAATTACTTATTTTGTCCAGCCCAGCGGGAACTTAACACCTAGTAGTGTTAAAGTGTGATTATCCAATTGTAATTGGATGAGAGTACTGAGTTGATGCTCTTACTGGTGATGTGCAAACAATGATTTAAAAAACAGAAGACCATAAGTGTCTATCAATGAGCCGTAACCAGTTACTACTGCAAGCAAGACAAGTCTCTGTAATCTATGAACCATAAATCAAAGAAACTTATTCCAAGACACAAACTTAAGTCTGTTCGTGAGTGATAATAATAATACGGGGAGAGCTTCTTTAGGATGTGAAAGATGTAAACTTGATTGGGACCAAAGAAAAAGTCTGCATTGATTCACACTGGACACTAATGCAACAGACAGCAAAGACTTCTCATCATACTTTACATTAAGCACTTATTATTTCCCTTTATCATAATTAGTATCTTGCGTTGTCACATGCACGTGGCATTTACAGTATAATGGAGCTCTGGTTTGGAATCGGACTGCAGAATATTTTAATTAAAAACATGGTCAGCGTGCTTGTGTTACTGCTGTGATTTTCACAAGGTCTCATCTGGCAAGGGATTTAACCTTTGTCTTTGTTACCATGGCGACTAATGGATTTGTTCGTTAAAATTTAAATGATAGCCTGTGTGCGTACGTGTGTGCGAGAGACAGAGGGAAAAAAGCACACAGACACGCACACCAGGGTTTACTCTGCTATAATAGCCCTTTGGAGATGATAGTGACCGATTAAAATCTTGTATCAGCAGGTTGGGGCTAAAAGAGCAGTAATGGCTTTGGTGCACCTCTTAATTGAATCAAGGCAGAAAAACAAGAGGAGGCAGAGGTAGATACAGTGCACCTTATCAGTACGTCTTAGTCTTAGAGGCTGTCCTAATCTGGTTATGGCACTTAAAGAGCCCCTTATGGTGGGTTTTTTTCTCCCTTTTGATGAAATAATACATGAACACATAAATTCATATGCTTCAGTCGGTGAAGTTTATGGCTTGGAGCTATCATCTGCCGCATCTCCACCACTTGCATTCCCTTGCAAGTTTATGTTGCGTCATGCACGTCCTGCCTTTTTTTCTTACAAGCCACACAAACACCCTTTTCTCTCTCCCGTGTCTGATTCAGTATAGCACTCCATCACGTGAGCTGTGTTTCAGCAGCCTTGCCCAGTGCTAAAGCATAAAGTGCATCATATATTAGGTGCAAAGTCTTTAGTCAGCAAATCTGCTCGAGGGGATCCAGAGGACAAGCGTTCATTTCCTGAGTGATTCATAATGCTTAGATTGCATTACCCTGGTTTTGGCATTGTGACACAATAACAAGCATAGTGTCTGGCCTCTCTAACTTTTATTCAGAAGTTAATATTCTCCGGTAATCACAAAATTGGGGCTGAACTCTAGAAAAGGGGTAAAGCGGATATATATGACCTCTAAAAGAGTTTCCTTCTGTCTTAATGTGCATGAGATGCTTTGGTCCAAATATAATATATATAACATAAAATCACAGTCTTTGTGACCATTACAGCTTTATTCTTAGCAGCCTATATTTGGGGGTGGAGTCATTCACTTGACTTCACTCCACCCGTGGAGTTAAAGCTTTGTGCTGCCTGTGTCTGACATGCAGCAGGTGTAGTGTAGTGTAGTTGGGAGGAGATGAAGATAAAGAAAAGGAGGCTGGATTATTCTCCTCTGATCTGGGTATCCTGAAGATATATGAACGACTCACTAAATGAGACATTTTCAGACCAGGGTGGGCCACGAACAAAGTGACAAAGTTGCATATGCCAGCTTGAGTGTTGAGTTTTTGCGCTGTTAGTGACACCCAAATAAATCCCCAATTATGTCCTCATCAATGCATAAAATGTTTTATTATGTTTTGTAACTACAATGCCACACATGTTTTTTTCCAGTATTATTTACTTTTATATCAATCAAATGTATTTTTACTGACATACGCCAGTGTGCAGTAGTACATGCTCATCATTGCAATATCTTCATAGGTTTGCTCTTACAGTGATGGTGTTTGTCAACTATGGTGGAGGAGGATACTGGTTCTTTCAGCATGCACCTTGGAACGGTTGAGTGAACTACAACACATGCTTAATTTTGCAAAATGATACTAGCTTGTGTAGTACAACTTGTGCCTTGTATTAAATCTAAATGTGGTAATTAATTTCACCTCTCTCGTCACCAGTTCTTATCTGTTTGTCACCAATTATGATAAACGGTCTCAAAACTAGATCCTTCATGTAGACCAAACCAAAAGCCTGATCAGTAGATGTTTATTATTTCATAAAACCAGTAAGAAATTAGCTTTGAAGGAAACCTGGGAGAATATGAGGATAAAGACTGAGATACTCTCTGACATAATAAGTGTTGAAGTGCTCTTAAGCAATTGGGGGCAAGTCCTGGTTGTATTTTTTAGTATTTTCATATGCAAATATATTTTTAATGTAATTTTTAAAAAAGTTTTTGCCATGCATACCATTGTTCAGGAGTCTTCCCAAAAGTTTGGCTATAGCCTCTTTTCCACATGGGTGTACAAGGGGGAATTGATTTTAGAGGTGCATTGATTAATCCTGGGTGCAGGACTACTGCCTTCACAAGAGTGCAACCTTTTTTAAATTAATTGCAGCTTTTCCAAAAATGGAAAGTTAATGATATAAGCAGCGCTGGCTGTCTTAGTAGATTTCCAGGAATAGTGGAGTAAAGAACTGTGAGCGCTGTGTAACGGCTTCAAATGCAAGTGTCTGTGGATCTGCTGGCTTTAGTTCACACTGGGCTTCCGAATTTGTTGCAGGTCTGACGGTGGCAGATCTGGTCATGCCATGGTAGGTGCCGTGCAAGTGGACTGGTATCCTGTCCTTCATTAACCTATGGGAATACTATATGTTTGAATAATACAATATGGTTGTGTCTGCCAGGTTTGTGTTTATAATTGGAACTTCAGTGGTTTTGGCTTTCCACTCCATGCAGAGGGGAGGAGTTAGCCGCCGGCAGCTGCTGCGAAAAATCACCTGGAGGACAGCTGTGCTGATGATGCTTGGCTTCTGCTTCCTCAATTATTCTCCAAGAGATGGACCGTGTAGGTACAAACTATGCAGCGACATGACAGACACTGCAACAGTGGTAGAGATCAGATGGAGGTTTTTTTTTTTGTTTGTTTTTTTTATCACAAACCTGTTGATGTGTAAAATTAAGCTTGCTGATAACGGTTTAACTAAATCTTTCAGTCATTTCCTCAACTTTTAAGCAACTTACCAGTCATTTTAAAGTTAAAAAATACAAGAAAATGATGCATTTGCTTTATCTGGCTTCTTATTACATTAGGATATTTTTGGGTTTTGGTCTTTGACAAAAATGTTAAACATATTTGCCATAAAAGCCAAAGCTCCTGGACTCTATCTGGGTTAAGAAGGGGAGTAACTGTGAGAAGCCCTTTCTGCACCGATCACCTGAGATGCTTAGGGCGCCCTTCACACATTAGCTATCGCTGGTGTTAATGTACTTTCCTGGGTGGGTGTCTGCATAACTGGGTTAAATATTCTGGTTGCATGTGCAGTCTCAAAATCCAGCACCAGGGGACGTTTAACATTGTCAGATTGAGGGTAGAAAAAAAATACAACCACAGTGGTAATGGACAATTATAAACAGATAGAGTTACACTCGTCAGCTCCATGCAGCTGCTGTGGGACTCTGCTGCTGGAGCCGATCACAACAACACAGTGACTTTTACCACAAAGTGCAGCTCCAAGGATGTCCTTGGCTTTTCAGTCCCAAGGTTTGATCTAATAAGAGAATGGAGTCATGGCAGCTCAATATGCTGAACCCTTTTAATATCAGATGAGAAAAGAGGTGGTGTTAGCAACAACTAAGAAAAAATACTTTAATAGAAACAGAGATTTATTAAAATGATATCTGATGAAGGGGACAGTTATGCATAGTAGCATAGCCTGCCATCTTAATTTTTTTTTTTCTTTGATACAAAGAATTTGGTCCATGCAGCGGTAGACTGGCGACCTGTCCAGGTAGTATCCCTGACCTTCGCCTGTAATGAGCTGAGATAGACTCCAGCAGACCCGCATGACCCTCTATAGGCTTGAGCAGGTACAAAAGATGGATGGACAAAGAATTTCATGCTTGAATGTTCAGTGAGTGGGTATAGTTGGTCAAGCTACGGTTAAACTGCTTTCAGAGAGTTTTCAACATAGCAGGAAAGAGGAAATGTGACCTATCAACCTTTATACCAGACTTATTTGTACTTAACCTCTAGCTTTTTCAGTCAAAACCAGCTGGCCGCTCTTGTCAATTGCATCTTGTTTTGCCAACTTCTATCCAAACTCAAAAGGGATGTGGGCTTTGTCAACAGATGTTGCCGCTCCTGGAGCCACATAAACATATAAACAGATAAATATGTCCATCTCTTTTTCCTTTAGTTACTTTGATAAAGAACCTGAAACCACTTTGGAAAAAACAAATCATCATTGCAGTGATAATCAGCACAGTGCCTCAAATCTGCCGGGAGCTTCTGTCTTTGGCAGGAGCAGCCAGCTGTTCCTTGATTTCATTGTTATCCCAGTTTCTCTCTCTTTTTTTTCTTTTCAACCTGTCCATGTTCCTGAATGAGCACTCCATTGGGTTGTGCTGCTCTTATGTGTTAGGGATTCACTGCACGGCAACTACGCCATTATTTACGTCAGCGCACCGTCCGGTTGCACAACACACTTAGCACTCTACTTTATCTCAGGCTCAACATATTTTAAAAGATTTCCATTTAGAGGGGCTTCTGGGTTGTGAGCGGTGCCTCGTTTAACGTTTTCGACAGATTCCCACCTTAGTGCTAGATTAGCAGGTTCTGCCATCTAACTGAATGGGATAAAGTGTAATTTGTTGGGTTTTTTTTTTTTTTTTTACTGAGGGTGAAAAGGCTTGTATAAGAAAAGTATATGAGATTAAAATAATTCCTAACTGACTGACAAACATATTTTACTGAGTTACTTGAGTTGTTTGCACTCTGTTTTCTGATGGCGTTAATATACACTATAATATTAGTACATTAAATCTGTTGCTAAAAGGGCTGAGACTTTGGAAGTGGGCAGCTGCATTTTCATTTAAGTGTTACTAAACATCAAAAAGGGTGTTGGTTTTTACTGCGCACACCCCTCCATCATTAAAACAAGCATAAATTGTTAAAAACAAAAGGAGGGGAACCAGAAATGATGTTGCAGTTTGGTAGTTAAATGGCAGATATGTGGGAGGAAAACACTACATTTGCTTAAACTTGCAGACTAAACTCAAGTGCCATTAAAAGAGGCTCTTACTTTTGTGAAAGGGGAGATTTCCGTCTTTTATTTGATTTGCTTGGATCAATGATAAAAGCTATATTGTTTTTACGGCACTTTGTGTGACAAAGAGGTTTTCAATTAACTAATGTGTAGATTACCATCAATCTCTCAAGCAACAGCCAATCTTATCCATCCCAGTCTATCACGGCCAAGAGATAACTGGGAATCTTTGATTAGCTCGCCATGTTCTTGACATTTCCATATCCGGATCTGTCACAACCTCCCCTGACCTCACGCTGTCTGTCATTCCCCTGTAGGGTGTCAAATCAGCATGTTAGAGAGGTATATCTATGCCTTGTGTGAATCTTTAAGTTCATACAGTGTGTAGAATATAAAATTGGTGCATCATTGTTTACTCTGTGTGTTCCAGTGTCCTGGTCCTGGCTGAGGATCCCTGGAGTGCTGCAGCGTCTGGGCTTCACCTACTTTGTTCTGTCTCTCCTGCAGACTTTCTGGGGCCAGACAGAGATCCCACTGAGAGCGGTGAGCTCTTCTGTCAAGTTCACTTTAATCAATCATTATGCAGACAAAAATGCATTTAAGGGATCCAACCTGAAGCAGCACATTTAAAAAAAAAAAAAAAAAAGACTAAAGGATGCAAAGCCACGCCAACAGCTTTGTCACTGATTATTTCACCTTCTCATTTTAGCTTGTAATGTGCTGAACAGATCTGAATACAAGGTGATATTTGTTGCATTTAATTATCAACTTAACTAAATGAGAAACATCAACATCCCCATCTCGGAAGTTAGTATGGCAGGGGAAAAAAAACAGTGAACGTACTCAAAATTAAAGTTTAATTTAACAAAAGATACAGTTTTGTACAAAGTTAATAAAACAAAAACAATATTTTTACATTAACATTGATTAAAATAATTGATTGAAGCTTTATTTAACAGACAAAAGTATAAAATAATTGATTTTCAGTGTGTTCACTAGATATTGACTCCAGTAACACATTCAAAAGAGATTAGAGGGCGAGAGAGGCCAACAAAACCAGAAACATCTATAGAGCTTACAAGTAACATCAGGAGATTATACAGTCGGCAGATTGATGGGTCACAGGTGAGGACGTCAGTGTAAGTTATAAAGGAAACTTCCACTAAATCAACTTATTCTTTATAAGAATTTGTCAGAGACTCTGTCAGAGATTTGTCAATGGGTTGAAAAAGACTAATTCTCAAGTCAAAATGGGAAAGAATGTACGTCTTTCAGGATCTAGAGTGAATAATAAGAGTGAATAAGAAGATTCAAGATGTCTGGGAAACTGTGTGTGTGTGAAGGCCAAGGCTGGAAAACACTGTGGGATTAGTTTGACCTTGGAGTCCTCAGGCAGCACTGGAAGATTTACTTCACTTTCTCTACCGTGTCCCACACACTGTTGATGACGGGGCCTTCGAAGCCACTGGACTTAAACTGGGGAGTGTGTTGCTAAAAAAATTTTTTTTTTTTAATTAGGCGTGAATAATTGTTGCATTTTGTGTATTAGTTATGTGAACTGTTTCATAGTTTGCATCTTACCATATATCTAACTTGTGAAGCACATCTTTTGTCTGTGGAAAAGACCAATGCTGAACAGTTTACTAACTTGGTTCCTTACTTATGCAGAGGAATGTTTTTGATTCATATATCCTCGAATGTTGGAGACACATATGTTTACCAAATCCTTTCCAGAGAGATCCATAGTTGTTTCAGCAGGACAAGTTATGAGCTCATTCTGCATGACTTACCTCCAGACAAGTGTGGGCTTGACTGACCTGTCTGGAGTCCAGATCAGTCTCCTATAAAAACGTATGGAGCATCATGACAAGTTGAATCAGATATGAAAGACCACGGACTTTTGAGGTTCTTAAATAAAACAAAAAAGAACTCAAATTCTGCAGCAGTTTGAACCCTCAGTTCCCAAGCAATTAATCAGTGTAATTAAAAGAAGGGTGGTGTGACACAATGGTAAAGGTGCCTCTCTGACCTTATTTGAGTTTATTGCTGACATCATATTCAAGACTGGATGAATTGTTCTCAATAACAGCATGTGTGTATGCAGCATCACTGGTGGAACCCTGTCCAGGATGTTTTCCTGTACTGGACACAGTGGCTGATTGTCATCGTCCTGGAGACTTTATGGCTTTGCATCACTTTCCTCATGCCCATACCCAACTGCCCCACGTAAGTCCAAACAAGGCTCCTACTGTCATACACACTAATCCACTCTGGTCATTCATCCGCTCTACATATATGTGTCAAGAAAAAAACGTTGCACGCATCTATTATTACTGGGATTATCTCCATTTAGGGCTTTTGTGCCGCAGCAGAGGTGTTAGTGTGCGCCTTGTGTTGCAGGTTTTATGAACCAGTGTGATTTATGGGCCTGTGGTGGATGCTTCAGAGGATATAATTAGCCAATCTCAGTCTGTCATGTGCAGTAAGAGGAGGGAAGACAGAGGATCCATCTTCCTCGCTCTGTGTCTTCTGCTCTTTGTGTGTATGTGTTTTTTTTCCCATCTTTGTATGGAATCCGGTTTAAAAACACTGGAGGTTCAAATAGCAGCACTTTTGCTCACTTCTCCTTATTGTTTCCAACATTTGACTCTATTGTGTGGATGTATGCTGACCTTATGTCAATACACACTTACCATACAGAGTTTCAAGTTCAGGGGTGACACTAGCTGGGGGGTGGGGGGGTTAAACCTTCATATTTATTTATTTTTTTAATCTTCTGTTAAACAATTTTCTGTTTGTGATCAGAGGATATTTGGGAGCTGGTGGAATCGGTGATGATGGTCTTTACTCAAACTGTACTGGAGGTGCCGCAGGATACATTGATAGATGGATGTTTGGTGACAACATGTACAAATACCCCACTTGCAGAGCAAGTATCTTTTTCATGGTCAAATAAATACTCTTTGTCAAAAAACAGTGCAGCGGGTGTGATTGCAACACATGTTTTTCTCCCCAGACTATGTATCTCACTGTGCAGCCCTTTGATCCCGAGGGAATTTTGGGTACGATCAACTCCATTGTGATGGGATTTCTGGGGATGCAGGTGAGCTGGATCATTTATTACTCTGGTATGAGTCACCAAGTGGCACACGTCATAACTCATGCACTTCAGTCTTCATGCAGATTTAATGTTGAATATCAAGTCATGTCTGAGGCGGCCGTCAAGATTATGCTTTGAGAAAACAATATTTCTTTTATTATGATAATTGTTGATACGTAACAGATTATTATGAATATTTGCAGATTTATAAAGTTATGCAAGAAACTATTAACAAAGTTCAATAAACAAAACAAAACCAGGTAAAAACCAAGATCAATGAGAAAGAGCAGGGACATTGCTCGTTGATCCCGGTGCCACTCCCGAGCCCTCTCCACAATCCGGTTTTTCATGGCCAGCATGGAAACTGCACCACCATACCAATATTGACTTTTCTTTTGCTTCTTCTAGAATCTAGTCTCTCTATTTACAAAATAAGTCAAATTTATTTCCATAACACATTTAAAGCAACCTCAGCTGACCAAAGTGCTGCCTTAGGTGAAAACGAATTAAAAATCACCAAATCAACAATACATCAACAATAAAATAAACAAATATATCAAAGAAAGCAAATTAAAAGCAAATAAACAGACCAAACAACAATCTCTGAAAAGGTCTAAAATTGTAGGGACAACAATTCTAAAATTAAATAATAAAACATAAAATACTGGTATTGTGTGTGTGTGTGTGTGTGTGTGTGTGTGTGTGTGTGTGTGTGTGTGTGTGTGTGTGTGTGTGTGTGTGTGTGTGTATATATATATATATATATATATATATGTATACATATATATATATATGTATATATATATATATGTGTATATATATATATATATATGTATATATGTATATATACATATATATACATATATACATATATTAAGATGGATCCTGTACTGGACAGGAAGCCAGTGATGTGCTCACGCCGTTTCTTCCCATCAGAAGGCGAGCTGCTGCATTCTGGACAGTTTGTAAATGACGGAGCAGCAACTGATCAATCTCTACGTAGACATAGTTGCAGTTGACAGGTAACAAAGGCATGATTTGCTCTCACCAGATTCAAGAGAGAAGACAGGCTTTTACTTAACTTAAAAGTCATGTAAAAAGCTAGTTTTAACCAGGGAGCTAATATGTTTATCAATATAAATGTTAAGTCAAAAATCACACCAAGATTTCTCACAATTTGTTTTTAATTTACAAAACAAATGGGGCAATTATGCTGCCATAAGCATCTAAAATGTCAAATTCACCAAATTATTATGTCTTATTCTTCTTTGTCTGTCTTTGTCTTTGTCTGACTCTTGGTCCGTGTCGGCAGATGAATTTCCGAATCATCAGCAAAACAGTAAAAAGCAACATCATGTGCAGAGTTTGTTTTCCAACCCACAGCAACTAATGCGGCATTCTCAATGAAAGATGTGATATAATTGGAGTATATATGGATATTTAAGCTACAGAAATACAATCAATGTTGTTGATTCCAAAATCTTTGATTCGGCACCCACCCAAACAATCTCACTGTTATATTAACGTCTGTAAATTATTTGCGAGTGCTGTCAGTTTATTATGTTGTATGTCAGAGCAGCTTTTATAGCTAAACAATTATAACTGAGTAACCAAGACAACACCAGAATATTTAAACTTTTTTACTTTATGTAATTCAACTGTTTTTATGTTGCTGTTTTTTTTCATCTATAATTTTTTTTTATTAAGAAGCTGAGGAACTGTCCATCCTGTTTTATTTATAATACCTGACTGGCTCGAAACAACGCCTTCTTTTCTAACAGATGCTCATTGAGTCAGTCTATTCTTTCCAATGTTAATTTACAAAGGAAACATGGATCTACATACGCTTTCCTCTATTAACACATTTATAAAACACAGAAGAGACAGTGAGACTGCGACTAATTACGTCCTGCCTCAATGTTAAGTGCACAGCTGCGCTCCTTTATTGACACATTGCCGTCAGAGAGTGAGGAGAAAGCTTTTGGTCTGCAGACCTGAGTCTCTGCTGCTGACAGTGTCACTTATAACCATTTGGGCTGTGGGAAGCTGCCATGCAAAAGCAGCCACATTGCTTAATTCCCAGTGGGCGGTTAGCGCTGAACCCGTCAGTCATCGAGTCTTACAAGACACGCCAGGTGTCCGCTGCCCGCCTCTGTGCTCGTCCATGCTAATGCTCTCAGCTGAAACATATTCATCATCACCAAATTAATCAGTGGGTGCGGATGACTTACATGGCACATCTGGCTCCATGGGACGGGAGAAATGTGGCCGCCACATCAGGGACGCCGCATCGACAGCCACATCCCAGGACTATTCGGTTACCCAAGGCCAAATGTGCAGACACTCTGGGTGCTGGTGTTTGTGTGGCATTTCTCATTAGCTGCATGAGTGAATGGGTCGTGGTGTCCGTGCTTAACCCTGCCTCTTCCTCCACAGGCAGGGAAAATTATCATCTTCTACAAAAGGAAGAACGCCCACATCCTCTGTCGATACCTGGTGTGGGCCATCATCCTGGTACGTATCGCCACGTGGAGGTCTGAAACAAAGCTAATAAATGAAAGCGTATAAAAGTCAATTGATAATTTAAAACCAAGGCAGCAAATCACTTAAAACATTGTCGTACCTCTATTACTCATGAGGAGCTAAGCACTTTTATGGCCCCGGATGTTTTACTTTGCCTTCCAGGTACAGTCTGCGATGTGTTTTCCAGCCTCTTGGGTATTAGTCATCGCTGCCGAAGCCATTCATTAGATGGATCTGTGTGTGATCTCAGTACAATTAAACAACATCCATGTGCGGCTGTGTTTCCAGGAAGACATGGGTATCCAGTGCCTCGGGGGGATACACACTGTCTCTCACTGCCCGTCTGCGTCTCACATGTGGTTCGGGGCTGAGATTCAAATTCTGCATATTATCAACAGTCTGCTGCAAGTATAGAAGAGCATTATCAGTCTTTAGGTACACACTTGCAAAGTTTGACAAGCAGAACACAGTTATTCGAAATTCACGAAAAGGGTTTGAGGTTGTATCAGTTTTAGTCTGGCGCACTTTCTGGGTGGTCTCAAAACACACAAAAAAAGATGCAAGCTGGCCTCGTTTTCTTCTAGAGGGGGACTGTGTCCCCCAGGGAGGAGTCAAGTGGTACCAGAGGTGACTTGTTTTGCATTTCTAAATCTGTGACAGGAGGCTGCTAGTCTGCTCTTGGGGAGGTAACCACATAAAAAATGCCAGGCTGTGCAGGGCCATGCCTGGTCACTGTTTTTATGTATGTTCACTGACATGCTGAAGAGATGATGCTTGCTTTTTGAAATGGGGTTAGTAGGAGCCCGCTTGCTGCGCAGACAGAATAAAACTGGCGGCCTTGTGACCGAGAGCGATGATGGAGCTGGAGGAGCTGTCTTCATCAGCAAGCCTTTGAAATCAAACTGTGCAGAATGTAAAGGAGGGTAGACTGAACCAGAAAAGAAAATGAGAATAGGTTAGCCTTGTGTAGTTTGTGTGTGTTTCTGCACCTTTTTTTTTTGCACAGCTTTGGAAATCCGGTTCTCTCAGACTGTTATGTTTAACTGTACAGGGTTTGTTTATTTGACTTGTGCTTTGGACCCACCCTGAAGGTTCTTCCTTTTAGGAAACAGTGTAATTGATTGAATTGTCACTACCATACATCTGGCCCGTCAGTCTTCAGGTTTAGAAAGTTTTTTTGTTTTTTGTTTTTTTTTTTTAACTTAACTATTTCCGCAGGATTTAAAGACCAACAAAAGCAAGTTATTTTTTTTAATGGTGAATAGTAAAAAAAAAAAAAAATCACTTAGCATGTATGAAATTAGTCTACGGTGTCTTAAAGGGTTGGGTTTAGGCATCCCTTAGGCCAGAATAAACACTTGCAAATGTGTACACTGAAAAAAGACACATGGGTAGATTAAGAATATTTAATCCAAAATATAATCCAAAAACTTTCTCTCTGTACCAACTGGTTACTTGAAGCTCTGTCAGCTCAGAGCGAGAGTTTCAAAGGGGTTGCAATTTACTTTTTTATTATCCAAACCAAGCTACTTTGGTGCCTAAACCTCACCCAACTGTGAAAGACTACAACATTAAATATCAAATATTAACTATAACATCAACAAAAAGGTCTTTAACAAGGATTGTAGCTGTGTCTAAGTGTACGGTCCTTAAAAGACTTCATGCTGGAATCAAGCTGGAGTCACCTGTTAACATGGCACATGGTCACATAAGATGATTCATGCACTAAATGCAGATTTAGTATTTACTGAGAAATGTGATTATCATATCTTTCATATCTGTGGTTTCCAAAAACCTAAAATAGCAATGTTTTACTCTGATGACTGCATTGCGACTCCAATTACTTTGAGCTAAATACTGAAATCTGCAGGATTGTGTGATCACAGTAACATCCTGGTGTTTATGGTTCGTGCATGGTTACCATTCATAATGTCATATATTAAATGGTAGCGGTCCAAACGCCCAAAGAACAAGCAGTTTGTGTTTGTGGGTAAAATCCTGTTTAGACACGGGAGAATCAATTGAAATTCTGTTGTGAGAATTTAATGTCATTAACCTCAATTCTTAAATGACAAATCTCCTCCATTATGTGTCCTGGTGTTGAATCTTATTGACTATCATTGTGCTGTGAGTGGCTGGAGGGAGGTGAAATAAATTAGATCCATTTAGCTTCTACCAGAGGCGCAGAATGATAAAGTAACACATGAAGGAATAAATAAATATTAAGCTTTTATGGGGGTTTTTTCATACTGCATCCCATGGTATATCAGTTAACACTACAGAAATGATGTAAATGCTTTTATGACATCACAGGTGAGGGTTGAGGGTTTCACTTGTTAAACATATTTTTAGTGTGTTTTTTGTTTTGTTTGTTTTTTTAACAATACAGTAAACATAATTAGTTTTAGTGTTTGGCCTGTTCTTGATATTGACTTTTCTGAAACAGTTCAACTCACGTTTGAGGCTGGAAGCAGAGCTGCACTGCCTCTTGTTTCAGACGGATGTTCTTGACACTAGCAGGTCTCCTCAGTGAATGCTTGCACTCAACCACGGGATCCTTATCAGGTCCACTTATCAGATCCAGTGTGTGTCGATACAGTAGATGACAAGCTGGGGTGTGATTTCTGTGCAGACAGATACTCGGGGCAGCCACGCATCTTCCTCATAATAAACAACAGCCCCAGTTAATTAAAGTTCAACGATCAGGCTCCAGAAGTGCGAGATTGAAATTGAGCGATTGCCCCACATACCAGCCCCATCCTGCATCCTGCTGCCTGGATGGCCTGGAGACTCAATCCAGCCACAGCTCGGCTATTTCCACGCCATCGATTCTGTCATCTATACACATGATGGATATCCAGCTAACGAGCATGTTTGGATTCTGATCCACCGCCCCGGCTTTTCTCTCTGGTGCACAAAGTGGTTCTTCATGTATCTATATCACATGTAAAAGTGAATAGATAAGACAACAAAGTCTTTCCCTGTACTGTACATTTCATTATATGTTATTCACATCCTAGTGCAAGTAAATAAGACCGCAGAGCCATGCTTTCAAAGGATGTATTTAACTCTTTTATTTGTGAATATATATATATATATATATATATATATATATATATATATATATATATGAACATTTATAATTAAGTGAACCTGTTACATCTCAGAACAGATCAGAGTACAGTTATCAAGCTTCTTCATCTTTATCGCCTTAACATACCATGGATCATAACAAAGCTGTAGGACAGATCTCAAAAGAGGCACACCTTGCGGAAGAGAGGTGTGGATTGGAGATGCTTACTCCACCCCCTTGAGGCAGCTGCTATGAAGAGGCCTGAAAACATTGGTTGGAAAGGTGCTTTTGTTCTGTATCTATGTGTTGTTGGATATTTAATTGAATCTCAACTTTAATTTTGAAAAAAAGGGGCATTATATGTTTTACAGGCTATCATCTCATTGTTTTACCTGTGCAATGGTTGATGAAATTGTCTTTTGCACCCTGACAGAGCTGACATGACCCGGTGCATCTCTTAACAGATAATCTGTTGGACTCACTATCTGTTGCCTCACCTTTAGTAGCACAACACAGATAGCTTTATTGCCCTGCATCGATTTGAAATCTGTTTAATTTCCACCCTCAGGGAATCTCCGCAGCCATCCTTTCTAAGTGCACGCGAGATGGAGGATTTATACCTGTCAATAAAAACCTTTGGTAAGTGCTTCCTGACCCTCTAAATCCAGTCACTTTTCCTCACAAAAAGAAAAGGATGGGTTTCAAACAGGCACAAATCAAAGCTGCTAAAACACACATTTCTTAACCTCTAACAGCAGCAATGACTGTAAATAATCATCCTGGGTGGTGGGAGTGTGTGATGGAGTGGCTGTACACCTGCTGAACATGGTCACTCTTACAGAAACACAGAGATCACTGTATCATCCTTACCCCAGAAGCATTTATTACACATTTAGCAGCCCTGTGCAAAAAAACTGAGCAAATTCTGAGAAACATAACAACGTAACCTGAGTGCAGACTCACTGCTCCCATTGTTTTGGGGAATAACAAGACTCAGCACCTTGATTAATGATTTTGAATTTAAAGATGTGCTAATACTACCTCAGATTTAGATTACTTTACGATCTGCACGTTGGTTGCACCCCCATATTCTCCTTAAAATGATGTGAATCATTTTAATGTTGCAGCAAGAAGCATGCCATTACATCTATGATGTGTAAGCAAATTCCTCATGATGTTCCTCAGGGGCCCTCCACTAACGCCACTCTCATCCTTTGCTATTACTGTACCTGCCTGGCTTTTATAGGCAGTTCATCACACGCAGGTTATTGAGCTCTTGAGTCTCTGCCTGAATGTCTAGAAGTAATTAACTCCAGGCCAAGAGTCCTTTTTTGGCCCCACTTCAACTGAAATGAAAAAAAAAAAAAAAGTCAGTGCAAGGAGGCTCTGGTAGTCAGCCATCATACATTAGATGATATTTCATCAAACATTCTTGCACTTAGCAGCAGACAGGGACATGGATAGCTGGCACAGCTCCACGTAGCATTTGCCAAGGATTCACCGCTGATGCTTTAGACCAAACTGTCCTGCAATTTTCTGGATTGGCTCAAGAGCCCTGGGTGTTATTTATCTGCAGCAGAGAATTGATAGACTAAGTGTGTTTACATCCTTGTTCACACCAAACTGCTAGTATTTTAGAGATGCCCACATGTAGGGAGTAAATGTTACTGCTGTTGTAAAGTGTTACTGATAGTCTGTTTCTCCAGGTCATTGTCCTATGTGATGTGTTTGGGCTGTTTCTCTTTCCTGCTGCTTGGAGGCATGTACTTTGTCATCGATATGAAGGGCTGGTGGGGTGGACAGCCCTTTATTTACCCAGGTACCGTTCATTCATGGACACAGACACTAAGTGTTTTATAATGACATGATTTGATTTGGCTGAAAAAATAGCAACCTCTAGCTACTTCCACACAAATATGCTTCTGTATTTTATAACAATAATCTTTGACTGGATAAGTATTTTTCACGTTTTAAGAAGTCATATATGTTGATGGTAACTAGATTATATCTGAAACAATCGGTCGCTATAATCCAAATGTATTTGAAGCTTTCTGGTGATCACGCAGCATGCCTGCTACTGTCGTGTATTCAGACACAGATGTTCTCTTTTTAGTTGTCACTTCTACTACAACTGAAGCTGATCAGGGCTCATCCAGGCATGCAAACAGATTTTAATAGTCTGTAAGCTGCTAGCAGAGACAAAAAGGTATAATAAATAAATAAACCTACTATGGGGGGGGGGGGGGGGGGATAAAGCAGGAGTTACCAGTCAGAGAAAGTGATGTAGGAATAGTAGGACTAAAACCCAACATAGATAAACGTTCAGGGTTTCTGTTTGTTTTAGATTCCCAGAGTTTTCAAATTATAGATGAGTTCATTGAGTTTCCAAAACAGAGGTTTACAGAGGTCAAAAACAATGGAAGAGTTTACAATCACCGGATAGTTAGCAAAACCTACACATAAAAAAATAAAGTAAAAAAGAGAGACTTACTCGTGTGAAAAAAAAGCCTTATTTATTAAAAATATGTTGTGTTGTCAGTATGTCTTGGCCTTTGATCACTCTCAAATACATATTAGATCACTGACAGCAGATCTCTTTGGAAAACTGATAAACATTTCCTCTGCAGTTCTGACATGAGACAACTCCAAGAAACCCAAGTTTTTGTCGTGTTTTTCAAAACTAAGCGCTTTACTTGCTGCTCTTTGTTTATGTTGCATGTGAATGATCATGTGATGTAGTTCCTTCCTTGTTAATGCATGTTTGCAACTCTACAAACATGACTTATAGTATTGCAGAAATTAGTGCCGCAAGTTTTGTTGATGCACTATTAACACATTGCTCTTAGTAAATGGGGCATGACACATTTCTTCACATTGTAAATTGGATTAGAAAGTAAATATCTATGCTGTCATGAGCACTTTTATTGCTCATCTGACAGGAATCATAAAAGACCAAACCAATGCCCGGATGGACGGATGATGCAGCTGTGCCATGAGTCACATTTAAGTTATACAGGTTTAAAGTTACAGGTGGTCTAGATGTCTAATTTTTAAAATCCCCTTTACGTTGACTTTTCTCTCTTCATGTGTTTTCCATCCCTCTTTTACTCATAAGTCAGGTGTGAGGGTCTACAGAGAAAAGAAGAGAGCTGAGAAAAAGAGAGTGTATAGATGAGAAGAGTCTTTTTCAGTTATAATGTGTCTAATTGGGTCTCAGTTCTTTGTCTCTTACTGTCAAAATGTGAGATGAAATGTAAAGGGTCTTCAATTATTAGTTTAAAAAAATTAAGTTTATTTGACAGGTTGTTGAAGCTTTGCCGTTTTGCTTTTGCATATAAAATCTTTATGTTAAACATCTTAAATAAATACATCAGAAGTAGAGAGTACTCGGTTACAAAATCGAACAACAAAAGGATCTGATTTAAAAAATGCCATTGTTTTGTTTTACAACGGAGAAATCCTTTTCAATAACCTCATCTCGTCCTCCTGCAGGGATGAACTCCATCTTTGTGTATGTTGGCCACTCTCTGCTCGGTTTCTACTTCCCTTTCAGCTGGGAAATGCGTTTCCAGGAAAGCCACTGGGAATTCCTGCTACAGCACCTGTGGGGAACGGCGCTGTGGGTGCTCATCGCCTACTTGCTCTACAGAAAGAAATTTTTCCTCAAAATATAAGCAGGATGAACTTTCCCACTTTTTTCTACTATTAAAACAAATAATCTAGAACAGTTGAGTACATAGATTATTTGTAACATCTGTGGGAGTTTTTAAAAATCTGCTGTATTGTTCTTGGCTTATATAACAGTCATGGGAAACAGAAAGTACATCATTTTTCACTTCTGAGGTCTTCAGTAACAGGATGTAGTAAAAACGTTCTGGACTGTACCATCACTGAAAATTAAACAAATAAACTTTGGATATACATCCCCACACAACTTATTACAATGTCGTTATTTATTTAACTGATACTAAACCAAAATGCAGTAATAGTCTAAAAATGTAAATGCACATCACGATTTAATAACTTGTAAAGCCTTTTTTTATCAGCAATTACTTCAATTGTTTTCTATATGATGTCAATCCTTCACTTTGTTGTACAGGAATTTTGGCTCAGTCTTCGCATCTGAATCAGGTTAATGTAGGACTTTTACAGGTCCTGTAGCGCCGTTTTGCTTTTTCAGCCACTCGGTTGTGGATGAGCTGTTGTGCTTGTCCTGCTGCAATTTCAGCCAAGCTTTATGCAGAACAGCCAGACTTTTTATGTCCATTCTGTTGTTCAAAAGGTTTGTGGTTTGTTCAGATGCAGCTTTCCAAACCAACGCTGTGTTTCCATGTTTTGTTTTGTTTTGTTTTGTTTTTTTAAGAGAAAAAAAGATCCTGAACAGACCTTTTGAACAAAGCCTTACCAACACAGTCTTTTTCCTGCTGCACCGTCATGAACTTCGGGATTTAACATGGTAACTGAGGCGTCTTGACAGCCTGACACCCAAAAGCAGATTCATGACTCACCCGGGTTGAAAGTTGAGCAAACGTTTTAAAAAAGAGAAGGACTGTGACTAGACTGGGGTAATACTGACTGTGTCAAGATCAGTAATGAGCATCAGATTCACTTCTGAGAAGATTAGCAACTGTCTTAAGTGTTTTTCACCTGTGGATGATCTTACTTTTTTTTTTTTTTTTTTTTGTATTGTGGTTTATGAAGAAAAAAACATTTGGAACCAGCCTTTTAAACATCCCCAAATTGATGGATAGCAGCAACTTCTTCTCTAAGATCATTGAGAATGTTTTTCCTCCTTAGCATTGTATTTACACACAACTGAATGTTTCAGGCTGACAAACAGTCAAAACTGCTGCCTTTACATAGGTAGCACTTAACTTTTAGTTTCCATACTAGTGGTCAGGGTGCACTTAGTTTTTCATACACTGCTTCTACATTTTAGCTTCATTTGAATAAATACATAGAACATACATATATATATATATATATATATATATATATATATATATATATATATATATATATATATATATATATATATATATATATATATATAATGCACTACTCTGGCATTGCATTTTTACCTAATTCTAAGAACTAGTATACACCGAATTTTATATTTGTTTGATTGTTTGTTTGTAATGATGTACAGATATATAAAACATTAAAATTGATAGATGCAGTTTAATTGCTTCCCACATGACTGCAGCTACATAAAATATGTTAAAATGAATCGATCTATTCTTCTATTCATGTCTTTTACTACGTAGTTCAAAGGACACAATAAAGTTTTTGTAAAATAAAAATGTAAATGTTCATCAATACAATTCATTGAACCCTGAGTCGGTCTGTTGTCAGTGTGACACGCTCATGATTTATTTGATGCCACCTGTTTTGTGCATAGAATTGACTCATTAAACCTAATATACAGAGGTGAAACTTAACAAATTAAGGCAAGTGATTCCACTACACACGAGGCACATCATTATAAGTCTGTTGCCATGGCCATGCCTTTGTTTAGTGTGTGTGTGTGTGTGTGTGTGTGTGTGTGTGTGTGTGTGTGTGTGTGTGTGTGTGTGTGTGTGTGTGTGTGTGTGTGTGCCATCTGCTGTCTTAGTGGCAGTACTTTAATAGGGGTCAAGATGTGCACCTCACAAAGGAGTGTTTTTAATGGGACTGGCACCTCTTGCACTTATTGTATTAGAAAATCAAGGAAATTACACAAATTTAATTCATTAGACGAACCCCATCAAAGGGCCTGAGTCCCTTAGATGTTTTGCGTTTTTCAATATTCAACGGTGAAAGCTAATTACTTACTAGATTACTTTTTTTCTCTCTCTCTCTCTGCCTTAGATTATAACATTTCCTCTTGTCACAGTCCCACTGAGTGATTTACGCATAGACGGACATCTATGACAGTGCTGAACATACTCAGTCCTGAGTCTTTCAGCATCAGGTCAGGTGGACGTCACGAACCTACCATCTAGTTAACAAAATAAACAGCATCAGGCTCTCCTTCTGGAAAGAAAGCCTATTATGCTCTTCTAAGAAGCCGTAATAACATTGTGTAATATGGTGTAATGGTTTTAGTAATTGTCTTCAGAGGAGAAGTTGTTTGACTCCCAGCAGGTACAGCCTTCTTGAACAAGACTCAAACCTGTAATTGCTTTTCCAAACGACTTTGCTGGTACTGGAAATGCATAGCTGATGCTTTAGGAGGAAAGAAAATCGATACAGTACAACCCCATAGGGATCAAAAGATATCTTTTGTTTATTTGCGTGTGACAATAACGTGTTGCATTTAAATGTAAGCATCAAGCTCACGCATTTAAAGTCACTTTAAGTAGCTGGTACATCGGAAGGAGATAAAAACCCGAGCAGCGCTAAATACACATCAAGAGGGAATAAAAAGATTGTGGGCGGGGAAATATTCTGCTCACATTTCAGGATGAGTTTCTGCTGAAACCATACAATCCGTGTTCATACTAGTACGTTTCCTGGTATTTATTGATTGTCACTAAGCTTGTATCCCAGGATACCTATGGTGTCTCACAGGGAAACTTTATCCCAGACAGACAGTGCACATTTCTGCCTGCTCAGTTTCTATTCTCATGATGTTGCCAACACTTTCCTGTTATACAGGCGGAGGTATTCAAAATGTAAGACAGCATAACCTTTTATCAGATACACATTTGCATTTATTTCACATATTAAGAAAAAAAAAAACAAATATGTGAAATGTTGATCTTCTGATTGATAGTGTTTGTCCGTAAGTCTTTGTTTTAATCCCATTTTTACAGACACACAGAGGAGCCACTTAAAGAAAACATGTGTTCTGCTGTTTATTTCTAATTGAGAGGGCAAAGGTAGGCCTTGCAAGCTTCTCCACGGTCCGGTAAACCTTAACGGCTTCTGCTCCATGCAGAGACATTGATAGTTAAACCACTGCCTTGTGAGTGACTGATTTTCTGCCCGAGGCTCCAACAATGCATCACTCCGCATTATCCAGTCACACAGGGATCCCACACTTGTAGACAACCTCTGCACTCGCATTGGAGAGGGCAAAGGACGGTCGGAGTTTGACCAGACACCCAGCTGTGCTTAGAGTGGGAAATATGTTGAAAGAAAGAAACACTGTGCAGGTCTGCTAGTTGGTGGTGAAGTGTAATTAATCCATAGTGTGAGTTGCTGCTCAGTAGTAACCTCAACTGTTAACTAAACTAAACTCATGCGCTTTGAGATAACAGAGCCTTGATTTTTTTTCTTAAGCCACCTAACTCTATCTCCGCTCAACTTCATGTTTTACTGCATTTATTGTACCTCTGAAGTGGGTATCACATGCTGCAGCATCGACTGAATGAGAGGCATACTCAACCGCCAGCAGTCCAGTTTCCTGGTTGAAACCGACTAATAAGAAAAACTGCAGTTCCTCATCTAACCACTAGAGGCTGGGTCCAAAAGCGAGTCAATCTCCATGTTAAAATGTCCAACGTTACAGCACAAATAAATATGTTTACACCCTGGTTTTAAAAAAAGAAAGAAAAAAAAGAGGTTTTGATCTCCGTAGTTAGATTTCATGACCCTTCCAAATGAAATCTGACCCACAGTCAGGAGAACTCAGCTAGTCCTTTTTCAGAAGTTATTTCAGGTATGTTTGGACAGAATTGATAAGTATGAATGTAAAGTGATATTAATTATCATCATTGGTTAATGTAAGCAAGCCAGGCTATTAAAATGAAATGAAATGAAATGAAATGAAATGAAATGAAATGAAATGAAATGAAATGAAATGGGCATGTTTCAGCTGGCTTCAGGGACTTGTTTATTCTGCTGATATGGTGATGTCACAGGGGTTTGTCCAGTTCTTCATATACAGTCTGTGGCCATGCTACAAAAAAAGGACACGGAGTGAAGTTAAGGTGCAAACTCCTGCTTTAGAACAACACTGTAAAGACAGGGTGGAAAAGAGAGCTGCTGGGATTTATGTATGTGGTATTGTGAGCATAACGTGTCACATATCATATATTAAACCAACTGTGTCAACTATTTAAATATATATCCTTTAAAATGAACCATTACTCGTCTAAAAATAATTGTTAATAATTTCCCCCCGCAGAGCGCTAATGAGATGACTGACCTGCTGATAAATGATGCTCTAAAATCTCTGTAGATGCTGCTGAGCTGCTTCTTCTGCGGAAGCAGCGGGGCAGTAAGCAGTGAAGGAGTGCGCCTCCTCCTCCTCCTCCATCTCCTCTTCCTCCCCCAGACCAGCCAGTCAGCCCAGCAGCAGCAACTGGAGCCGCACACAGCAGCCCGTGAATGGGACACTGAGGATTTCATCTGGTTATCCGGAGCGAAGGACGCAGGTCGCACACTGGTTGATACAGCGCCTTTTTTTTTTTTTTTTTTTTTTGGGTCTGTGTGTGCATTCATCCTTTTCATTACTATAATCTTTGTTATCACTATCAAATTTCCGAGGAGAGGAACTTTTTTCCTTGTTTTTTTCTTTTTTGTCAGTCGTGTCTTCCTTCAGAAACTTTCCCCTATGGTTCGCGAACATGGGGTCAAGTTGCGGTTTCTCTTGTGGAAACGTCGTAGTGCCGCTGCTTCTTTTGCTTTTTGGAGGTAAGAGACATCATCACTTTACCGTTCAAGTCGTAGAAAAGGTCTACAGCACACAATCGAGTTGGAAAATCTTTTTTACATGTTGCATTTATGCACGTTGCTTAGCTGAAACTGGATCAGCATATTTTTGGAAAGAAATTAAAATAAACGTTCGGCTCTGTAATATAAACCCTTGTCATTTTTATAAAGCACCTACTTACTTCTTAATTAGTTAAATTAGCCATCTTTTTTGTGATGTGAACATTAAGAGCTAAATTTGAGGTGTACAGTAATTTTTCAGATTCATAAATATCTGCAAATCTGCTCACAGTGAAACAAGACAGAAAAGCAATCTCTCTAAGCAGCTCTTGCCAGGGGAGCTGAAGTCTAGATTGCAACCTGGCCGGCCATGTGTAAAACTAAATTGCTTTGCTAAAAGCATTTTGGAAGCTGAGTGAGTTTTTCGGCACTTTTCCAAGAAGTACCCAAAAATGGCATGGACCCCATGCCAACACCGCTTTGCCCTGCCGAAGGTGATACTTGCATTGTGTGCTGGGTGTCATGCGTGGTATGGCACTAGAGTCAAATGAGCACAGCCATATATCATCATAATATTATAATCCCATTCACAATCCCACAGTCCAACTGTACCAACACTGTTGGCCCATGCAGTCTATATTTAAAGTGTTTGTCATGGCTCAGGACTGTGCAAATCTCAGAGTTCAGCCAGGATGTAGGATGTGATGCTTGGACAGATATGCGTGGATGTGTAAAAGTCTTCTATTTGTTTTTCAACTCGGAGCTTGTTTTTACAGAGGCTGCTTTCACTACTGTCATCAGGGATATAGCGAAAAACAATGTTTACCAAGTTTTTTTAAAGATACTGAAATGTGATGTAACAAAACATGTTAATTCCTACATAATTGAGCCACTCCTATTGGATGTCTACAAAAGTGGGGGTCACTTGTAAACTACAGTCAGTGTTACAGTGTAATCATCCAAGGGAGCATTTTAAAATGGTTAAAGATGATTTTTTTTTTTTAATATTATGAGTCTTTTTTTTACTGTGATGGACACTGTACTTTGCATTTCACTGGGACTCAGTGTCAACAATTCACGCAAATGCCTTAGACATGCTCCTCTTGGACACTTTACACACACCTACATTGCGCTTTCACTTTGCTTTAGACGTATTGTGGCTGAAAGCACGTTTTCTTTCCCTGACATACACAGAAAAGCAGTGTGCATCTAGTTGGATTTCTTACGTCAAGGATGTGCTGGTAATTAAGTAGGTGCTGAAATCTACACGGTGTTTAAGTGCTGCGCCCATCACCTGCCTGTTTGCTGCAACAAAAGACCTACACTTGCTCTGAGTGGAGGAGAGGCGAGCTGCAGGCAGGTGTGCAGCAGCTGCTCCCATCTCTGGGCAAACACTGACTGTTTGTTTTCTTTAGGAAAATGTCCCCTGTTATACAAGTGCACACAGCGTTCAGACCGCAGGACAGACATAAACCTCCCCTAAAATGTCATATCAGATTGATTTTCCTGAGCTGTGTTCAAGCTAAGGATCGTGTTTGGTCTTGTTGAGGATGTTCAGGCTGTTACTGTCATTAACAAAGCAACACTTATCTGCAATGTACTCCTTTGAAGATGTCGGGATACACTTTCTCTATTACCTTGCCTCCAATATAGGTTTTTATTAATATACAGGTGAGTGTGTTTCTGCAGCAGTTGGATGTGTGGAGCAGTTTAGACGATTACTGTTTGAATCCAGGTTACTAATTACTTTAGCGTTTGTTGCTGAGGTCATTAAAGAAAGGAAATTGGCAATTAGTGCTCACAGTTAGAGAGCTCTGCATTTTTAAATGTGCAGCGACTCTGTGCTGCAGAAGCAAAACACTGAGGAACATAGTAAATGGAGAACTTGTGCACCTCTGTAGGCATGATTTTAAGCCTATTATTTCTTTTGATGTAAACATTTTTGAATCAGTTCATTAGAATAAAAACCAACAAGTCTTTAGGTGAAAGATTTGAATATTTGCCTTGATAGAGGATGTGAAAAGCTTACTGAAATGGCCTTTCGATCATGTGATTTACTTGAAAGAGTGCTGGTTCATGGTTAGAGTAGTTTGAAGAAGCTGAAGAAGGCCTGCGTTTTGCATTTGCAAAGAAATTGAAAATATTTGGAGTTCAAACGCAACAGTACCTTTCTGAGACCAACCTTGCTGAACCTTTGTTGAAATCTGTTAACAAACGCATCTATTGTTAACACATCGCTTCCACAAGCGGAGCCGCAGATGTTTTCACATAAGAGCATTGATCCGTTTATCTTCCTTGGTGACCTTGCCACTGTATCTTTGACCCCGCGTTACCCTCTGACCTGTGAAACCGTAACGAAGTGGTAACCCTCAGTGATGCCCCCTTCCACCCCAGAGGAGCCTCTTTAGCTGCTCCTCCTTCTCCTCGCTGCAGAAAAATCATTCTCCTCAGAGTCGTTTCCTTTTGAGAAGGACCAGTCTAATAAATCTCATTTATACTTGCCACTGTTTCATTTAGTTTACTATTGGATTATATCATTAAGTAAATCTTCAGTCTTGTTTTGCCCATAGATGCAGTATCAGCCATGTTTTTTCAATTTTCCATTTTTCTCATTCCAAGCTCTTTGTAGGCAAAAGAAATCTGACTGCAACATAAACGTCTATGTTGTTATTTTTTTTTGTGTATGCAGATTTGTCTCACATGTGTTTCTTTCACACTCTTGCCTAAGCTTCCTCATTTCATTTCAGCGCAGTGTACAGACAGGCTTAACCTCTTTTAAATGACTGATAATGACTTGCACAGTTACTCTATCTGCCTTTTTAACTTTTCCATTCTGGGTCTTCCTTTTGCCAACGTTTGCAATTCTAAATCACAATATTTTGCAACAACAAAGATCATTCCAGCTCTTCTGGATGGGTGGTTTGCTCAGGGGCACCACCCAGATCATGACTGCTTCCTTTGACGAGAGTCCAAACCTCTCGCACTCGCCCGTGTCCTGCGCTGCTGTTTGTTCCTGTTGTAAGGATGCTGCTCGTACCTGTCAAAGCTCTGTGTCTGATCCTCTAGTCAGTTCAGGGTCACACTTCCCCCTCATGCATGGCTAGAATCTAATTTGCTGTGGTGAAAGGACAAGGAGACATTGATTGAAATTTCCCCCTCAGGGCATTTATTCCCCTGGTTTCACATGGGTTTTGACAAGTTATTTTCCAGTCGCCAAGCCATGCACGCTGGGTTTGACCCATCACTTTCAACAAAAGATAAAACAAAGGACAGCTTCAGCTAATTTGAGTCCACATGGTTGTTGTAGCGCTGCTAAAATAACAGAAAAAAGGATTTTGCCAATGAAGTTTTTTTGTCACATAAACCCATTATTTATGTTGGTGATTAGACATTCTCAGCCAGCCCCACCCCTGGTTTTACCCTTCTGTTTCCACTTTTTTAATCTTAAATTTTAATGAAACAGGAAAACATCTTAGGAAATCTTTTTTCCACCCTGTTTTTTGTTGTTTTTTTTGCACACATCACTGTGGTGGAAGAGCAGCGTCCTCACAAACCAATGTCCCTCCTTTTGTTGTTGTTTGTTTCATACTTTTGTTTCATACCATAATCTAATCGTACTCCCTTCCAAATTCAGTATCAATCTGCAAAAGACCTGGATCAGATATCTCCAGAGATGAATCCCACTGACCTTAACTATCCCCAGAATTTCATTAAAAGTCATAATTATGTCAGAATTTCAGTTTGTCTAATAGTAGCACCACTAATGACTCTCTCATTGGCCGCAGCTTTTGGTGCAGTGATGATTATTAGTTGTTATTCGCGTGACAAAAATGAAACTGATGAAACATCGTGATATTAACTCTGAATTGTGCTGAAGCGTTACAGACGCCACGTGTAAACAACAGAGGTCTTATCCCACTCATGCGACACGTAGCTTGTGTTTTTGTTAACACTGCCTCCCGAGGTCGTCGTTGCGTGGATACAATTAGCTAAAGTAAACTTTAAAAGGGATCACTGGTTATAAAGCTTGTTTTTTTGTAATTTATTATGCAGTTAAACACTGGGGCCCTCATGAACTCTGTGGTTGTGAACTATTTATCCAGATACAAATTTTAACTGTATTTTGGCCTGAACGTCTGTGTACATATCACACAGATTAACTCAGTCTGGAGCTCCACATGTTCAATTTTTGATGCCCGACTCTTTCCCAGAGGAATCCCTAAACTGTATTTGTTCTTACAGCTAACCCACAGGGAGATGTTTTATTAGATTTCTTGATGACTGATGAACATGTATCACTGGATCTCAGCTCTTATATTCTCCGAGGGCTAATTGGATTACATTTTGGGGTAATTGATCATTATGTTATGGTATGCATCGTGTAAACTGAGTAATCTACCTAGAGCCAAACCGCCTCCTCCAAAACTCAGATCAAATATCTTATGATGAAAAGTTTGATGACTGTGTCATCATGACAGGAAATGACTTTACCTTCTCATTACATCTTGTTGTCTTGCGGTCGAGGGCATCGCAGTCATGACTATATTAAATCCAGGTTCTAAATCCAGTGTGATACAGTGAAGCAGTTGTGCATAATGGCACAGGAAATGGATGGAGGGAGATTTCAAAACATTCTGATCAATAATAGCTTTCAAAAGTGGAATTATACTTGAATATGCAGCTTTTTAGTTAATTGAATCTCTGAAAAGACCTATTCCCATAACTGATACATCTTTGGAAGTGCAGCAATCCTGATATGTTTCAGAGTGATTATAATATTTATTGTCTTCTTATCACTGTAATGTGACTGTGTCTTAATGTAAATGGTTGCTACTTTGTAATAGAAGATGAATTATTTGGAAGTGTGGGTAGTGATGGATTAAATTGCGGCACTGGCTGTAAGTGTAAACTCAAAGAACTGAGAATAAGTACAAATTTCTCAGACTCTTCAGATTCACTATGTCTAAACAAGTGGGTCATACTGTGTGCAACAGAGATGATTGCCCACGTGCAGTCTTCAGCATTTTCCCGTGCCCGTCTCATCAGTGGAAAACAATCAGCATCACTGTTGATTAGTACAGTTATTGATTGATCTGCTGCCAGATACAGTCCCTTTCCAATGGGTTGTTAGCAGGGACAGTTTCAGTGCACGTTGACCTTGGGAGAGAAGGGTGCATGGGGGCAGAACTCCAATCTGAGAACAAAATTACTGAGGGACTGAACCATCCAACAACCAGGCCAGGTCATTTTTCTGATCTGCCATGTTGTTGAAGCAGATCCGCACCCTGGACGTCTGACTCTTGTCTTCTGAGTGAGTCAGTGAGACACAGAGGTGGATTCGAAGAGGCAGATTAGTAAGTCTGTGGGTTACTCCGACACATGAGCTCATAGCTGGTAAATCTATCAGCCGAAGCACGCTCGAGGTAATTGAGTTCCTGTCTTTGTCTGGGACGATGGCGAGGGCGTCCCACCCTCTCAGCTCTGACCAGTCCTCAGCTCTCTGTGCTTCTGTGGCCAATTAAACCTGTGGTGTCCGACTGTGTGATTAGCTTTGTGTCCTTTTTGTTCTGACACACTTAAAAAGGAGGACAAAGGAAAAAAAAAAGTAAAATAAAAAACTATGTATATATATATATATGTATATATATATATATATATATATATATATATATATATATATATATATATATATATATATATATATATATATATATATATATATATATATATATATACATACATACACACACACACACATTTTACTCATCAACAGCACACATATGGATAAGTGATAGGATTTTCCACTGCTTTTTCTAGGATTTGTGGCTGTTGTGGGTTTGACTGAAAGCAGCTTCACAGGAACTGGGACAGAGCAAGAAAGAGGGAAGGAGTCACAGCAAAGACCCACAGGCCAGGAGTCAAACCTGGACCGGCTGCACGAAGGCTATTGTCTCTCTTTATGGGTCACCTGCTCAACCAAATGAGCTTTCTAGTGCTCCCACTGCATTGGGTTTTTTATGATTTGCAGTGTTGTATAAGCCCAATCTTCTATCCATTCAGCAATACCTGATATCTACAGTAAACACAGATTGTTATAAGAGCCATCGTGTTCAAACACTGGGTTTGTTTGCAAAATCCCTTAATCTACCTTTTGAAGAAACGACACCATACGTAGTAGCTCGGGATCCCTTTTATTGGTGGGTGAAAGCTGTAAAGCATTTTGTTATGATGGCCATGTTTACACATTTTGATTTAAAACAGGCCAAGGCTGTATCAAAATAGCTTTTTGTCTATGTGGGCGCCAAAATCTTAAAAGGACATTCTGAGCGGCCACTAATGCATGACACTGCAGCCAAACCTTTACTTGGTCTTACTTTTTGTAAATCTATTGTACACGTAGTCATAAACAGGTGAATGTCATCACTCTGTTTATTTAATTCTCATTAAGGGAAGGTAATGAGTCATGCTTTCCAAAAATCATCATCATGGCTTCACAGACCAAAGATGTCATTTGCTCAGGGAGGCCTGCTCAATCCATCCAATTAATTAGTTTTGATATAAACTGCTCGCTTTCTGTTGGCTTCTGTCCTGGTAAGAAATTGAATTTTGAAAGATATAAACGAATTGTGTTGCTTGGGGGGGTTCAGCCCTCATGGCTTAAAGCCAAGACTTGCCTTCACAAATTAGTCCAGCTACCAATGGTTCACACATTGGACCCTCTGGTTTTCATTTGTAGAGCTGCTGTCATCTGCTGCATTTGATTCACGTCTCTGTTACATGTCTCTGGCACATGTTTATCAAATGCATTTTATTTATTTATCCAAGAGAAGCTTGTACAGCAGTATTTTCTTTGCATCTAATAGACCCAACACAGTCATTAATATAAGCATTACAAGTAATGTACTAAGGGCATGACTAAGATCACGAACTGCAGGTCCAAGTGTGTTTATGGGCCTTTGTCAATGTGTTTATAGTGCCCTCTGGCGGCCTTTGTAGGTAGTACATCCAGCTTGAACGGTCCGTTCACTTTGGATCCGGTACATGCACATCAAAAGCACAAACGGCTAGTTTGTGAGAGATCCATATCTGTTGCAGGATGTGTTCTCTCTCTTTGAGGAATTTTTAGATTCCTTGTCTGCTTTTCTGTTTTCATTAACCTAGTTAATCAATTAACTATAGGTATCTAGCCATATCCAGGAAAAATACAGCCTAAAAACATATGTAAAGTATCATGAAAAAAGTTGGTGTTATTTGAGTGAAACAGATTTAGAGAGCAGAAGTTCATCCCGTAAACTTTAGCATTCATGAAATGGACTCCTGTCATCTCTGCAGGGCAAATGAATCTGTAGTTTTCATGTTTGTTGTTTTTTTATTTTTTTATACAAGAACACTTCTAATAAAAAAGGTCTGCAGCCTCACCGAGTGTATCTCCATTCTTCAGGAAGGATGGCCACATTTTATCTATCAGCTTGGCCTCCTGTCATCTAAGCCCAGGGAAATTAAATCAATGCCTGAAACCAGAGCCGAGGCCTCAATTGCACCAACAGAAATAGAAAATCTAGTTTTGCTGTCTGCTAATGACATTAGTGCGTTCCCTAAATGGTCGCCTACCATCGTCAAAGAGGAGCATAACAAGGATATAATTACAGGAGGAACACATCTCCATTTTCCTGTAAAACACACAGACCACTATAGTGCTTTATGGATTACTCCGACACACACACACTCACACACACACACACACACCCCGCACCCTCTTTGGCAGGTAATGATTCATTTCTCCTCCGTATCATGTTATCCCTTGTAATTAAACTTCTCAAGGTGAACACAAGGAGAAAGGGAAACCACATGTTATTGACCAAATGAGAAATTCATTATATAAGCTGCATTAAGTGTCATTTGAACCCTCCTTTCAATTTCCGCTAACAGGGGAAATTAAAGACGTATCAGAGCTAGAAAAAAAAATATTAAACCTGTCATATTACATGGACATATTCATTTTAATTTAGTGGCCAGACAGCATTGTCGGTGGGTTTTGTTGCCACATTTAAACATCCTGAGGGAGATTTCTGATATCAGCTTTTATCCTTCTCCGTAATAACACAGGGGGCTCAACAGCGATCAGAGGCCTTCATTTTTAATTTTACCAATGTTTTCTTTAAAGAGAATATAACAGATCAACATGTGATTCACTTGATGAGGTGTTTTCAAACGGCTGGTTGGTTTACGTCTTCTCTCTGCAGGAGTGACGGGGCTGTCCTTCCCTCAGAAAGAATACATTGAGACGGTGTATGTTGACCAGCCAGCGGGAACGCCGGTCCTCCAGGTCCACGCCATGCTGGACGCTGACTCTGAGCGGCCGCATTTCTACCTTTGCTGGAGCAGACGTCAGTCCTACAACTACTGGTTCCACATAGACGTCAGCACTGGAGTACTGTTCCTGAACAAAACCTTGGAAGAGTCAGACTTTGCCTTGCTATGTGAGTTGGATACAAGCCTTTTGATGCTAATGCACAGTCCTTTCTCAGTGCCAGGTGCCTCTGCACATGAGAGTAAATAAATTTCTTGACATTTACGCTCTGCATACTAATAATTCACTGGCTCTGCATTCAGGTCTCTGACTTCAGCATGATAATGTAATTGCATACTCTGAAAGAAGAGCCAAGTCATCAAAAACAGCCTCAGATTAAAATGCCTCTTGTCTTTTGTTTTGTCAGATCCAACTTCTCCACATCCATTGTCAGTGAAGAGGTTATTCTTCCATGTTATGGTTTTAAATAATTTCACCAAGTGGTCCCAGTGCATCACCAAAAAACAAGCTCACATCACCCTGGATTTTGTCAACGCCACAATACCTCAGTGTGATAAGTCAGATATGAAGGAACTTTGCTTCCCACACAGAGATACCTCCAACCCCCACATCGTGGAGAACCGCTTCCCTGGAGCCTTCCGGCAGTTCCGACGTCTCACCAGACTCAATGTCTGCCCAAACTACACCATCTCTTACAGTGTCGAATCAGGTGAGAGCAGGATGTTTTATCTGCAGAGAGAAGAGTTGTCCATCTCTGATGCAAAGTCAACATCCCCCATTTCTCAGTTTGATACCAGACCAGTTGTAATATCTCATTACTACTTACGTTTGGTCAATTCATATGAAATGCAGATCACGCCTCCCTAACAATGCTGATATTGCTACTGTGGTAGAGGAACTGAAATGTTTTTAATTCACCCAAAGCAAATAACTCTCAAAACAGAGGACTTTCACAGCTTTGACTGAGGTTCTGGAGGTTTTCCTGGGACTTTCCCTCCTTGTGAAACACCAAACATGCCCCCTCCTGTTCAGAGTGAGGAATTACAGCTCTGAAGTGATGAGTGGGGTCAGTGGTGATGCTGGCAATAACTAGTCTTATAACAGCAAACACTTGTAGCTTATTTACAGTTTCACAGCACTGTAAAACACTGTTTTCAACAGCCTGCTCATGATTCATCTTGTGCCAGTTACCATTGGAGACTACCACAGTGCTTAACATCATTCAGATTTCAGAATAAAAGGCATTCTTTCTCTAAATGTGGCTCTTGCCATTTACGACTTATTTCATGCAGAGGCTACAGAAACATTTGCTGTTTTTTTTTTTGTTCATCATGTTGCCTGCAGAAAGCCCAGCACCATTTGCTGTGAATGAGAACACCACTGAGCTGGTGGTGACAGCTCCACTGGACCGAGAGGAAAGTGAGGTCTTTAGACTTTTGATGGTTTGCACGGTTCGAACAGAAACCCTCATCACCACGCTGAGAACGTCACTGGATGTCTTTGTTGACGATGAGGATGATAATGCTCCATACGTGAACGGCAGCGACACTGCAGATGTTGTCATCAGCTTCAATCGGACAAAGGTGAGGAATGAAATCAAAGGTGCAGAACTGGCTAAATCTGTCTGCGCAGTAAGTCTCAAATGTCTTATTTTGACTTTTTTTTTTTTTTTCAGGGTGGAACATTTGGCACATTGTTTGTCTTTGACAGAGATTTAACCACAATTTTCCCTAAAGATCAGAGTCACAATAGGTATGTGGAGACTTTGCTCAACAGTGATCCTTGGATCAAGGAAACATTTGACATAAAAGGTACCTTCAGTGAGAGAAAAGCTGCTCGTGGAGGTATTCGAGAGTCTGTCCACAACTACCGTAAGCAATTTAAACATTCTTTTTTTTCAGTAGTTAATAGAGTCACATTATTCTACACAGTCTTTCTATTTTTTCTCTCCAGAGCTAGTCTTGAAGAGGAGTCTTTATGTGACGGAGAACCGTAGCGTGTATCTGGACTACCTGGTCAATGACACCACCTACCCTGGTCTGGAGGGAACGGTGTTGCTGCACTTCAACGTCACCATTTTACCAGTCTTCATCAGCTTTGCCAACATCACACACATGTTCACAGTGTCCCGCAGAGCTTCTGTTTATGCACAGGTACACATGATACACGCTTTTACTTTTTATAAAGTCAGCTTTTTTTAACATTTTTTAGATATTAATATAATTTGGTTGTTGTGTGAAGTACCTTTGAATGATTAGTTGAAGTGGAGAGGAGTCACAGCAATCTCAGCTCGGAGAATCAAGGAGTAATTGTAATAGTAAGTTTGTGTAACAGCTGCTAAGAAAGAGAGTATTTAAACACCTAAACCTAAAAACAGTAATGACTGCACACTTGTTGTTTTTTTATCATGTTGTACATTGCTGCAGGACCTTTTGTCATCTTCAGCCTGAAACGTTATATTTATCTTTCCAAAATGTCCAGTTTGCTTTGACTGGTCAGCAGATGGCAGAGTGCCAGGCATCTGCTCATTTTTTAATTTCATTTATTCTTTTTTTTTTTTTTTTTTAACCTTGTCACTTAGTAGGCATTATGCAAATTTCTTTTTGAGTGATGTACTTGAGTGAAGGAGAGAAGAAAAGTCTAGACCATGACGTGTTTCACCACTTCAGACAATAACTCAATTTGACGCAGATTTACTGAGAGACCACCTGGTGGTGGTTAAAACAAAACAAAACAAAAAAAAAGGGTGTTTTTAATCCATTCCCACATGTGTTTGGATTATCTCATCCTTCCAACTTAAATGACTTTCTAATCATTTCCCGTCAGGTTGGCAGAATCTGTGTGGAAAACTGCATGCAGTTCGATGGCTTTGGTGTCACATACCGACTGGAGGTGCCGGATAGGAACGTGTCTGCTCCCGTGCTGTCCTGCTACGCTGCCATAAGCATCACCCAGGCTCCCGATGGGATCTGGGGACTGCTGTATGTGAATGACTCGGAGGCGCTGTATAGGCCTGAGTGCCAGGACCTGCAGTATCTTGTTGTAGCTCAGGAGGACTTCACGCAGCTGGAGACCAGCACGGAGATCCACATAGTACTGAATGGAGAAGGTAAACCTGTAACAGCCTGACATCAGCTTCACTTTTCACAAATGTTATAAAAGTGAGATTGTTTATTTATGGCCTTTCTGTGTGGAGTTTGCATGTTGTCCCTGTGCTTGCGTGGGCTTTCTCCCACCATCCAAAGACATGCTTTGTAAGGCTAATTGGTGACTTTAGATTGACTCCAGCAGTGAGTGTGTGTGGTTGTTTGTTTCTATGTGGCCCTGTGATGAACTGGTGACCTGTCCCAGTTGTACCCCTGCCAGGTGGCTGGGATAGGCTCCATCAGACCCCCGTGACCCTAATGAGGATAAAGCAGGTATAGATGGTGGATGGCTGGATTTAAATACATGTTCCTCTGGCTCTCTTCTACTCTTCTAGCATTCAAGACCAGTCAGGATAGCCAGCAGTTCCTGTCCTGTGCAGAGAACAGACTACGAGGGGACTGTGAGTCTGCCCAAGGCCTCGGGGCAACGATGGGCAGATGCCAGTGGAGGCAAGGCAAAGAGAAAGGTACATTTTATTTCAATTAAATTAGGTGCTCCTTCACAGTTTCATGTACAGGATTACACCATCTGTCAATAACAAGCACTGCAAGCACTCGTATCCCACTTCTGCTGATTTCGCTCAAGTCTTTAGTCTAACTGAATCATCTGAAACCAGGTGTTTAGATGCTGGAGTCCTAAACATGCTCCTGCAGCCACACAAACACAATATTCCTGCTGTCTCCCATCAGCGCTAAAAGCTCACCCATGCCTCAAACCTAGAGCTCCTACAGTCCGCATGATAGTCAAGGGTGGGAAAAAATCGTCAAAGCTTTCTTCTTCTTTTTTTCTTTTTTTTTTTGGGTCTCCATTTTTCTCTCTTCTGTTTTATTTACCAAACACCTCAAAACAGACCAAGCTGTGTTTATTTCATGGTCATGTTAGCATTTTAACATCCCTGAGTAATTATGAGATCTTTGAATGATTCACTCAAATAAATGAGAGCATGTTTTTTCCTTACTGATGGTAATGGAAAAAACTGCACCACCACTGTCTTGTCTCTTTCTTCTGCTCTCTCTCTCTCCACTTTCCACACCCGGTGACTATAGCCCTCCTCTGCAGAACATTTACACCCCTCTCTCCGACTCTCCCTTTACTTTTATCTTGTTTGATTTCTCCAGGGATCAATAAAAATATAAGTTTGACTGTTATGAGGGCTGGTGAAGGTAGCACACTTGCACACACTCACCCACACACACAAAACACCCTTGGTTATCAGATTAAAATGCATATATACAACTCCGGTTATACCAACATGGTATCAACCATAAATATATATGCAAACAAGGGTAAAAAAAAAAAAAAAAAAAAAAAAAAAAAAAAAAAAAAAAAAGTAATGGAAAAAATGAAAAGCTCGGATCCCGTATGCGTAAGCAAGAAGAGCTTTAGAAATGATGGTTTTCATCTCCTCGCAGACAACGCTGGGAGCGTCTCACAAAGACATGTTCTGCTGTTAAAACTGCCACATTTTGCACATTTTTGATTAGATCTTTAATACAAGTTGGCCAAATGTCATTATTAAATACTTGTGACTTCTGCTTTTTGTCAACTACGTTTCCATCTGGATTCATGTAGCTGCTTTGCTGCTGAAATGCATCTCCTACCTCTGTTCACATTCCAGGAATATCTGAAGATTATTCCACATGCTCCCCTGATTTGCGGACATGTCCAGATAGCTTTTGTGATGCAGTGGAAAGCAAAGATATGTCAATATGTCCACAAGACTGCACAAGTAAGAAATGCATACTGTGCTTTTTGATATACATGCAGTATCATAACGCCCTGCATTGCTGCACGATGGAAACTTTCTTCACATTTTATTATTGTCTGCAGCGGAAACTGCAGTCGGAGGCTATGAACGAGGGTTGAGTGGTAAAGGCATTAGGGCCGGCCATGGAACCTGCTACTGCTTCACTGATAAATGCTTCTGTGAGAAGTCAAATGTTGAGGGTGAGTTGTCATTCATTAAAGAAGTCTTGAAGGCATGATTATTTTTTTCAAATGAATAGCAGTTACAGTACAAAAATGCTCTCCTCCAGAAGTGATCTGTGATGACATGTGTAAGACTATCATCGCCACCGCTCTGCTCCTCTCCTTCATCGTGTCCATCCTCCTATCGTCGTACTTCCTCCACCGCTACCACAAGAACTCGCCCAAGCCCCAAATATCGTCTGCAGAGCTGACTTTCCGCAGGCCGGCTCAGGCGTATCCCATCAGCTTCCCTGCTAACAACGTGCGTCGGGGCTCTCAGGAATCCACTGAGACTGAGATATTTAAAATACCCGTACGTTTCTCTTTCACTCGCTTTTATTCTCCCTGTACTTTGTGAGATACTTTAAGAAGTCAAATGTTTCATTTTGTTCCTTTTTGTCAACAGGAGGATCCGAAGTGGGAGTTTCCTCGTAAAAACCTTGTACTCGGCAAGACTTTAGGAGAAGGAGAGTTTGGGAAAGTTGTCAAGGCAACGGCATTCAGGCTGAAAGGAAAAGCAGGGTACACCACTGTAGCTGTGAAAATGCTTAAAGGTAAAACCAGGCATGCAAAGGCCAGACAAGCCTGGGTGTAGCAGTGATAAATGACGAGACAACAGATGAGGGGCGTCATGTTCACAACCTTCTTGGTTTCCTCTGAAACAGAGAACGCTTCACACAGTGAGCTGCGTGACCTTCTGTCAGAATTCACTCTGCTGAAGCAAGTCAACCACCCACATGTCATAAAGATGTATGGAGCATGCAGCCAAGACGGTGAGTCCTCACTCCTCACACCAACCTCTATTAGGCCATGTGTATTTGTGTGCGCCGAGTCTTTAGTGCCACGTTTCTCTCAATAGGTCCATTGTATCTCATCGTCGAGTATGCCAAGTATGGGTCACTCCGTAATTTCCTGCGTGAGAGTCGGAAAGTTGGCCCCAGCTACATGGGCAGGGATACCAACCGAAACTCCAGCTACTTGGAGAACCCTGATGACAGGGCACTTACCATGGGAGACCTGATCTCCTTTGCATGGCAGATTTCCAGAGGCATGCAGTACCTGGCAGACATGAAGGTACTAAACAAGAAGAAACTTTGTAATGAAAGTGAATGTGTGCTTTACACATTACACACTGAAAGCACCAACAGAAAGGAAAGCTCTGATAGTTTTTGGTGATTTTTGTGGAAATAGATCATTTGGACTTGTGAGGGATTTTAAACAAGCTTTTTGGTCCAACAGCTTGTTCACAGGGACCTTGCGGCACGAAACGTCCTGGTAGCTGAAGGAAGGAAGATGAAGATCTCTGACTTTGGTCTTTCAAGAGATGTTTATGAGGAGGACTCATATGTTAAGAGGAGCAAGGTAGAAAACAAATAGATACTCATTTTGCTGTGTTATAAGACTTCTTAACAGAAAATCCTGACAAGGTTTCCATCTATTCACCAGGGTCGTATACCTGTGAAGTGGATGGCAATTGAGTCCCTGTTCGATCACATTTACACAACACAAAGTGATGTGTGAGTATGAGTTCATCATTTGAAGAGAGCAGTTTGATATTTTGGAGCATACAGTTTCCCTCAGTGTTGTCTGCATTCGTAAAAATAGAGACGTAGGGAGCCTGGCCCATGGCGAAGCAAAGAAATGAGTCATTAACTATAACGCTCTATCTAATTCATGAAGGGATTTCATATTAGCCGATATAGATAAATAAGTAAATCAATAAATGAGGTAACATAGAAAGATTGACTGTTTTTTAGGATCCAGAGTCTTTTAGAGGGCCTTTTCTCAAAATCTGAGATAAATATACACCTGGTTATGTTTAACCACTATAAAATAGCCTGTTTTACCATTAGTGCCTTTAATGTAATTTCTTGCAGAAGTATTCGGTATTTTTTTCTTTTGGACTGAAGACCACTTCCTACTTTCACTTCTGTTTGACTCTTACGGCCTGCAGCTGGGACATGTCAGCAAAGAGAGATTTTTGTTGTGGTTGTTGTTGTTGTTGTTGTTGTTGTTGTTGTTTTCTCTCTTAAACAGGCTAACCTGCCTGATAATGCCTTTAGTCTTCAGCCTAATTTATTTCAGACTTTTGTTTCTCAGCCTCTTCATTCGTTTCATGAGCATACGTGTTTCTGCAAGGATTTATTTATGAAATATTTCCACAGTCAAGTCTATGCAAAAGCAGAACTGAGAAAACAACATGTAGCGTTCCTGCAAATGCTCACAAAACACATTCATCCATTACACCCTTTTGAAACCACAAGGTCTTTTTTTGGCATTTTTACTTTTTTGGTTTTTGCATAGTTTAAACAAACAAGATGAGCCTAGCAGATGCTGCTATTGAGCTGTTGCCATCTTACATCACAGCTAGTCGGATGTTTCTCCCTTTTTCCAGCCTTTATGCAAAGCTCTGATCATCATTCCTGGCTGTAGCATCTAATATGTCTTGGAGTTGTATTGATCTTTTCATCCAGCCCTCAAAATATGTGTCTAAGACTCTATTTATATAATTATTCTCAAGAGTCACTGCATTCTCTTCCAGCTGGTCTTTTGGTGTGCTTTTGTGGGAAATAGTGACACTGGGAGGAAACCCATACCCAGGTATTGCTCCTGAACGCTTGTTTAACCTCCTCAAGACCGGTTACAGGATGGAGAGACCAGAGAACTGCTCCGAGGAAATGTGAGCTCCACTCTTTTGCTCCATCATGTCCACTCTGACATCATTTCTGTTCAGTACTAAAACTTTGCTTCAGCACATGACAGTCAGGCATGAAAACTGACCATTGGGAGGATTTAATGATAACCAGTCCGTCCTCTCTGAACCTCTTCCTCTTTAGGTACAACCTTATGCTTCGATGTTGGAAACAAGAAGCAGACAAGAGGCCCACATTCTCAGACATCAGCAAAGAACTGGAAAAGATGATGGTGAAGAGTCGGGTATGGTGAAGCTTTGAAATCCATTTTATTGAGTCTTTTAGTGGAAGGAAATGAAGAAGAGTAAACAGAAAGCATAAAAAAGCCTTTGTACATGCAATAGTAGATAGTAGTTTTCAACTCCTCTCAGATTTGCAGACGAACCAAAATTATTTCTGCCATTCGCTTGATGTCAGCAGTCATGTGACAAACAAATAACACCAAAAAGATTATTTTCATCTGGTGTTACCAGGTCTTAAATAACAACATATAACATACACATGTGTTGTTATGTGTTTAACATAATGTGCATAATTATGTGAAAAACTCAATACACCTTAATAGTTTCCACAGGAAAAAGGAGTGTAAATACGATCCCAAAAGAGAAAAGGTTGGGATTATATAAACAAATTCAGTGATTCCTATGTTAACTTTGACTTTTATTTATTCGCAGATGGTATGAACCCAATTTATTTGATGTTTTATTTGATTGTTTTGAGCATCTTTGTTTCAATTTATTCGCGTCTGCAACTTATTCCAACAAAAAGTTGGGACGATAAAACCTTTACTGCTTTTTTAAAAAGCACCTAAAAGGCACTTTGGTGTTGGATACCCGGCAGTAACACCTCTTAAGGTGTGAAATACTGCCATCATCTTACCCATGTTGTTTTAGTTTCATAATTCTCTGTGTATTCTCAATTAGGGAGGAGTAGAAACGGGTCATTCTAGTACCCACACCCTCTTCTTCCTCATGATGAAACTTGACAACATGACATATCTTGGGTTCATGGTATCTGCAAAGAAATAAAACTAAGAAAATTTAAGAAACACTGAATTTTAACATGAATTGTCTGTATAATCCCTTTTTGTTTTTTTATTTGAGGTTGCAGCAGCCAACAAAATGCACTTGATAAATCGACCAGGAAGTGTGAGCACCTTTATAAAAACAGAGGTTTTGGCAGTTTGCTATTCCAGATCACTCAGATGTGCATTAACATAGCGCCACAGGGAAAAGATGTCAGAATTATCTCAAAGGATCAATAATTGCTTCCTGGAATCTGGTGATGTAGTTTTCCCAAAAAAATCATAGTCCATCATTCTGTAGTGAGATACGCTTTTTATATGTCAAAACCATTCAAGACTGTTATTAAAAATCTTCCCAGAAGCAGATGACCAGCAAATGAACCTACACGGTCGGAATGTGCAGTGTTCAGAGAAGGTGCATAAGCCCCAAATGCTACATCTCAGTGTTAAACAATGATCCTTGGCTAGATGAGAGGAGAGGTTATGGTGCTGTATTTGATGAAAACAGTATATCACGCAAAAACATCAGGCCACTTTGTAGCCATGATTCAGTTCATTTCCTTTCCCTCTTTGATTGAACTTTAAGAGAGCTGTGCATAAATCAAGTCCACAAACCTCACTGAACTGAGGCAACATTTGGAAGAATGGACCAAACTCCCTCCACGATGGGAGGCACTAATGACATTATAAACTCCGGGTTATAGCTGCTAAATATGGCTCTGCGAGCTGTTGAACCATGGAGTGTAGTTAGTTTTTTACACATTGTTTTGTTTTGTGAAATAAAGAATGTGTAGTATAAGTATATGTATGAATGACAGTTCATACCCTCATGTGTTGTTATTCATCCAAGGTTATATTTCCCTGATTGTTGTGACCAGATGGGTTTTTTTTGTTTTATGCTTTTTTTCATGCTGACAGAAAACCTGAGAACTGAAACGTTGTCTGCTTTAGTTATACAGACTTGTATTTTCTTTTGTTTTAAAACACTTTAGATACTATAATCAGTGTTTCAAGTGTTTGAAGAGCAGTTATGTGATATGAGCTCACAGAGCATAGAAGTCATCTCCAAAAGTAGCCAACATCCCAGAATGCAACTGTCCATCCTTCGCTGTTGCGAGCAGGAGTCAGTGGGACTCTGTTGGACCTGCAACCGCAGAGCTGCAGTCTGTCCATGTGTCTTAACCTTAGCGTGCTGCGACTCTTCTCCCCCTTAATCAGCCTAATTGCACCCTCATCTGCTCTTGTCAGGATTACCTGGACCTGGCGGCGTCCACTCCAGCTGATGCCCTGCTATATGACGACGCTCTCTCTGAAGAGGACACTCCACTAGTGGACTGTAATAACGCCCCTCTCCCTCGAACCCTCCCCTCCACATGGATTGAAAACAAGCTCTATGGTAGAATCTCCCATGCATTTACTCGATTTTAGATACAGGACACACAACACAAGCGCTCTTTTTTGGCAAGCTGTGATTGGCTTTTCCGTAGTTCAGTGTGTGTGACTGTGATCTAGGCATGCCTTTTGTTGTTTGATGCTGACATATCTCCCATTTCATCGTAAATGAGAGACGCAGTGAAAAAAAAAGATCTTGTGTCTTGACTTTCTTTGTTTTGTTTTTTTTGTTTGTTTGTTTTATTCGGACCTGCTTCTAATGTACATGAATGCTGACCAAAAGTGGTACATTTGTAAATATTGACAATATCCCTTCATTCTTATTTATACACCATAACTCATGCTTCATCTGCATTTCATTTGTAAATAGAACATCATGCCACTCCATTTCATCCTGATTGCCATCTGTCATCATTTGTTTGCACTGGAGGAAACAGAGTGTAACATTTGAAACAGGTCCTCACTGATTCCGTCATTCATTGTGGTTTGAAGTCAAGATCGTCTTAAATGTCCTCACTTTCTTATGAGCAATCAATCTATTTTGATTCCACAATGCTGAACAGAGAAACAGTAAGGCTTTTGAATGCAACTCTCAGGTGATACTGATCAAAAGGGAGCGCCTTTATATAGCAGCTGTTCACTGAAAGACAAACCTTGGTGAAATATAATGACGGGGATAATGTTTGACTTCATGATATATCATAAAATAAACCAATAAATAATTAAATGTATTGTGTCATCTACAGACACCACAGAGTTTGATTTGAGAGCCTTACTGTCTGCACGCTGTTTGCTTTTCACTGAGTGCAGAAAAATGATATGTTCTCGTTTTTAGGCATGTCATACCCGAACTGGCCCGAGAAGAGCCCGGTACCGCTCAACAGACACGATGCCACTAATCCAGTCTTTACAAGATATGCCAATGATAGTGTTTATGCAAACTGGATGGCTTTGCCTTCGCCCGCAAAAGCTGTGGACAAGCTTGATAGCTAAAGGCAAACCAACACTGTAGAAAAGATGACTAATTGGTAGATGTATATATTTCTGTAAGACAGTACATAAATAATCTGATGCTAAAGTTGGTTCCCTTTTATTTCTGTTGCACGGGGATATTCAGCTTTTCTTTTTTTTTTTTTGTTGAAAAACCATCTGGATCACATAGACCAAGTTTCATTTAGCTCTTTACTTTGTTAATTATTACCTCACGGGTCATGTTGGCCAAAGTGTATTACTGCATGACTATTTTATCAGATTGTATGTCAGTGTCATTGTCTTTTAAGTGCCTGTGACGCTTCTACAATAACCTCTGGCTGTCAGTGTGCAACTAAGGAGATCTTGTTCCAGCCCAGGAATTAAAGAGGACATCTTTACCCTTACCTGTGGTAGACAGCCGAGTGGACAAAAGAAAAATGCTGAACTGGTTCTGAAAATGTAAAGTTTCTACTTTAGACGTTTGAGCTCCTCAAAATGTCAGAGACCCATTTAGAGCTTCTCCCACAAGATGTTTCAGAGCTGCCAAAGAAATTAAATGCAAACATGTTTGAGGGACTTTTTCTTTTCACATTGAAACATCTACTGAGCGCTACTCCAGTGAGAGGATACGAGGAAATAATGATCGAATGTGACCATGTCTTTAGTCAGCCAACTGTTCACATTTCCATTCATTGTAATGATTATGTAAACCGGTTAGTGTTATTGCTGTTATGTTGTTATTTGATTATGTTCCAATTAATAATAAACATTAAAAATGCATTGTTTGACCACCTTTGTAAAATAAACATCTGCTTGTGACAACCACAGCTTCCTCTTTACATCACACAGTAGCAACTTACGTTTCACATTTAACAAAAACAATGTCAACGAAGGAATTTAACCAAACTAAGCCATACTGAATGATCATCCTTCATTCACTTTTCAAAACTTTCCATTTGAAGTCGGAAAGTCTGGAAACAAACAGTGGAATGAAATTACAAAGAAAGAAACATCTAAAAACACCAATGCGATGCTATGCACAAATACAGTCACGTAAAAGTTTTTATTTCTTCCTCTAATACTAACTTTTGAGTAAGAATCTTATGAAAAACATTTTATCATTGTGGGTTTTAATATTAGGCAAATTTTTCTTGTACAAACAACAACATATACCTTTTTCCCCACACTGCTTTAAATTAAAAATAAAAAGTGAAGCCTAAAAGAAGATAATACATTCCATGTATATATTTATGTGTGTGTGTGTGTGTATTTCTGTGTGTATGTTTGTGTGTGTGTGTGTATATATTAGCGTGTGTGTGTGTGTGTATATGTGTGTGTGTGTGTGTGTGTGTAAATAACTACACAGATATCTCCTAGGATAAACCTGAGAGGACTGCTGGCAGATATTTTTCAATGTAGCTTATTTGATTTACTGGTTGGCTACACAGTAGCTACACATTTTGTATTTGTTAGTTAAAAAATGTTAATGCTGTAGACCAAATATATTTACCCTAGTGATATCAGCAAAGTTTACTTGACTGGTTGTAATCCTTGGACTCAAGGAGTGCAGCTTTAGTGGTCCTGCTGTGTGCAACTTAATTTACATGATTAATTTACATCTAACTGCTTTAATCAGGATTATTCTGAAAGGTTATTTTATTTTTCTGAACTGCAGCACTGAAAATGTCCAGTTTATTCACATTAATCTCCTTATACTCAAATTAAATCCGATTAAGTAATTATTAATAAACATTTGCAAACATGACCTTGGAGACATTTCTCCAAGCCAGTTACATTTGGATTAAGGTTAGTATGATTAGAAAATGTAACACATGAATAAACATTTATGCCAAATGAAGTAATGTTCTTATTCTGACAAACAAATGTACATTTTAAAACCAATACTTCCCTGGCACCTCTCACTCTCACCCACACTGTGCCATGGTGATGGGAGTAAACACAATGTTTAATCGCACTTCAGAAGAGACGTTGCAATTGATATTACAGCTGACAATTGGCTGAAGTCAATTGTAAAACATCAAAATATCAAATATTGTTTATCCCTGATGCAAAACCATGTTTATTTACGTATTCATATGTAATTACACTAAGAATTGAGTGCAGCCTGAAATCGTTTGGAACAGCTATGTGGACTGCTTTGACTACTGTAGTATAAATAAAAAGCTCTGTTTTTGCACACACATCCCAGCACACTGACACGTCTGTTTTTAACATATCAAGATCTGAAAGAATGAACACACACACACACACACACACACACCTGACTGGTGTACATCTGTGATGAACTCTCGACTCACAGGGGTCTACGTCTGCTGAGATGAGCTCCAGACTTCTGTCACTTTTTATGAGAATTAACTAGGGAAATGAAAAAATGGCTAATTATAGAGCATCGTCATGGGAACACATCCTGGTCTGCAAAGCATGGTGATAATAAATGACATGTTTGAACATCAAACATATGATTCATTTCCAGTTTAAACTTACGACTGTGTTAATATAATTAGAAAATTGAAAGACCGTGTGTCCATCCCTGCATCAATCCATCCATTATCTATGCCTTAATCTAACAGGCAGGTATGACAAATGAGATAATTGTCCATTTGGTAGAACATTAAAACAAATAGAAATTACGTCTTACTTGCTGAATGTATGTGCATGCTGAACCAAATACACCTTTAAACAAATCAATGTTGCAATTGAGTTTTATTATTTGGAAACGTATGACATTTTGTTTACGTATATTTCAATATAATACTGTAATAGTAATCACAACGAAAACATTTAACCAGTAATAGACTTTATTATTATGAAGCAGGAGACTCAGCATGTGTGATGACATCAGACACTCCGATTGGTCAGCTGTGGACCGGAAGTAAGCTGCGACCTACTCTTTTTCTCTTTGCTCCGTGGCATTTTGTAGCGGAGGCTGGACGCGCTTTCACACCAAACCAGCAGCTTTGGGAGGAGGCGAGAATGGACGAGGCCACAACCAGGTGACTACGTGTTTTCATTGCTACCACTGGACACAATCGGGCTTTTTGCGGGATAAAAAATAACCAGAACACGTAGCGAAGATCTGAACATTTAAGGTAGCTGCCGAATCGAACCGTGAGTACATCCGGTTTAGGTTTTTCAAAATAATACGTAACTGCGACCGAGCTCTCTTCTCGCAAATGAATAAATCCACAGAAAATGACGTGTTCCTATCTATAAATATGAGCTATTGTCGTCAACCTGGTTATTTAAGTGATAATGGAGTGTCATCATACTGAAGCTATGGTGGTGATGGAAATGAATATACTTATGAAGCGAAAACAACAGTTTTGTGTGGTTTATGTCATGATATGATTACGAGGATCTTAACATTGTTCTGTTAAGTAACCAGGCAACAATGTTTAAACCAGAAATTAGTTTTCTATAAAGCCAGTGTTATTCTTAATTTTCTTTGATCGTTCTTCGAGACAAAGATATACTCTTCAGAAAATATGATCATGGTGTGAAAGCTGTGATTCTTAATCAGCAGAATATCCTATATAATTCTGTTAGTAGATGTAAACCAAAATGTGTTTTTAATTTTTAGCTTTTTTTTTGTTTAAAGTTAACATTTCTTTTACAGAAAGAGAAGGCAGCTCTGCAAAGCTAAAAAGAATTAGATAACTCATATATATATTGTTTACATATATAAAGACATAGTTTTTATGTCTCACAGAAAAAGCGAGGTGGTTTCCAGTGCTGGTTCGTGGAACTCAGCCCTGCTGGGTTTTTTATTACAACCTCTGATTAATACTGGTTGAGGCCAGAGGAAGACAATAGATGTCAGAATAAAAACCAACTGTGTGACCTTTGACAACTGTGGATGGTACACATACAGGGTGTGTGTGTGTGTGTGTGTGTGTGTGTGTGTGTGTGTGTGTGTGTGTGTGTGTGTGTGTGTGTGTGTGTGTGTGTCTCTAAATAATATTTAGAGAGGAAGAAAGATATCCAAAGTCAGGCTTTATTTTGAAGAGGAAACAGTGAAACCGGAAGTCGGTTCGAGCCTGAGGCTCGCCCACCTCTTTTCCTCTCCGCTCCTGTGTGCAGCAGAGCAGTCCGACTGCTAGCTCTCCAGGTGTCTCTTGCAGTCTTGGTTTTTCAGCATTAAAGTGAGCTTTTCCAATTTAAAATCTTCCTAGGGACTAGATATATTTTTGATACAGAGAAACTAAACCTGACAGGTTGGTAAATTAAAAATACTGTTTGTGTGCATGAAACCACAATCTTGGAGTATTAGGTGTTATTGTAGGATAATCTGAATCTATTTTTGTCCTGTTTTCTTTTCCCAGGTGATCACTGCAGGAGTGTACACAGAGTCACTGTATGAACAGGTTGAGGTGAAGAAGTGAGATCTTCACATTAAAATGACCTTAAAACATTTCGATGTCACTGTGACATTGTGTGGGAGAATACTGTGACTAATGTGAGAAGGAAAAATAAAAGGTAATGCAGGCTTGCCAGCTATAGGTTTTATGAGGACGTGATGCCCAGGCGAGGGTTACCGTTCCAGGGTCGGGTCCGCTGGCTCTTCCTGGGCCTCTTCCTGCTGCTGGTGTTGCTGCTGTTTGCTTACCTGCTGGAATGCACTCCACCAGCAGACGTCAGCCTGGTCCTGCCAGGCCTGGCCGGAGAGACCTACGGAAAGGAATATTACCAGGCTCTGTTGCAGGAACAGGAGGAGCGCCACCTGAACCGTGCGTCCAGTCTCAAGCGCCAGATTGCCCAGCTCAAGCAGGAGCTTCAGGAGATGAGTGACAAGCTAAAGCTCTTGCAAGACAAGAAGGAGCCTCCTGGGGTGCAGGGTTTGGGAGAAAATAAAGACCAAGAGCCGGGAGATTTGCTGGAATACCTGCACTCTCAGATCGACAAGGCTGAGGTCAACACGGGAGCGCGTCTGCCAAGCGAATATGCCCTGGTGCCCTTTGAGAGTTTCACCTCCTCCAAGGTGTACCAGCTGGAGATGGGGCTGACGCGGCATCCGGAGGAGAAGCCTGTCCGCAAAGACCGCAGGGACGAGCTGGTGGAGGTCATGGAGGCTGCGCTGGATATAATCAACAACCCCGATGAGGAGGATGGCATTGAGGACGACATGCCCATGCAGAGGCAAACCTACACCGACGTTCACTTTATTGAAGGTGAGACCCACACTACCAGACTGCAGGCCGGTGGTTAGTGTTACGGATCATTTGCCAGAGCGTTGTCTGTTGTGTTTCATTGTTTTGACAGGACTGTACAGGACAGAACGAGACAAAGGTACTCTTTATGAGTTATTCTTTGTCAAAGAGGAGTCCAGCAGCTTCCGCCACGTCACACTCTTCAGACCATTCGGTCCAATAATGAAAGTCAGGAGCACATCTGTGGAAACATCTGCTATGATTATCAACATCATTGTGCCACTGGCAGGCAGAGTCGACACTTTCTCACAGTTTTTGCAAAACTTCAGGTGAGATCTAACTAGAAACCATCCCTGTCTGAGAGACGTGACCCAGCATGCTCTGTTTAGTCAGCTTTGAGAAGTGCGAAGGATCATAAACCTGTTTTTTTTTTTTTTCTCCATAATGAGATGCAATCTTGAAAAATCCATCTGTTTATTAGGCAGGTGTGCATACAGCAGGACAGACGAGTTCATCTCACAGTGGTTTATTTTGGACAGGAGGGCCTGCAGGAGGTAAAGACATCTTTGGAAAAGATTTCAAGGTTTGTGTTTTGTGGTTCCTCCTCCTCCAGATTGTACTTTGCATTTGTTGAAGCACTGCTAAATACAAGTGTGTTATTAAACAGGGAGGAGAGCTTCTCCAATTACACTCTGATCCCAGTGGAGGAAGAGTTTTCTCGGGGTCGAGGTTTGGACATTGGAGCTCACGCATGGAAGAAAGGCGACGTTTTAATGTTTTTTTGTGACGTGGACATTCATTTTACTCTGGAGTTCCTCAACACCTGTCGTCTCCACGCTGCTCCTAGTAGGTCTTTTCATACGTTGCTCACATTTTTGTGCTCTCATCTGCTACAAGTGATTTTTTTTTTCTTTTTTTCTGCTTATGATTTTCTCAATTTTGTTTTGTAGACAAAAAAGTCTTCTATCCAGTGGTGTTCAGTCTGTACAATCCTGCCATAGTTTTTGGAAATTTGGAGCTGGCTCCACCAATTGAACTCCAACTGGTGAGTAATGCAAATGTTCTGTCAGCTCCGATTTAATGAACATGAAAGATGGTTTAACTGTCATCTTATTGTGAAAAGTGCCTTAAACTTTGCTAAAAAAAAAAAAATCTGACTTTACTACATTGTTTTGTTGCAGATTCACAAAAAAGACGCTGGGTTCTGGAGAGATTTTGGTTTCGGAATGACATGTCAGTATCGCTCGGACTTCCTAAATATTGGTAAGTGCTGAGCTTTTTTTTTTTTTTTTTTTTAAATAAAATAATACTATTGATAGAAACAAGTTTTGGCTTTTGTTTGACATCTGGATTTTATTTCTCCAGGCGGTTTTGACCTTGAGGTCAAAGGCTGGGGCGTGGAAGACGTCCACTTGTACAGGAAGTACCTCCGAAGTGAGCTGATCGTGATCCGGACGCCGGTGTCGGGTCTGTTCCACCTGTGGCATGAGAAACAGTGCGCAGACGAGCTGACGCCGGAGCAGTACCGCATGTGCATCCAGTCTAAAGCCATGAACGAGGCCTCCCACTCCCACCTGGGCATGCTGGTGTTTCGTGAGGAGATCGAAGCTCATCTACGCAAACAGGCCTTTAAGACTCAGAGCAAAACAGAGGACTGATCAAGTGTCTACATGCCCAACATCATTACCGCGTAAAGATTTTAAGGGTGCTGATATATTAAGGCACTACAGCAAAGACGTGTTTACATGGATCCTTCCTATTTCCCTGCACAGCTGTAGACAGATGAATGTAAACAGTGAGCAATGTGAAACTTCACAACATGGTACGAGTTACTGAAGAGCTACAGCCATAAACGATCAGTCTAGCAATATTTAACCTGTTTAAGGAAAACTTAAACGGAAAAAAGGACAGTATTGTGTATCTTAAATTAAGGTTGAAATGTTTCATTTTGAAAGCAGTTAAATTAGCATGCAGTCATTAGAGAGGCAGATGTCTCGGTAAGCCATGGTTCCCGCTGCAAACGCGGTGCGTCTCACAGCCGGTTTATGCACCATATTTGCTCCTTCTGAACGCTGAATACGGGCGGGTGTGTTTGGACAGGCTTTTCAAATGAAACACACCGTTACTAAAGGACAACATAGCTTATTTATTGAGTCCAAGAACAAAGAATTTGCACTTTGTCATGAAGGAGGTTGAACTACAATCTGACCACTAAACTTGCTCGAGAAGCTCCTGTTCAGCTCAAAGCAGTGAACAATCTGTAACTCTTTTTAAGGTAAATTGGCAGTTGTGGACGAGGCCATAATATTCTGTTATGTTTATAGGTTTTGTTAGAAAAGGTAGCGCGGTTGGAAAAAGGGACCCTTTTACATGGTTTTTGTGAAAGTTATTTTCATACTACGTTAGTGATGTCTTGAGTTTTCCAGAAAACGAGTCTTATTACAGCACGCTGCGTTTCGAAATCAGGCCTGCCTGGACCAGTGTTAAATAAAAACAAATGAGGAATACACGTCATCGATGCCCAGAGAGAATCCCTCCGGGCACCGACTCCTCAAACCGGACAGACGGAGCGCTACAATCACTCTTGTAAATACTTTGCAATAATTTCTTTGTTTCATTCATGCGAGTTGAATATTTTTGGTCGTTATGTGCCTTCAGGCTCTTGATATGACACGTGGACTAGATGGTTTTGCATACGTTTGAGTCCATCTCATTGAGAAACGATTTTTACAGAAGTAGTTTTCTCGCAGGTTTCAGGCAAAAATGTTAAGTTTGGCTGTAAAAAGCTTTCATAAACCAGGGGAGACGTGCTTTATGCTTTTTCCTCAAAGTATTTCTTGCATCACATTTGCATTTTTCTTTTTTTTTTTTTTTACTAATATTCCAGCTTTTTGTAGATAGTCTTAACATCTCCTCAACTTACAGGAGAAATACACGTCTTCCTTTCAGCAATACACACATACAAACTGAGAAAAATAAAACATGAGAGGTAATGATTTATTGTGAAATCTTGGCCATGAAATAAAACTTACAGAAAGCTGCAGTTACTGTTATTTGTCATTTTTGCCATTAACCTTGGATCAGGTGATTCACATTTTAATATACATGACAAGTTCTATAATTTATGCTATAAAAATGTAATATCAAACTTGTGTCTTTGAATCTATTAGCTAATTTCTTAATTTAAGACAAAATGGCTGAATAGAAATTATCTGTATACAATAACCTACATCACAGAAAATAAAATAGGGGAAAAAAAAAAAAAAAAAAAAATCAAAATCTAGGTGAACTGACGTGAAGTGATCCAAACAAACAGGCCGGTGGATTCTGCATTAATGAGCCATCTGCTCTGGATGGATCCCCGTGGTCTTGTAAATCTCTTTGAGAAGAAGCAACGCTGTATCTTCAGATTCCCTAAAAACAGAAGAATGTTTCAGTTAAACAGTACTGCAGTGAGACGGCGACACGGCAGCAGCACGCCGAGACCGCGGGAGCTGCATGGAAACCGTCAGTGGTCTTTGCCGCTGGTCCGTCTGTTTCTCTGCAGCTCATCTGCATCACTTTGACCGAATAAATGTCCAACTGTGTTTTGTTTTTTCCTACTCCGACTCTGACATCAAGAAATATTTAGAAAAATAACCTGAAAACTGTGAAAAGTCAATTAAAAAAAAATTGTAAGACAGCACAGTTTCATTAATAATACTAGTTACTAATGAAAAAATGTGCAAAAAAAAAAAAAAAAAAAAAAAAAAGTGGGTTATCAAACTAACAATCCCCAAACACTGTATTACATTTGTTTTGACATAGATCACCAAATCTAGTGTTTATGGTTGGTGTGGTAGCTAATGATTATATGAAAATGTAGGCAATACATATCAGTAATAAGAATACTTCAAACAAATGTGCTGTTCATATGCGAGATGGAAGTTCAGGTGGCAAACATGGGCTGTTGCGAGCTGCTCCAACGCACATGACAGAACATGACGATGGCAAGCGGTCTTCTGACAGGTGAACACATGGCAGACCAGTGCGTGATTCAACAAAAACGTGTAACACAGCTCTATATCTGCCCTGTATTTGTGATTCAGAGATTTATGATGGCATATGACGCATGCAACCATTTTATGGATTGTTTTTGTCGATAACACTTTTATATTACCAAAAGTATGGAAACTGCCTCCTACCTGACAACACTAAGCATTGAATTTAAGTGGTCTGGCTAATGCGGTATTGCAGTTGTGATATGCAAAAAACATTTTATCGGTTTATAAGCAAAGAAAAGTGATGACAATATTGGAACAAAAAAAAATTGAAAAAAGTATGACAAAGAAAGTCAATGAAATATGTCTGGCTGGTCATCCTCATGTAAACATAAGTTTTTTTGTTTTTTTTATAAAGTTAGGTTTGCACAATTGCATTTCTTGTTAAATGCTGACTAAGAAGATAAGACTAAGATAAGAGGGTCGGAAGCTCCCACTCAGGAGTGTGGTTGTCATGTAAAAACCAGTGAAGACCCCCGTACTGAACAGACGTTTGACTAATATAGAGAGAGATTGTAACATTTCAAAGGTGCTCATCATTATACCTTTGTCTTTTTTTGCATGAATAATTATTTCAGTGGCTCACAGATAAACTCAAAATTTACTAATTTATTTTCTTTTCTTCATCTAGTGACTACAAACTGTTTCCGGCAGCTGCAGATTTCAATGTTCTCATTCATGCTGAAATTAAGTGTGTTTACTGAAATATACCAGTAGCAGAGATGACTCTGGAGGGCAAACAGATACTCATTGAAACTCTCGATGGGCTTCTCCTGCAGAACGTAATCGATCCGATTCCCTCCATTTAGCATTCCTATCTTCACCTGAGGCTCCTCTTCTCTTTGCAGCTCAGGGCTCTCAGGAATCTTTTGCTCTGTGAGAAACCAGAACTCAGCTGTCAGTCTCACACAGAAATTACTTCACCGAAGGGCGACAAAGCGGGAAAACTGACCTTCCCTCACATGCTTCTCCTCCTCTTCTATCTGATTGGCCACAATGGCCAACTCGGCCTGCAGTGCAGAAGAAGTGTGCGCCCGAGCAAATTCATTGAGTGTCTGCCAGGCGCTCTTCAGGGAGCTGATGAAACCGTGCTTGAGGTCAGAGCCCATCCTGGAAAGACTGTCCTTGAGCTCTGAAATGCAACGAGAGGTGGTGTTAAATCCAACAGGGAGATAAAACTTTTCACACGCAGTTGACAAAACCTTCTTCGGCTGCTCTTTGCTGCATTTTGTCAACCACACCACTAGGGGGCAGAAGGTTACACAATGAGATCCAGCAACTTGTTTTCTGCATTTCCATTTCAACTTTCATCCATTCAGTTTGCCATAAAAACAGAAATGTGTGTAGCAGGTGGGGCTAAAATAAACTGAAAAAATTCAGCGAGTGCCGTACCGAGATGAAGTCTCTTTCTTCCTTTGTAATGTGGGATCAGAACGGGCTTCAAGTCCAAGTCGGGTACTATCATGGGTTCAATCCTGTACGCCACCGGGTCCAACTAAAAACAAGTTAATCACTAATGAATCTACTAATGCCTCATTAAGCTTTCATCACATTTCACTTTTACTTGTAGCCAGCATTAAAATACATACACCCCTAAATGGAAACGTATATCTGAGCATCCAAAGTTTAATTAGCTGCATAATCATTGGAACATCTGCATACTGGATGATAGATGTTGAAGAATCCCTTGCATGTGGGCAGCTGGTACGTCTCTTCAATCTTCTCAAGTCCTCGAACCGTCAGAAACATGCCAATAGGAGATCCTAAGGCGAAGAAATTTGCAGGCTCAAAGTCCAGTGTGCGGTAGACCACCGAGACCTGCAGAGTCGAATGTAAGAGAAGTTACAAGTAACTGTCAGTTCTTAAGAGCAAACGTTTGCGTCATCTTTCACAGCTGCAACAGTTCCTCTCGTTGTGTTTGGATTTATTTACCTGTCCAGTACCAACTTCAAAGTAATTATAGTCGACGTGGACAGAGGAGACGGTGTTGCCCACTGGAAGCTTTTTCACAGTCGGGTCAGTGACACTTTCAGCTGCTGGTTGAGGCACGGCAACCTGACTATCCTCTTTAACTTCTTTCTTCTCTTGAGCTGCCTGATAAAAATCACCACAGGGGCAACATCACAGCGTCTATCAGGCTCATCACGTTCAAGCATCACCAATGTTCAAGACACAAAGGTACCTGTCTGTTCACTCGTTCCTTGACAAATTTGGCAATCTTTTTCCTGGGACCCAGCGGGATTCCCATCTCTTTCAGGTCCTCAATTGTGCACATGAGCTGCAAGAACACGTGAATGTACAAAACAGAACTGATTTATGTATATAAAAGGATAGTACTTTACTTTACTTACTTTTTGATGTGCAAATAAGGGTCCTTCTACTATCTTTATTTAAAATGCAACTTACTAATAATTTCATGGAAGGATACCTTTGAGAAAGAAAGATTATACTCATACAACAAGCAAGCAAATGTTATTCTTACAAAAGATTCGATGTCAATCTTCTCCTCATCAAAGGTGCTCTTGTACTCAGACAAGCCCAGATGTTTCAGCACAGCAGCAAGATCCTCAAACTCCTCTTCGTCTTCTTTGGCCTTCTCCTCCCCGGTTGTTGGAGTGACGGTGTTATTTCCCTGTATAACGGGGGCTGTTGTCTGGCAAAAGAGGCAAAATTAACAATTATGGTATATATTGTACTTCCAGCATTCAAACATCTGGTTTCTGCAGAAACACTGACATCTATGAATGCATGATAGTCACTTCAAACCTTGTGCAAATTCAAGCTGGGCAAAGTAATTTAGTCATGTCGGTTTACTGTTTCTTTGTTGCTTGATTCAAATACTCTACATGACATATTTAGTCTTGATTTAAGAGTTCTTTGGTGTATTTTTAGCCTAAACTGCATGGGGCTTGTCACAACATACAGGAAAACAAGAAAAAAAGGGAAGATTTGCATAAAACATAAAACCTAAAAATAAAAAATGATTATCACCAGCTACATTCTTGACGGTGAAAACACCAATGTGAGGACGTTTTGTATGATGAACACAAACAAATCTAAATGTCATATGAAGTAAAATAAATAAATAAATGAAAAGCACTTGTTACATCACTGAATTTACTCCTACAATCAAATCAGGTGATTAATTCACTAATACATAACTTGTTGACTTGTGATGGAATTTCAGGTGAAACGTAACTGGTGTGTGTTTCACCTGTTTGGCATCTCCATTAGCAGCGGCTGGCATGACCAGTGCAGGAGACGCGGTCTTCTGATTGGATAACAGATCAAAGAGAATCAGGGAGCCTGCAAGTAAAGAAAAAAAGAAAAAAAAAGAAAAAAGAAAGATAAATCACAAAAATGTAGAACAAAAGACAAAAAATAAGCAGTGATGTTGAAGCTACTGAACTAGTTTATTACCTAAACTGTGTCCAGCCACTGATGTTCCTCCTCTGAAGTCTGGGTTTCTCTGCATAAATAGGGCGTAAAGTCGGTTCATCTCTAGAGAAACTGTGTCAATGATGGTCTGGCAGTAAGTGGGACTGTTGTAGAAAAGCACGTCCAGCAAAGTCTCGTTTGTAAAGTGACGTAAACGTCCAGTACTGGGCAAAGTGATCCTCTTGATCTTCCTAACAATAAGCACAAGAAAAAAAGTCGAGATTAAAGATGGACATTGCAGTGGACCTCCAGAATCATTTCACAAATCCCTAATTCATCTTATTAGATTTAATGTTGATCCAGTACAGAATGCTTCAATGCAATACTCACTTTGCTTTTGCGTGAAAGACAAGAGCCAAAGACGTGCGTTTTAATAAAATATCAATGAAGACAAAGCTGAACACATCCCAAGAAAAGCCATACACTCAAAGATCCATTTTATGACTTTTATTTTAATTTTTTTTACTTGATTTGGCAAAAACAAACCCAATTCTAGTTATAAACATTTAAAGGATAGGTCTGTTGTCATTGTCTAATTTACTTTATTTAAAAAAAAAAAAACAAAAAAAAAAAAACTGAAAAGACTGAAACAATTAATTTGTTGTTCCTCAGGTGAGCAACCCGAGTTGTACTCATTGAAAACATTAATATTGAGTAAAATGCAACAGAAAGTCGCAGCACAAACAATGCTATGCGTATGCTCATGCCGTTATTATCACTGTTCAAACCATGGAGTAGAAAAGTATGAATTGTTTTATGTAAAACCTTTAAAAGTGCCCTATAAGAGTCAATAACATGATCTGCTGATTTCTAAGAGCAGTTGTTCAGAAGTCAGATTAACCCACCGCTACTATGCGCTCCTGTTCAACGAGAACGTGAATGTGTGAAATGAGTGTCACTGTCGTACTGTGACTGCAGCAGTTCACACTTGTGTCGGATTAAAAATTATATATGTCACCAGGTCAGATTTCTGTCATAAAATGTTGTAGAATACCAGAGGGAATCATTCAGTCATGACACATCAAGTTATCACAAGGAAAGAGCAGCACTAGTAATCATCTGCATCTTTACATAATATCCAACAAATCTTCTGTTAAAAACTGTTAACCAATGAAGTTTGCATACAACAGACAAGAGTATTGGTATATTAGTTCTTGTCAGTATTTGATGACATTTAAAAAAATAAAAAGGGCTCAATTAATATAAAAGTATGTCACAGATTGAGCCCGCTGTCATCAAAGCCGTGCTGCCTCTCCTCACCTGTCCACTCCTGTGGCATCTCCATGTAGAGCCATGTACCACTGGACGGGCAGGAACTCCACTCGGCTAATAGCGTGCTCGTCCAGCGACTTCTTAAAGTGACTGTGAAGCAACTTGAGCGACACATTACGAAAGTCGTCCACTGAAAGCACAAGATACTACACTAGCACGCTTGTTTACATAGATGGATAAATGACCGGTGAATACTGGCGTGCTCCGTGCTCACCACACTCGATCATGCTTCTGAACCTCAAGTCGCACACGGGGCCGATCCCGTGAACCATAAACACGAGATGATCCACCTTGGGGAGCTCACCTAAAGCAGAGTGGACATAATAAAACTGTTAATATTATTATTATTATTTATTTTCTCAGTTTAACACTTAATGTGGACCTAGAGCGCATCTCCATTAAAACGATAATTCAGTTGCATTACATTTATAGCAAGCTATCGCAGTATCTTAATTGATTTTATTCTTGAAGATGAGATAAATACTGGAGCTTCCGCTGAGGTGTTTTCAGACACCCAACCACCTTTATGCTTTTGCAAAAATATTTCTAATGGATCATACTTATTGTGCTTATCTTTACTTCCAATGAGCTTAATTTGAGTACATAGAAAGCAGACTACCATCTGGCACTTCATCGTGGTCATCATCAATCCCTCTCTTCACCACTCTGGGCCTGGTCTGCCCATCCTGAGTTGTGCCCCACTCATCTGGTATGGAGGAGGGCTGAAACTGCACTATAACCTACAGAGGAAAACAAATCAGTCCTAGCTACCATATAAACTAAGGCAACGAGACCGATCTCATTACGTAACAGTAAAGAGGCCCTGGCTTACCTTTGGATTGTGCATGACAATAGTCTCTCCTGACGGGAATTCCAGTCTACGATGCCACTGGTTTGTCGACACAGCTTTCTTATATTCGGCCTGAAGTTGGTACAATTACAGTATTTTAATGACCTTTAACATTTATGGGTATGTGATTATTAACACTATATTGCATTATGCAAAGAATGTGAATTATAGTGAATACAGAACTGATAACAGAAAGATCACAGTAATTATTTAATCCATCTTCAGTCTTACTGAGTGTAAACTGGAACTGGAGTTTTTAGCTGAAGTTGGCACATTCTTATTTAACGTCAAAGAGGACTGCGTCTGTGGACTAACCTCCAGCTTTTCACTAAAGTCTTCAGAATATGGAACAAAACGACTATCCGAATCCCCTTTGTAGAACCAGGAACAGCGCCGGACCTCTGTAGGTTCCTCTTCCCAGTAGACTGCAGTGCGCACACGATCATAGAGCTGCACATCGTAACGCCCTCCATCTGTCCGTATGATCACGTTCTCCGGGTCTGGTTGAACTGAATAAGGAGAAAGCACCACAACAAACTTAGACCAAAAAACTTCATGGTGCTACGAGAACTCTGCCAGGGTGAGAGGCTCAGGTCTCTGTGAAGGTAATGTGTTGGCATACCCGAGTTGAACGTCTCCTCAAGCTGAAGGGAATCAATGATACTGAAGGGAAGCCAGACCGTCTTTGACTCAACCTGCTTGCAGTAGAACCAATGAGGCTGAACTGGTTCATAAATATTGTAGTTGTACTGCATCATTGGACCTGCAGGAACTATGGCTCCAGCAGTGGTGGCTGGAGGTGGAGGTCCTTGAATATGTGTGGGGGGAGGCTGGAGACAGAAAAATTGGGATGGTTTATTATCCTAAACATTAATTGTTTGACATTTTATTCATTTATATCAGCTTATCAAATACAGGACAAAGTAGAGGGACTGGCCAATGAGTTTTGTCTACCTGTGTAAAGGTGGGTGGTGACGACGGGAACATCTGAGGTGCAGAGCTGAGAGAGTAGGGATTCTGCTGAGGTGTGTGTGATGATGGTGGCGGCAGGACCTCTGGAGCTGGAATGTAAGGACTGGCTCTACTGCTGCTGGGAGTGTGTCGGTACGGGTTGTGACTCTGCGCCTGCATTTGTGGAGGGGGTGGGGTCACTGTGGCAGGGGGAGGGGTCTGGCGTCCAACAGGACTCTGGTAAACTGCACTGCCAAACACTGAAGAAGCAGCAGGGTTCATGTGTAAGCCTGGAGACGGTGGCAGTGGAGCCATGCTTACACTGTTGGGGGGAGAAACAGGTCCGGTCGTTGTTGGGGCCCCAGACAGGGCTGGTGGTGGACATGGCGACTGCCGGCCTATGGATGCGAATGGGTCGGAGGTGGTTACGGGGCTAGAAAAGTAGCTCAATGTAGAGGAAGAAGCTGGTCCATTTCCTGAGGTCTGGCCAAGAAAACTGTCTTCTTCTCCAACATCAGTGGAATCCTCTGATGGACATAAACATAAGGAGAAAACTTTAAAAAAAGAAGCGAACAACATTTTATAGAGATTCTGCCATCAACATGCAAAACAGATCTAACAGATCTATGTGAGAGAGAGGTAGCCAATACAAACATCACTAAATGTTTTGAAATATGATCCACTTAAACAGATGCTTTAAAAATCCACCAGAGAATGGCCAGCCTCGTCAAAACGCATTACAGACGGTTGGGCTAACCTGTCAACAACCTGTGACAAACAGCCGTTGCCCCGTTACCGTTTCTTTCATCGCAGCCGCTGCCCCGTTACCGTTTCTTTCATCGCAGCCGCTGCCCCGTTACCGTTTCTTTCATCGCAGCCGCTGCCCCGTTACCGTTTCTTTCATCGCAGCCGCTGCCCCGTTACCGTTTCTTTCATCGCAGCCGCTGCCCCGTTACCGTTTCTTTCATCGCAGCCGCTGCCCCGTTACCGTTTCTTTCATCGCAGCCGCTGCCCCGTTACCGTTTCTTTCATCGCAGCCGCTGCCCCGTTACCGTTTCTTTCATCGCAGCCGCTGCTCCGTTACCGTTTCTTTCATCGCAGCCGCTGCACTGTTACCGTTTCTTTCATCGCAGCCGCTGCACTGTTACCGTTTCTTTCATCGCAGCCGCTGCTCTGTTACCGTTTCTTTCATCGCAGCCGCTGCTCTGTTACCGTTTCTTTCATCGCAGCCACTGCACTGTTACCGTTTCTTTCATCTTTCTGTTGCTGTTACCATTTATCGCAGTTCTGTTGCCGTTTCTTTTGTCGCAGTTGTTGCTCTGTTGCCGTTTCTTTTATCGCAGTTGTTGCTCTGTTGCCGTTTCTTTTATCGCAGCTGTTGCTCTGTTACCGTTTCCTATATCGCAGTTGTTGCTCTGTTACCGTTTCCTATATCGCAGTTGTTGCTCTGTTACCGTTTCCTATATCGCAGTTGTTGCTCTGTTACCGTTTCTTTTATCGCAGATGTCGCTCTGTTACCGTTTCTTTTATCGCAGATGTCGCTCTGTTACCGTTTCTTTTATCGCAGCTGTCGCTCTGTTACCGTTTCTTTTATCGCAGCTGTCGCTCTGTTACCGTTTCTTTTATCGCAGCTGTTGCTCTGTAGCTGGCCGGCCAGCTAGCCGGGCATGCTAACGACCTCACTAACATTTGAGACATTTCCTTGTTCACTCTTTTATCTCACCTCCTGACAACACCGCTGGACCAGACGCTCGACTCACTGGCATGAAAGGAAGATTGAAATTAAACTCCGGAGCGGCGCTGAACAATAAATTTGAACTGGTGTTTGAAGCGTTATTATTTTTCCTATCTGCCATTTTCCCCCAGAATTACACGTAGCCACAACCGGAGCGGACCGGCAGCGCACGCTCAGTTGGCGTAGCAGCGCTCTCGACGACCGCACAGATTTTCACTGATCTATAACGTACATAGAGGTGTCCGCTCTTCGGAAAACAGCATACACATCTTTTGTAGATCTGCTACAAACACGCAGGTTACTTCACTGCAGTTCGTCGGTTGTAAAAGAACGCAAAAGGAACACTCGCTCTCACTACTGCCACCTGCAGACGAGGAGCTATTCGTTACGTTGTCATGCTTTACTCTTTCAGCGAGTACAAATAAATAAATCGTGTTGTTTTATTCAAATGGTATAGTTTGTCTCAAACTATTCACGTCTTATTAAAACCAGAATACTCGGCTCCCAGAATTATGACGATGGTCAGTGCTCCGGCTTGTCCCTGTAAACAAATCAAACTCACCCCGCTTTACTAGTGAGTGACGCAAATTTCCCGCCCTCACTTCTGCGATCCTGTGTGAGGCGACAGTCAACAAACTTGTGGATTCACACAGATTTTTACCCCTCATATATTGTATATATACATACACACACATATATATATATTGACTTTTGTCACTTGTTAACGATGCCTTCCACGCATGACTGGATTAACCGCCCTCTGGATGTCATTGAAGGGATGTTTGGTAAGTCCACTCCGCTCCACATTCAACGTTCACGCGTGAGAACTAGCTCGTTAGCAGTGGCTACGTCCCGTGCCAACCGTGCACGTCACGTGTAGCCGCGTCCTCATCGCTTTATCATAAAGCCTCTTTTTGTGATAATTGCCAGCGGAGATCACTAGTTCCTCCGTCGGGTTCAGTAGAGGGGCGGGTGTCAGCATCTAAACTGAAAAGTCAGAAGTGGAGACGGTGATGTTGGTTCAAATCGGGATTGAGATCATTTAGACACATAATAGAAATAATGTCTATTGGTTTCATTTGGTTACAGATTTTATAGATCACTAGTATTAAAGTGTATTTTAGCCTTTATGCAGTCAGGTTCAATAATAATTTCACTCCACGTTGTTGCCATTATAAAGTCCACATAACGCATTTTCTTTGTGATCTTGCAGCTGCTTCCCAGAACAATTTAAACTCTGGATGGGAGGTGAAAGCAATTGAATTTTTCAAAGAGCAGCTGAAAGAGAAGGACTCTCAGACCATGGTAATGCCACTTCTTTTAGTAGCCTGTCTGAAATGCACACAGATGCAAAAGATGCACAGAAATGTCAGCGTCACCGCCGTTTCAGCTTTCTTGTCTGTAAGCGAGTCACCTTTGTTCTGACGCAGGTTCCGTCTCTGAACGATGTTCCTCTGCACTACCTGAAGCCCAACAGCCTGGTCAAATTTCGCTGTTTAATCCAAGACATGTTTGATCCAGAGTTCTACATGGGAGTGTACGAGACAGTAGACCCAACCTCGAAGGCTAAAGTGCGTGCTTCTGTGGAGCTGTTTTGCATAAACACAGTCCTCTCATGTGTCTGCTGCTTGCTGCTTTGAATTATATCATGGTAGATGTCGTCTTATTTTACTGTACTACGATCCCCAGATGCTGCGCTGTGGGAAGTACAAAGATGTGACAGAATGTGGGGTAAGTTAAACCTGCTGTTCTTTAGTCAGTCTGTAGGCCCATAAACGCCTCAACACAGCTTGAATGTTGCTGTCTTTTATTTTTTTTTTCTCTCCAGGTGGATTTTACATCCAGAAGCACTGTGACTGCAGAGAGACAGACTTTCTACTGTGTGCCAATCCCTGGAGAGACCCAGTGGGTGAAGGAGATATCCTGATCGCACCAGAAAGTGGAAGTTCTCCCCGAGCAGGAGACAGTTAAATGTGCATTTGTTGTCATCTGATCTCTGAAAACACACGTGAATGTGTGTATGAAGGCTGCTTTGTGGCTTTCCTTAATATCTTCTGCACAAATATGCTGGCACCACCCAGGCCAGAGTGGTCCCTTCCACTTCGTATGTGCCATGCAGACAGAAACGGAGCTACGAGGAAGACGACGACATGGACGACATGGACACTCAGCCGCAGAAGCAGAGGGATCCGCATGCTGGTGGGAGCTGCTGCTGCAAAACATCAGTGTCTTGCATATAATCAGGGCTTCTATAACTAACATTAGAGCAGCTGTTTATTATGTTTCTGGCTCTGATTTCTTGCTGCAGGTCCTCAGAGCTCAACAGACCAACACAGCAATGGCGATTGTAAGCGGCAGGAGACGGAGGCTCCTTCTAGCCAGGCGGCGTCTGCCTCCCACCTCGACCTGAACTTCCCCCTGCCAGGAGAGAAAGGCCCCTCCTGTTTAGTTAAAGTATGTCCTGTCTCTCACCTTCCAGTTCTTTTTCTCTTCTTGTCAGTTTTCAAGATGACAAACATTTGTCATTTCATACCTTAAACACTAGTAATCAGCAGACTTTCTGAGTGCTGAGCAGATGCTGGAAGGTGTGTGTTGTTGGCAGGTGTACGAGGACTGGGACAGCTTCAAGCTGAACGACACATTAGAGGTCTACGGGATCCTCTCAGTTAGTCCCGCCCTCAGCGCTCTGGGTGATGAGAAGTAAGTTGTATGTTTCTGTGTCACTTCCCGCCGGCTGCGTGCTGCCCGTCTGGAATCCATTCTCGGCTTTTCTGCGCAGAGACGCCTCTTCATCCATTCTGGACCCTGCAGAGTGCATGGAGACAGCAGAGGAGCAGAGGGTGCACAGCCCGCCAGCCTCGCTTGTTCCTCGCCTCCACATGCTTTACGCCAAAACGCTGGCTCACAACAACCCCCTGCTTCCCTGCACAAGCTTGGAGGACAGCAGTGCCTGTAAGGACACTCTCTAGAGGAGTTTTAACCGGCTTACTTTTCAACTAAATGGCAGGAATCATAAATTATACACACCTTTGACAGGAAGTGGTGCATTTAGCAGTCAGAAGACGTGCATGTGCATTTGCTGCAGCTTGCCTTTTCTTGTTTTGTGTTAATTCAGTGCTAGAGCAGAAAGGCACCAGTTACATGACTTGTGACCAAGTGTTATTTTTTTGTTGTTTTTTTTAAACTTGACAGACTCTGACCGCTCTCAAACTCGGTTCTGCATCTGTCACATTAATGCGTACGAGCTGCAGCTTAACACATCTAATGACACGTCAACTAGATCTGAAGTCTGCGTTCTTTGCGCCAGGGCATAAATGTTTAGAGGTCCGTTCAACTTGGAGCTCAAAGTGCATGCCACCTACTCCAACATATTCACTTATTTGAACATCTTAGATCAGTAGGTTACCAGTGATATTAACTATATACCTTTTTCAAACATAACTTGGATAGTAAACAAAGTGCAATCTAATTTCCTTTCAGACAAGCCGTCGTTTGAGCTGGACAATTAAATCCCGTGTCCTGCCCTGCCTTTGGACTTGTATCAACCTCTGTTGTTCAGTGGATAGAGCAGGAAGATCTGATCCTCAGGCCATTCCTCACCATTCTCATCTTCAACCAGTCACGTGCACATGCGCCGCCACTGATGGATCATCTTGTGTTGACGAAAAATCAGACAATAGGAACAATAACAGAAGAAAAATAACAAGTGATTTTTATAGTTTCTTCATTAGTTGGCCTGTCAGCTGAGCAGATAGATCTGTGATAATATGTATGAGGAACCAGAGTGGGTGCAGCATTAAAACTCCTCTAACAAGATAATTACTGTTGATGGAGCCTTTGAAAACCTCAGATACGTTACGTTTAATCTGTCTATCCAGTGTCCATGCTTTCTACTTTCCCATCCTACAGTGCAAACTGTAAGTGCTACTAAATGAAGCATAAAGGGAGTTTAAGGTTACTAAAACTCACTCAGTTACTGTCAGTCTTTGCAGCAGCATTACTTCAATCATTGACTAAACTTGGTGAATCAGAAATCTTACCAGCTTTGTGCATTTGTTTTGTCTTAAAAGAGCTGCAGAACAAAAACACAGAGTTGATGCATAGTTTGCATCAGATAATGTTCATTATTTTATGTGTATCAGTTTGAACAACATGTCCAGGAACTTTTAAAGATGTTGGTACATTTGTTGGTTTGCTTCCGTACGCACAAGGAAAACAAAAAAAACTATTAAAACAGTCCAAAACATACATCGGTCCTACATCACATGGGGGGGAAAAAAAAAAATATATATATATATATATATATATATATATATATATATATATATATATATATATATATATATATATATATATATATATATATATATATATATATATATATATATATATATATATATAATGTATGTATGTAAGGGTGTGTGTGTCAGTGTGTCAGTAATAAGACTGATCCCAGCATGTGTGTTTTAATGACAGGGTTCATTTATTCATCAATCATCTAACAATATCTAACAGTGATCGGTCTAGTCAGATCTACAGTCTGTCCTCGAGGTCACATCCCTGTCAGTGCATCATTGTTGCCCCTCAGCTGAGCAGCAGCCTCATTCTGTTAAAGTTCACTGGTCTGTTAAAAGCTTTCCATCAAGAGGAATAATGCAGCACATGTTTCCAACAGTTTATCTTTTAAAGCACCCATTCTTGCAGTTGCCATGGGAACCTGTAATTGTTTCTTCTCTCCTTAGTTTTGTCATCGACCCTGAGTGAGATGGCCTCTGTCAGAGCGGAGCTTCTCACATACTTCACCCATGTCCTCCTCGGCGATGCTCTGGCTGCCGAGTACCTCATTCTGCACCTCATTTCCAACGTGTACGTCGAGATCCTCATCGTCACATTCAAGCAGGGATCCTTCTGTCTTTAGATCCCATTCTTTGGTTAGGAAGTCTTTTAATATTAATGTGGTTGATTCTCTTGTAGTTACACCAGACGGGATGTTCTTCCACTGGGGAAGTTCACACTGAACCTAAGTGGCGTTCCGACTGTCTGCTCGTACACTGAGCGTCTCTACCAGATCATCCAGCAGCTCGTACCTTCTGTGAGTTGTAAATCAAAGCAACTGTTTTTTATTTATTCATTCATTCATTCATTCATTCATTTATTCATTCATTCATTCTTGCAGTCGCACTACCTGGGCATGAGCCTCCAAAACATGAACCAGATGAGATTGGGGCCTAAGAAGGACTACGTTGCAAACCGGTTAGTGAGTGGAGCCTTGCAGCTGGCCAGAAACACTTCCCTCTTCCTGGATGAAACCCAACTGGAGCAGGGACAGCTGGATGCCACCGGTGAGCCGCACAGGAACCACGAGGGGACGACACTGAGAGGACAGACGGTGCAGTTTACTCCTTCCCTGCACTGGCATCGTTGGCGCTAACTAGGTTGGATCTTTTTCTCTGTTTGTGTTGTAGGTGTACGTAACGTCACGGCTCTAGGGAACCTGATCTCATGGCAGAAGGTCGACTATGACTTTAACTACCATCAGATGGAATTCCCCTGCAATATTAACGTGCTCATCGCGTCAGAGGGCCGCTCGCTGCTGCCGGTGAGGACAAACATGAATAAAGCGTGTCATTTCAGAGTGTAAACTCGCCCCTACCCATTACCAGCCCACCCCACCCCCCCACCACTTAACAGACACACACGGTCAAGGAAGAGTTAGGTTTCTTCCTGCCTCTTGAGATAGTCGTGTCAGACACTGGAGGTTGTTTCCAGCCAGCGTCACACTGAGCTCAGCTGCCATTGGTCAGCCTGTGCAGGCTCTCCGGCCTGCAGCTTTATCCTGGGTCTCACTCTGCTGCGATCAGTCCGAGGAATGTGCTGTTTCTATTCCTGTATGCTGGTCTAATGAGTTGCCATGGTGGCAGCTGTGTGCCACAGGAACAATCCCGGGAGAGGCGTCAGGCTGGGCCATCTATTAGTCCTGCAGTGAAGGGCAACACGCTGTAAACAACTCCCACGGTTGATTAGAAGTCAGAAGTACATGGCAGTGTTTACGTTGAACTGTTGTTGGGTGGTGTGCAGCTGGAGGATCCACCTGATCAGATGTTTCACACTCAAATTATGGCCTAACTCTCATAGAGCCGCTACAAAGTGTAACTAAGAAACAGATTATTATTCACGTTTTCGATCTAAACACTTCGATGTACACACATACGCACCACATTATCGTGGTTTCTCATCTTCTTTATCTTCTCAGTCTGACTGTCAGATACATTTGGAGCCTCAAGTCGCTCCATCCCACATAGAGGAGTATCTCAGTGGCATCCATGTGCACCTGCAGGCCTCATCGCAGCTAAACAAGTTCAGGATCTACATGACCGTGGCACGGCTGCTTGACTACAGCATCTCAGATGAAGTCACAAAGGTGGGGCGTGACTCATCCTCACAAAAAAAGACGCACGTTGAAACTTGTTCCTTGCTGGTTACGTTTATTTCTGCTTGTTCTGTCTTTGTGTCCTCAGTCAGTTGAAGATGACTTTGTAGATATGAGGAAAGATGACCCGCAGAGCATTTCTGCAGAGGACCTCCACAGGATGCTGGTTGTGGCGAGGTGGGAGGAGTTTGAAGTTACACCGTTAACCTTAATGGAGCTCAGATTCCCTTTTTCAGTACGAGAGCATTTATGACCAACACTGAAATGGTGTATTTGATGTAAACATGTTGACGGCAGCATCACCGGTCAGCACAGCCTAAATGAAAAACATTTTAGATTTTTATCTCTTCCTCTAAGCCCAGACAGATGATTTATTCAGCTGAGTCACGTTCCAGGCGACATAAGTTTCTGTGAATCTGTCCTCAGGTTGCTGTCCCTGAGCCTCGGACAGACGTCTCTGTCCAGAGACACCTGGCTTAGAGCCAAACACGTCGAGATGCTGCGGCGGAGTCGGATGGAGCAGCACAAGAACTTCAACGGCAACGAGCCATGATTATAGAGGTGGCTTTTTCTCTCTTTTTGATACCATAACAGTTTATAATGATGATTTTCATGTGCCATTTGGTTGTTTTTTTTTTTTTTGTATCAAGTTAAATAAAGTTTAGGTAACTAATGTCTTTAATATACTAAATGTATTAATGGGATGCAGGTTGCATGTACAATTGCATCTCAGTTGTTATTTTGATTTAAATTCAAAGTTTACTGTGCACTTCATGCCAGCAAGTTATGTATTTCTGCAGACAAATTCCTGTTTACAAAATATATTTTTAAATTTTAAAAGTCTGTAAATAACATTGGGTGCATTTTCTTGAATGGTCAGTTTGCTACCTGCCAGCATAAATGAAAACAGCACATGGTTGCACATGCTGGCTTTAAGATTCCTGTAAATCGATTCAACAATAAACATTGTACAACAAAACCTACGCTTTTATTCTGATGGAAAAACAAAAAGTGCAAAATATACTCTATTATGCAGCACACCAAACACAGGGTAAGAATAAATAGGATACTTTAATATACAATACAATCTCAGTACATTGTGGAAAACAATGGCAACAGTACAGAGGAAAGCCTTTAGACATTCAGATGAATGCCAGTGCTAGAAGAATGTGCTTCAACAGTGCAAATCAAATGCTTGAACATCTCTAGTCACACGATTATGCGTCATGGTCGGGGGGTCCTAATGGAAGGGACGAGTGACCACGAAAAACAAGGAGGTGGATGCAAATCCACTTGATGTGAAAACGAAAGAAGAGGAGACAGAATTCTCACCCAGCAAATACATGATCGAATATAACTGCCATCTTTTGCATATAAAAAGCAAACACCAACGCTCTCACTGGTTTATCAGGAATGTTGAAGATTACTGTTCCTTTTAGCTTAATACAGCCAGCTTAGTACACATTAAATGTGTAACCTGTGTTAAGAATTGCTCCAGTGTTAACAAACCTGAACGAATTTAAAAAAAAAAAAAAAAAAAAAAACTAGCCCTCTGTATTAAATATTTTCATTACACCCATTACCTTTAAAGCTTTGGCAGCAACACATACCATCAGCAGCACCCTTAACTACAGTTTTATTTAACACAATTATACCAGAATCTACGTGTCCCACATTTTACCTGCTGGTGAGCAAGCTGAGTGCAGAAAAGAAATGTATGAAACACACAACCACTTATCTTGGGATTTTTCTCCTCAAAGCAAACAAAGTTATCATAAAAAAAAAATAAAAAAAAAACCTTAACACACCGGGACAAGGTGGACATGGTTCATTATAATTTCCTATGGCGCACTATAACAAGGTCTTATGAGGAACTTTCAACAATAATACATGAAAAAACAGACTGGATAGGTGACTGAGGCAAAACCTCACTGCTTGAGGTTGTTTATTATTAACAATAATAGTAGTGTCTATAGTTTAATATAATCTGAAGACAGCAAGGGTAAACATACCAGCAGCAGCAATGACGCTCTAATTAACGGCACATAACCCCCAACTAGCACACTGTTTACATCTAAATCCTGTGTATTTTCACAAAGACTGCACGTGCTGGTATTAAACGAAATATCTCAAGACGGAGCTTGATGACAGTTACCCTGAACATATTATATACAGTACACCAAATGTAACACGTAAGAATGGACTTAAAAAGGTAGATTTTGCCATAAATACCTGATATACAGAATCCCACTTAAATTCACTGTTAAGGCAAATATGCTTTCAGTTTCGGGAGTGCATAAAGCATTTCAAAAAGTGTTTCTAATAAATGGATGGGTGCAACTGCATATATACCCAATATGTGCTACACTCCAGTCTCGGTCAAACATGCAATGTCAGTGCACAAGGCTGGCCAAGGGTTATATTCAAACAAATCCTCATTATATTAAATAGTACAACAGCAGAATAGTTATTCCATTACATAAAGCTGTCAAAACAACTTCAATCTTTAGTTTTCTATCTGAAATGACAGTACAGGGCACTCTTTTTAAAATAAAATGCTCAAGTTTCCACCCAACCGTGACTGCAGAAAGCTCTGCTCGAGAACACAAATAATACTCACTGTACATATTGACAACCAGGATACTCGTAACTAAGGTCTAATGGGGTCATTTCTATTACAGCATACCATCTAAGTCACACTCGACAACACTGATATTACAAAGGATACCTATGCACGGTATGTCATCTGGCTACCTTGGGACAGCTGTACAAATTGTAATATTCCACAAATATAAGTGTCCTTTGGGTTTCCCAAAAAAGATATTTGGTTCATTTCTACAACTGTTACAACAAATTGAGGGTTATTATGAGGTCCACATCAAAGGTAAGCTGCAAACAGGATGACGTACATCGCAGCATAAAGAGTTGGTCTCTCTGCATGCAGCCAATGTTAACCAGTTGTTACCATTAACCACACATGCAAGCGCCGCCGGGGATTAAATGACTTCAGTCTAAGGGCAGTCACATGTTCACCAGGAGCAAAAAGTACTTTACAAACCCCTCTGGGAGTCATTTTATGGTGCATATAAAACTCACATATCTGCTTTAACTATTATTTCACCTTGTCTCGTAAGTGATTTGTATTGAGTTTATAAGAACTGTACCTATGGAGCGATTTACTTCAACAGCAGAGGCGTCTGGAGGGGTTTAAGATTCTCAGATCCTGATCAAGATTTCACCGATGTATGGGAATATTTAGGGACTCCCCAGATATTGTAAAGTTAACTATATTCTACTAACACATTTAAGTTAAATGCTGCATAAAGGTAATCTGAGACATTTACACAAAAAAAACAAAAAAAAAAAAACATGGTGTCAGTATTATTGCAATTTCTACTGGGAGGCACAACTGATCATTAAAAGATAATATCTTCTGTGTGTGTGAGGCTGCATTGCAAACAACAAACAAACAAAAAGGCAAGCAGTGCTGTAAAAGGAAAAGGAATCCATAATCATGTGCAGTTAAACAGGTTGATGCCATGGTGGCCTTGGGGGTCAGATTTCTCAATTCTGTGAAAGAGTTGTTAAAGGGGGCAGGAGTAACTTAAGGCCAAATTGAATGGAACATTTCTTAGCCAAATGGTGGCGCTTTGTGCAAGCTTTTGCTACTGCTACCATAAGGATTTTCTGAATGACCTAAAACTACTGCAAGTAGAGGACTAGATCTGAATGATCCTGGTCTGGCACTGTGTAAACATTGCCTTCAGCTCACTCTCTTGGGCCTCGTTGACTGTATCTGGCTCGGGGCTTTTTTGTACCTTTGCAACAGCATAGTTAATGCCTTGGGTGAGTCCGGCCTGAGTGAGGTTGGCCACCTGGACCATGGAACTCTTGATCTTGGCAAAGGGGGACACCACTCGGCTGCCATTGCTGTCGGCAGGTGAAGGCCCGAGGCTGCCCTCCATCTGTGAACACAGGCTTCTCTGAGAACCTCCAGAGATGGCAGAGCTAGGTTTCTGGATGGAGAGGAGGTTGGAACTGGAGGTAGAGTTATGAACGTCCAGCTGGGATGGCCTGGGGAGCTGGGGCTCCTCATCCTGATTCCGCAACTCTGAGCTTAGCTGCTTGTGTGAGTCTGCTGGAGTCTTGTTTTGCACAGGCATCACAGGGTTGAGTGAAAGGGCAGCAGCTGGCGGCTGCTCTCCAAACACCTCAACGGGCTTGGTCTGGGCATCTTGCACAAACTGGTGACAGTAGGCATCAATGGGAGTGCCAAAGTCAATTAGAATGGCTTCTTCAGCTACCGAGGCAGCCCCGGGAGACTTGTCATCACTGATTTGAGAAGCGCTTTCTTGCTTTCCGTGACAGCCAGTAACCCAGACAACAGATGGAATATTAAGCTCCACGCTACCAATGGACTGGGAGCGACTGCCAAGTCGTGGGTTTGATGCTACAATGCCGCAGCTGGGTAGCACATAGTCCACTTTTTCTAGGGAACCAGAGCACGGGTGCTCCACGTCTGAATTGTAGGAGTCCGAGTCTGAAGAGTGTTCATAATGCTCATTACCAATGTCCTTCAGGTTTCCTGTGACGGCATTATCGGAAGTCTCCAGGCTGCTGTCAGACTTCCACAGGTTGACATGCATAGTTGGTTTGAGAAAATTTACAGTCACATCAGGCTTGGATAAGTTGCTTAGCTTACCAAGAGGCTTGAAGGGGCCAATGTTTACATTAGTCTTGGTCTGTTTCACTTTCTGATTGAGAGAGGAGAACTTGTTGAGGAGGAAACTTTTGCCCTGTGCCAGGCCAGATCCGCCCTGAACTTGGTCGGCAGGTTTATTCTGGATCCCCATAATGTCTTCGTGAGGTCTACTCTGCCGCCTGGAACGCAGACACAGACAACTTACGTACAGGAGTCACATCTTTAGCCAGAAGTTACACTTTCATATTGCTGTGTCTCAGGGACTGAGAGGATGGCCCTTTATCTTAATAACACAAATGAATACTCACCTATCCAGCTTCTTCTCAACCACATACAGATCTTGCCCTGTGGCCTGTTTAGTTATGCGGAGCATCTCAGCTATGCACTGCAGTGTGTCTGAAATATGTCACAATATGGATCTAATGATAAACCCGCAGAACTTTGTGTTTAAAATTAATAACAACAAAAATGATTGTTTTTTGTTTTTTTTTTAATTACAGCAGACCTTTCCCATCATCCTCGGAATTTCGAGTTGCTGCTCTTAGCGTGTGGAAGTATCCACTCGTGTCTTCGTCCCTGTAGTGCAAGCGCATACAGCAGAACTTCGGTTTCCCAAATAGAGTAGGCTCTGGACCTGCAGAAGAATACACAACTTGCAACATCCATTTTTTAATGACTTGCTTTCCTTGCATGAATCATAACCAGCAAAGATGTTGCAAAAAGGTTATGAGAAACTGTAAGTACACTTCGGGGAAGTGTTGGGTGACTCAGTGACTGCGTAAGCACTTCTCCTTCGAGTAAAAACCTACCAATTTCAATCTTTTCCAAGCCCTCCAAGTTAAGGCGTTGGTATTGGTTCACTTTGTCTGCCTCCTCATCGTAGCTAAAATTAAAAAGAAAGATATGAGATAAGTGAATCTATACAAACCATTTCTAATTGGAGCTTTTTTACCGAACGAAGCTCTGACTTACTAAGCGATATAGTAGGCTTTGTCTGACAGCAGCAGCAGCACATCCACATCTTTGTTTGTTGCATCAATGAGACTGGTGAGAAAATTGGAGAAAAGAGGACTGAAAAACCAAGTACCAAATGTGCTCATCATCTATATTCCTGATTTAAATTAAACTGATGCCTATCAGCATTTAATCACTACAAGAGGCCACTAACCTCATGTCACAATTGATGAGGGCCCAACCTCCATGAAACTTCTCATCATCTGGCAGCAAAAGCTGCATGTATGTCTGCAACAGGATGCTGACTTGCTCCTGTGCTCCTCTTTGGCTCTCTTTCTCTTTTTCTTCATGCTCCTTCTCCTTACTGAAGATGGAGTAGAGGTCCTCAGTCACCGGCAGCCCCATCATTAGATCTGCAGGGAAACAGATTGGTCTATTTGGAAGTGTTGAAGACAGAGTTTCAGTAGAGGTGCAGCACAGATCCGCAAAAGATCCGAAAAAGCAGCAAAGTCTGTCCGTCTTCCCATACCAATCACCGCTTGTCTGTAGGCATCTCTAAAACGGTTCAGATAGTAACGGTTGGCAGAGTTTACGCCATCTTTCATCACACCAGCCAGTTTTCTCTCCCCTGTCCTGGTGAAGTCTCCCTAAAACACAAAGATTTTGTTAAATAACCCTTTTTTTCAGTTCCTGAAAACAACAGCGACATCACCTCCTTATGTCAGTCAGTCTACTTCATTTGTTAGTGGCTTACAAAGCAGCTTACTTATTTAGGTGGAGCCACTTATCTATGTCCAGTGTTTGATTCCTGTTTACACCTAAGGGAAACTTTTTTTTTTTTTCTGATCATTCTTGTCAGTGTGGACATCGTGCACACGCTGTATGTACGACGCACACCGAAATTAGTCTCTGCTTTTAACCCATCAACTAGTTTCACTAGTGAGCAGTGGCAGGGCCTTGCTCAGGGGCCCACCATTGTGGGAACCACCATTGCTTGAACCTGGCTCCTCCACGCCCAAGCCCACCACTGTAACCACTAGGCCACTACTCCCTCCCATTTATCCCATTTATCTCTAGGTATGAAAAGCTCCTCTCTGTACACCAGGAAACTGATGGTATGTCTGCAATTTGGTGCTAAAAAAAACTGTAGCAGTAGTAAGAGTGTACCCAGACTGCAAAACCATGCACCACACAGTGAGGAATGAGTATAAAGGTGAGTAAAGATTAGGTATACTTGTTTGCTGGAGCTTAAGTAGCACTAGTTTCAGCAAACCACTGAAAATAGGTGGAAAACCTGCTTGTTCCAGCAAACTGGTCTAGTTATGAAAGTGGGTTCAGACAGTGATTGTACCTTGAGTGCTGCTGTGCCTGCGTACTGCCTGCTGATGGTATCACCATTGTTGGCCCACATGACCTGATAAATCCTGTAGCACTTGAGAGGCAGAGGCTGCTCTGGAGGCATCACACCTAATTTCTTCAGCTGCAGGGGGAGGAGTGCATGTCACGAATCACACTTCACCATGTCAACAGACCTTAACCACCAACTTTACAAAACATTCACCAGTATTAAAGAAATCAATAACGTATTTCTAATGGCAGTATTATTTAAAATATATAATAATAACAATAACAATAATAATAATAATAACCTGATGTTCCATCACCACCCTGGCCAGAGCCGCCTGAACCACGTTGGTCCGGTCGAGGCAGTCCATGCAGTTGACTCTGAAGAAACCCTCCTGCTTGCAGATCACTCCTGCTTGATCCACCCTGACACAGGGAGATCCATTCAGAACCTCGCATGTTTTACTGCTTCCATTATCAGCATTTCTCCAAATACAAACAGTAATACAGACATGACACTTACCAGGCCCACTTCATGTCAGTGACAATATCAGAAATCGCGTCCGTCAGTATTTGCACATTCTCAAACTTCATGCCACGGCTTAACAACAGGATATAAGAGGCACAAAGAGGAAGTTAGAGCTCCGTGCTATGAATTTACATGCATCTATGTCTGCTGAGATCAGTGTGTCTCTTACCAGTGCTCATGGAAGTCAAATGACACGTATGTGAGGTTTGGGTTGTTGAATAGAAGGACCTGCTTCAGATATGCATCGCCAATTATTTTCTCCCGTCCACTTTGATCAACTAAATTAATGATGACCTGAAAAGTACAACAAGTGCTGTCAGGTATGTTGGTGTATGACATCTAGATCCCTCCAGCATGTTCTGTCAATGGCCCACTGAACTGCTAAAGATTAGTCAAAGGAGGGTAAACTAGATTCTAATTCAAAAGAATACTGATGACTACATGCCTGGGCCAACTTTGCATCTACATAAACACCAATAATAAAACAACTGAAAGAACTTCAAATATACGGAAAGAAAATGCAACTAACACTTGTTAGATGATTATGCAACAATGGTAAATGTTCATTTCACACTCTTGCAAGAACAATAAAACCCAGCTAGAAAATGGAAACCCGGCAAGAAGAATGAAACTGCATGAAACCACAGATGGCAGAGGCTGCACAGCGTTGGCATATACAAATGTATTCCTCTCACGAGGGTGGTGCATGAAAACGCTGCTTACTAACCACACACCCATGTACCATGGACAAACTCGAGGCACACCCACCTGCTTCTTGTAAAGTTTGAGCTGTTCTTCGAAGTGAGTAGCAAAATAAGGCATAGTCTCCTTCTCTCCTGCAAATTCAGAAAAGTATGCAAATAAATAGTTTAATAATTAATGACTTTTTTAAAGACATTTACATATCCGCAGAGGATTTACGTTAATGAAGACAAAACCATTATTTTCTATGCAACGCAGGAGGCCCCACTGACTGAGAGAGTAACTGTAGTTTATCCAAAGTGACTTCCACAGCTCATATAATATAGCTCAAATACACTATATAGTTGTCTAAAATATGAAGATGACCATGGTACTAAATTGTCTATTTAAAAACCGAACTTAACAAAGAACTACTTAGCACCGTATATTTTGAGAACAGTCAGGGAAATCTTTCTTATTTTTGCAAGATAAAATAATATGACTGACCTTTCTCCAAGCGTGGCCTGGGGTTGTAGCGATACCCGGCCTGACTCCAGAACACAGGCACAGAGCCACGGGTCTGCACAAAGGACAGAGTGTGGCTGTGCACGTGAATCAACTGCTCTGTCTCCACATAGTTAGCCACATGACCATCTGCATCCACGCCTCTTCGTTTGTACCGCATCCCTTTGAACAAAAATAATGCTTTAGCACTTTTCTCATTATCAATAGATCAGGGTTCACTTCGGGTTTTAATTACTTGTTTAATTGTTTATCTAAATGTCTATTGCTAAAACCTGACCTAGTTTGTTTGACTTATATCAGAGTTTAGGAATGACTTGCAGCTACACCTGCGCGGTGACGGCTACGTCTGGAGATCAGGGCCACAGTGAAGCGAGGATGGATGTCATCCACACAGGTGATCTCCTTCGGTGGAGTCTCTGGGCTGCTCCGTTCCTCGTCAGATGTGTCATTGTAGTTCACCACCAGTTCCTCCACCTGTACGAAGCCCTGGATGATCGGTATCACCCAGAAGTCAGCTTCTAGGACCTGGACAGTTCAAGAGGGCATGACAAGGAGATTAAAATACTTTTTTTGTCAAGTTGATAAGAAAACACTTTGCATTGACAAAGTACCTGAACAAGATAAAGTTTTATAGCTCAGAGCAGTTAACGCCTTGTTTCAGTGATTATTTTCATATTTAATGATAAAGTCCTACAATCATCAAAAAGGACAACTGCGCCACTATGCCACGTGGCCAATAACACTTTATGAGCACAATGAAAAATGATTACCTGAAGGTCGATAAGATCTTGGATCATGTGTTTGTTCCAGAAGAAGCGATCATCCACCTTTTAAAAGGACAAATCAGTGTAAATAAGGAGTTTTGGCAAGACACAGGAAGTAAAGCAAATCCTGCTTCACAGTGGGATTTTTATCGCAACCTGCTTCCACAGCGGTAAGTCGGACTTATCCAACTCTCCCTGGCGCTGCACACTGTTTGTCAAGTCGTAGGTCAAGCTGTAGTAGAAAGAGTCCGAGTCCATGAATATCTTGTACAGCTCATCCAGCAGCCGCCTTTCCAGACGCTCCTTCTCTTTGTTTTCCTTGACCTGGAAAGCAGGGGAATACTACATTGGGCAGGTGGACAGAAAACAGCAGTAAGTTGAAGAAGCAAAAAAAAGAAAATTACTACGAGAAGCTTACAACCTTTGAGAAGTGAGAGACAGGAAAAATAGTGCTTTGATTTGAAAAAGACAGAACATGCACGACAAAACAATACCTTTTTCTTGATGGGCACAGCCACGTTAGATTTGATCTGACTTAACGTTTTCATCAACTTCGACTCATCTGGAGACTGGGCCAGTTTCTCCGGCTTGTCAATTCCAAAATGATGTTTCTTGCAAAGCTGGAACAGAGGAACCTCTATCACATTTAAGCAACTGCATAAACATGCTCAACATTGTGATGATATTTACGCCATTAAAAAATAAAATAAAATAAATACTTGTGTAAGAGGAGAGTGAGTGAACTTGGCAACATGTCTCTCCATAAACAGCCAACTAAAGGGTTTACCATTTCTCACTACAGCAAACTATGTTGTTTTAATTTTAAACACACATCTATGTTGATCTATAGGATTTCTAGCTGTAAAACGGGGCCAATGTACAGTCAGCAACACAAGGATAACATACAGGATGAGGTCTAAAAGCTTATCCACTAACAATCTCTCTCTTCTATTTTTACTCACTTGAAAATAATGGGTCTCACCCTCCATGAAGCTCCCCTGAAAAACTAAAATCTTAGCAATATTCAGCTTCCTTTGCCATTTACTGCTGTGATTTTACAAATGTCATTCATTTTTATCAAAGTAAAAAAAAAAAAAAAAAAAAAAAAAACATCCACAACTCATTATCCACCACTTTCAGTTAATCTTCATGGATGAATCACACACTGACTCATAAAGGTTTGTTTTTTCCAACAATACAATATCACACACACACATACTATTACAAAGGTTGTCAAGTTAGACTGAATATAACAATTAAAACAGAAATTGTCATTATGTATGCATACCTCCAGCTCAAGTTCCTGAGGCTCCTCGTCAGACAATGGAATGACAGCTATCTTGGTAATCTTGTAAACTTTGTGGTTGCCTGGTAAATGGCCAACTAGCGCTTTCTGGCGGATTAATACAAGACCGAGTGGAAGGTCTGCCGAGAGGAGAAAGAAGGTGGGGGAGTTGCGTCACTGAGGTCCACACAATCTAAAAGGTGTGAAGAAAGCAGCTGCATACCAGTCACTGCCTGCAGATTTCTTTTATGAGGCAATATAAAGCAACTTGTAAACAGATATTTATGTCATGGTAATCTGTCTGATATACTAGGATAATGTAATGGTTCTTTTCTTATGAATTTCAAAAGTCTAACCCCGAGGCCCACACAGTCACATAATTGAAAAAGCCAGACTTATCAATTGAATCATCTGCGTCAGCTTACACCTCTTCATAAGCACACACATTTCAAAGTACATTTACACTTTTTTTTTTTTCCAAACCTGTACTTGTGAATGGGAAGCATACAACGTACTGAATGATTTGGTAACTCAAGTGTGCAGTGCACAGATGGAAAATACTGGCATGAATGTGTGTTTTGTGCCCAAGTCACAAACAGCTGAGAGTAAAATGTTCAAAGGCTGTTTTGTGTGTGTTTGTTTGTTTGTTTCAGTATCCACTTACCTGTGTGGAGCTGTATCTTTCCAATGATGCCTTCCACTAAACCCAAACACACCGGGTTCCAAGCTAACAAAAGATCTGTTGCTGAAACAAATATATGGAAATGAACATCAGAGAGGTGACAAGCAACCAGGATAACGAAGGGTTACTGAGAGCTGAAGCCGTGTCATGAAAGCTTTGTGCGTGTGTGCCTTCTCTGGCAGAAATAGCTAGTCACATTATGGTCAGGGGTGGTTGATTTGTAAATGCATAACGTTTTCAAATTCACAAAAAATACGTGCAAGTGTCAGTGATGAAAAAGCTTAATCTAGAAAGTGCAACTTGTGGTTAGAAAAAAGGAAACAACATACAGATAAAGAGATCCTACTAAATCTGTGCCAATCTAGTAAGTTGTCATTTTTCAAGAACATTAGATGAAATAAAAAGCTACTGAACTAAAACAAAATCGAGAAGAAAGTGTAATTTGATTTTTTTTAATACTTTCAAATGTAATTTTCATACTATAATGCAGTTATGTCAAGTCTTAGAGGGAAAACAGAAAACTGGAATGTTCAGCATTGGTCATGGATTAAACGTTACAGTGTGAGGAAAGTGGAAAATATGAAAGTCATGGCTGAGGGTGGAGAACATCAACGAAGTGAGCCTCAGACAATGACTCTTCCTGTTCCACATGCCGCAGAATTACATGTGCAGAGGAACTGGCCCCCGGGGGCCCACCGAGAAAGTCTCACAGAAAAAGAAGCAGGACTAATACTAGAACTTTACCCAGAACGTGAAACATTTCACTACCTGCTACAATGTGGAGTGGAAACACATGGAGAAGTGGAAACCCTTTTTCCAATTAAATAATGAAACAGCAGTGCAACTAAAACCCGTTCAGGGTGGCTGCACAGCCGCACAACTTCAACTGACAGAGGATGGCCTTCACAGCCTCGCGGTGCTTTAATGAAACTTTCCTTTTAGCACAGCGCTTCTTCATCTACAAATGGAAGTATGTAATTCCCATAGTGCATGATATCCAGCACTTCTGCAAGGCAACTGAGACGTAGTATCAGGAGCTGCATCTCCATAGTTTGGAGATGGGAATGTTGTTATTATTAACCGTCATACATTCCTGTGATGCGTCTATTACATTTATAGAAGAACTGGGAAGTCTCATTTAACCCGCAGATGGTAATGAGAAGCTACCAAAGACCTCCGACGTCTGTGTGGGGAGTTGGCACGACCCAAATGAAATCTAGCGAGCTAGATGACTTCAACGCTTAGGAGTGGCACATCCAGCAACGTTTTCACCATTTTTATTATACGAAATCACCTCTGTGACGTTTTCAACGCAGGTAAAAGCGCGACATCGTAAATAACGTCAAACAAACTCAGAAACACAACAATACGACAACTCCAGCTCGCTAAACAAGTAGACGGCGAGTTGTTTTTCGCTTGTTTTATAACAAATGAGACACGTTGATATCAGACGGCAGTTGCGTGCCGAGGCGGCAGAGAAAGCCGACATCCTGTACGTACCAGGTCTGACAGTCATGCTCCCGTCTTTTCGGCTGCACCACAAAGCACGGTCCCCACTCTGGAGGATATAGTCGTCTTTTGCCTGAAAGAGCTCCATTTTGCCCCTTTTCGCTACAAAAACGGCCGGGCACCGGGCTCCCACTTCTCGGGGCTTATCTGTAGCTTAGCCTAGCCACGTTAGCCCGCTTCCACCGGGCGGGGAGCTAACAGCCGAGCCCGCGAGCAGCTGCAGCTGTAGGTGCGTCGGGTTGACCGTCTCCGCTTCCGCGCATATTGATACCTAAAAACCGTTTACACCGGGGGGAGCGTCCATCTCTCGCCGTCGTACTGGGCAGAGTAAAGGCAAAGACACAGAGCGGTAAAGCGTCCCGATCGGGAACCGCCGTACACAACAACGTCACTGACGTTTCCTGCTCTAAACAACAGCACGTGATGTGCCGTCATCGCCGATGTACAGGTACTGTACACAGAAACCATCAAACTCATACGTTCACTCAATCAACGGAGTGATTGTTAACCCATCAATATATTTACGGCATGAACTAGTGTTACAATCAGCTGAATAAATACGTCTGGACTAACATCCAGACATGAAGGGCTCCGTTACCATGACAACTTGAAATAAACATTTAGTGACTTCACCTTTTTGGGAATTTGAGAGGTATGTTATGTTTGATGTGGCCATTACATGTGACTAATCTAGTTTCTGTGCTATCCTGAGAGGTTTTAATCACTGGCAAACAAAAACTGCAAAGCAGATATTTTGTTTTTTCCCACCAAACTAGAATTAAGGTGCCAAAAGTGTTCCCAGCCATGATTCAAGGGCCCTGAGGGGGAAAAGCAGCAGGCAGCTGACCTCACACACACAAAAGCGGTCTTACCAGAGGCAACTCTTCAGAGAAAATGACGGCACACTTAAAGCATCTTATGACTTGGTCAAGGACATATTTTCAATTGAAGAAAATAACATACGTATGTTTTTTACTCTCTTTCAGGGAGTAGACATGATGGATTGTATTCTGAGTACTTTATGTGATTGAGTTCTTACTAAACACAAAATGACCATCCCACACAAGTATCACATCTTACAAACGTTTTTGAAACAATACATTTTCCCATTTTATTTTAATTTATACCAGTGTGACTTTCTTTCAGCAGTGCATCAGTTACATCCTAATGAAACTTAATCAGAAGTAAGCCACGATCCATAATTGTTTTTTCTAAAGTGTGTTGATTGCAACAACTTTGCAGATGGTTTACAATTTTATTAGACTGATAAATTAATACACAAATGTTAAGGTTATCATAAAATAGTTAAAAGAGCTATAAGGTAAAAATAAGAGCTGATGTGAACTATTTTAACCAACAAACTGAAATGTCTGTAAATAGGGTACTCTCTCACAGTTGGCACTTTTAAGGCTTTGAGGCCATTGTTGTGTTGACATTATTACAGATTGTGGCTTTGGTAGTTATATAATGACATTCGGACAGTCTTAAAATCTAACTCCTGTTAGCAGCAAGCGCTGATTGTCTCACATCTCTAGTAAAATACACATCTCACTCCCACTTGTCATTACACATTCATAAAAATATTTTATGATTATAAATACTGATATCATGATTTGAAATAACAAGTAAACCAACTCACATAAAAACACACCAATCAAAACTTGTTTAAATGAAATACTTCAGATGAAAAGATGCTGACTTTCAGCATGATACATTTCAATGATGGCAAAGTGCAAGGACAGCCAAATCAGTAATGCACCAAAAGCAGCATCTAAACATATTCACTGTGTTCTGTGTCAGAGCAGTCCCAAACATGAGCAGGTGGCGGTAATAGGGGAAATGCTTTTCTGCTGACTCAGTTTTCAAGTGAGTTCTGCTTTTAAGCCCCGAAGTTTGCACCAGTTTACTAACTGATGTGTTGGCTGGATAAAGAAAATCTTCCTACAAAAGGCAACTGCACGTAACATTTCTTAAGAAAATACTTGTAATTCTCCCTCATTTATTGATAAAGGCCTCTTATTCAAACTTAAATTTGCCTACTATTTTCTGTCAACATCTTACTCATGACTGCAGTCTAGCTATGAAGACATTGGCACGACATAGAAGGCAACAACAATGGCTCTGACAATGTGGTTTCACTGAGCTGATCATCACTGATGTGCAGAATGAACATACCGACACTGTTAATCAATGCATGCAACTTCTACAAATGCTGTACGTAGTGGAGCAGGAGAGTAAGCCAGAGCAGCACTATCAAATATACAACAAAATATCATACTCTCCTCTTTATTATGAAGTGTGCAGTCATTATTATATTTCCCTTGACATCTCAACATTCTCCTTGGTGATCATACTTGGCTCTCCTTTCAGTGCCGGGTTGTCTCCTTCCATTGGAGTTTCACTGGTAGGTCTAGCTGGCTCGTCTTCCAGTTGCTCTAGTTCTTCCAGTATGGTCTGAACGCGACGGACTCCATCCCGTCTTGCCTGTCGTACGTCAACACGACCCTCTGGGTCAACAGAGTCCAGCGCTAAGAGCTCTTTGGTCAACAGCTCCTCCAACAACAAGTATTTCTTATCATTCTTCCTCCCATCGAAGCATTTCACCTCCTGCTCCAGTTTAGCAACTCGTTCAACTATCTGCTGTACTTTAATCAGGCCTGGATGGATTGGGAGCTCAGCAGCCTGATCCGCCTGATCAGCCTGATCAGCCTCTGCCTTTACAGTTGGGACTTCTGCGGGTACACCTGGCACATCCTGGGCTTCTGGTTTCTGAGGTATTTGAACTGTGATATCTGCAACATGATGCTGTGGTTGTTCTGGCTTGTGGGGCTGCTGCTGTGACTGTTCGGGTTGCTGAAGCTGTATCTGACATGGTGCCTGCTGGAACTGAGGAGGCTGCTGGATATGTTGCGGTTGCTGAGGCCTTTGGATGTCAGCTTCTGTGTGTAGTTTTTGGGGAACCGGTGTGCTCTCATGTTTCTGCTGAGTGATTTGTTGCTCCTGTTCCATTTTTGGAGGCTGATCTCTCGTGATGACATGCTGCTGAGTCTTAGAAGTAACAAAAATAAAAAGAGAATTCATGATGACACAATGTAGGTCACACTTATTGGGATATCAAGCATTTTAAGCACGCGTGAAAAATAAAATTACCTGTGGTCTCTCCCCCATCACCTGCGTTACAGTTGGTGATTGGCTTTTAATATAGGATGGGAGGTGAACAGAAGCAGCCTCACGATGCTGGGGAAACGTGGTTGGAGATGCTCTTTCTCGGGATGGCGGCATTGCAACAGAGTAATTGGGCCATTCATCTGTCTGAAGGCGATGGAAAGGCTGTTGATGCTCTGAGTAGGGAACACGCTGGGAGTAGACCGCAGGATTAAACTGAGATTGCGTCTGGCCGCCTCCACCACCTTCATGAATCACAGGGATGGCGATATACCCGGCCTGGAGACCAGTGCTGCTGGGGCGCGAAGGCTGATGGTGTGGGGCAGTATAAATCTTCAAATCAAAAGATCAAATATAATCAGTGAAAATTCAGAATTTATGTTTATATCCAAAACAAACACAACTACCTGTTATTTAAACAATATTTAGTGACAGAAATAAGCAGGAGACATACCTCTGTTGTATGTGACACAGGTGAGCTGGTCTTTCCAGGCTCAGGGCTACAGCTATCTGAGGGTGAATGTAAAGGGGATCTTGGCCTGCCAGGAAGCCCTGATGTCTGGGAAGGTGTCTGCCCATCTGTCCGGACATTCTGCACTGTGCTTGGCTGGATGTAGGAAAAACAGGGATGCTGCTGCTGCCTCAGTTCAGCGCCCTCATGGAAGACTGGGATGGGAACATAACCTGGACGAAGAATGGGGTGCTTCATCTCCCTCACGAAGGTCTTCTGTGTCTCCTGAGGACTTGGTTCTGGTGTTACATTAGGCCCATTTGCTGAGACTTCTCTACTCTGAAATATAGTCAATTATAAGACATAAAAATGGTTAACTGCAATTATTCATATTTTTCTAACACTGAATATAAACTATTGTATCACTTATGGTTAAATAAATTACAAAATGTCTCACACTACAGAATTTATTAAAACACATTCCATAAACATTTTAAACGCACCTGTAATTTTGCTTCCGTTACTTGTATTCCAGTTATTGCACTATTGAGCTAGAGTATAGTGGTCTTTTTTCTTTTTAATGTAAACACTGTAAATAGTTTTTTTTTGTGCAGCTAAACATGTCTGCACTCATTACAGGCATCCATCCCCTTTCTAAACCCATTTAATTCTGTGTGGAGCGGGTCTGCCGGAGCTTATCCCACCTCACTTCAGTCGAGAGACATTACAGACATATTAATACAAAATAAAAAAACAAAAACAAAACTGGTGTTTTTTAAAATACTGTATTCTCAGCCCTGAGATAATTGTAAAGGTTTTTGGTTACACTGTCACATTTCTGCACAGTGGTGGTAAAAGTATCACTCTTCTACATTTTTAATTTAAAAAAACCCATCAACTTCTCATTATCATGGGCTTCAGTGTCTTTCCATTCAGGCTACTGCTGTGTTTCCACTGAAAATGTTTTCACTTCACCATTTGTGTGACATCACCAGGCTGAATTCCAATACACACCTAGTAAACTAACATGGTATTTGCTAATCATCGTTGTGTCACACAGAGAAAAAGAAAAGTTTCTATTTACCATTTTAAATATTTCAGGAAGAAGGCAATGTGTTAAATATGTGTGTTACTCTACTCAGTGACTTTTAATGTAAGAAAGAGGTTCTAGTTTGTGACTCTTCTTTTTGACCACACCTATTCTAGCCATATATATATACAATTAAGATAAATAGATAATACTATTAATAAAACACATTCAAATTGAATAATGTAAACACTCATCCGCTTTTATTATTTTCCGAGTTCTCTATCTGCTAAACAGGAGCAACAGGTCTGAAAGCTCAACACCCAGTGACATAACTGCAAATAGAAACTTATTCTGGGGAGGGGGGACCTACAAAACAAGAACTACATTTATTTGTAAGCCAGTGGGATTTCTTCTCCAATACAAAAGTTATGAAATAGCTGTGAACGACCCTTTGCCCTCTGCCAGTATGGGACACTTGCAAGCTGCCAGCACCAATGCACCAATTTTATCCCCCAACAGCTGTGTCTTTCTAGCAGATTCCTCTGGACACTAACTTTGGAAAAGCGTGTCTGTCCCTGAGACGAAAGATTACCAGCTGGCAGCCTGTGAAGCTCACTTCAGCCCACGGTTTTCACTGCAGACCTGCGTGTTTTCACGTTTTAATACCGCTGAATTGAGACGAGCTCCACTCGTACATTATACTGTATATGCTACCGAGGCTAGCGTCAATCCCTCTAAGCAAAAAAAAAAAAGTTTATTAGAAAACTGAACGTCGCAATGTTTTCCTCCATGTTAAAATACTGGAAGCTCATCTTTACATACTGCAGGGTGAGTCATCGAGTAATAATAGTGTTAGATCATGCCTTGGGAACATAACGGGATTGATCAACCGTTATAATAGGCTCATGAGCTGTCTGTGAGGGGGATGGGACCAACACGGCCTATAGTCAACAAGATTAATATACAACAATGATTTAGCACAACGCTTTTTGCGAGACTGACTGTTAACGAATACCTACAAAAAAACCACTCACTGGAAACAACGCATACTGATACAAACGTAGCCCTAAAACCGTTGACCGCCGTTACGCTGACAAACCAACTTTATCCAACCGCTCCGTTACCTTTTTGGTGTCGTGTCTCGGGTCATTCCAGGTGGTGGTACGGTTGTTGTGGTCCACGAAGAAGGGCCATCCAGTATGAGGGTCAATTTTCACCTCCCATCCGAGGGGGAGAGGTTCGTTGTCATTACTTGCCATAGTGAGTATCGGCGAATGAGTCTTCATAGCATTCATGTTGGTCGCTGACCAGTATTGAGACATTTTATAGAGGCGACGGACGCTTTAAAGATTCCTTCAAGTGACGTGGGAAAGTGGGCTGGAAGTTTCTCGAAATAGCTGGGTTAATGTCGGGGGCGGCGGACAGCGCTGGATACGGTGCCTTGGCTCTGACTGTACCCCACCGCCCCAACAGACACACATCTGCTCGTGATAACATTATTATTAATAATATTATTTTCATAAGCGGCTGTTATTTTGGAGCTTTCCCCGAAGAGCGATAGGAAAAGCCATATTGTTGTATATTGACAGGAAAATCTTCAGTCAGTTGTTGATCGGGAAATCCCTGGCATCTAACCCTAACATCAGGTGTCCCTGGTTCCAAATCGGAGGAAGTTTCTGCCTATTAAATAAGGGAATCCCAAAGCTTTTACTAAAAAAACAACAACAAAACAATAAAAAACATGCAATTCAAAAGAGAGATACTCAGACTCCCACGTGATAAATGTGGTCCAAGGGAAATCCATATGTTTGATATGAATTTGTGCACAATTATATACTTTTATTTATTCTTTTAATCGTTTTTCCTAAGTCAGAGCTACTCCAATTCTTCTACACTTTGTACACTTCGGATAAGGTTATTTATCATATGGGTGGAGATCGATGGAAAGTGTCACATTTGAGATTTTTCACATTTCAGAAAAAAGGGTAGTTGACAAGTATTGTTTGGATACCTAAAGTTAGTATGACTGACAGTAACAAAACATGTAAATTCTGAGGTGTTTATTTCTTTAAGGGGAATATGTGACGAGGAAAAATAAATTCTCCCTGCTTAATACCAGATTTGTGTATCTGAAATGACAATCATGTCAACAACTCACTTGTCACTTTGTTTGGAGCTGCCTAGGTCTGAAAAAAAAATCTGTCAGATTCCCACGGTATACAGCACACTCAGATAAAAAGTTTCCCATCTTCATCTCCATGCAACATACTCCATTTATTGCTCTTAAGTGGGTAACACAAAGCTGTGTCACTCGTTTAAGATCTATTCCACACCCGTAACCTGGATATTGTGAGCTGAATGGTTGAAAAAGTTGCTTTTGAACTGTATTTCTGTGGCATTTTGACAGAAGCAGGTCACAGAAATTCCAATAATACCTCAGGAAATTGTGTTAACCTGTGAAAAAATGGTGTAGGGTTTTTATTGTTTGTTTGTTTTTAAAAAAGAAGATCACATTTCAAAATGAAATGACACACTTATTTAGTGGTAAGTGCATTGGTTATATATTTATATTTTATAAAGAATACAGAGACAGATTATTCACATCAAACAAAAAAAAGCATCGAGACTGAAGCTCAGCTCTAGTGTTTGGTTTTATAATTTATTTACCCAACTGAATTATTTATATAGTGATAAATCATATAGAGAAATGTTTTCTGAATATTTATTTTATATATTCCAGTTCTTGGCCTTGATCTCACCCTGAGATGAATGTAATTTCTAATGGGTGTTTTGTATTTTTAAATACAGAAATACAATTGGTTCATTAACAAGTACAAATGAAGATTTTATTGAGTTGACTAGTAACTTTTTAGGATTCAGATTAGTTAAGACTTTTTTCAATTTCCAGATACACGAATGAAAAGCCAGTTATAAGATAGAATTCGATAAGCAAATATTAATTTATAATTCAAGACGTATTTACGCTGGCGCCTTCCTCACACTGACACCGGATATATGATTCCAGAAATGTCCTTCTCCCCATAGGTTCTCTTCATATCCGTAGACAGCCGAACACCGGTAACTAAAACAGGTATACCCTTGGATTCCACTTCAAAATAAAAGCCTTTAACACAAATTACTTTTCTCAACCAAAAAGTCTTCAACTATATTTGTTCTTTTGACTGTTCCCCTTGGGTATAAAATACGGGAATCAACATTAACATGTGGCAAAAAGGGCTATTGTCCCTTTGATGATTTCTGTGGGTCACTACGACGAGTCCATAAGTACATAGAGGAACATAACATGGCTTAAGAAATGTGTTTCGTATTTATTTATTTGGTTGAAATAACAGAGACACAGATCACAAATTAAATAATTTTATTAAATTTTATTTTTTAATCAAAAAAGACATTTTCCAGTCTTTTGGTAAACCCCACCCCCTTTTAACCGTCTTCACCACCACCACCCCATCCCAGCTCAGCTCTTCATACGCATGCGCGGTGTCTGTACTACTCTCCGTATGACGTATGATCTGTTGCCCGGTTAGCTAGCTTCTAAGCTAGTTAGCCAGCTGTAGATGTCAACAGCGTAAATCGTCCGTTAACGTAAGAAAAGTATTACATTTCCAACGTTTTCTGTACGAGCGACTGTCGACATCGCTCATGGACGACGAAAGCCTCCCCAGGACCCTGTAAGTAGTTTTTCTTTTCTAGCAAATGTAATGCTTCATCGGGTCCGCTAACGGCTGGAATCTGCGGCTAACTTAGCATTCAAGTGTTTTAACCAGCGCAGACGACAGGAACACCAACCTTACTAACACCATCTTTTATAGGTTTAACATTTAATATCAGTCTGAAAATAGATACCTACAAACAATTACTAACAGAGCCAGATGAATAACCCGTCAAAAACCGGCTTGCAGTAGAAACAAATCAGGTCTCATATCGTCGTATGTATGTCTTTTATTTATATATATATATTTATATATATATATATATATATATATATATATATATATATATATATATTACATAAATGTGTGTATCGTCAAATATCAGACTACTGTTTGGTCATATTGGGGCTGACTGGCTTGATTTGAAGGAAGCGGCTCAAGCCATTTGAACGCCATCTCTTCCAGGTATGTGGGAAACCTCTCCAGGGATGTGACAGAGATTTTGATTTTACAACTCTTCACCCAAATTGGACCTTGCAAAAGTTGCAAGATGATCACAGAGGTAAGTATCCCATATTTGTAGGCAACATGTTGCTATACTTCCACAATGTAAGTACTTTAAGCCTAAAGTATGATGAACATTTACAAAATATTTTTTTTAATTCTGTGTTCTGTCTTGTGTTGTGCAGCATACAAGCACTGACCCATACTGCTTTGTGGAGTTTTTTGACCACAGAGATGCTGCCGCAACCCTCGCAGCCATGAATGGGAGGAAGATATTAGGAAAGGTAAGGAGATTTTAAAGACTGCTAAAAATGATGTTTTCACATTCCTCCATCGCTGTTGTAATCTACTATGCAAATTATTCTTTATTTATTTATTTTTTACAGGAAGTTAAAGTGAATTGGGCCACCACACCAAGTAGCCAGAAGAAAGACACATCCAGTAAGCTCTCTTATTTTTAAATTAAATGTCTGAGATAAAGCTTTATAAGACAATCATAAATGTTGTTTGTTTTGTTTGGTTCTAGATCACTTTCATGTTTTTGTGGGTGATTTGAACCCAGAGATTTCCACTGAAGATGTCAAGGCTGCATTTGCTCCTTTTGGGAAAATCTCGTAAGTTTTATTGTCTGTAAAAGTGATTTCTTTACATGTGCATTGCAAAGATTTTAATGCTTCACTGTTACTGTTGTGATTTTTTTCTTATGTCCTGTAATGTATAGGTACGCTATGATAGGTAATCTTATTTTCTGACATAGCCGTCATATGACCATGTTTACATGCATAAAATTAGGGTATTAACAATAAAGTTAATTTTATATGAAAAAGAAACTGATACACCCCTCACTTACATTAATATATAATTGGGTAGTTCAGGAGTTGTTTAGTGAATGCATTTAAAGGCCATAAATCGGTTGATGCTTTTTCTTTAAGAAAATGTAATTTTTTTTGGAGTTCCTGTAATGTAACCTGTCAGTCAATGTCAAGGTGGACAACCGTGTAGGTCTGATCACACCAAAAATGCAAAATTATAAGCTGGTAAAAGCATACACTGGTCAGATTGGTTGAAGTTAGCAGAGATTTTACGAGACGGGGCAAATGTTCATTGGAGGCCAGGAAGAACCTCTCCTTTGCATGGAGAGGCCCTGGGTGCAGGAGACAAGGTAACTTTTATGGTAGTTGATGCCTGTACCTTTTTGAAGATGGAGAAGAGTCACCCAGATATTAAATGTTAGTTTTCTCTTATTTTAACATCTTCTGGGAAGGTGGGTTAAAAATAGAGGTTTAGGTTACCAATTGTCCTGGATATATTTTTTTAATTGTTCAGAGTTTTAAGTGTTTAGCAAATGTAATGCTTCTGTATCTTAAAATGCTTTTTCTTACAAAACACCCTAAATCTATTCATGTAAACATAGTTTTATATTAGGGGTACCTTTTACTTCATATATATATATATATATATATATATATATATATATATATATATATATATATATATACACACACACACACACATTTATTATTTATTTTTTTTTTAATGCTTAAATATTTGAATGACATCTTGTAAAATATTCGAGCATCAACACAATTCCAGTGAGGTCGATTTGGTTTTTGCATCTTTCTATGACTCAGATGTCACTTTAAGCCCCTTTCATGCTTTTATATGCGCATGTAGGGTGTGGTAAGTAAACTGTGCAGTCTGTCAAGAACATGTAAGCTGTGTGTATGAACCTGAACCGCTTTTAGTTGTGCATCTCAGTGAAGTAATAGCACTTTGGTTATTTTACAGAAATGCTCATAGGATTGGACAGGAGCTTGAAGGCTAACAGCAAGGAACTGTGCACTCTGGAGACTCAGATGTAGTTTTTTTTCTCTATTTATTCCATTTTTTCCATGTCTTCATTTGTAGATACCATGTATTAACATGATATAGCTTAGATTAACAAACTCCAATATTCAGTGTATTCCTCTAAATCTATGTTTAAATTGTCTCGTTTTGATTTGCGTAGTGTTGTTTTAGTGCAATGATCCTCTTCCAAAATTTCTGAAAATGTCAATTTCTCAAAATTTACAGCTCCCCAAACTCCATACTCCATTTTGGTGGTAAAGAATTGACCTGGAAAAATAAAGAAATCTGTTAACAGGCCATGTATGCCATTTAATTCCTTTTTTCTCTTCTGATATTTTCTATATATTTCTATCTGTAGGAAGAGCACCCACAGCAGATTTTAAGAATGCATGGTAATCCATATTCGTTCCTATGTGAATATTAATCACTAGCCTACTGTTGTGAGGATTGAGCAAAAAATGGTGCTCTACTGGTAAAGATCCATTAATAAATCTGAAATAGTTTAAACAGTACTGTAGGCTGCATGTATTTGTATTTTCGTTTTGTTTCGTTTTGTTTTCAAGTGTTGCTTTGCAGTTATGTATCGAGTCAGTGCTCAGTACAAGGCCATGATAGCTAACATACCTTAATGTACGACAGAAATGAGCATTCACAGTTTAGTGTGTTTTTGCGTGGTTCCTTTTAATTTGAAGATGTCAATTATGAAGTGCGCTGAAACTGTTTTCACATTTCCTCCTAGAGATGCTCGTGTTGTGAAGGACATGACGACTGGCAAATCAAAGGGGTATGGATTTGTGTCCTTCTACAACAAACTGGTAAGGCTTCAGTGCAAGAACACAGACTGAAGGTTATGTAAAATTCTTTTTTTATTCTATTTGAAGGCTCTTTCTGGAAAAAAAAAAGAATTATTTGCGTTTTAAAAATGTAGTTACAACCAAACTAGCAACATAGTTTCCTCATTATCATGGCAAGATTAAATATCCATTATAACAGTGTTTTCTCAAATGATTGTGGCCACAAAGAAGTTAAATGGGTTTTTTTAAACTCAGAAGGGTAACTGTGTTCGATTTGGGTTCATAGGATGCAGAAAATGCCATCATCCACATGGCGGGTCAGTGGCTCGGAGGACGCCAGATCAGGACTAACTGGGCAACACGTAAACCCCCAGTTCCTAAAAGTGTTCTGGACAGTGAGTATTTATAGATACAGTCTTTTAAAAGTAGTTGTTGTTGTTGTTGTTGTTGTTGTTGTTGTTATTATTATGATTAGAAAGCTCATTTTGCCTTGAAAGTTAACAAAAAAGTTATTTCTAAGTAGACTACCTAGTTACACATAGTGTAAATGTATTTGATTACAGTGTGCTGTTTGTTGTTTTTGTCTCAGATAGCTCAAAGCAGCTGAGATTTGATGATGTCGTGACTCAGTCCAGTCCACAGAACTGTACAGTGTACTGTGGGGGGATCCAGTCCGGACTATCAGGCAAGTTTCATACCCTCGAGATGCAAATGTTTTACTGTGGGATCTCCTTATAGTAGCACTTTTACTACCTCAGAGTTAAGACCCATACAGATTAACCCCTTTTCTCTGTCTTATTCCTTCAGAACATTTAATGCGACAGACCTTCTCGCCATTTGGTCAAATAATGGAAGTCAGGGTTTTCCCAGAAAAAGGATATTCTTTTATCAGGTATTGTCAGAGTCCATTGCAGCATTTATCCTCTAGATGTCAACATGAACACACTGAAAGGCTGTTTTAAACTGATTCATATTTCATACAAATTGTGCAATGTTTACCAACCTATGTTTGAGCATCCTGTATTTTCTGGAAAAAAAAATCATACTTCTGATCTGTTTTTACTTTTAAGGTTTTCCTCGCATGACAGTGCTGCACATGCCATTGTTTCAGTCAATGGTACAACCATTGAGGGTCACACAGTGAAGTGCTACTGGGGCAAGGAGTCCACTGACATGGCAAAGAGTCCACAGCAGGTAGACCGAACACCACCAATGTGACAAAAGATTTAGTGAAATACAAGCAAATTAGGTTTAACAAGCTTCAGTCTGACGGTGCTTCCAGTCAGTTTCTGTTGGAGGAAGTGTTTGATTATTTTTAACTAATCAAAAGCTTTTTCAGCCTAACGATGCTTAATTTTCTCTGTAGACAGAAACATGATCATACCAACTTGGTTAACTCCCTGTGGTGTTAGGAGTAGAGCTTTGAATTAGAAGAAAACATTTTTTGTCACATTTTTATTCAATGTTTGCATTATCTGGGACTTCTCTTGAACATGGATGTAAAATCTGATGGGGGCATTTTAGATAATAACTTTTTTTTCTTTTCCTTTTAATGTCACTTAGTTTGACTACAGTCAGTGGGGACAGTGGAACCAAGTTTATGGAAATCCACAACAGCAGTACGGGCAGTATGTGACCAATGGGTGGCAAGTTCCTTCGTACAGCGTGTACGGCCAGACGTGGAATCAGCAGGGATTCGGAGTAGAGTGAGTTTCACACTGTATCATCTATTCAAATAAATATTAAGTGTTAATAGTTAATTACAAGCTCGTAGGAGCTTTAAGGTTCTGTGTCCTGAAGGACGTTAACTTGACCACTCTTGTCACTCTTACAATATTGACATGTGACCCACTAATCATATCTGTGGGATCCTTGCAGGCAGTCACAGTCATCAGCCTGGATGGGTGGCTTTGGATCTCCATCAACTCAGGCAGCTGCCCCTCCTGGTGCATTCACATCCAACATGGCCAATTTCAGCATGGGTGGCTATCAAACTCAGTAAGATGGCCCAAGTGGAACAACAAGGGAACACAGCACTCTTTGATCTGGACAGCTTTATGGTAACAGGAGAGCAAGGGCCATATTCACAAAGCCTTTGTAGATAAAAGCTGCTCCTAAGCAACCAGTTTAACTGTTGTGTTATAAATTACATCCATTAAATTCTGAACCTTTAAGTTTATTTGGTGATAACTCAATGTTTAAGGTAAAGTGCTCTCAGACTTCTAAAAGATAACAAAACCACCCATCATTGTTGAATTAGTTGATTATATGTCAATAATTTGAATGCTTGGTCTTATGACATCTTACTTATTTTCAAAAGGAGTTTAATCCTAACAAAGGTGCCACGTGTATGCATGGTGATCTTTGCCTAATCACACTGTCAAATGTTTTTTTTAATGGTAATTATTTAAAACCAACTGACTCATACTCAAAACTCGAGGTTAAAAAAAGAAATACACCAAGAACAGCCAAGACATTTTACAGACCTGAAAGCACATAAAAGCCACGGTGTTACTCCAACAGTTAACTGGAATATGATGAGGTTTTAAATCCTTGGAAACCTCAAATTTCCTGGCATTAACAGTGAACCATCAGACATTAGCAATATCTGCTGTCAGGCCTTGCAGATATGTCTTTAATAAAAATGTAAATGTGTCTTTACTGGTCATGCTAGGGCATTTTCTGTTGTTTTCTATAAAACGGAGCAAAAAGTCTTCATGCAAGGTGATTGTAGTGAAGGTCAGTTTCTAAAGTTGGTATGGTCACAGGAATGCACAGATCAGGCAGTCGATATGATCAGTATGAATGTGTCCAGATTCTACTGAGCTCTACCCTGGCCAGCCACAGCATTCCCTCAAGGAAGTGTACCGACCCGACTGGAACAGGGACACTCCTGTACCAGTCATGGCATAACCCCGCCTAAGTGCCACTAATCAAAATGTCCAAGATGGCTTCAGAATTACTAATGACTCCTTGGATTTACTGCAAAATTGACAACAATCACGATGTTTCTGCTCCACGCCGTTTTGGATGCGTTTGTCGATACTTGTCTGGTTGTTTCTCAGCCTGTGTCTCATGCTTTATTTCTCTTATTGGTTGTATGCCGAGTCAGCGGTGTCCGTTTTCTTCAGTCAAATCTAGTCAAATCTAGAGGAATCAGACTAATTCTTTGTACTGAAGAGGAAAAGAAATAGGATGGCTGGCCAGGTTACCAGGCTACAAGACGGACGTGCTCGATGTCGGTCTGAACTTCCAGTTCATACTCCAGGTACATGCTGGTTGTACTGTGACATGTTCAAAAAAGTTTTGTGGATAGAGGCCCTAAAACAGGGCTGTCCTTACAGTATACACACACGAAGAAACTGTTTATATAAGCAATCATGACTTTGAAGAAGACGTAAGTGGAGTGTGGTATATCCTCGATAGAACTTTCATACAAAGAAATTACACCTACACTGCTCTAAAAGCAAAAATCCACTAGAAAATGTTTATTAACATTAATAAGCAGGTCACATGGACTTTGATGGATTTTAGTTTACACCTTAATGTAGCTGATGAAAATGTAAAAACTGCTGAGCCTCCAGACTTGGTGAAGGTAACTGCTGATTGTGAAGCTGGTTTCCCAGAGGAAGACTGACTTTTGAGTGTTTTGCTCTTTGTTCCTACTTAATAACCTCGGCTAGATTGACATCACTTTCAAGTCTTTGTCTGGTTTGCTTAACAATCTCAAACTTAATTTCAACTCAAAACCAGCCCTTACTCAACTTATGGCATTGTTTTTTTTTTTTTTTTTTAAAGTTGTATAGAATTATAGAAAAGTTCATTAAAACGGCAGTTAATTTTTCTGCGCCTTTAGTACAATAATTTTCAAATTTAACATTTTGTTAATTCACAGGACAATTATTTTAAAAAAGATGAATGACTGGTTAATTATGACTAGAGGATTTCTTTAAATAAATCCTGTCATTTGGATTTTATTTATGTACGTGCCATCCTGTACAGTGTTATATACACACCTGAAAAAACCCTCCCATTTGTAGAACAAGATTTGTTTTTCTATTTTTTTTTTATTTTTTTTTTTCTCCTAAAAGCAGGGAGTGTTCAGGAATTTAATTGGGGTCATGTTTGAGTGTAAATATAAGCTATGATCTTGAACCTACATGACACTTAATGTACATACTGTGGGTAGATTATTATGACATTAAAATCCATAATTGAATTTCAGCAATATAATTTATGAGCAAGCCTTATATGATTTGTTAGTAAAGTCAAACCTTTTGAGTTATTTAAAGCAGCTCCTTTTTTCTTTCTTTGTTTTTTGTCCAGCTACATTTCCCCATTTGTATGTGTGTGTGCCATCATCTGAGTGTAGCAGGAAGCAGATGACGTGTCGGCCTGAACTGCACGTTTGTGACATGTTGCTTAAAATATTGACTGTAATGGCAATTTGCTTTTATGTCATAATTTGAACAACATAAGTGGTGTTTAATAATACATGATGAAAGCAGTTTTCCATTTCATGGAGATAACGACTCAAGTACCTTCAAATAAAGAAACATTTGTACCTCGTTGTTTATTACATTTATTAGTTATTAAGTGGTGCTCTGCAGAAGGTAAAACTTACATTCACTGCCCAACTGCGTTGTTCTACTAGACACAGGACAAATTACATTTTAACATATAAACTTGTCTTCTAAAGGTTGTTCTGAATGTTAGATACACAAGGCAATATGGTGAAATACAAACTAGTTTTGAGGCAGATAGCTGTGACGAACATCAATATTAAATGACTAAAGCAAAGCGACGTGTACGTCAGGTGGCTATGCGTTGCTTATTAATTTATAATAAGCAATTTCTGTCACCTACTGATATATTTATATATTACAGTACTAGTAATACATTGATTTACATTTGAATCACAACATTGTCATAAATAACTGAGCGTCGCCTTCGATTAAATTAACTATTGTGCAGTCAGCAAAAGCTTTCAAAAACATTTATACAGAATTTACACTTTTTTTTTCTAGTTGATTTAAAGTTATTGTTTTTTAAGACTTGGAATAATAAAAGTTTTGTCACATGTAGGAGCGTTACAGATGCAGTGTTTGCTTTGAGAATGTTGATGGAGAGGAACTGGGAAGGTCAGAGAGAGCTGCACAGTCTTTGTAGATTTATGGGACGTGTATGATAGGAACTGAGGAAATGTGGTAGCACCTGAGAACGTCTAAGGTGGCAGAAGAATGCAGGACGTGTATGAGGGCACCACACGAGCAGTGAGTTGTGCAGTAGACGTAACAGATGGCTTTCAGGTGAAAGTGAGATCAACGCAGAGCCCCTTCTTGTTTACCATGGTGATGGATAGTGTGACGGATGAGGTCTGACAGGAGTTGCCGCAGACCGGGATGTTGGTGGATGACAATGTGGTTTGTAGTGAGAGTTGCAAGCAGGTGGAAAGGAGCCAGTATGACGAGGTTGGGAGGAGTAGAAGTGAAGAAGGTGCTGGGTTTATTTAATTGGGCTACAACTGTGAAGAGCATTGGGGAGAGCGGAAAAGAGGCGGCGAGAGTCTGGAGTTATCTGGGATTGAAGAATAGCAGTGAAAAAGAAGGTAAATGTTTATAAGACGATGGAGAGACCAGACCTTCTCCATGCTTTGAAGATGCCAGCACTGGCCAAGAGACAGGAAGCAGAGCTGGAGGTGGCAGAGATTAAATGGTGAGATTTGTTTTCTTTCGGGAGCGATGAGGATAGATGAGATTAAAAACAAGCACATCTGAGGAACAGCCAGGGTTAGATGACTTTGAGAGACACCAAGAGAACATGAATACAATGGCAGGAAGGATGCTGGAGATGGTTGGTTGGTGTGACGGAGGAAGATAGAGTTGACAGGGAAAGATGGAAACAGGTAATCCACTGCTGTGGGCCCTAAAGAAAAAAGATGAAAGAAGAAGATCGCTTTGATGTTAAATATGAGCGTGTGAGTGTATATGAAGACAATCTGTGACTGTTTCTTGAAGGTCAATCACATATGAGAGTTGTTGTGGAGCGCCGGTTTTCTGGATGACATCTCAGGTTTTGTTGCTCTGTCAACACAAACCAGGACACGACGACCTGAGCCAGATTCATCACTTTTGACATGGTGAAATGAAAGCAAGTCATTCTGTATTTAAAAAGATAAAAACAAGGAATTAATGAGACGGTCTTGTGGTTGTATGTTCCACTGACGTGGTCAGTGAAGCCTCCATGCTGAAGAACTGTCATACTTACATCATCACAGGTTGTAGACGCTTTCTCCGCCTGTTTTTGCCCAGTAGCTTTTTCTTGTAATGCAAGTTTGTGCATAATCAGCTTGATTTTGGATGTGATGTTTTCCACAGAAGTTTCAATGTGGACAACCTGTCTGGCCAGACTGTGATTGAAAAAGAAAGGTAATGGTCAAACAACAAAAAAGTTTGTTTTCCTTTGAAATTACAATAAAATGTCCTGTTTGGCGGTTTGCCTACCCTAGAAACTGCTCCGGATCAACAAAGGTTTGGCTCGGGAGGCTCTTCGGCTCCTTCGATGTGACAGGAGGTTTGTCCAGCGACTCTGCCTGATAATTCTTTCCCAGATTGTTGAGTTCAGCATTAAGAGCATCCTGATAGAAAGACAACAGCTGCAGTCAAAACATCTTTTTCATTTTCCCCATACTTCATATATGTACTGTATTTGATTCTGTTTAAAATAAAGAGGTTTAAAAAAAGTTTAAAAAAAATAAATTATTGGTATCTTTTAAGTTAGGTAAATTACAAACCCTTTTTTCTTCCAACTCAATTTTCATCCTCTCTTGTTCATCGGCGTCTAGAATTTGGTTACCGTCTCGGTCGAACTGCGAGAAGGCAGCAGATATTTCGTGATCACCGTGTCCCATCCTGCAAAACCGCCAGAGTAGGGAGGTTGTGTTTAACACTTAAGTCATCACGTGGACTTTCTCTTCAAATCTGGCCTCTTACTCTTTAAGAGTTTCTCTGAAGTCCTTGAATTCGATCTCTTTAGATCCCGACTGTAGAGCCTTCTGAACATCCGATATTTTCTCTTTTTTGAGTTTCAACCTCATGAATGTCTTCATGTAGCTCTAAATTGTAAGGGGATAAAATTGTAAGGGGAGAAACATTTTCTATCTTACATTAAATTGATTGATTTTTACCTGTTTGATGATGTCAGTAATCTGCAGCTCATCTTTTTGGGATGACAGTTCCTCCTTAACCACTGAATATGTGTCATTTATGATGGCCAGGAACATGTTCTGAAGGAAAAAGTGATACCTTAGATTTATGATCCTTTTAAAATCGAACGTCTTTTATTGCGGCACTTACCAGGAGCACAAAGAAAACAAAAAACACATAGGTGACAAAGTAGATTGGCCCGAGGACTCTGTTAGCACGGTCGATGGCGTCGTAATCAAAGTCTCCGAGGATGATCCTGAACTGTGTGAAGCTGCAGGAAAAAACACGTGAAAAAGGTTAACTGATGCCCAACCCAGTGGAAACGCGTCCTATTGCGGTTTTCAGCGCTGCTTACATGCACTTCACGAAGGTGCTGAAAGATTCAACCTCTGTCCCGAAGAGTAAATATCCAAGTTGAGCGTAAGCAAAGAAGACGATAAAGAACATGATGGCGAATCCCAGGATGTCTTTGGCGCATCGACCCAGCGTGGTGGAAAGCTGCGTCATGGTCTTATTAAAACTGATGTACTTGAAAATCTGCAGAGCCCAGAAGGAAGCGCACGTTCTTACGTATGGCAGTGGATCAACAAAAAGCATTGATTTGAAAGACACCAGTACCTTGATCCAGGCGAAGAACAGGTTCACAGCATTCATGTTGTTGAACTGCATTTGCCAGAATGCCAGAAATTCAAAATCAGGATAGATGTCAGGCTTTTGTAGCAGTTTTCCAAGCAAGTTGTCTACTTTGATGGTTCGTAAAATATTGAAGATGATGGCAACAAGGGCAAGCTGGAAAAGAAAATATTACTCACGAGCAAGAAAAAACGTGACAAAAGAACAATGACTTAAGGAGGTTCTTTAAATACCAGAATGACTAAAATATCCAGTATGTTCCAGATGCTTTTCAAATAGGAAAACTTGTGAATCCGCAGCTCAAGAATCTCCTCAACAACATAGTACAGGATGAATACACAGAAGACCATCTCGCAGCCAAGGATGAAGTGATCCCAGCGGGTGATGTAGCGGATCAGTTTAACTGTTCTGATCTGGTAGGAAGGGATTGCTCCACCAGTTGCTGGGAATTCAACCACCAACCTGAAAGATGCAGGTCAAACAGGTCAAGCAGTACATGGATACCAACAACCAGAAGCTGCTGCTGTTGGCGAGGCTCCTCACCTGATGACGCAGAACATGTTGATGTTTGCGTTGTAGGTGGAGAAGTCGACGAAGACTGCTCTGGTTCCTCGGTCCAGCCAAAGGTTGTCCATCAATTCCTTCACTATGTCGGCACTCTCCTCTTTGGTCCGATTCAGATCTTGATAGTATCCCGCCCCACTGTAGGTAGTTAGCAACCCCCAGTAGGAGGAACCTGTGATCTCTTTCTCTGTGTGGTAGGTCCATCTGCAGAGGAGGACAGGAACATAACATGTTGCTGCTGCACTTCCTCTACTGATAGTTAAAAAAGTATTTTCTACAGCAGTAGTGAAAAGCTTACGCTGTGCCGTTGATGAGGCCGAAGCTTACGTCGTCCTCCTTCTTTTCATTATAAACATCAAAACATCCCATGATCTCATCTTTAAAGTCCTGGTGGACTTTGCAGGAGTTGTTCTTGATCTTGATCTGCCTCATCCTGGGAACTCCGAGCAGCATGTTCTCATAGTAGATGAAAGACTGGTCTCCACTGTCAACGGACTGGTTATTGTACCATTTTGTCCAGTACAGACCATCCAGTAGTGGACCTTGGGCATACTGTTCAGACGTAAAGAGAGTGGACGCAGTATGATTCGATGCAGAATGAAGACGCTATGTACATACAGTGCTGTGTATTCTCATTTTGTTTGGATACAAAAGGCAAATAAGGAGTGAAACTCACAGTCCAGAAGTCGGCCATGGTGCTAATGGACTGAAACTTAACTCCCGTTTCCCCGTCTGAATTCACAAACAGGTCTGTCATGGCTTTAGTGAAATAGTAGGTGCTTGAGCTGGTCATGCCATACGTCACTGAAAGAATGTAAACGTAATCACAGTTTTAACACCTGGTCAGTGGCTCTCATCTGGCTTTGCTCAGGCGCAGCTCTAAATGATGCTCCATTCAGAGGACCAAGATAAGAAAGAAGCAGACACGCTCATCCAGGGCCACACTGAAGACTTTGTTTCTGTCCCTGCTGCAGTCGAACCGGTCCAGATTAGGGGCTGTTGTTTGTTTGAAGAGAGTGCAAGCTGGCATGACGCAAATAGCCTCATCAAACAATGTAAATCTAACCCAGACAAAGCAACAAAAGATGTGGCCAAATGCTCTTATCGCTAAAAGCCAAAAGAGCAGTGCTGGAGTGCCTTTCACTTCTAAAGCTCCGCTGGACAAAGGCTTTTAGGCAGAGATGGGAGGGCGTTTGAGGTAGGCAGCAAAGCGAAGGGGAAGGCCTGAGTGGCGAGGGCTCTTACATCCTGTCACATGGTTATCGCTTCACAGTTACCAGAATTTCAGGTATTTAATATTTGTAAAAATTGTTTTATATGTGTTTAAATGAAGAAAGAAACACAGAAACCAAATATGTAATTCATAAACGAAACCAACTTTAGACATTTAGTGTTCACCATAATTACAGACACACAAATAATCTTAAAAATAATAACAATCAGAACTTACTTAATGATCCTAGAATACTAATACTTAACCCTTTCATGTCTGACATATGAAAAAAGTCACAGAAATGTGTTTGTTATATGTTGAAATGAAAAACACCACCAATTTTGTTTTCAAAACAGATTCTAAATGATATTATTTTGCATCATGAATACATAGGGTAATTGCATGTATTTTCTTTATGTTTTTAATGTTATTACTATTGTATAAAACAAACAAAATTATTTTCTTCATTATAAATGCTAACAAATTTTTACACATGTTAGTAACAATGTTTTAAATGCTGATATGAAAACTCATTAATCTAAAAAAGATTAAATCACCATCCAGGGACAAAAGCAACACAGCATCAAGTTTTTTTAGTAAAAGCGTCCAGCTGATTAATTGTGGACGAACGAGCAGAACGACTGCTCATTTAAAACATCTGGCACATTTAAAACGAAATAAAGTTTATGACTGTGATCTGCCGAATTAATAAACAAGCAATATTTAATTTTCCAAACTGCAGTAGCTCTTCTTTGTAATTTCCAAACTCTTGCGATTGATGAAAGAGTGAGTGACGTGAATCAGAAATAAACAGGACCCTGATCCAACTTTTCTGAAGAAAACACTGGCCTCATCACATTCAAAATGAAAAAACGGTGCTTTTGGTGTTCTATCTTTGCATTACTTACACCTGAGCTTAGGCTTTAAATCATTGCATTTGTTAACATAAAAAGACGCATTTTAAGATACGTGTGGGACACTTACAGATACAAATGTCCACCAGGAACACCAGGTAGACCAATAACTCCCGTATGGTTGTTCGGACAAACTTTTCCCGGTTGTTGGAGACGTTTTCGGTCAATGCTGTGCCCCACAAGCCTAAAGAAAATGTCAAACTCAGTTAGGTTAAAATATACACTTAGTTGTTCTGTGAATTAAATAAGCAGCAGAAAGTTACTGAGATCATTTTCCAACTAAAATGCTTATCTGACTTATTTATCTCTTATTAAAGAGGAGTTTAACTTCCACAACAGCTTGATTTGTGATGATATGATTGTATTTTTTGTTCTTTAATAAGAGCTGTTATGCAGAATGTAACTTTGACCCCTAAATGATAAAAATGTGTTCCTACCTTTGATAAGGGAGCAGCAGCTTCGTCTTTTCTTTATCACACTTTGGTCAGGGGATGGCGGTTCCTCTGAGAACCGGCCAGGCGTGTCAGCTTTGTACATGTCATCCATGGAACCCTGGAAGAGAGCCTGGGGGCTGTAGATGGTGCTGACAACTCGGGGTAGGGGTGGTGGGGACCGGCAGTAGCCGTGATTCACCCAGGCCCCATTACCCACGCTCTCCAGCTCGCACTCCACTTCCCCGCTCAGGTGGCTCTCAGCCCGGTTGTTCAAGCACTTCATGCTGCGAGACGTGCGTTTCTCTGTGTGAACTGCTGGTCCTTTAATCAGAGCGGAAGGTGAGGCCAAGCAGCGTCTGCAGCTTTTGAGCACCTGCTGCAGGGATGCTTATAAAGATGGGATGGCCTAACCTCAGTGAGGGAGGAGCAGTCCTCAGGCTGTGACACAGCTGGACTGTGGCGTTAGAGCGGCACAGCATTGACATACTGGCTTTAGGCTCTGATTCGTGCTGGATAACAGTTCTAGAAACCTTTTCAGGCTGTTTGATAAAATAGCACGAAAGAAGAAAACATAATGTGAAAGCAGGTGATGCTGCTCTTTCCCTCAGATTCTTACATCAAACAGGAGACAAAAAGTTCAAGTTTAAAAAAACTCACTGGAAGTCACTGGAAATGTTTTATTGCCAAATAATTCAGCTGTTGGAAGACATTGTAGTTTGCCGAAGCGTCTCTTTTACTCTCATGCAGAGAAGGGTCTTGTCGCTATTGAATAACAACGCATCCATTGACATATTGAGGAAATCAATTAATTGCATGTCAATTAAATTCTCTGTCACCAAGTGTTCACTTGTGGCCGAATTAACGAGGAGCGTAATTGGCGTGTCAGTGACAGTCTCTGCCTCATTACCTTTACGCACTTTTGACATTGACTATTCTTTCCTGGCATGCCAACTGTCAGAGCGTTTATTAGGTATTCAAACATGTAATGTGGTATATGAACCATTATGACCATCTGTATTAGTGTTCATTAGTTTCGTCTCTTGTGCCAGCCCCCCACACACACACAAGTGTTTTAGGCCCATGTCTGTTATGGGTTTAGTAAGTTATCGCACCTATTTCTGGATTGTGTTAAGCAAAGTGGGAAATGATTCAAACTAAATAATGCAAGTAATACTAAATACTGTCAGCCAATTGGACCGCAGGCTGAATGTATGATCTCTTAGATGTTACGGCGGCACACTGCTGTCCATGTCCTCTATACGGCAGATAGAGTTTGGGCGTTCATGCTCCACAGACTCCGAACAGAGCGATTACACACAGCCATTAGTGCACAATGGAGTTTAATTTCTGCTCCCCTGCCGAAGCCATGCAGGGATCTGGCACACAGGCTTCCTTAATCTGCTGTGGCTTGTGCCACCTTTCAAACTTACTCAAATCTGTGACGATCACTTTTCAGTGGCCGGTGATGGTCATTTAGATCTGCAGCCTGGTGGCTCCAACAGTCGGCAGTCAAATGGCATCCTGGTTTATCCGTTACGCTTGTGCTTGGACAATTAAATGTGAACAATGCTTTAAAAGTCCCGAATGTTTGAATAGAGTAGTACCTGCACGGTAAACTACCTAATTTATTGTGCTGTGTCCTAAAATAGTTAATTTCAAATAAATTAGTATTTTTGTTCCACTAATGACGTAAGAGCGTGTTATCTCAAAGCGCAGGAACTCTGGACAAAAGGGTTGTTTATTCTCAGGAACCATTTAAGCAAAGCTACATAAAACAGAGAGAAAACACATGATGCATGGAGGGTCAAATTGTGAGTGTTGAAAAATATATATATATATATGTATGTATTTCTGAAGCCACCGTTATCAGTTTATTGTTGCACAATAAAATACAGTAGAAAATAGAGCAAAAGAGAGACGTTTTCATATAAAATTATTTTATTTATGATGTAAAACTATAATTAACAAAATAGAGGTCTGTGGAAAAAAAAATATTTTTCAACTCTACAGACATGCACTTACAAAGGAGTTCAGTCTTTAACTATTCAATTAAAACCACAATGATTTTCTCAGAATCCATTGAGCATTGCACAACATTTTTGGCCATATTAAAATAACCGATAAAAATACACCATACCTTGTATTTTCCACCTCAATCTAACGTTCGTTGTAACGACACTACATTTTTTTATCTTCACCACTGTACTTTGAACAAAATTTTGCTCAACATTACTGAATTTGCTAGTAAAAACAAAATAAAAGACTTCACATTGAAACAGAAGCCTCTCTCTTATTGTCATACAAGGACTAAATAAATACAAAATTAAAATAATGCAATACAAATGTATTTACTGTCTCCCAGATTGGAGGAAAAATGTTGACACGGTCATCAACGTTTAACATGACTGATTGTCTGCCAGACAGCAGCAGTTTATGTGTGAACCTGGTTGCCATCAAACTGATAAGAGAAGGACGAATGGATGTACTCCTGTTCCGTAGGATGGTCGTACCTCATGAGGCAGGAGTAGTCTTCAGGCTGCACATCAAACTGCAGGTCCACCCACTGCCTGTGAGGAGCAGTGTGCCTCCTGGCGTCTGTCAGGATCCGGCTGAGGGCCATGATGTAACTGAGGGCCATCTGCAGGGTTTCATACTTGGATAGTTTTTTGTCCTGACCCCACTGCGGCACCACCTTCCGTAGGCGGTCAAAGGCTGTGTTCAGGCCCTGCATCCTCTTCCTCTCTCTGGCATTGGCAGCCATCCGTCGCCTAGTGGCAGTCTCATACTTCTCAGGGCTCTTGGAGTCCGGCTCCGAGGACTCGGATCCAGAGTCAGTGCAGCTGGGCCGACGGGACTTCATGGCTTTTGGCTGAAGAGTCAAACCAGTCTGTGATGTGAGACCAGGCCAGCCGACGTATCAGACAAGCTCCCAGTGTCAGCTTCAAGGTTCTCCAGAGGTTCCTCTGTGTTACAGTCTTGATCGGGTCTGAAGGTGCAGATACTGGACAATGTGAAGAGTCCAAGGTGTCTGTGAGGCTCAAGACAGCGAGGAAGCAGCTTTTATAAGACAGAGAGGATGAACAGGTGGCAGCAGGTGGAGTTGCCACCCCCACCCCTTCCTCAATATTACTCTTGGAGAAACACACCCATACAGACTCATAAACACCCACACCCACTCCCAACACACACACACACACACACACACTCACACATGCACTTACACACACACACCAACACAAACAAACACATACACACAAACAAAACCTTAATGAAATTCCAATTATCTTGGGCTGGCCTATCTGGCCTCGCTTCACTCAGAGCCATGTGTCACAAACACCAAAAGTCTACCATCTGGTGGCTCCACTCACCAAGGCTGATGGGGCAAACAAACATTTAAAGCCTAAAACAGAAGAAAATTTACACTTAAAAAAAAAAAAAAAAGACTCATAATTACGTATGAAGGTCTCAACTCATGACCGAACTTTAAATGAAACAAAATTCTCACAAATACATTTTAATAAATAAATAGAACTTCATTAGGAAACTAATTTAAATGTTAAATATCTTTTTACAAATAAACGTACAAATCCCACATTTGATCCTGCTCCCCTGATATAGTTTATGCTCATCCATTAATCAATATTTTATTATATCAACGTTATCTCCCTCAATTATTTATTATTTAGTGTTTTTCTTCTTAAATTTATGATTCTAATATTGTTACATTTAGTTGGCATGAGTGTTCAGTAATAAAACAGTGGTCAGTTTTACTATTTAGAAAGGGAAAGCACCTTTGCTTTAAAGCTATTGAAGTGGATTTAGTTATGTACCAGAAGACATCAGAAATTAATCTCTCAGCCCTCATGTGATGATCACCATAATCTGAGATTAGCCTGAGGCAACAAAAGTGTAAGTGAGGCCCGTAACCTGAGGGTTTTTACCAGCACGTCAGAGGATTATGGCTTTCAAACAATACGGACCAAGATGGTGTCAAGATTACTGCACCGTGTACAGTGTGGGGAGCAGAAACGTCTAATTAAATATCACAACCCCTTCAAGGCTGTTGATGAGTCACACTTCCGAGGATGCATTATTGTTCCTTATGTACTTGGTGCCGCATGAGAAATAAATAATTGATCTGCTAAGTCGCCTGAAAAGTAATTTGTCTGCCTGTCCCCCCCATCTGCTCGCACAATCCTGTAATTTAGAAGGTTACTCTGACACATGCAAGGAAACACTATTATTATGTTCACCAACAAACATTCATTTGCTAGTTCCTCACATTATAGTGTCATTTGAACTTAAATATTGTGGTGTTGTACCTCTTTATACTTCTGCCATTTGGAGAAAGAAACCTGTTCTGAGCTATATAAATATATAATATACTTTAAATCAAGGTAGTTGTTTTTTTTTTTAAACAAACCTGCAACAACAGTCTATGACTACAGTTATCTTTTAACACATTACCATATACATCAAAGCTTTAACTCGAGTCACCTGTTAAATACAGGTAATGTGTTGTGATGGAATTGCTGTTTTTGTATTTGTCTAAATGTGCTGATTCTTGTTGTTGTACATGCAGCTCCCGTCAGTGCGTATTGACAGACTCCAGGCTTGGCTGTAGAGGCAGGTTATGAATGATTAATCACCGTCAGACGCCCAGAATAATGCCCGTCTCTGGTACTGGGTCATGCACACAAGCTGATGCTGTCTGGTCATTTTGAGATTGACTGGTTAGCTGTGCAGTTAGGCATATAATCCCATCTACCAGTTGGTTCATTTATTACAGATTGATGTAGTTTGCCAGCTGCTGCTTGTCTTCTCTCAGGGCTCTCACGTGCTTTTTTTCTGTTTAAACACCCTCACATGATTGGCTTGTCTGAGCACCGGTGGCCCTCTGTCAAAAGCCATATGTCACAGCTGAAGAGCGGCCGGTCTGCTCCGATATAAACTCGCACCCTCGTAAATCCACATCTCCGTATGGCAAAATGGAGATTAAGGCACAAAAGCGTATGTTTCAGCCCAAGAGAAAGTGTAAAGGAAACATTCACTCCACAGTTGTGGATTGACTTAATAAATCTCATTATCGTCACAAGATTGTTTAAACGAGCAGAGAGAAAATGCTCACATGCGCTTTTATTTTAAGAACATTTGTCCTGCATGAGTTGGAACACTTTGAGACCAAAAACAAATATATCCTTATATTGATATTGATATGAAATGAAAAATGCAAAATACAATTTGAATGCTGAATATATTTTACAAAAAAATTAGTGTAATGGATCAACAAAACATAAATAATCAAAACAAATAAACAACTTCTAAAACACCCATTCAAAGCTTTGATTTTTACTTGTCAGCACACAGCGCAGTTAACAAGTAGGTCTGGCAGCTGGTCAGATAGGGCTTAGAGTCTAATTAGGTCAAGGAAGGTGAATGGAATTTTATGCCTATTTGAACTCTCATTATCTCTAATTGGACTGATTAGCAATGCCTAATTGGCTTCTGAGTTCTCCTATTAGTTGTGAATTTGGCATCCGACTCTGGTTGCTGCGCTGTCAAAACAAGCTGCAGAAACCGCTATATAAATTATGTTAGCGTTCAAACGTATTAATCATCATCAAATGGGATTGACCCCTGAAGCGCTGGAGAATGATATGATGTGCAGTGCAAAGCGCTCGAAGCAGATCAAAGGTTTCACTCGCGTGAATAAATAAAACTTTATTCTGAGGCAGACAAAACTATTTTACAATGTGCAACTTTACATCAGTTGGATATGTGCTTTCAAATTTTTCTGCAATATGTTTTCAAACTGACTTGAATTTATTAGATTAAAGTTTCTGGAGGTTCAGGGATAACCTCTGCATGATGTATTATGAAAAAAAAGAAGCTCTAAGGTCTTTCCGAACGGGGTGACTTATTCCACTGATAACATAAACCGAAATACAAATGTATTCACTTAGATAAATATTAATCAATATAAAGATTCATTAACTCAAAAAAACAACAACAAACAAACAAAAAAACAGATAGTGTTTTTTTTTTTTCTGTGACAAGAAGATGGAGGTCGAACAATTTAGGAGTACTACAAGATAAAACTACGGTGACGGTTTTCACTTCAGCAAGACAGGAGTGTCTTCAGAGAAACTTTGAGAATGTCCTGGAGTGACCACGTGTTGTATCCCGGGAGAAACTTTGCAGTTGTTTTGGAGTCAAAGTCTCCAGCCAACGTGGCTGAGAGTAAACTCTTCAACACAGAAGCATGAGAGAAACTTCCAAAGGAACGGTGTGTGACCTTGGTCTCATCTGTCCAGAAGACATGGTTCCAGACTTCTTGTGGTTTGCTCAGATGCAGTTTTGGTTTTATTTTTTTTTTTTAACAGAGAAGAGGCTTTCTCCCTTTCAACCCTCCCAACCCTTTCAATTAAACCCTTCCCCTTCTGTCTTTCTAATTATGCTGACATGGACTTTAACGTTTTACCTGCTTAGTTAGGGCTGTAGTGTCTGAGATGGAGCTCTCGTCTTGTTTTCCCGTTTTTCTCTAAGCACTGGATAGTGTGACATTAAGATAAATCTGCTTCAGCATCCACTCGTGGGAAGATTGGTGAACTATTTTGAATGCTTGCTTAAATAATCTTTCTCAGTACAGAGCTTTGAAATCAAAAATGGTTTGGAAATGGTTTTAAAATCCATTCCAGGTTCATTTGCAGCAGCAATCACTTTTGTCTTTGCCTTGTGGCATTGTGTTTACACACTCACACATGGACTGGTGACTTGTCTTGTGCAGGGTGTGTCCTGCCCACCTGCCCCCCCAAATGACTCTCCAACACCCTCTAGTTTGAAGATTTTGGCAGATGTTCTGTCTACTTGTTATGTAAAGTTTAAAAGAAACTACTTCTACCAATGCAGCATGTGTAATTTGCAGTAAAAGTAAGCCAGAACCGCTTATAGAACATGTTTAACAATTAAGAGCAGATATTATCATCAACATTTAGCAAACTTGTCCTCACAGCTACGAATGATATTGAAAACAAATATGAATAATTCAAACCTATCAGAAAGCAACCCCACCAGTGGCTCATGAGCTAAGACTTTTGCAAATCTGTAAAACACCCTTCATACGACTTGAGTAAATAGGAATGGTGACAAACCCTCTATCGGTGCTGACAGCTTTTAGATATTAAATCTTTGCCTTACTAACTTGAATGCAACACTTCAAATGCATCACACAAAATCTTGTCTGTTAATCATTTTCCCTCTATAGTTTCGACCTCAGGAAGGTCACAGAATGTGCTGAAAGGCCTCTGAGGGCCCCTGTGCTCACAGCTCCTCGCTCTCCAGCCTGGCCTCGGGAGGGGAGGTGGCGAACAGGATGGGGCTGGTATCTGATGTGGGAAAAGTTGACTTAATGTCGAGCCCCTGGCCTGTCAGAGCGGCGTAGCGGCTGCCTGTCCGTGGAGCTTTCCTCATGGGTGGTGGGATGCTCTGATGCCACTGTGCTGAAGATGCAGCAGAAGGCCTATATTACTATAGACAGGGACAGAGGGGACTTCTTAATAAAGCTAAAAAAAACTACGTAGCTGTATGAGTACATACCATAGATGTCAAGTCTGCAGGTGCAAGATATGATTCCAGCGTCATTTTTTGCTGACACTGTGTACCAGCCAGCATCATCCTTTGTTGTTCCCTGGATAAGGAGACACACATATCCTGTAGCATCCTGGGTCATGCTAAAAAAAGATAATGGAGATTTAAGTCCTATTCCATTCAGATTAAGCTTTTGTGATCTTATTTTATGCAAATGTAGGGAAGGATTTAGATAGGAACAGGGCACTAGAGAGTGGGTATAACATGCAACAAAGGTCATAAAGTGAACCACTAGTTTTATCACATGGGACCACCTGATTTAGTTTTGATGGAAAATTGTTCACAGAGATTTCCAGACCTTCTACTAACCTGATTCTGTCCTTAGCTTTAGTTATGGTCTCATTGTCTTTCTTCCAGTAGATTACTGGAGGAGGCATACCCACCACGCGACACTCCAGCCTCACTGGCGTCCCCTCGGGAATACCCAAGTTCTGGAGTTTCTCCGTGAACAGGGGCGCGTGCTTCATCTCTTTCTCTGGGGTGGAGATGGAATTGGCTGCACTAAAAAATTCTCCTGAATTGCATGCAAGAACACAATTCCTTCTTTGTCACTAAAAAACAAAAACCATGGATTGTGTCCTGTCCTCACCCACAACTTTCAGTTCCAGATTAAAAGAGCTCTGCCCTGCTTTATTGCTTGCAATGCAGGTGTATGTGCCCGCGTCATTCTGGGTCAGGGGATCAATGACCAGGGAATGGATGCCATTCTCCCTCACAAGCATTTTGTGGTAAAGGTCCGGATATATCGGCCTCCCGTTGACCAGCCACATCAGCTCTGGGTTGGGTAGACCACTCACCTGGGAAACAGAAAAGCCTTTGGTGAGGAACAGCTTCAGTCGTTTCTCCGACTGTATCTAATGACAGGTCCTACTACCTACTTTGCAGTCCAGCCTACACAGTTTGCCCTCATTTGCCATCATGTCCCCTGGAGCCTGGAGGAAGTGAGGCCGGAAAAAGCGCTCCTGGGTTTGTTCGCTTTCAACTTCCTGTATACGAGTTCGCACTCTGACGGTATGACAAGGTGAGGACAGCAAGTTACAGGACACAAACGCAAACTGATGCTGATCCATGTCGGTGTTTGTCAGTGACGAACACTGGAAACCTTTTACTTAACATCTTTTTAACATTTACAGTCAGTATAGAAACACGCAACAAAAGCGTGTCCTTGTGTTAATAAATAAAGAAAAAAATCACGTGCAGCTCTTAAGCTGACTGCAAATGCATTAAAGCCCATAAACTGTTCATGCCCTCTCAAAGGTCTGAATGGAGGGACTTCGGCTTAGATATCATGGAAGGCAAAGTGTTACTAAAACATCATTATTGTCACTAAATGGCTGTTCCCCGTGCTGCAGAGGGTTATGCCTACTTCTGTAAATAAAACGTCACACTGACGCCGGCTCACCTCTGGGAGTGAACCAGTGTCAGCTGGTTTCGGGAAGGTCCAGTTTGAACTATCAAGTGACCCGAGCAGCTGATTCGTCCCTAAGAAACATTAGGAACAAATCACAATCGGCTGCAGTGTTAAAAAGAGAAGGGGTTGACAGCAAGAGCGGGAAGTGGAAGTAATACCTGTGGATTAGCTGCCATGATGGTGTAGTTGCCATCGTCGTCACTGGTCGTCGACTCGATGTGCAAAGCGCAGGTCCCATCCCCTTCTCTAATCTTCTTGTAATGGACGTTCTTCCTCAAGATCTGCTTACCATCTTTGAACCAGTACACCTGATGAGAAACACGGATGTACGTGATAAAAGCGAGGCATCAAAGCGAACGTTTGTCCTTTCCTTTATGTACAGCGGAGCTGTTGACCTCTCACCTTTGGAGGTGGGATTCCCACGACTTTACACGAGAAAGTAACAGGCACGCCTTCTATCGCCTTGAAGTTCTTCAGTTTCTTGTCAAATATCGGTGCGATGCATTTTCCAGTGGGGACGTCATCGTGCTTCACCTCATCATCCGACTCCTCGACTGGCGTTCGCTCCAGACGGAACTCGATTTCACTCATCAGTCTTTGCTCAAAACTGGACACTTTGTACTCCTGGAAAAGGAAAACTACTACATAAAAGTAGTTGCAACACTGACGTTTGTGCATGCATCGTGGGTCTTTGTGTTTTTAATAAATCTGCCTGGAAACTGATGACTGCGGCAACATGCACTCACATAGAAATATGATAGTTGTGCAGTATTCAGTACCTGAAACAACATGCATTTGTTTACCATGTTGCAAGATTGATGTTTAGTGACACTCTGTTTCTCAAATCTCAAAACAACAATGTAAATATTAAGACTTTACAACCCCTTTCCAAAACAGTTGGGATGCTGATTTAAAGGTAAATAAAAACACAGCTCCTCCAGCATGGATGGGCCCAAGGAGCTGGGAGCCGCAGCGGATCATTTCAGGACGTTTCCGAGGGGAAGTCCACTGGGACCCGGAGTAAATCGGGCCACAAAGCCGGTAGGCTTGCCTGACTGCAATAGGTCTGTCTGCAGTAGTGGCAGGCCAAGTGACCGCAGGTCCCTGTGGCGCTCGGCTAGTCCTCATTTCAGCTGGCAGCACTTGTCTCAGATGTCGTTTCAGGAGTGACTCTTGAAACTAAGACAGATTTGATAAGAATGAATGCAAAGTCATATTAATTATCGTCATAGGTTAACATAAGCTAAGCCAGCCAGCAACACGGTGTCCCAGCTGGCTTCTGGTTCATTCCAATCCAGGAAAACGAGGCTTCAAAATCACTCTGTATGAGTGAGTCACATACGGGTTTATTCCAGTTCTTCTTATACAGTTTCAGACTGAAAACAGGTGCCGCAGAAATGATCAGTATGAGAAACATAATGTATGTTGTTTAATAATAAAGCACATAAATGTATTCTATTGATAACTTTAAATGACAAACTTGCAAATGAGCATCTATATCATGATTTCATGTAGAGCAAATCAATAAATACAGTTTGTCAAATACAGAAATCAGAGATTTATACATTTTGGTTCCTGGGGCCAATGCCATTGAAGACTAAAGTTAAGTGGAAACCAGTTTTGGATCAAAATTTTATTTAAATGAATTTTCCTAATCAATAGCTGATCATTAAAGAATTCAGATTAACTGAGCTTCATGATTTGCCCTTGCCTAATTTCTTAATGTATGTAATACATATAATCTGTATTTAAAGTTTAAATTGTAGTATTGCCCTTTAGATGCCCATCGGATGGAGAACTGGACTGCGGTCCTACACAAGGGATTTTTGGAATAAAAGTCAGAGTAAATCAACAATCCCACAGAGAGATTGTCAAAAAGGACTGAGATTCTCATGCAAAAGAATGTCAGGGAACGTGTTATATTCCATGAACCCGGGTTCAGGAGGTCTGGTCTACCTGGTTCAGCACACCTGGCTGCCAAAGTCTGAGCACCAATCCCGCTTCCTCCAGTCACAGATCCACACAGCTGAGGTCAGATGATTCATTTCAGCTCTATAGTACTTCCTTGATCACTCGAGGGAAGTAATATATAAGTAGTAAAACTTATCGTAGAGTTTAAAAGGTGTGTACTTTGTTTTCCACCTGTCCGTATTACAGCAGCAGACCCGGGTGACTGACCTACCAGCAGGACACGTATTTCACCCACTGAAAACCTGATATGTTTTAGCTCCTAGGTTCAACATTTGATAAGTTGTCTTTATGCCATTTCGAATTAAACAGAGTTTCAGTAATTTGCACACTAAAACATTCTGTTTGTGTACTTTTTTTTTTTTCCAAAAGTGTCCAACTTTTTTGGAAACTGGGTTGTAAAGAACAGAGTTCATGCAGAGGCATCTGTCTGACGATGTCACTCCTGGCTGGTGAAAAACTGTCCCCCTCCGACCAAACCGAACAAAGACAAGGTCAAAGAGAACACAGATGAAAAGGCGGCCTTAGAAATAAAACTATCTGTAGTTATAAAACGCGTTATGTGACTACTAGTAAGAACTTCTTGTGAACAATTTCATCAGTTGCAAACAGAAAGAAACAAGGTTGTTTGTTTTTTCATTAAATGTAGTTAAATGCAGGCTCTTTTAGAAAAGTCCTTATTTGAATTTACCGGTACAAAAAAGAAAATTGAATTGAAATGGAAATTAAAGCGAAATTAAATTAACAGAATATTTTGAATACATTTGTTTATATAATTCGTGCATGTTATATATTAGTTAAAGGATGCTTGAATGCTTGATTAGAGATATTAACCATTGCATTTAGATAAGTGTATGACAATATCCAAATTTTGTATTCTCAGAGTCTCGGAGACATTATATGAACCCATACAGCCTTGAGCAAAGCAGTTTGGGACGGCAGGATCCTTGTACCTCGTCATAGTTAATGACAGTAGCAGGAATGTTTGGTCCAAGGGCTCTGCTCGCTGTTTTCCCCTTAAAACTCAGCTTCTATGAGAGGATAGGGATGAATGATGAACACCAAAGACACACAAACTGTACCTACAAGCATATAATGATGGAAGGACACAAAAGCAGCTGTTACTGGCATGCATACATGTACTGTTGTTATGCTACGACGACACAGTGACGAATGACCATGAATGATGGCTGAACGCTGCGCTGAAATGAACGGAGTTCATCATTGCATCTGAGGTAATCTGATCGACTGTGCTTTTCTTTTGATTTTTTCATTTGATTCAATGTTTATTGGAAAGGAAAGATTTTGGAATATTTACACATGTACAGCCCAGTTTTCCAAAAAGTCGGATGCTGCATAAAATGTGAATATAAACAGGATTACAATGATTTGAATTGTTTGAGACTTAATAAAGTGAACAAAGAGCAAAATTGACACAAATTGAAATGGAGAATGTTAATATGTTTTTTTTTTATTATTATTATTGTGAATTTGATGCCATCTATGTTAAAAGTAAATAAAAGTGGTCAAACGGGCATATTTATCTCCTCTGCTTCTTATATTAACTTACTGAAAGTGATGGGAAGGCTTGTTTTGAAGGTGATTTCCAGTATTTCTTGTTTCTGGCTGTCAGCTTCTAAGCAGCGGTCAGTTTTGCATTTTATAATGCATAAAGTATTTACAGTGGGTGGCAGCATTGCACTGGATGCAGGCCAGGTTTTCACCTGGACCCTTCAGCTGTGCTGGTGTGATACGAGCAGAGTGTCTGTTGTCAGTGTCTGACTGAAATAAACAAGGCCTTGGCAGCAACACGTGTTGACACGCGTCAGTACCAGTGGTGTCCTCCACATCTACACACCACCAATGCCAAGTATACTACTACTGCATCATCATGGACACTGGTTTCTGAACTGTGTGCTGACAAAAAACTGGACGGTCTATCTGCTTTTTAGCTCAGAATATATGCAGTGTCCATGATTTATAACAGAAAAAAAGAAATAAGTTTGTTTGTTTTATTATCCAACGTGGTCAATTTACTTTACAATTTTCCATTGCTTAATTTTACTCCTAAATTGCTTAAATTATGACAAAAGTTCATCTTGGACAGCGCTATAAAAGAGACTTAACCTGCACACCTACAGGTGAAGCTGTTGAGACAAAGGGTAGATTTTCTTTTGTGAACGTTTTGTGTAATTGTTCCCTTTTAACATCATTTTAAAGTTCTTCTTCAATTCTTTTTGCTGGCATCAAATTCAAAATGAGCACATGTTTCAGCATGTATTTAAATTCTCTGCATTTGACATGATGTTGCTATAGTGTAGTATGAAATAATGAAATTAAACTATTTGAATAACTTTGTGCTCTGTTTTAATTTAAATCTTACCAAAAGCCCGAACTTGTTTAGACACAGGATTGTACATGTCGACATAAAGAAAGCTGGAGACAAGTGAGAATGCACCACAGTCAATGGTTAATATAGATCCTAATCTTCAAAAAAAAAGAAAAGTAGTTCGCAACAGCAGGTTAGCTGAAAATTAGCAATAAAATCTAAGTTGTCTAATATTTAAGTGGGTACGGATGTTACGGATGTTGAAATCAATCAAAGAATCCATTGGACCCACCTTTAGAGCCAAATTTTGTGGAGGTTTTTAATTTCATAAGTGATTCTGTGTGGTGTTCACACATGACTACACCCAGTCAGACAGGAATCAGCAGTCAGAGACTACCTGTTGATGTGCAAAGACTGGAGAGTCATCCTTAGACCGAAGCTTCTTCTCAATGTCACGGAGGAGAATTTCTTTGCTCTCGCGAATGTTTTCAGCTGATGGGAGGCGTGTCTTGGGCACCTTCTTGTGAACTCTGCAGACAGAGAGGGTAAAGATGAAGAAAAAGGCGCAACAGTTCATGGTCTGATGAGCACTGAGGTCTGTTAGTGCAGGCCTACCCTAGTGGAGCTCCCTTTGGCAGGCCCATTGAGTTGGTGGGCTGGCTCGGGGTCAGCGACGGCAGGACGGAGCTGAGGAAGGCCACGGGGTTTTGAATGGGGCTGGGGGTGGAGCTGCTGGAAGTCGGAGAAGAGGCTTGTGGGGGCGACTGAGCTCGCAGCACGCTGTTCAGGAATGGTGCAGACCCTGGTGTGGGAGAGGACACGAGGGACGGAGGGCTGGTGGGGGACTTGAGCACCCTTGTGGGGGAGATCCTGTGTGGAGGGGAGAATGGTGGGAGAGTTGGGGAGCTGGTTGCTGAGGAGTTGAGCTCAGCTGCCAGCTCCTGGAGCAAAGGAACTGGTGATTCTGTTGGGGACGGACTCCTGACTGGTGAGAGGGTCTGAGCTGCTATGAACTCTTTAGGCCGGGCGTAGTTGAAAGTGTGGGAGATGGTGGTGAGATTCATAAGGGAGGCGTGAGTGCTTCTCAGTAGGGCAGTGGGAGATGTGATGTCCTGTAAGGCTGGTGTTGAATCTGTGGGGACTACGCTGAGCTTTGGCATCGGAGGAGGGCAAAATTGGGATGTAGGTGGAGTTCTGGCAAGAGCTGCAGGTGAAAGGTTGAGATGGGAAGTATGGATGGTGCTGCTCTGGCTTACAGGTGCTGGAGCCGGGTTCAGCAGTGGGGCAGGTGGAGGGGAGGTCACCAGGGAGGAGGTCTTCAGCTGAGGAACTAAAGGAGCGGAGCTCAGGAAAGAAGGAGAAGTTTTAAGAACAGGTGAAAAGGTGGCATTGAGTGCTGGAGCAGAGGTCACTGAGGGAGCAGTAGGAGCGGTGGTCAGTGGAGGTGCAGAGTGAGGTATCTGCTGCGGGAAAGTTGGGACCTGAGGGTCCCGTTGCATTCTGGGGGACCACACTGGACCCTCTCGGGAGCTTTGGACTTCGGGTTGGCTCTGGACCTGGAATGGGGGCAGGGACTGAGCCCGGACGTGGGTTTGGGTCTGAGGTTCGGTTTCCTGCTGCTGTTCCATAAGGACCTGGTTGTGCAGAAGTTGGAGCTGAGCTGGGTCCCTGTCAATTAAGTATAAGCAAAGTGAAAGAGCAACCGAAACTATACATGGTAAGGATGAGATAGGGTCAGTGCACTGTTCTCATAAATCCAGTCTATCCAGTAAACCCCAGCAGGAATGAGCCCGAGTCAGCGTGAGGAATACTCTGCCCTTTTATGGACTACCAACAAGTAGCACACAAACAGTACCGTCTAAGCTTCAAACATGTGCAGATCTCTGTATGATCTGGATTCTACTTTTATTTATCATCAGGTTATTGCAGACACTCTTACGGTAAACCATACTGGACTAAATATCTACCTTTGTGGTTTTTAGCTCAGGATGGTATATCAGATATAACAGGAACTAAAGAGAACTAAACAAAATGACATAATAACAGCATTGTCCTAAATGGGTAAATATAAATGCATAGAAGCAAACTTACAAATAAAAATCCTGATCCTTCGGTTTAGAAAGCTGAAAGATCTACATTTGAAGTCTGCGTGCATTCATTTATCAGCTGAAATGATTTAAGCTGCTGTTTGAGCCAGCGCAGAAGGAAACACCCACCTACTCTGCAGTTATGAATACAGCCCATCTACTCTGAAACACTGCTGGATATGGTTTGGGCAGCTGTTATGTAAACTATCAGTCTTGGCATTGATTTTTGTCCCCCTCATACTGCACTATTCCAGATTATATCTTAAAGTAGAGGCCTTTCTAGGATAGCTGTTTGTCTTTTGCTCTACTTACAGTTTGGGTTTAGCCAGAACTGGTGGTGGATCTTTGCTGGTTGATGCCAGATTGAGTTCTTCATCAGAGTCGCTGTATTCATTGCCTTCTTCATCCTCCTCATCCTCTGGCAGTTTGAAGTGCACTCGCAGACCGACTCTGCAGCTGGCGCGGGAGTTTTTATGGTTCGTCAGGGTTCCTGTTTTTAGGCAGGAGTTTGGAGGAGGGTCAGGAAGGGGCACCACAGTGGGGTTCCCATTCTGGTTTGGGGTCCCCTTAGCTTTGGGGCTTGTGTCAGGCAATGTCTCTGACGGTCTGGACACTTCCTGCTCCACTGCAGTCTCAACTGCAGGGGAAACAGCAAAGGATTTTGGGTATGAGAGAATCTGTCCACCACTCTGTGATGCTGGGCGTGCTCCAGTGGATCCATGAAGATCCTGGTGGAGGGAGAGAGGATCTAAGTTTGGGGTGCTAGTGCTGCGGGAGTTCATACTGGAGCTGCTAGAGAGACTGGCAGGGTCCAGACTGGGCAGGCTGGAGCGGAGGGTGTCTGGTCGCAACATCGAAGAGGTATGGGGTTCCAGCCGGAGAGTGCTCGTGTTTAAAGGGTCCAGGCGTACCGTGCTAGAGGCAAGTGAGTCTAGGCGAATGGTGCTAGAGTGGGGCTTGATGCTGCTGGTCACAGCAACCTCTGGTTGAGGATTGATGGAAGGCCCTGATGGGAAAAGTGCTTGGCTTCGACTGGGTTCCACCAGTGAACTTTTGAAAGGCCTCGTGTGGGTGCTGTTGCTGCCATTGCCTGAAGACAATCAGAGAGATGGTTAAAAATTTCATTGAAGGAACAAAAACATTATGCTTTTTTTTAAAAAATTAACGAGACGTATCACCTTTGACGCTCAGAACAGCAGTGCAGGACACGGTTCCATACGGATTGTTTGCTGTACAGGTGAACATACCCGAATCCTCAGGAAAGACCTCAGCGATGACCAGTGTGCATATTTCCTCTATGACAGAAAAGAATACTCACTTAACCAGATATCCTTTTAAATTCATCTTTTTAATGCGTGACCCTTGTTTCAAAGTGCTCTACAGTGAGTTTTCCTTGCATCATTTGGGCTGAGAGCCTGCGTGTATCTGGTGCAGGGTGAATTGATCTGCCATGGTTGTTTGACACAGGATGGGAGCGTGCCTTGTATGGTCCGGAGTCTGCAAAAGCAGCTCTGGCTTTTGTACAGGAGTGGAGCAGAGGCCTGAGCCAACTACAGTAAACACTGCACCGAGTAATGCGTTATCATGACAGCCCAGCTCAATACACAGGGAGGCAGCCGCTTCGCTGCAGTCGACATAAACGATTGAGTGAAATATGTACCTGATTCAGCTGGAGATCTGGGCTCTGAAACAGAAACAAGTGTCATAATTGTTAAAGGTGACATCTTTTGAAATAAGTACTTTTTATTTTATTTTATTGAAAGTACATATTTTGGTGTTTAAAATAACTCCTATATCAAAAACAAGTGACACAACACAACCCTGCCTCTAAAAGACGCTCAGTGAGCTGTTCAGTGCTGTGACATCACACACTGATTTCAGATTGCAATTACCCAGCTTCGCCATGTTTATCCAAACCCCAATTTGTTTCACCTCAGACGTGAGTTGTAAGACTGATTCCAAAATGCGCACCCTGCAGAGGCGGATGGGAGTCGTTTTCCAGGGGACGACTCCACCCGCTACAACCAGCTGCTTTGAACGGAGTCGTGAAGACCTGTTCAAAAAGGGAGCTTTTGTTCTGTTTCCCTGCAGTGACGTTTGACCTGATAGTGCTGCAGACATTCTCAGTAGTAAACTGTGTCAACTTCTACATACAAAGAAATGGGCAAATATCTATCTTTAGGAACCTGGTGTGAAGTTAAACATCTTTTATTAGGGTTATGTATAATAAGCTTTAGAGTTAGACTCTTTATCATCGATGATGAATCACTTGGAGCCATGGATTATACGACTGGACACTGTTTGTTAGCCTGTTCATTCATTTGTTAGAAAATTACTCAAAACATGTCCCTGGATTTCTGTGACAATTTAGCCAGAAGTGGAGCCCTGAGATAAATAACTGTTCTGTTTGAACATTTTCTTTATTCAACTTTGTATTATCAAATTTGTATCGTGTGTTATGAATATGGTTCATTGTGATGAAAACAAAGAATAAAGGTGTATTTTTATCATCCCTGTGTTTTTATCTTCTTTGTGCACCGGTGTGGGACGGTAGTAACGCTTACTCTTCTGCAGGATCCTGAATTCAGGCGAGTCCCGGACAGGTTTCCCCTCTCTGTACCAGTCCACTTGAGGCGACGGCACCCCTTTCACACGGCACTCCAGCACCACCAGCTGGCCTTCTGATGTAATGAGGTCCTGCAGGCTCTGGTGGGACAACACAGGAGGAGGCATGTCACATCAGCACTCGTGCAGCTACCGCGTGTCACAAGGCACAGGACTCTACCTTTGTGAAGACGGGAGCAGCCATGACAAGTTGCCCGTTTAATCCTTGTTGATAGTTGTGGCTGGAAAATGAACTCTGAGTGAGAAGAAAACATTAGAAAAGCTAGAAAAGGAGAATATTTTGATCAAAACACTGAAAAATGAATTGAAACTAAAAAGACAAGGAGAGGAACGTTTGCACTGTACTACCTGTGGTTGTGGTGGCTGTGCTGGAGCTGACAGCACGGGCAGCACCGGTGACACCGTTGGGTTTAAAAGCAGTGTTGCTGCTGGTGCCGCCTCCAGCTGTGGTGCTGATATGGTAGGGATGGATGTTGGCAGTCCTTGTGCTTCTGTAAGCTCTGTTATACTTGATGAGGTTGGAAACAGCTGCCCAGGTAGCACTGTTGTCTCCTCCTGAGGGGGATGCGTCGGTTTAGAGAACTCTGGGAGTTGTGTAGTGGCCGAGGTCTGGCCGGGGAGAACGGGTTCTGGGACTGTATGGATAGTTACTGGGAATGAGAACTCCTCTGCTGGTTTGTTGGTAACTGCTTCAGGCTGAGACGACTCAGACTTGTCCTGCACGGGGAGAACTTGGCTTGATGATGATGAAGAAGAGGACAACTTGGCTTGTTTCCTCTGCAGCCTTTGAAAAATCACAGACGTGACAACAGAACTGTTATTCACTGCTCACATGGTCTGGATAGTTGTGTTTTAGTGGAAACTCACTGGGCTACATGTTCAAAGTGCTGCTCTCCCTCAGAATCTGAAGACGAGGCACCTGTAAGACCAAACAAACAAGATCAGTCACTCAGAGGTGAGATGTGTTGCCGTGTGAGACGAAAAGAAACAGCAGAACCACCTTCAACATAGATCTCAGCCGACGTGGAGTCTGTTCCATAAAAATTAGATGCAAAGCAGGAATAGCGGCCGGTGTCTTCCTCAAACGCCTCTGCAATGATCAGAGAGTGCAGCTCACCATTGGTGATGATCTGAATGTCAGGGCTGTTCTCCAGCTCCTTGCCCTCACAAAACCACCTGCAAGTCAACAGAAAGCACATTGGACATGCAAACCATGCAAAACATTAATTCACGCATTTCCCCCAACGTATAAACTGTCTGGAATTTCAGTTGACTTGTTTCCTACATCATCAAAACTTCTGTAATGTGACTTACTCTAACTTTTATTACAGTAGGATGTTTTGAGATTCTCCTTCTCATCCATTCTTTAGTTCTTTTATTCTTTTTCCTCATATTAACCTTCCCAAACAGTTTCTATTAGGCTGCTACTACGTGTTGTTTATTTTCTAGTTCCCCCAGTTTGGTTTCTGACCTGATGCCAACTGAGCAGCCAAGCAGAAAACGTTTTGATGATATCCCTTCCCTGTAAGACAAGAAGCTTCACCAGCTTGCCCCATCAGTTTAGAAGTTTCTCCAATGTACTGCTGATTAGGTAAAGATAAGGAGCACAAAACAGTTGATCTAAACTCATCCAACGTTAAATAAAATGGACCAAAACCATCAGGTCAGCCAATTATGTGTAACTTCACATCATAAACTGAAGAATAAATGTACAAAAATCATAGTAAAACAGGATAAATGGCTGAAAAGAGCTCATGTCTGGTTAACGATCCTTGTTTTCCAAGCAGCATGCTGTACGCTATTTATGCAGTTGGTAACCATCTATTTAGTCACAGTAAACTATAATAGTAAAGATCTAACTTCCAACATATGCGAGCCTGTTCATAAGTGCACATCTATTTTAAGAGGATGATGCCTTCACACTTTAGAAGATCCAGCCAATAAGCAAACAAGAATGGGGGGATGCCTTACTTTCAGCGTCATCCCACAAGCCATAAATGTGTCTTCACCAAGCGTCTCCCAAAGCTGTTCGCACAATAAAAACAAAAAAAAACAGTCTGGGATCTAGACTTGATCTTATTTGTGATATTTCCACTGTAGTTTGAGTGAAAAATAAAAGACTGAAGCCACGCCAGAGATATGAAATCCCTGTACTTGCTTACAACGCGGAGCGCGCTGCTGGAATGTGCTGCCAGTGTTCTGCCCGACCGGAGCTGCGTCACCTCCAATAAGTGAGGCTCTAACTTGAAAGCATAAGCAGCAGAGGAGGTGGTACGCTCATGAAGCCCAGACCGCGCTCGCCGCACCTGTCTGTGCTATTTTCCCTCCAGAGATCAGAACCAGAGAGGAGATTCCCGATGGAGGCTGGGATCGTTGACTGACTGACCTTACGCTCAGCGCTAGACATATGACCCAGAGTACACACAATGCCACACCGCAGAGACGGTGCACCCCCGCATGACAGGAAATAAGGACATCAGCATCTCTATTTTGATTGAATCAAGTCAGAAACGTCGAAGCTGCATGCACAGAAATGGCAGACATTAAAAGAATGTAGCTCAGTACTATCAAAATATCCTCCCGGAAAGCCAGAGATGACGGTGGTGCTGAGACAGACGTGTGTGTTAAAAGGACGCGCTGAGGTCAGCAACAGGTCATATACCAGCAAATCACTGTAGAAATAATCTTACCAAACTCCTCATGCTTGTGTTGAGAGCCCAGCCGGTTGCATTATCAGCAGCACTGCAGCTCTCGCTGCCAGTCCGGGCTAAAAATGGCCAAGAGCCACATTCTCCCCGGACAAGTAGAAGTTGTGGCTCAACAATGTTCAGAAGGACTAACAAGCCCCGGCCCCCTAAAGCCACACACCTCAGCTGCTCTGTTTCAAACCTGTCTCTGTTGGCCTGGGAGGGAGTTTACAAACCCGACTAATAATTTACAACTTGTCTAACAAAACAGCCACGAAGAAGCACAAGACAGACATTAACACAAGAAACTGATGTCAAACAACGGTTCTGCTTTTCACTGATGCCAAAAGTAATGAAGTGAAGCACCGGGAGGTGCAAAGTCTTAGCATATTCTGGCACGCTTTGACGGATTAAGTCTTTAAAACAGAAAAGCCTGATGCGTTTAAGATTTACTCCACCGGGCTCAGACGTGCTGGACACAAACGCACACTCGTGTGCTTCAGAATCAGCTGTCGGCTATCATCACATGTCACTTCTGTCAGCACTGCCCAAGAAAACACGGCTCCATTCTTTCTGCCCGGCTTCCCCTCCTTGACGTACTCTGTACTTGTTCACTGTTATCTGAGCTCCGGGCGCAGATGCATCTCAAGTCTTTAAAAGAAAATCGTCGAGTCACCAAATTGCCAAAAACACAGCCAGATGCAGGTTTTCGTTACAGCATTTCAAATTCTGATAATAACACACTGACTAGCCTATGGTATATTATTTTTTATTCTTTCCATTTTAATGAAGAATAAAACATATAAAAGAATATAGATATTTTGTAACAAATAAATCTGTCGGTGGTCTCTGGTAGGAGATGTCATTACAAAAACTTTAGTTAAGTTAATTAACTAAGTGCACTTTAAATGTTGGAAACAAGAGTTTGCGTCAGAAACATCACGGCCGAGAGTGAAGCATCACCGCCTTTATATTTACTGAGGGTTATTGGTCTTTTAAAGCAACACTATTATTACTCTATCTGTGTCTTTTTTTATTTTTTGGTTCGTCAGCAAGGCTTCGGCCTGTTTGGTCAGTGTTTGAATGTTGCTGATGCCGTCGTCCACAAGCTCTCGAGATCCTTGTTAACTGTCCATTTACAAACAACAATCCCCTGCAACAGAAGTGTGTCGACGTCACAGTTACGCATCCCCATGCTGAAGTCAGGCCTAACCAATAATATTCTGTCCATCACTATTACCAGGTAATATTATATTGTCCTGCATGATTAAAAAAAACAATATTATCAATGGAACCTCAGGTGCTTCCTATGAACACATTTACTAACTCCACTACTCAAAAACCATTAAGGTGGTAAAATTCATGTTTTTGATTGACATCGCTCTGTACAGTTATGTTTAATCATTTAAATGAGGCCTTACCTAATTCAAATGTTCTGATTTTGGATTTTAGGAATCTCTTCAGCTTGTGTTGATGATCTTATGCAGTTTTGATACACACGACTCTCTTCTGAAACCTTAATAATAAACATTGAGAGTTCATAACTGGTTCGGGATTTCTTACCGGACTTCAGGGACAGGACGTCCTTGGACAACGCAGTCTAGCTGGACCTTGCTACCCTCAGGAACTTCTCTACTTTTCAGTTTCTGAACGAAACGGGGGGGTTCACTCTCTGCTGGATATGGAGCTTCTGCTGAGTCAAAACCTTCAGTCTGCTTCCCTTCCTCCTGAGGGGCAGGATCAAACGGTTCTGCCCCGGTGTTTCTGCACTCCTGAAACTCTGCATGTCCGCTCCCCAAGTCCTGCTGGACCCCTGGGTTGTGGCTGACAGCAGGACTGGTTCTCTTGTTCTCCACCTCCACAGACATCACAGAGCGCTCCCTGTTGTCAGCGCTGAGGGGATAAACCGTCTCTTCTTGCTGGCTCTTGTTCTGGCTCCTACTCCTGTGGGTTTTGCACGCTCTGGGTCGAACCCGTTTCGAGCTGTTGGCCTTGAAGAGAGAGGAGAGCTCCTCAATGAAGTCTGCTGCCTTATTAAGAAACTCTTTCTTTGACTGGGTCTCCAAACCATATGGAGGACTCTTCGCTGGCCTGTTATAGTCGTTGAATCCTTCGGCGGAGTCCCTGCTGTTCCTGATCCCGCTGTCTCGCTGTGAGGAGGCCTTTTGCATTTTTCTGTCAGATGTGAACTTTGTGTGTGCTGCTGGCACTTCTTTAAACTCAGGGGCTGGCTGAGCGCTAGGCACTGAAGATGGAATAGAGAAGGCATTTGAAGGCAGTGCGGAGGAAGAAACTGAGGATGAGGAGATGCTGGAGGTGGTTGAAGGTGTCACTGAGGTCTTGATCTCTGGCCTCTCTTCATGTCCAATAGCCTGGCGGGCCAGATTCACACTCTTATCTAGCTCTTCCTGGCTGAGAAACGCTGACAGATCTGGGAATTGGGTATCGTTGTGGCCCCCGGTGTCGTCGCTCTTGCCTTTGAGTGACCCGTAGATGGGAAGGCGTGATGAAGAGGCGTCTGAGCGGCTCATCTCACCGTGGCGCTGCTGGGCTCGGGCCTCCGCCAGGTAGCTCTCCCTGAGGAGCTGAGACAGAGACGGTGGCTGGTCAAGGTTGTTCTCTTGCATGTTGCTGAAAGAGACACAAAGAACCCGGTTAAGAGCATCATAATGACTTGCATGGAAATGCCTAGAAAACATGCCTTCTTGATGCATATGTTGCTCTAAAGTCCCAGTGTACTTCGACATTATAGAAGTTGAAATGGCCTTTGTCCAAAGTCATGACGCAACCCCATACACAGTTTCTTTCTGACTTGTTCTGACTTTCTGAGCCTGGATGATCCTTTATATCTTTGGTCTGAAGCACATGTGGAATACTGATTTTGTCTGACTATATTACACATTTTCACAGCGTGACAGTTCATCCCGCAGGACCAGGGCAACATACAGCTTCGATTTCACACAGTGAAGTTTGAAGTAACATTTGTGGTTGTTGCTCTGTATTCTAGTGACAAAGGTTTATCGTCATAATCCCTGGTCCTTGTGGTTTCATCAGCATCATATAGATGAATAAAAGATCTTGATGCAGCACCATCTGAAGGATCAGAGATCATTGGCTGACACCTTTGACCTTTATGTTTTGAAACTGCTCCTGATACTTTGAATAGTTTTTGATATTTAGCACTGTAGGAGGAGGAATAAGCACATTTCCTTTACACTTCCTCGTTCTCTGTAGAACGTTGTTCTTGAACCTTTAAATGATTTCTTTGCAAAGTGGAGTTCTTCTACACATCGTTCCTCCTCGTGGACTCAGCCTTTCATGAAAACTGCTTTTGTACCAAATCATCATGACAATAGCACACAATTTATATAGCATCTATTATATATATATGTATTATATACAAATTAAGAGGCTGACAAGACAAAATTAAACACATTAAGTTTATACTGTCTGCAACTAAGAAAATTCACATAACAAAACAAAAAGCAGAACAGATCATTTGTCAGATAATATTAAGACAAACACACCAGTAGAAAAAATGATCGAAGGTTAAATTAACTGAGGACAGTATATTCATTTTGATGTGGTTAACTTGTTTGCAGTCAGTCAGTCGGTCAATACATATACTGACTTGGATATAACTCACATTAATATTGTACTTTATGCCATGCTACAACAATTCCTTGTGAAATAAAGAGGGAGATATGTAGTAAAAATAGCTTCTTATTTTAGCCTAAATGCATCCTTCTTCAGCCTTGACAGGTATCAGGTTCATGTCCTGACACCAGATCAGACGGGATGCAGGCAACTTTTTTTTTTCCTCCCTTGTCCACCTCACTCCAACCCTAACAACGATTTGACTTTGCGCAGATTTTTGACGGTGAGCATGAGGAAAGTTATTAAATCCAGACATGAGATAGGTGGTGCATTTGCTCCTGACACTCAAATCAGTGCAATTAAGAGGCACGGAGATGCCCTTCCAACAGACCTGGCGCTGCAGCTGTTGTGTACATTAATACTTTGCAAACAGGCTCTTAGCCCACCGAGTCACATCTAATAATAGCAAGGGGTCGGTTTACATGAAGAAAAATAAAAAAATTAAATTAAATTTAAAAAAAAAAGCACAGCATCTTATCCGCTGGACCTGATTTTAATCAGTCACAACAAATATTTAACTTAATTACACCAACTATAATGATCAGAAGCGGGACACTGCTGAGGGAAGCCAGCTCGGATGAACTCAACACAACACATCGTGACAGGTTGATAATTCGATTACAAAGGAGCAGGACAGTCAGACAAACATTGGGTCACGCTTGTTTTAGACTCAATGTCAGAGTTTCAGAGGTAGCACGCAGAATATGAGGCCAATGCCAAAAAGACAGCCGCCGGCACACTGAACAATTAAATTAGGGGAGGCGGGTTTGTTTTACCTTCAGAATAAAGCCAGACGGCCTCTGTGGAGGACTGGGCTGGACTGGGCTGCACCTGTGCTGAAAGGGGAGGCGGGGATTCCGGTCTTCCGGTTGCTACCACCTGGGAAAATCTCAGACACAGACAGCTGCGCAGGCTTCCCGCTTTTCTCCCGCAGAACTAACCTTGAAGTTTACAGAAAAATCCGCAACCAAGTGGCTACGGTAACCCGTCACCGGTAAAAGTAGCAACATTTGTCAGCACAGTGGTTGCGGGTTATTTTGGGGAAGGCCTGACCCATGTGTCTGGGTGGCGTCCGCCCCCATTGGCTGAGGGGGGCGTGCTGTAAAGGGATTCCATGGTCCGGCGGTCCGGCCCAGACCCGGCCCAGACCCGTCCCACAGAATTACAAGCCCTATGGTGGTGTGAGCGACAGATTTCTGAAACAGCTTTTACCTAAATGGAACTTTATTCACAGTTTTTGAGCATGACTGCTGCATGTTAAAGGGATTAGTAACGTTTTACATCCAGTGTTCAGTATGTTCAATGACGCTGTTCTTAGACCATGTTATTATAATGCCTACTTATCCTAAAGATCAACACTTCTCTAGACCAGGTTTCCAAATGTTGAAAAACAAACCTGAATTATCCCGGTGTTTCAGGTGCCGTGAGGAGCAAGCCTGAGACTCCAATTACACTTAAAACAGTGTAAGACATTATCGTATATCAAATACATGTATTCAAGTGGATCGCTAGCAAAAATACACCTGGGACCAAATCTGTGTGCGGAAATCACTACACAGGGATTATTTACATTATAAACAGGCTGAATGCGTCATGAACATTTAATGCAGTCGTGCACCAGAAACAAATATAATAAGCACATTGGTTTTGAAAAAACTGAGAAGAATTGGGTTGGATATATCTAATGGTAAACCAAAGGAACCAGGAAAATAGTGAGGAAATAATAAAAATAACAGTCGATATTTAAGGTAGTAGGCGGTTTGAGTCTGGTTTAAACGAAACTCAAGCACTGTTTGGAAAAGAAAAACAACAACAACATAAATGGCTCAGTGACTTTTACATCATTCACAATCTCAGCTTCAATCCAAAGAATTATACAGAAAATAAACAGACATGTACTGCAATCCTCTTTGGCATAACTGGGAAATATACAGTCTGGTTTACTAACACGGTGAAGGCAATGTGAAGAGGAGAATCAGCACAGAGGTCACGGCGCCAGTTCCTGCTCCTCTCCACTCCTCTGTATTGATTACATCCCCAGGGTTACACGCAGCAAATCATCTATGTGTGTGAATAACACATGGACAGTATTGTTAGCAGCAATAAAAAGTTTTGCTCAACTCCACCTCTTAAAACAACACAAGACACTTCCGGGTTAAAGGTTAGGAATGAGATCCACATCAACGATTTCTCCCTCCTAAGGAAAGTCCATTGGATGCATTAAGGCTCTTTTCAAATGAGCACAACACAAAAGGTCCATGTCTGTGCTTTTTCTTTTTTTTTTCTCTTTTTTTTTTTACACCACCCCTCAGCAGGATGTAGCTTCCGCACAGCAGCACAGCATCACATTCACTTTATTGTCCACGGTGTTTTGTGGCCTTGAGTCAAGAGAGATGAAACTGATGCACTGTCATTTGTGTACCTAATGCAGTGAGACAGCTTGTGATAAAGACGTGGGAGGCACATTGGAAGTTCTGTGGCAAGTCTGACGATACCGGCTCCACTTTCATGAGTCCTCACTGGCACGTTTGCGAGACTGGTCACCTCTGGAAAGCAAGCACAATCCATAAATGAGCTCAACCTACAACTGTGTGTGATTAGACGTATTGAAAACAAAGGCGTCGCACGACTGACCGTGGGAAACCATTCATGAAGAGCTCCATTTGTAGTTTCTGGTCATGAGCGGCATAATCAGGGAGCTGAGACTCCACTGCAGGAGGGTTGATCTGCGGTATGAAGCCAGAAAAAAGAGCTGGAGCAAGCTTGGCCCACTCTGAAAGAGAAGATCATACAATTATGAACCAAAAGCACATTAAAATAAACTATATCTCTTTTGTCTGAGCAATTCAAAGGCGTTAACCACCTGATCGTAGGCTGTAGAGACCCTTAACCACACTGGCCATTGTTGATGGCTGCACTTGAAAGGGCTTCGAATGAGCTTTGATGAGAAGAGCTGGAAAACAAACAAACCAGGAATTTAGTATTCGTTTGAACAACACAACTACGATGTGGAAGTTTGCAGGACCGTAACATTGTATGATACACAGTCTCAAATATTGTGTGCAGATTAGACATTTTTAGATTCCATGGTGCATTTCATGGCTGGCAGACAAAGATGGAACTGTCCACTCACGCATCAGTGTGTTCAAATGTTTTTCTGCAACATGGTCAGCGAACAGCTTCATCAGATCCTCTTTTAGGTCTCTGTTCAGTTTTGACTCAATGTAGAACTTGTTCTAAAAATGTTATAAATAAAAAAAAGGAGGGGGGTAGGGGTGGATGCATGTCAGAACTTAACATGAGTTAACAAACAGCTATAACTGGTTGCAGAAAATTAACTGGGAATATATTATATATACCTACCAAGTAAATAAACACCGGAACTATACTCTGAAGAGAAGTTGTGTATTGTGTCAAAGCGACATTGAAGTTCTCAATTAAGTTCTCTGGTGGGCTGGCCTGCAAGTTAGTAATGTAAAGACTCATTTTCTATTTCCTGAATTTTAACTTTCCCATATTGGGCTTCTCTTACCTGTAGCTGTGTGGAAACCTGCTGCAGGTGACCTGTTATTTTTGATGTCAGATCACTGTAGAGCAGCTCAGAGTGCTGCTGGCAAACACACTTGTAGATATAACTAGAAAAACAACAAATGCAGACAGAAACTTCAAGCAGCCTCCGAGGTAACAGCAATCACATACTGTTGGGAAAAACATGGTTCACACGAGGTAGGCGTTTGTGTGTGTGCGCGTGCGTGTGGCTTCCAGTTCACCTGTCTTGTCCTCTAATAGCTGATGATGATGATGATGTTATGAGACTCTTACCCGTATATCTGTGCGTAGGATACGGAGCTGTGATCTGCGGAGTTCTGCATCAGCAGACGGTCGATTGCCTTCTCCAGGTTTGGCCAGTGGTTCTTCCGGTAGTCCTCTACTGCCATCGCATTCAGAACTGATCGACAGGATAAGACGTGATCAAATCTAACAGCAGGCATCGACTCGGTCCCGATGAAACACCGGGACTCCCAGACAGGTCGTTGCAGCGGGTCGCGTCCCCCTCAAGGGTTACTTACGGAACTTGGAAGTGGAGTCGAGGGTGAATTTTCCCTGAGAAGTGGCTGACGCGGCCGCGCAGTCGGTGTCACTGATTTCGCTGCCCTCGCTGCTCGTGTCCGAATGCAGAAACTTGGACCCGTCGGTGCCACCCGGCCATCGTTTTTCCGACGGAGCCCTCCGGTGTCCTGCCGATGCCGGTGGAGACGCGGGCTGCTGGGCTGCACTGACACCCGGCAGCGGCTTGCTAAGACTCTTGCGAACTTTACCGCTGCCGCTCCCACAACAATTGTGATTGTGGTCGTCTTTAATGTCCAAACTGTCATACTCCATGGCCTCCATTTGCACAATTGGACCACTGTACCAATCCTCGGCAGAACTATTTAAACATTTCAGATATATAATTTACGAATAATGACAAAAACTGTCAGCCGTCTTGGTTTACATTTCGGAACTGCTCTTAACTGATTATGTTACGACAGGTTTTATCTCTTTACGGCTGAGGGGGGAAACAACGGGAAATGTAGTCCCAGAAGTTTGAGCAAAGGCAAAGTGCCAGAAGATCTGTACGCGGATTTAGATTGCTTGAGTCATATCAAAATCACAGATAAACCGACAAAAATTAGGGTTCAATAAACAGTTTAACAGATACAGTAATTTTGTTTAAAAATATAACGCTTAGCCCTTATTACGCATGCGCAATGTACAAATACTCACGTGAAAGGTCTAAAACGTTTTGTCTGCTCGAGAACCCTCCACATGTTAAATCCGGTTAAATCTTTATAAACGACCTTCTACCAACGCTGAAGATCTATTATGTATTAACTATCTATTGGAAGTTTCTGTACCGAGGAGCTGGCAGCGTCAGTTAGGAAGCCATGGTGAGTTATCCATTATATTAACTATCGGACGTTTGAAATAATGGAGATAAACAATCCTTTTGTTTTCTTATTTTACTGAGAACCCAAGGAGAAAAAGCAGCTATGGTGAATTAATTTTTGTTTTTAAACAATCAACCAAACATTACCTTGTAAATAGCATATGAATGATGTCCGTGTAGACATACCTCCAGCACATTGGTCCAAGAAAAAAAAAAAAAGTCAACATGCCAACAATTTGTGGGCATTTAACTGCTTTATCCTCTATGAAAAGTGACATGGGCAACATAACCAGTTAAATAAGGAGAAAAAAAAGTGCCTTTTTTAATTTGATTACTAAGTGTTACTATTACATCGTAATATAACCAAATTCCCTCTCCTTAAAATGTCTGGTATATCTGTACAGATAAAAACTATCATCAGCTCTTTGATGAGTATGTCTCACATCCGAGTATAAAAATAAGAGGCTTGACCATAAAAGTAGCTGCCACATGTCAGAAGGAACACCTTGTCAACGTTTATATACGTGTGTGTGTATGTATGTATGTATGTATGTATATATATATATATATATATATATATATATATATATATATATAGTATACGTTTTTTTTTTTCGTTTTTTTTTTTTACAAGATTTAAATGACAGGTTAAAAGTATTTCATGACAAAAGTAGAAGTGTGTTGGTGTGTTCTTTGGTCTAAAATTAAAGAGTACTGTTCCTTTTCCACTGTTTACCCCATCAAAGGGTAGGACTAAACTGTCAATATTACAGAATAGGCAATTCTTAAGTAAATCAATTAAAGATTTACATGTGTCTGAAACTCATAGTACCCACTTTTATCAGATAAATATTTACATGTTTCCTATACGCAACTTTAACCAATTAAAAAACAAAAATAACAAAGCACAGCTATGTCCACAGATATGGACGAGATTAACATTTGCCTGTGATGGTTATTTAAGGATTAAAGCTTAATATGATAGTGTATTCATGGTACCAACAAAAGAGGAGAGCATCAGCTAAATTTCCTCATAACGTGGATGGAAAATGAGGAAACCAAATTAACTGAAATTTTCACAGGGGACAAAGAAAACAACTGCAATCTATTTTGTAAGTAGCATACAGTATGTAGTTTCAGACACAATGCATGTGACAAAACTGGGCACAGAGATAACAAAGGGAAAGACCTACTGCATTTACACACAAATCTGTCACGCCCTTTCAATTTTATGAAAAACGATATGAAATTTTTTATATATATATATATATATATATATATGAGAGAGAATTAGTGCCTTTACACTTCAAGATGCGTGGCTTCAGAAGAATTGTTTATCTGCACACTTGATGTTGCCTCATTTGCTAAACTGTCTTGTGATACGTCTTTGAGGCATTTTTCTTCATCCCCTGCTGCTGCGTCAGTATCCTCCGGCTCGCTGTCATCGTCCACCACGTCTGCACTGCATTCCGACTCCTCACTGTCACTACCGCAGGAGCTTGATGTCTCAACTTCAGAGTCAGAATAAACCTCAGCACCATGGAAGATGTACCGGTTTGGTGCTTGAAAAAGGTACTGGCTTGCTGTGGAAAACAAGGAAAAACCTGTCAGTTTTATATGCATGTTCATATCTGGTCACTGTGTATGGCCCAAAATATATTTACACAAGATGAATTTGACTTTTCTGTACCCAAGTAAAACACTCTCCTTACACATTTGGTAAAAGTGGACATACAAATGGTTAAACTGGCCTCTTCCATTGATGCAGGCAAGTTTTCATTCATCCAAGGAGAAGCAGTTCCCTTTACTGAACATTAGAGGTCATAGTCTCCATCTTACTGCAGAAAGTCTTTTACATTAAACTATTCTTACACATTTTACTTGTACTGAATAGCTCCCAACTAAAATCACTTTTCAATTAGATTCAAAACATGCTATTTTTATAAAGGTTTTGTTATCAAAGATGTGCATTATTATCACATGCAACAGGAGAATAAAGAGAAAATATGGACCAGCGTTTTCTGCCGACTCCACCTGCCTGGCTGTTATTTGCGTGGACAACGGCTCCAGCTGCTTTAAGACACTTGATTTCTATCTGAATCCAAGTTTTTAAACATTAGAAAATACAGCATATTAAGAATGTGTTTGAACCAAACTTGCGTCTAAATTTAAAGACACTGTAATATGTATTTACCCGCCTTTCTTAATTACAGTAAGCAACACTGCTCTCGTGATCTGAAGCTTACCCTCAAGGCGTTTACTGATTGGACTTCTGTTGATTCGACTCATCCAGCATCGTTTACGAAATTCAAAGTTGGATGTTTGGCTCTTTAATTCACCACCCTCGTCTTTTGGTGTGTCCTCTACTGGCAACTCTGGAAATTTATCAGTCTCCTGACTTGGACACTGAGCATTTGGACAAGGCTCTAGAGGTGTAACATTTTTATCAGTAGTGTCTTTGACTTTCAGACTTTCTGTCTCCTCTGAAGGACTGGGTACTGAGTCTGTGCTGTGCTGCCCCTCCTGTCCGGCTTCGCTGGAAGCAGAGAAGGCCTCACTTGGCAGCTGTTCTGGTAACCGAGGGGGTTTCTCTGTGATTCGATTCAGTCTTAACGTATTATAGCAGAGCTGTTCAAAATCTCCTCCAAGTCGATGACAAAGCTCATTGACGATGCCATCACAGTCCCCAAGTAGCTCCACATCAAAGTTTAGGTGAGGCAGTGGTTCCCTGTTGATCAGAACCTGAGGCACTTCGTGAGGAATAGAGTCTGGATGGGATGAAGACGAGGGTAAATAAGAATAGGTTTGGCTTAAATGAAAACAGAAACATACCATTTATTGCAAGCAAGTACCAAAATATACTAATCTGAATTAAACATACTTGGAATGAGGGCAACTGGTCGCACTTTAAGTGAGGAGCCGATGACAATCAAAAGGTCCACCTCATCTTTATCCTGCTTCATGGCTCTGTGGAACATTTCTGGAAGATTCTCTCCAAAAAAGACAATGTCAGGTTTCATGATTGCTAGAGGAATATCCTGACAGCGTGGACATCTAGGTACAACCTGAAAAGTAAATGAGATTTATTAACAATAGAATATATTTCCATGCCATTTATTTTGATAGAGGCTGCATGTGTATTGTACATATAAAGCAAGCCAATGTTTTTAAATCAAGAGTTGCTGTACTGTGTGATTAATGGAGCAAAATCTTTGTGAAGATATATTAATGTGAGGTATTTTTATTAGTGTGTCGTTCTGCTGCTTTCCCATGTTTGTCACTTTTTTTTTTTTTTTTTTTTTTAAATATGATCAAGTTAAACATCTTTCATACTACCAAATAAATTAAGACTGCTGCAAGACTAAAGCATGAGAAGTAAATAAGATGCCATTCACCTTAAATTTAGATTATGAATAAAACAATGTGTAAAACACCATTTAAAGTATGTTTGAGGATGAGGACAAGGGTTGAAATACATTGAAATATTTTAACTTGTTGCCTAAGTCAAGTCAAGTGAACTCTGCTGATGAGTCGAACAAAAAGTGGTATTAAAAGTCCAAAATAATTCAGTTGCCTGACTGATAAACAGAACATCTTATAACCTCTCCATCCCCAACCACTTACAACAGGAAGATTACACCTTAAGAGCACAATGTTCTGGCAATAGTTGCAGACAGCGCTAATATTATGATTTAAAAGTAAAAAAATAAATCTTTCTCATTGTGTTTTTAGCTATGTCATGGTAAGCCTAATAGTAGCAATTGTACACAGGTGAGTCTGAGGAGCCCTGTAGAATTCTTGAATAAAAGATTATTGTTAAACATAATTATTATGTAATATGACTAATAGTTTTGATTGTCCATCAATACTGCTACCACTGTATCATCAACAATTTAACAAGATTATATAGCTGCTGGAATTCTTAATACACCTGGCTGGGACTTTTAGGAAAGAATATCCAGTAGTGCAGGTGAAAAAGATGAGACTCAATCAGATAGTAATTAATAAATACCTGGTTAAAGATGTCTTCCCTTATAGCGTCACAATCCACCTTGTGCTTGCACAATAGACAGGATGCAGTTGCAAATGACCCTGGAATTAAATGTCCAATAAGAAACGACACATTTATGAATGTGCTTTTCTATGTGTATATAAGCATACATTTGATAAATAACTGGGATGCATCACCCACCATGACACTGGATAATTTGCTGAACTCCCGCAACTTGCTCTAACGTGTCAATGTTTTGTGTGTAATTGCGTAGCAGTTTCCCTTGCTTATCCAGCATGGATATAAATCTGTGACAGGGCGAAGGTTGAAACTGACCAGGGTAGATCTCCTGCAACAAAGCGGCCAGTTTTCTTTAACATGGAGAAAGAAAAATTATAATTTTCTACGATAACATATATCACAGCCACTGGCTCTTCTGTGCACTGTTGTCTTGAACACTTTTGACAATGTTTTATAAATTAAAACCTTTCAGGCTATTAATCATAAAATATAAACTAAAGCTACAGGTTACAGCTCAGAGAGTTTGTTAAACAACAAGATTTGTTGATTTGTAGGATATATAACCAAGTGAATTGTATGCGTAAATCAATTCAAGTCATGACAGTGGAATCTACAAAGCCTTTAACTCTATACAAAGACCTGTTGCAATAATATATAATCAATTTTTGTCTGTGCTTATTGATGTGATTGACATACCGTTTTTATAAACGCTACAAATAAACCCCCTGCTGCAACCAACTGACCTACTCATTACAGTGCATTGGGATTTTTTCTTTTCTCTAAGCCTCATTTAACCAAAACCTGTAATCATTAGGTTGAGAATGCAAACTCTATGTGCAAACTCTTAGTTGAGCAATCAGAGACCATGTGAACACACCTTGGCAAACTTGAAAAAGGGTCTAGGGTCCCGTCTAAAGTACTCAATGTCAAACATAGATTGAGGATCAGGGAGGTCGGGAAAATCTACAGCAAGTCGTGCATAAATCCCATCTCTGGAGCGAAAGTCTGGTATCCCACAAGAAACTGAAACCTACGAAGCAAAGAAACAATAAAAAAAAAAAAGTTTACTACCATTACACTAACGCTACATTAAATCACGTACATTATCATTTTGGTCAAGGAAACTTTATATAACAATACATACACCAGCACCAGTCAGCACAATGATCTTTTTGCTTTCATGAAGTAGTCTGACAACATCTTCTAAAGTGTTTATATCCTTCCGCTTCTTTCTTTTTGGAGGTTCTGAGATATTGAGGATAATCTGCCATAATGTCATGTCGTCTAGATCTGGTGGGAGTATCGTCTCAGGAAGCAAATCCCTCAGGATGGCCCTGGGGTCGGTCTCTCTGATGTGTTGCTGGATGAAACTGTAGGAACCTAGTTATGGATACAAAAGCTCAGCTCATTATTTGTTTTCAACCGTGTAGACCCTGTGACTACTAAACAATTGCTTCAAAAGCAAACTCAACTTAAGATGGAATTGCTACTGCAACGGAAATTTGGCAAATAGCAGTAAAACTCTTGTTACCTATTTGAGGTTGAGGAGTCCAGTCACTGGAGCTTGCACGTGAGGATCTGTCATCATCCTCAATGTGTTCTGGTGTGACAGGGAGACCGTTGGAGGGAAGATCGTCATGTCCAAGAAAACCTGAGCGGAGATATTTTAAAAGTGGATAACTAAAACCAAAACATACGTTGTAAGTATCTCTAATTACAATGATGACCAGCTACGACAAATATCTGTGAAAACAACCACCTCAGCTGGTAAAGTGAATTCCCTTAGAAGAAACCAAACTTCCAAACCTTACAAGCTTTGGAAGTTTCTTTTTCACAAACATATTAATATGTACGATTTGTGGTATCAGACTGCATAATACTAATTAGTGACTAAGACATGTTTTGACATTGTCAATTAAGAGATATATTGACAGATTTGGCCACTAAAATTTCGGCTGTCAAAATGTGCAATAATTCCAGAGATAATAAAAGCTTATACGAGTTGTAATTGCACGTTTAATGGCACCAGGTGTATGAGGCAATAAATGATAAATCGTTTTTGCAAATTAAAATCTTACAACTGTAATTCGAGTCAGAGTCTGGATGTTGGAGCCACACTAGCCAACTGATGCTGAACTGCAATCAAAGTTTAGTTCCGACAAAGTTACGTCTTGACAGAGTCGCTGACAGGACTTATTTCTGTTAAATATCGCGCACATTGAAGTTAGTAGACATATTGCTGTAAACAACAACAAAAGCTACGTGTTCGTTTGTTTTTGTAAACCGCTTCACACTCCGTCCGCCGCCGGGCCGTTTGTAAAGGCGACACGGTCCCTCGCTGGGTAGCGTGACCGCAAACAGCGGCGTGAAATGCCCGCCTCGCTTCGTACCTGCAGTATCCTCGGTTGCACCGAGCACAGCGCTGTCGCTCCGTTTCCCAGCCGGTCTGTGCGCCTCGGAGACCAGCGGCTCCCGTCCATTGTTGTCTCCGCCCCGCGCCGCCGGGGCCTGCTCCACCGCCATCACCGGCTTTGCTTCCTTCTCCACTAGCTGGGGACGATTCACCGCGGCCTCCCGGCTATCTGTTGCCGCAGAGACGCGCGTGAACTGGCCCGCTTCGGTAGACTTAAGTATGTAGTTAGTCGCTGGATCGATTTTAGTCCTTTTCGAAGCAGGTTCGTCCATATCGGAGGCGCCTGAAAACGCCATTCCTTGGCTGCTCTGCTCGTCCGCCATCTTCAACCCACAGAGCCGCTGAGCGGATTCTTCCTCGCGGACAGCTGGCTCATTTGCATACCTCACGTGACTCGCTCTCTGCCAATAGAAACCTACTCCTCGGAACCCGATGACATAAAACCATAACAAATTATTGCTGCCTTCAGAGCCGTCTGACGAATAGTTTATGCTCCTAAACAATTCAAGGAAAACGTGCACAAAACTGGGAATGATGTGCAAACGTGAAGGTTTTTGATAATAGCACAGAAGCCGCACAAATAAATGTAATGTAATAGGTGCTTCATTATGTATCGAGTAATACTTTTCAATCACTGGACACATTACAAATGTACAGTTTAATACCCCACATGCCTCGTCTACAAACATAATTTCAGCCCAATACTACTAGCAGTTTTTAAGATTCTTTAGCCTACCCTTTTATTTCATTTGATCGCCACGAATTAGTAAACTTTTACTGTGTGTTTAACTTTTACGCAGAAATCCTGAATGCGGCAGACGTCACATGTCAAAGACGAGGACAGCGATATTTCTTCCAACTCTGAAGAGATTTACCTCTACACATTAAACCCGCTGACAACCTCTCCAATCGTACTCACCTTAAAAAACAAAACAAACAAACAAACAAAAAAGAACCAGTTCAGCGGCTCGAGGTGGTGTAAACAGAGGTCTCAGCATCAGGCTGCTCGGTTGGAAGGAGCCGTCCTGGTTTCTCTGACAGCTTCCATGGAGTCCGTGTTGGGCTGTGCAGCAGAAGACCTGGAGGATTTCTACGGGTTACTGGGCTGCGACGAGCTGTCCTCGGTAGGTTCTGACCGGGGATTCCGGCGGGGGTCGGATGGACCGTACGGAAAGATAATAATGTAAAGACGATGAATAACAAAGTCCAAAACAGCCTGAACTTGTAGGTGTCTAAAGTTAATCATGTCAACCAATAGTGATCAAAAGCCATAAAACTAGACTGCTCAAAAAAGTGTAATAATGTAGCCTGATGTCAAGTCACTGAACGTCTAGGAGACCGATCTGATTGATGAATTATTATTTTGGTTATCACTGACCATTGATATGGCAGTTTGATTTTTAAATAAATTACAAAATGTGCATCTGTTTATCAGAAAAGGTTTTCATGTATATAATTTAAATGTTCCCTTTTTTAATTTATTTTTTTGATCAATTTAGTTTTGTGTCAATTGTCTGTATAGCTGTTGTTATTGAATAAATGCACATGAAGCGTAACAGTACAAGTAATTAGCATCATAAAGACTGAAAAGGCATTTTTCATAATTTCCACCTCAGCTAAAATAATAAAACGGAGAGAAATTATGCATCAAATGCAGTTAACAGAATTAGCTTATAGTAAATATTTGTTTGATTGTGTTTTATATGAGTTATATTTGCCTGTCGATCTACTCGTCACATATTGGAATCATGAAAAGTCCATCAGATTTGTTTGTGTAGTCTTTTTTCCCCCCATAGACTGATCAGATTCTCAATGAATACAAGATCAGAGCGTTGGCATGTCATCCAGACAAGCACCCAGACCGACCAAACGCAGGTAGGTAAAGCTGATTCTAAATGCACCTTTATATTTTTGTAACCTGACATTTCAAACTTTTGTGACTCATCCCTCAATCAGTAAATATGTCTCTGATGTTTAGACTTCAAAGCAGATTATGTTAATGAAGAGCTGCCCACAAGTGCATGCAAAGAAGAGGTTCTTTTTTCTCCTTATTCTGCAGGCACAATATGCCTGAATAGAAGCCTGATATTTTCTTTTATCTTGACAGTGGCAGATTTTCAAAAGCTGCAGGAAGCAAAGGAGGTTTTATGCAATGAAGACAAAAGGAAAAACTACGACCTCTGGAAAAGAAGTGGCGTTACTATTCCTTTCCATGACTGGCAAGCCTTGAACGATTCTGTAAAAACTGTATGCAATGTCCTCAACAATGTCCTCAATTTATACTTCTTTTTTTTTTTTTTAAGCGCTCTGCAACTTCTGTAACTTAGCCAGGGTGCTGGTCTGTTTTCAGTCAATGCACTGGGCTGTGAAAACCAAGAAGGAGCCAATGTTGGAGGAATCCAAACCAGAAAGGGCCGTCATTTCACATGCAGACGAGAATCACTGTGAGCAGGAGGAATCAGAGCTCACCTCATGTGAAGCTGTTCTATCTTCAGGTACATGAAGTTTTACAGGTTCTCAAGATATGCAAAAATACAAAGACCACCAGTATACACAAATCAGTAAAACATAAAACTACAAGAAAGGGGACATATACAGCCTGTCCATACTTTAAAGCTTGAAACATCCAGATCTTAAGTGCATAGGGTATTCCTGTATATAGTCACCATATCACAGACATCTCTAGGTTGTATGTTTAATCCAAGAACTCCATGAAACTTGACAGATAACTCACGCTGATTTTGAACCCTCTGATGTTGGTTAGGGAACAGGACAATGGGGGTATGATGTACAGTTTTTTTGTTTTGTTTGTGCACATCTTCCTGCAGGTTCAGACACAGGTCCACTGTGGTGGTTTTTTTTGTTTTGTTTTTGATTCATCACTGCCAATGAGTCAGAACTGCTCAGCGAGACCCATGTTCTGCAATTAAAACAATTATTCATGCATTTCCTACACCTGGATCAAAGTCACACTCTCCTTTAAAAAAGGATATCAGTGCTTATCACCCTTCAGCGGGGTTGCTGGTGCAGTGGTGCACGAGTCCAGCTAATATATTTGACCTTCAACAGAAACTACACGCTCAGTGTGGCTGGCTTCTGATTGGTCACTCACATGTGAAATATTCCTATAAAAAATTTAACAAACTTGTTAAACTTTTCATGTAAATAAATAGTGAATTTTGATGTGAGTCACAACCTTATTGACAAACAGTGACAACTGACTTAAACTTGACACTCAGACAGGGGATTTTGTTTCCAGTTTCCCTGTCATTTCTTTTTTTTATCCAAATGTGATTTTATATTACACATTTATTTTATAGTAGGTTTTCTATACAATAGTGGTTTTATATTATTTACAGAGATTCTTATTTAATATATAAACTAGTGGTTACCCTGCAAATATAATAATATTGTTGTAATGCAACTTTTACTGTCTTTGTCATAAGTTTTTTGTTGTTTACACACCACTAAATTCTGGAGGATAAAGCACTCTTGATCTTTTGCGTTCAGGTGATTACTACCATCGACGTTTCCGTTGGACCGCTGACTCTCCATCGTGTCTGCTGCAGAAGTTCAGAAATTATGAGATATAAATATATGTTACCAGTTCATCTTTATTTAAATGTGTGTTTTACTGATGTCAAATATTCAGTGTGGGCACTTTTAAGTGTCGAGGCAGATTTTGTCTTTGTCTGAGTTTTTGTAATTATTTTGTTAAATGCCAAATTACAGTCTGGACAATTTATGTAATGTCATGTGTTCAGTCTTAATGGTCATTCCAAATACAATTAATGCTTTAATCTCTGTATTTTGATGTTGTGGATTTAAACTGAATATCTATAATTGTGATTGTGTATTTTATGTCTTTGGTTTAAAACCACACCTGCAGTGAATTTTATTGAAATGTGCCTCCGACTTGTGTCTGAATAGACGTCAGATGTGCTTTTATCAGAGTTGTTTATTCTAAACAAGTGGTCAGTAAGAATACACATTATTTTCTGGACATTGTAAAGTTGTTTGTTTCAAATATGTTTAGCTATAAATGAAGAAAGATACTCCAGCTTCCTCCCGCAGTACAAAACCGTGTATGTCTAGCAAATTGTCCATTGCCAAATGAGTGTTTGTGGTTATTCTTTGTTTATGCAGCCTTGTGATGGACTGGCGACCTGTCCAGAGTGTTCCAGCAGACCTTGGATAGGACGAAGTGGGTATAGATAATGGTTGCATGGATGGATGGATTTCTGCAATAGTATGTTTTAGTTACCTGTATCAGACTGTCTGAGATGGAGACGGGATTCCATATTGTTAGTGTGGTGAAATTTTCAGGCTTCTAATAGCTTTAATAAGGTTACATCCCAATGTAAAAATAAGACTAAAAATGAAAATGTCTCAAGGAATTCTTTATTTTTTGTAAACATATCTAAATTTACAGCTCAATTTCAATTCCTCCATCAAGTTAAGTTATATACGTACATGCACACACATACAATATGGCCTAAAGTATTGGTTCAACTGCCTCGACTCGCAAATGAATTCAAGTGACATTTGAAGCTATAACAGCTCTCAGTCTCTGCTCTAATTCATGGAATTGTCCACAATGTGTTGGTATGCTGAAGCATTCAGAGTTCCTTTCACTGGAACTAAGGGTCCAAGCCCAGCTCCTGAAAAACAACCCCACACCATAATCCCCCCTCCACCAAACTTTACACTTGGCACAAAGCAGTCAGACAAGTACCGTTGTCCTGGCAACCACCAAATCAGACTCGTCCATCACAGTTCCATGCTGGAATTCATAGAGGAATTATAGAAATAATCTGATCCTATAAGCAAATCTGTCTAATTAATATGTGCGCGGCAGTGAGAGACAGTTGCCTATGTTGTAAAAGTTACATGAGTGGTCCTTGGTTCTATTTTCTATCATGTCTTTTTGAGACCACTGCGCTGGGATTATATTCTGTTTTGAAACAACTAATAAACCTGTCAAACAGTTCAAACTTCTCACCTCTTGTCATCTCTGAACAAGGATGAAAGCATAATTACATACTGTATATCTATGCATATTTTATATTGATGTTATTATATATATATATATATGTATTATATGTGCACTGAGCAGCGAGTGGTGTAATTAGTGTTTCTGTCCAGGTGGAGTCGCTGTAGGAGCAAGAAAGTGCAGTGGTTGTAAATGAAATTTAGATATTGATGAAAGTCGAGTAAAATATACAGATGTGATGTTGGAGCTGGTGTGTTGTGTTCAAAGAGTAGAGGGAGTGAAAAAAAAGGTCTCGCTGTATTACCAGTGTAAAAAGACCGGGTCTCGCTGTATTACTCAGGCTGCACTACAGCGTCTATTCACAGGCGCGATCCCACTACTGAGCGGCACGGGGGCTTTGACCTGCTCCGTCTCCGACCTGGGCCGGTGCACCCCTCTTTAGGCGACCTGGTGGTCCCGGGCTCCCCCAGGAGCACCATATCGATACCGAACTTAGTGCGGACACCCGATCGGCATAGTTCACTGCAGCTCAGAGCTCCTGAGCTCAAACGATCCGCCAGCCTCAGCCTCCCAGTAGCTTGGATTACAGGCGCGCGCCACCGCACCCGGCGATAGCACAACGTACTCATACGTATTTTAGCTCTGAACCAAATGACGTCATGAAACTTGTCAGTGACATCTAGCGGTGAAGACTGAGAAGGGCATAGTTTCAGTCACCTTATTGCCCGTCAAAAGTTGGATTTTGTAAAATAGCTCTATAGAATAATAGTGAAACACCATACTTATCCTGACACATGAATGTACGTTGTTTTAGACGAAACACTGCAGATTTATTTGATTGCACTGGATTTTTGGGAAAAGTACTCTGAGATAACTTTTGTTGTGAATACTACAACTCAATAATTCAGAAACGACAGTCACTGGTATTTTCCTTCCTCAACCCTTCAATCTACATTGTCTTGTAATTCACTTTTATATTTAATACGTTTCTAAACCATCACCACAAAAATAATATATATTTGTGCATACACAATCCGTCTGAATAACCTGCCTTGATAATGTCACAACGAGAGTCGTTACTCGCTGTTTCGTTAATATTCTCTTCATGTCGAATATAATACAAGAGCAAATGAAATCAACGTGATCTTTAACAACGATATTTTATTTAAATCGATTTTTTTGTTTATAATATCGCATACCTCCGTGTGATATGATTATTTTTATCATAGGTATTTTCTCTTTTAATTTTAATATTTCCCCGTGTATTGCTGGTTCCGCCCCCTCTTCAACTCCATTGGCCGCCTCAGCCATACGTCCGCTCCGATTGGTCTGGCGCCCTGTCGGCCCGACGCCTGGGTCGGGGTCATTTCAGTCCAGTAACAGCTGTGTGTCGGGTCCAGGTCGTCCGAGGTACGTGACAGAGACGCAGCCATGGCGGGACGTCTGCTTCTCCGTGTTTATGCAGCAGCTAAGCAGCTGAGACCAAATGTGGCGACTCGACCGTTGCACCGCGCCATGGCGTCCGCGGGAGGTAGATATCTTTATTTATGACTAAGGAAAGAAACGATTAAAACCGTAATGTTGCCTTCATAGACATGAATAAAGTTAAGTGTGATAGTATTTGTTTGTTACGTTTAGTTGCTAGCAAACGTTGATGCCACCTTGACCCCAGTGATACTTAAACATATAACATTTTACTGGGAGAGTTGGTGTTTACGGCGAAAATGAAGGTCATTTGGCGACTATTGCTCAGAAAGACCTTTGATAGTCCCACCTCTTTGGCAGCCTTTCCTGGGTCGACGCCAGCATCCTGGTAGAGGACGGGGTGTGTAGGTGAGGGACGCGTTCACGGACGGAAATGAGTGGAAATTTAACGGGTGTCGTCCGCTGTGGTGTTCATGACAAGGTTTCATCTGCCGGGGGATAACTGAATCTCGTTTTTAACTTACGGTGACTTTTACAAACACCTGTACTGGACACTTTCCCAGGAATACCAACCGATGAAGAACAGGCCACAGGACTGGAGCGACGCACTCTGCAGGCCATGAAACAGGGTCAGGTAAGCTGATCTGTGGACGAATATACTGCACGGATATAGAATGACAGGAGTGCCATAAACATAATTAGGAAAAATGTATCCAAACTATAACACATTTATTATAATTTCTTTAATAATTTATTCATTTTGATTTCTGCACTGCTCTTTGATAACTTTACCCCAAATGTCTTTCTCTTACATCTCATTATTTTCCTTTCCTTTAACTTTTGTTTTTACATTTTCCTCCAGTTTTCCCTCTGGTTTTTGCGTGAGAAAATCCAGCTGTGTATGACTCGTTTTCTTCCTCCTTATGAATATTTTTAAATGAGTAAACACTAACCCTAACCCCTCTGCTTATTTCACTTTAACTGCACAACAAATTTAGTTTTAACATATTTAAAGTCGAAAAATAAGCAGTATAGTAGCCAAATCTTCACTCATATCACAAGCTTTATGTCAAAAGAGCACAAATGAGCCTTTTCCATATGTTAAGATATTAGTTTCAATTTCATTAGGAGGAATAATTGATCAGTTTGAGAAAGTGTTATCTCGCTGTTGTGGTCTCTTCTCCCTGTATGCAAAAAAAAAAGACAACATAACTTTGTGAAATATAAACGCAAATTCACAATAAAACTTGATGGATTCAGAACAAAAGCTCAAAGGAAAACCAGACAAAATGGGGAAAAAGAAGAGGGAAGAACAGAAATAAGACACTATGGAGAAAAAAAGATGAATATTTTTTTATTCTAGCATTTATTTGAAAATGTGTACAGAAATATATAAATTCAACTAGTTTTCAATAGTTTGACATTTATTTATTGTCTGTATAATTTCTCTTTATTTTTATGAGATTTTTTGTTTTGTTTTCCTTTATTTCTCCACACTAAATCTGAATTGTGTACTCATTTTGTTCATGTTTTCGCTACAGGATCCCTACAGTATCCTGAAACCCAAACACTATGCTGGTACCAAGGAGGACCCTCACATCGTGCCCAGCATTGGAAACAAGCGGCTGGTGGGCTGTCTTTGTGAGTGATCTCGTGAAGGTTGCCTAACACATGCCTGTCTACCTTATGACTGTTAGCATTGCACTTCAGGTTACCTATCACTAATCTCTATGCAGGTGAGGAAGACAACACTGCTATTGTTTGGTTCTGGCTTCATGAGGGAAATGCCCAGCGTTGTCCTTCCTGTGGATCCCACTATAAGTTGATCCACCATGACTTGCCCCATTGAAAACACCCCCGTACAAATGGTGGAACATCAACTCTTGTTTTCCTCCTTCAAAGACATGTAATGTAATGTCTACTCATCCTTTAGCATGTACAGTTTGTCATTAAAATGTAACCCTAAAGTGAACTGTCTGTATTAATGAGTTGTGTGTGTTAGAGACAGCCAGCTGAGGTCATTGTTGTCTGCATGAAATCATGTAAATGAGACGAACTGGTCAATTTTAGTGATCATGTTGAAGCTGGCCTGAAAGCTGGAGCATATTCATCACTTGAAACTGTCAAGTGGTGAAATAATTTGTTGTTAAAATGACCTAGATTCTAACAGTTACACCCCCCACTATAACTGCAGGTCAGATGATAACACTTGGACTCAAACACAAAAGTAACATTTATTTCAACGGCTGTACTTTGTTTTTATTTGTGAATTATTTAAGGCATACAGCCAAGAAAATCATCTCAGCATCCAAAGCTTCACACTGCTCTCAGCCACAACAGAACCCATCGGAAACATGAAGCGCCTTACTTTTCTAGATTCAAAGGTTTAATGCACATGGATTGGACACGGCTCCTGGAAATCTTGTAAAACGGTGATGCAGATGCTCCTATCAAGAGTCCGGTTGCCTGTTGCATTTTTGTTGATTCATATCACGTCTTCATCCTGTTTTAAAACATCTGATAAACTTCTAAACAGTAAGCTAGAGTTTAAGCTTTAGAAAGGTAATGCTGCTGCATTTTCATTGTACCTTTTTAAAATGATTATGTTGGTGTGATCAAGCCCTGGATTATTCCAGGGCTGTGATGGAAGGAGAAGAGTTGTACAAATCAACAATAATGTGAAAGTCGAAACGATCATAACTATTTCTAGTATCACATGGACTCCTGTCCAACCAGTGCTCATTCCAGCAGTTGAGCTCAAACTAAAAAGTCTGTAACACAAAACTTGTGGGAATGTGGTCTCCATCAGCAGCTTAAATATGGGGAATTTCCCTCAACTATCAGGCGAGATTAAAGCCTTGATTGTGATCAATCGCTTGTAGGAGCTTCTCACGGAGCGTTTCTAGACTTGTGTACTTGGGGAGGTCCAGCAGATTGAAGCAGGTGTGGGCAACAGGTAAGTAATGGTCCCCACCACCAGTAGGCTGGATCACCAGTTTCAGGCTTTTCATCCCCAAGATGGGTATGCGGTCACTTCCTGTGAGGAACACTGGAGATGGCAGAAAACAAATTCAGCTTGTGATGCAAAAACATTTCTGGGGTTTTAAAGTGCACACTTTGGGCATATTTGGCAGGACTTACAGAGAAACAGTTTTTTCTTTTCTAATGGAAGATCGTGGAACACCTCCCAGAAGAGTTTGATTGTTGGATGATCTGCCCAGTATTCCCCTTTGTATTCAGTACTCTGAGGAGTACACACCATTATTATTTACACAATTTATGTTACCATGTGGCTGATTGTACAATATGAGTTGGTAAAATGACATTTTGCTGAAGCACTATCTGAAATAAGACCTTTTCAAGCTCTGTCCAGTCGTAGTTGGTGTTACCAATGATCATAGCTTGCAGTTCACTTGGCTGGAACAGTTCCAAAACCTTTCCACCACACACTTTGTGGAAGCCTGCATAGAAGCACTCAAACAGTGGAGCCACTGATGAGTTGAAAACGTAGTTTACATAGGCATCGACAAAGTCCAGCCTAAAGGAGAGAGAAGTCATTAAAGTAACAGAAGAATGATTGAAATGGCAGTTATTTAAACAATGTTGGCGTTTACAAGAAAGCTCAGAAGTGTCACCTGTTTGATTTAGTGACATTGATGTCTTCACCATTTGGTATCAGCTCCAAGACCTCTGTGGCACCATAGTTTTCTTCTGTGACCTGTACAAACAAATAAATTGTTCAGATTTTGCAGATATTAGTCGCATGCAGTTTATCACAGAAAATGTTAAAATCATCATACTGTGAAATTCAGGCAGAAGGTTTCCTCAATGTCATCTTCTGTGTAGTCCAGTAAATGTTGCAAACTCCTAGTTTAAAGATAATGCAGAATATTTTACAATAGGCTTATTGTGAATAATTTAAACTGACAGTGCTGGGGGTTAAATTTAGCAAATAAAATACAATAAACTCAGAACACTGACCTTCCCACATCAGGCATGAGCTCCTTCAGGTCATCTAGTGTTGGCTGCTGCTTTAGAAGCTTTTTATAAAGTGCCAAAGGGAAATTGAGCTCCACTATGGTGAAATTGTAGATGGCCAGACCGCAGATGACCCCGATCAGGTTGAACAAGTCAATATCCTCAAAGGTCTGCAAGAAGTGGCCAGTGATGGTAAAAGATTTACTGTGGGCGATGTCTCTTAGGTGGCATTCAGACATTACATGGTTTACCGTAAAGAGCAAGCAGCATTAAACATTTCTCAGGTCATTTTTGGACGTCAGTCGTCATTGTTGTGGATGTTTCAGATTATGCAAAGTGCTGCTACCTTGTGTGAAAACCAGATGAGCCTGGATTCCTCGTAGTAGCGAAACATCCCATATTTGGGATCCAGCAGCTCTTTCATGATCAGGAGGAAGAACTCCTTTCTCACACCCCCTGCATCAACTGCATCTTCTCCCACGAAGATCACCTGTCATGAATGTCACAAAACAGTCAGGGATGGGTCTAAAGCTTCAAACCATCAAGCTGAACGATCCAAAGAACTGAGGGAGCTGTAGAGATTTTGCCTGAACTCATGAAAAAAGGACCGTCTATGCTTTTTCCTTTTTTTTCATTGAGTTTTATTTTTTCGTACGACTATTTGGCCCCATTTAGACCCGTATTTACATGTGTCCTGAAAAGTGGCCAGAGTGTGTTCATACCTGGCATTAAAGTTTACACCCAAATGCATCTTGGCTCAGACCTTCTAGCTCAATATACAAAAAAAGCATGCACACCATTTTTACTTGCAAATAACTGGTGTTTTCGTAAACATCAGAGGTAGCGCCCCTCCGCATTTCTAATGGAAAGTTGATTTTAGCAGGGTTTACCTTTAATGGTTTCTTATAGTCAACATTCTTGGATTTCCTGAGAACCTCCATGGTGTCTCCGACGATATTTTCCCTTCGAACAATGAGGATAAGACATGGGTTGACAGATTCCACAGCTGGCATGAACATAGAGCTGAAGTTTTGCATCTGTGCCTGATCCACTGCCATCTATTCATAAAGCACAAGTATGATTAATGATTGAGTGCACTTCTGTGGAGGTCACCAGGTCATCGTTCCAAAAACCTTCATTTTTCATGTACTAGACATCTACCTGCATCTGTATGACGGCATCAGTCTGAAGCAGAGTTGTCTTCGCTTGAGCATCAAAAACAAACGGATACTTGCAAAGAGTCACTACGCCATCATGACCCTGACGACATAAACACATCACAGCCTTAAGGTAAAAGCATGTCATCAAGTCAGACATGGAGCTGTCGCCAACAGCGGACTTACCAGCGGGTACATCTGCCTCTGAATCCACGTGACATAGTCATTTCTGATGTCTATCAGTTCATCCAACTCATGAATGTAGAATTTATCGTACTGAATGATCTGTCCTGCTCTCTCATTCACCTGAAGAGATGCAAGAAGGGACGTCACCAATAATCCTCCGGGATAAGATGTCATGCACAGTAGTTTACAGTTGATTCAAAACAAACCCACTGATTTTATTTAATGACCATGTTTATTTCTCACCTTGTGCAAGATCTCCAGGAATTTCAGGCATGTGTCCAAGAAGCAGGTGAAAATTCTCTGCTCTACTGATGGAATGCCCATCTTGTGCATCTGAAGCAGAAAGACCACCACTTCTTTGTATGTATCAACCAGCCGCTGAAACAGTTGCGGCTCAAATGTTGACCACCAGTTTCCTGAAGCAAATACAAAACATTACTCATACCAAGAACAAAATGTAGACACAAGAAACACAACGGAGCCCCTGACACCAAGAAAGCGCTTCGTCTTACCTAGCACTTTGAGTGGAGCCTCTTTCAGACACACAACACATTTGGCAAATGGGATAGTGATGGTCACGTAATTGTTGCGGTCGCCGAAGAGAGGACATTCAGGAAGAGTGAGATAGAGTCTGAGGGCTTCAATGTCTGGAGGAGAGTTGCTGAGCCGCGGGATCAGGTTCTTCTCCAAACTAGCAGCAACCTGAGGAAGAAAGTACATGGACCTGGGGAGGTATATGCTACAGTAGATCCGATACCGCTTCAGAATATGTGCAACTGTAGTCACAAGAACATGAAACTTGTCTTATAGCCTTATAAAAGTGTTTTTTTTTTTTTTAGAGGAGCGATCATTTCAGTTGTAGACTTTTAAAAATGGCTCCCACCATATTCAAAAAAATCCATTAATTTACTTTCTTGTTAGCAGGAATGAAGGATTGTTTCAATTAGCTGTAATGGTACAAACAAACTTGTCCACGTCTGTACCCAATCCAAATCACATGAAAAGAAAAAAACAAACAAACAATATCACAAAAAGAACAGCGTCAACTAGATTACATGCAAAATGAGTGCAGCAGCTAAGTGATAACAAACCACTGATTAATTAAAGACGATATAGCAGACGTCAGATCAGGAGCCTTTACTTCTCCTCTCACACTCCTCTGTTCTGACCATGTTGACTAATATCGTCCAAAGAATCTTGTTCCAGAAGTACTCAGGCTATTTTATATATCATTTATCAAACTCTAATATGATCCTCAGAAACACTTGTCTTAATTGTAGAAGTTTACATTCCACACTGTACAAGTGTAAGTACAATATTCAGTTTCAATAAAGTGAGGGTTTAATGACCCATAAGCCTCTTTAATTAAATGTAACACTTGAATATTGTTGTGACTGCTTCATTTTAAAAACGACTGTGGTGATGTACAGGGAAGAAGCTGTAATACAGGTTTTACGTGGTCACTGACCTGCTGAGTGATCTCTGGGCGTTCTTGCTGAATTACTCTGTGGAAGAGTATGCGAGCCGTGTTCATATCCACTCCTGAACATTTGCTGCTGGTACTGTAATGATCTGGATGACTGCGTAACAAAAACAAAACAACAAATACTTAGGTTAGGCAATCTTACTTAAATGAGATGTGTTGTCTGTGTAATGTCTAAATTCAATACAATCCAGTATAACACTAACCCTGCTTATATCTCCAAACCAGGGTTAAAGAGAAAACTCTGAAACTAAACTTTTCACACTCCAAAAGGATGTGCCTTATTCCAGAGCTGTTGCAAAGGGCTGCAGCTGGTAACTTATCATGCCTTAACCCTTTGCAAGGACACACGCTGGCTTCATCTACAACGTTATTACCTTGTCGACAGGAAAGAGCTGTTGAGGCAGCTTGCTGAGGAGAACAGAAGATCAATCTCCCTGGAGAAATCAGAAAAAGTAATCAATATAAACATACAACTTACACAATCAAGACGACCTCTTAATTTTGTAATAAATTAATGGACTGTATGTCTGAAGTGAACTCAAACAAGCAAGAGTTCATATGAGGAGAGAACTTTACTTGGAAATTTCTGGTGGGAGTCGTCCTGGGGAGATGTTCAACCATTTCTGGATAATGTCCTCATTCAAGGTACATATCTTTCTTTGAAGATCATGTATCCTCACATAATCTGAGTTCTGGAGATTCTACAACAATGATAAAAAAAAGAAAGAAGGGAAATTCCATTAATCTTTAAAAGTGAAACAGAATTAAAAGAAAGAAAAATGTACATTTCTACCTTGTGGCTTCTTGAGAAGGTTGTTTTAGTTAAAGCCAAAAGTAAAAAATAAAATGGAACAGCCTCAAACACAAGTATGCGCAGGCCTATGCTAGATACAATATGACTGCTATTTGAGACGAAGTCTCAAAACGACGGAAACAGGCCGAGTCTGTCTACTTGAACGAGTGCTGATTACAGTAAATACATAAGTAAATTCTCAATGAAAATCCTCAATGTGAGATTCATTAAGATCCACAAAATCACTCTCCTGAATATTGTGTAAGAAAAATAAAGTCCATAATTGCTCTAGATCTACTGTAGATGACCTCTCTAAATATTCAGGAAGATAAGATCATTTAACGGGAAGTCCAAATGTAATGGTGTTAGGTTAAGGATAATGAAAGAAAAAAAGACGGGGTGGGGAGGAGTCGCTGGCAAAAACAAAAACAAAAAAAGAAACAAAAGTAGACAAATGACTTCATGGAAGTAGCACAATATTAAATTAAGAATAATTGTCATCCAATACATTAATTAATTTATTTATTTATTTCAAAATGGATCGAACCTTTTACAATTTGTCTTTACATTCCTACGTTGACTTTCTTTTTGATGATATTTACTTGTATGAACAGTTCAAAAGATGATAGCGTTTAAGGGTTGGATTGCAGAGAGGACATTCTGGGGGATTTCTCTCTTTTCATCAGGTACTTTTCTCCTGTACACATTTTTAATTACACTTTAGTCCTTATGATCAGGGCCTAATTTAAAAAAAAAAAAAGTTTGTTAAAAGATATTAAAAGTGTATACGGATCTCTAAGGCACCTCCATTCCTAAGGTTTCAAAATGTACAGGAGTGTGTCCCCACAGCCAGCTGTTTTTGCTCTTGAGGTCTAACCCGTAACTGCATTTCTGAGCCCTCTCTTATGCGCAGAGACTGGACTCTCTAGAGACGTACCTCTGAGGCAATATCCTTCCATACTCTTGATGAGAAATATTGATCATGGTAATTCTTTATCTTTACATTACACTGTAGTACACGGCAGTACACTGTAGACACTCAGCTCTGCTATCACTTAACTTCATAGTATTTGTCTGGAAAACAGATAAACAGTGGAAATAAAAGCCTTCAGTTCAAGGACAGCAGCCTTAAGATGAAGACCCTCATACATGCATACTTACACTGGCAGTGCAATAGTGAGCAAAGCTCTGATCTCCCCCAGCGTAAATCCTTTTGACAAAACAGTCCTCCTCCAGGTCTACATTTAAATGACAGGAACAAAGAAACTGTATTCACAATGTGAAATCTCAGGAAAACATTTGGAAAGTCCAAGAAAACAAATGTGGATATACATTTACTTTCACTTTTATTACATTTCAAACAGTACAGACTGAAGATGCAGTATTTCACACTTTGTACTCTCCAGAATTTAAAATTTTAACATATACTACGTTTGCAGTTCGGGCTTCTGATAGCACGATTAATGGTTTTAGAGCAACTTTTACAGGCTTCAGTATTACGATTCTCTGGGACATGTTCCTGCATTTTTCAACAAAACGATACAAAACTGCATGCTGTAACTGTTACACGACACGGCTGAGTAAAAACACGGTTTGAGTGCTGGACTGACCTGTCTGCAGCTCATACCGTTGCACACCTTATGAAGTGTTTGCAGGACAAGATGGAACAAAATAATGACGTAAATGCTTCATCACGTGGTAACCTCAATGCCCTATACACCATGTAAATGTGACTGAGAAGAAATGGCTGTGTTACAAAGTGGTGACTAAATCATCAGAAAAGTAAATCAGAAACCACCGGACCGTGAGCTACCATGAGTCTTTTGACCTACGCCGTGTTTCAGTTTTTTTCTGTTACAGAAAAGTCCAGATCATTTTGTGCAATTTTGTTTTTTATTTAACCTTAAAACAGAAAAAAAAAGATAAAAATCACAACTGTGAGCCAAAATATCTAATATCATACTGTTTGCAATGTGATAAAAGTTCAAACAAATGTAAGCTTTTTTTTTTGTGCTTCTTTTAGTTTTATTCTTTTGCATTTACATAAGTCCAATAACAGAATGATTTCTTAGATTTGTATTACAGTGTTTGAGTGACATGATTTTAAATGACTCCTTCCACGATATCAAAATGATTTAAATTTATATTAGAAAAACACCATAAATGATGTGCAGGAACCAAGTAAAATCTCCACTCAGAGGCTGTTTGTTTCTGCTCTCTGCTAGCTTCCTTTAATGAGTCTCACCTGTCTCTGTGGGAGTGCTAGAAGCTGCCCAGGGGCCTTTGACAAGGGCTGGGCTTTTTCTGTTGCACGTCGAGCGTGTACCAAGCTGTCCATTACCTCCAAGCCCGAAGGAATCCATCTTTCCAGAAGATGGTGTGAAAGCCAGGGTGTGCTGCCTTTTATATAGTACATCCATCAATTTATTTGTATTATTATGATGTTCACATTTTTGCTAAGAAACAACATGTGACATGGTTAAAATAAAATGTCCAATTAGGAGACTCAATTTACCTTCCACATGCAATCTGTGTGACGACATTTCCCATGAGCTCAAACACCTTTCTTGGGTTGATTTCATGGTTTGTTGAGTTATGCCCAAGTTGTCCATATCCTCCTGCTCCAAATGTGAACACGCCTCCTTCCTGTAAAGTTAACAGATAATGAGAATCGAACTGACAAAGAAAACATGTCTGATGCAGTGACGCTGGTAACTCCAGGTCAGTCATTCCCAACAGGAAACTACAAAAAAAAAAGTACAACAACTAGAGATGATCAGAAGTGTATTTTAACTGACATATTTAAAGTCTTAAAAGAGCACACTGCCTAATATGACTGGCATGATTATTAGAGTAACTTTGACACCAGCTATACAGATGTGATATTTACAAGACTTAAAAAAGAAGAAAAAAAACATCACTAGCAGGCAACCATTGCCGTTTAGACTGAGATGTATTATGGGTAACACAGACATCCTGACACCCACAGCCTGAGCAACCCCGGTCTCTCAACCCTGGGATAAATGACTTCTGTTCATTCTCGGATTGATCCTGAATGCAGACTATGACGAAGGGGAAGATTTGACTGAGTAGAAAGAAAGTGATCGCAGTTTGTTAATGATGACATCTCGCAACATCCCTCCCTTGTTCCTGACTGATTTTGCTATGCTGCCAGATATATGCCAAGCTTTGCATGCCTATCAAGATATGTATTCCCTGTGGCACAACGCTCAGCCACATGAGTTCTGATATATCCTCTCTCACTCACATCACATGGCAAATAAATTGGATATAGGTCACTTCAGCCAAGTGGTGTGAATGTAGGCTTAAACCCCTGTGGAAAGACAAAACACGCAGGACTGAAATAATCTTTTGGATCCATAAAAAACACCCAGAGTCATTCAAGTACAAAGTGCTGTTATTTGAAATGAAACTTCAGTTAGTTGTAGTGGACGTGGTTAGGACCTAAGGTAAGCAATGAGCAGAATCACAGCAATGAAAATCATTGAAACAGAACTGTGAGCACAGCCATACATAGTTATTGAGTCTTAAACTGCTGAAATGTGTCAAGTTTGTGCTCAAAATTAAACAATAGAACTTTAGCTAACAAGCAGAAAACATCAATAATGGCTTATTTGAAGGCAAGAAAAGACAAGACTTCTCTGTGGCAGACTGTTGATATCACAATATTATGCCATCATGGTAATGATCAATGCACCACCTGGCATCACAACCCCAACCCCACAACATTTCAGTGTAAATGTCATGTGATCAACTTGCTCCATGCTGGTATAAACAGGAAGGTTCATTTTGGCAGCCAAGTTGTGAGAAACGCCTGAGAGGGATTTGGCAATCGGGGAGGGACACAAGGTGATAAGATCCAATGAGCAGTATAGGGAATACCTGTGTTCGTTATACATGTATTCTGGCCTGCAAAACATTCTATAAAAAACTGAGACAGCAAAGCTTTCACAGCTCTGTAAGCGTGCCATTTCTTCTAACAGAAGACATTCTGCCATTAACGGCATCAAGCAATGAAGGATTTCAGTTGTAATTTTGTCTTAAGTCTTTCCTGCAAATGCTTTTTAGGTTGTGCAACCATACAGGACCGTTGATCTTGCATTTTCTTTTTTTTCCCCATTTCATTCTGTTCTCATTCTCTATTGAGGACAGTCCAGTCTTTTTTGCACAGTAAAGTTTTAAGTGACAGTTTTAAAAGTAGCCCTGTTTTACAGGGCTTGACAGTGTGTTCCTTAAATAAATCCTTGTTTCTACGCTTATATAAACTATAGATTAATGACGGTTCTTGATGCAGTGCTGTCTGAGGGGTTGGAGATCACCATTGTCAAGGTCAGCCTCAGGTCTTTGTCCTTTAAGCACGGACATTCTCCCAAGTTCGTTAAAACGTTTGATATCATTTACTGTAGAGGGAGAAAGATATAATTCCAAACGTCCAATTAGGAAAATTGTTCTTAAACATTTTTTTTTTATTATTATTATTTAAAGGTACTCATTGACAAAGTGTAAATGTCCCCCTCTTTGCCCCTTACTGACTCAGACTTTGGTTACTACATTGTACCAAATCACCATTATAATTCCCTGGAGGAAAAACTGTTTTATAATATAATGAAATAACTTTTTTAAATAACTTGTTTCATTTTAATTAGGCCTACATTTCTCACCTTCAATTCTTTCTTAATTTGATGCAGGCTGGAAATCCAGATATTAATGCATGTTCATAAATGAAATTAAGTTAACAGACAAAACATGGAACTTCATGGGTTCATACTGTGTGTATTTAAATAAAAGTTGAAGGAATGTTTATTTTATTTTATTCTTTTTTTAATTTCCATTTTCCGTACTGTCTCCTAACTTTTTCCAGATTAGGGGTAAAATTCATATTTCCTTTAAACAGACCTGCAGATTTATCAATTAACAAAAAGAGCATGACTTAACTTGGTGAGTGCTGCAGTGTGATCCTCTCCACAGGAGATGTAAATCACTCTCTGTGATCTCAGGGACTTCAGAAGGGTTGGGAAACACCGATCTGTAAATAAAAAACAACAAAAAAAAACTCCACTGAATTAGTGTACAAATACTTTGAAGTATTTTAAGATTTGGACTACCCACCATTAGTATCATTAACACCCAGCTGGCCAAACTTGTTGCACCCCCAACCAAAAACTGCTCCTGAGGGAGTTAGGGCGAAGCTATGAGCACCACCTGCTGATATTTGAGCAAACGGAATGCCCTGCAGAGACTGAATGATCTGAGGTGTGGAATAGCTTTGTCCGTTTTTTCCTAGCCCAAGCTGACCATATCGATTTTGGCCCCAGGAGAAGACTTGGCCACCTATGTGAAAATACAGGTACAATTGGCTTAATGTGAGGAAAAAAGTATATATTTAACATTTAAAACATAAAAAAAATGACCTCACCTCTTGAAAGGGAAAGAGAGTGCCAATACCCACAGGTTACCTGAGCGATTTGTACATCTGACAAACTCTTGATGTTCCTGGCATTTTAACATTAAGAAAAAAGTTCAATACCAATGTGAGCGTACAAAGATTCAAATAAGAAGGCCTTGAGCTACAACTAGTTAAACATAGGAATTGCTAAATATGCTAAAAAAGTTGTTGAATGTACCTAGGCACTCGAACACATTCTTCAAAGTTATTTAAGCCCAGCTGTCCATCTGAGCCAAGACCCCACGAGAAAATCTGCCCTTTATCATTCAGGGCGATCGTATGGGCCTCTCCACACGACACCGCCACAATGATCTGTGCATCTAAGGCCACCACCTGTTCTAATGGATTAAAAAATGGCTAAATGAGTGCAAGTAATTTTACCAAATCATATTTAAATACCAAAAAGATAAATATCACCAACCTGGTTTCTTTCTGGACTTCTCGTGTCCCAGCTGTCCCAAGTCATTGCAGCCACACGTGTATACAGTCCCATCCTCCAGCAAGAACGTTGTGTGCCTGCGGCCGCACCCGACATCACTCACTTGTTTCCCATGAAAGAATTCACATTTTCGTGGCTCAACCACAATTTCTTCATCAATCCCACCCAAGCCTAGCTGTCCATAGGAAGCATTTCCCCAGCACAGCATGGTAGTTCTCACCTTTGGCTTTACACACCAGCTGGATCCCTGTATTTGAGAAAAGACCCTTTGTTTAGTGTAACCTTGCAGAGGAGCCTACATTTCCATCACAGAACTTGTAACATACAAAACAACAACAACACAATTACCCTGACCAGCCACAAAGATGTGAAGATATTGTTTTGGGTACTAAGGTTTTTCCACCATGATGATTTAGAGATAAAGAAAGTATTAAGTGCTCCTCTTACAGCACAAGAGCAGTCATGTATGTAATCTTGAACTAAGAAAAAAAATGCCATATGGAAAAAAATTCGAAATTTTGTTTATTAGGGTTAGAGATTATGTTGTAATGTCACGTTGTACTCTTTAGAACCGCCGTGTTGGTGACTACATGTATGGTTCTGTACATCCAGGTTACAGGGTATTTGCACATTGCGCTGGCAGTTTATCTTTTTTGTTCTATTCTTATTTTGTTCTATAATAATAATACATGTAATTATGGTTAGGTAGCCAAGTGCAGAAGTGCTTCACATAGCTGTAATTCAAAAAGAAAAGTTACTTTTTTTAACCACTTTCCTGCCTGTCTTATGTAAACATAAACATATATGGCAATGAACTGTACATCCACTCAGCCTGTTCACCTTGTTTACATGAAGTCTTCACACGTGACAATGTCATTTGTAGGTCAGTATTGTACGTTACTGCATTGCTGCTTAGTTTTGCTCTTTGTTTACAGTTACTTTTCTTTTAAACCAAGCCCTTCAATATTACAGCGTTGTAATCCCCCCCAAAAAATGGTAAATTGATGTTTGTACCTGTTACAATTTCTTTATTCACAGTAGTTTATAAAATCAAGTGGCGTGAGACTTTGAAAACAGAAATAAAAAGGTATGCTTGGCTCAACAACCTTTGTTTAAATGATTGTGTTACAACAGCTTGTCAGCTTAAAGGTTTGTACGTTCTGCATACATCCATTAGTAAATTGCACATGCGCCTCGAAAGATTTTTTACTCATAAATTGCTCAGCAAAATCTGCACTGCTGCCACAAATGAGAAGAAAACACATGGTGTGTCTCAGCTGAGGTAGCAGGTGGGACGAGAGGGGCAGTCTTTGGGAGCTCATAATGATCTAGAGTACTCAGAAGCCCAACCTTCTCAAAATAAGGAAACTATGCGTCGGCTGATGACTTGTCAAGGTAAAGCAATTTGTTATTTGCCCATTTCTTTTAATGCTTACTTATTGTTTAGCTTCTTATGACTCATCTTCTCTAAATTTATTTAGTATTCATTTTTCTAGCTACCATGATGGCCACTATGAAATGGGCGTTGCCAAATCCTGACTACACAAATTCCATGTGGTAGTTTGTAAGAATAAACTTCAATTGGTCATATGGCCATTAGGAAAACTGAATTTTATATGCACTGAAAGTTGACATAAAACGAAGTTAATGTAAAAAACAAACAAACAAGAAAAACCCAGAAAAACCCTAATATTTGTGGAGTTAAAATATTTACTGTTTACATTTCTAATTTCATTTTGTCTTTTTAAAGTAACGCAAACTCGTTGAATTATGTTAGTTATGTAATGGATTACATGCCAAATTACTGCAACGTCCATGTAATTTGTTTTTAGAGTTTGACAACATTTCACAGTAACATTTCACGGATCCGGCGTGGTAATCCAACTGGTAATAACCTGACACATATAATAATGTGCGAGTGTGCGGGACTGTGCACGAGTGTGCATGTTCTCGTATTTTAATAGACATAATCGTTGACAGACAGCTAGTGTGGCACTCTTAAATGGTGATAGTAAGCTAGGCGGATCAGCCTTGACTGACGCAAACTGACCAACTTAATTCAGCAGTTAGCACTTGTCAATATACCAACGGTTGTAATTTCAATTTAAAAGGGGGGAGAAAAATAAACGGTTCAGCACGTGGTGGTATTGATAACGGTTTATTCTAACCAGTAGTGCAGTTAGCAAGCATTCACGTTCATTCAGAGTCGAAAGTTCATTTACAGACCAAAGTCGAGCACCTAATTGAGCACAAAATCCTTAATAACTTCCCAAATTAGCTAAAGGCGTTAGTTTTACAAGTTTGACGTGGTGTTGATACCGTTGAAGCCAAGCAGCAAACCTTACCAACCCCCTGGATCCAACAACGTTACCGTCTTGTCAACGTTGGTGTTCCGCTCGGGGACTCGTGTGGTGTTTAAACGTTTACACGCCACCACATTCTCGGTACCTGATGGCAAAAAACGACAAAACGAAACAAACGCCGGCCAGTTGGACAGAATAATACAACTCAATTCCTCTACTCCGAAGATCTGTCAACAACTGCTGTACATGGCTGTAAAAGAAATGTGCCAATGTAGCTGGACCACACTTCGCATTTCCGCATTTTCTTCAATAAATAAAGGTCGTGTGCTGGTGCGGAGCGGCCGGACGTAGATAACAGAGGAATCATATATTCCATCTCAAATAAAAATGTATATCAGTAGTTGGAAAGTATGAATATCTTATCAGATGAGGTGTAGTGTAAATACAAAGAAGCATAAAGTAAAGTTAACGGGACGTTTACTTTGGAAGATTTTTTTATTAAACCGGAAGTTTAGGTACATTTTTGTAATTTTACTTCATTTAACTGAAGAAATGTCGCGAAGCCTCCCAAATGTTCTGGAGAGGGCGCATGCGTGTACGTGAGGCAGGACACATGCGTGCGGGCATCGTGCGTGTGCGTGTATCATACGGTCTATGGTATGTATACATGCTAATTGTAATAATAAAACCAGTAAAAGAGTTACATCACCCCCGAGCCTCTTCGGACTTCACAACACGTTATTATTTTTTTATTATCGTAAATGGGGTCACGTGTATGGATACGTGTAGTTTTAAAACGTGTATAAGGCGAAATAGAAATCAATGCATTTAAATCCAGATATAATAATAAACATGATCTCATAAAATGCATAACACAAAAGATTTAAAAGAAATAGTGTATGTATAACTAAATACTGAGTATGCAAACATTTAAGTATTAAGCATTTAAGTATTAAGCATTTAAGTATTGCAATAATGCCAAAATTAGGTATTAAATTGAACTTTGGCTTAATGTACCAATTAGACTACCTACAGGAGATAGGGTCTATTCTATTCTATTCTATTCTATTCTATTCTATTCTATTCTATTCTATTCTATTCTAATTTTTAAACCATATCAGGTGAACATTGAGTTAAAAGAGGTTATCTTGCTTAGGGGTTGATTAGGGGTTTATTTTAAGTTTTTTTTTTAACATAATTATGAAACAATTAATCTAATTCATACATGCAAGGTTTTTTAGTGGATTCAGTGGAAGGAAAACATGAGTGGAAAAATATGAAATAGTATGTAACACTGGTAGAGAGAAAACATGACACTAAGTGTTGGAGACATTGTGGTGAAAATTAAGCAAAACATCTGTATATTTTCTGGGGCTGTTAATTGGTCCCTACTGGCAAGAGACGAGGACATGGAAAATATTTACAAACGTTCTACTTCTACTTCTACTTTTCTACTCAGGAAAGTGAGCATACACTTTAAAGGCAGCAGTGACAAATGCATATTTAGGATAATGGTAATAGCAAGTATGAAAGATTTTCCCAAAAAGAATTATACAATTTTATATTACCATTTACATGTAGATTAGACTTTAGATACTTATGTCAAATGATGCACCTCATCTCTTTGTGACAAACCACCTTTCTGTAAATTTGTATTGTTTCAAAACAATTACTTTCAAACTTTTCACCTTTAAAAAAATGTGTATAGATATGTTTCCTTGCAAAAATGTTTTCAAGTCATCAAGAGGGAAATAAAAAAAGAAAAACAGAAATATTTGGCAGCCTCTGGCGGAAGGAATAGACAAAGACGTTTAAGTGTTCATTTTCATTTTTAGTTTTACTACTTTGGCTGTCTTGTCTTTCTCCACAGACTTAAACTTAAAAAGTATAATATTTCTTATAAACATTTAAAACTGGTTAGACTATGAAACCCTGCAAACTTGGTAGATAACATACTCTAGTTTTGTTTGTTCAAAAAATCTAAGGAAGGATCATAAGCTTTAAAGCTGAAACTCAGGATATAAATATCAGGAGACGTCACATACACCAACAGATCAAAGACATTTTTTTAGGACTGATTCAATAAAAGATCAATAAAACGATGAGATCAGAGTCTGTTTTTCACCTGAATCCTTCACAAGTACAAACGTTACTGCTGGGGTCACATTACTATTGCAAAAAACACCAGTTTATCACCTTTCATAGGATCTTATTTTAGTTCTTACTATTTTATTTCTTTTTTTCCCCCCTGGTGATTGATCCGCAGCTTGATCAGCTATCAGCATCATCCTTCTAAAAATGTTCCCTCTTTAAATGGATCAGCCATTTCCACCGCACAATATACCGTACCAATCGCAACAGGGCGGGGGCGGGCATTATGTGATGACTCATACAACAAAGGTAGCTGCAGAATTGCTAATAATGCCTTCGATCAGCTTGCTTCTACTACAAAATGATCAAACAGTCATTGACCAGCATTTGCACTCCACTACACACAATTTTGAAAGTCTTTTGTTGATACTCGTCCGGTTGTCCTCTGCCTTTTCTTGTGGTTTGTTCCTTCGCTTGTACGCCTATCTCATAGCATTTACATGCAATTTCTTCTGCATTCACCGGTACTGCCTCCAGAAAATCAGAGTTGAATCAAGAGAAACCAGACAAATTCTTTGTTAAGAGCTGCCTCACACATGTACAGTCACTCTGAAAAATGCGAACCAAATAAGCCGGTCAACACATATAAATATATATATATATATATATATATATATATATATATATATATATATATATATATATATATATATATATATATATATATATATATATATATATATATATATATATATATATATATGAATAGTTGACAAGTAACACTGCATTATTTCCTCCTTGATCGAATTTTTGAAGTATTTAATAATTAATTAGGTTAGGTCTGCCATTCTGAGACCTTAGGTGTTTTGTAAGCTGGATGATCTTTTATGCTCTTTACTTCAGAGGATGCAATGTTTGTGACAGCCTAAAAATAATTTCATGTGTTTTCTTTGGACCACAGGATGATTTTCAGTTTGTGTTTGGTACGCAGATGCCCTGTCTACTTTAAACCTTTGATCAAGCTTATAGTTATGGCTGGCTCAGGTCTCCTGAATCATCTGTTTAGTTTTGCTGCTAGACTGCTGAAGGACAGCCCTCTCCTATCAGCATCAGCGGGAAGGATGTTGATTTAGTGGACTCGTACAAGTACCTGGATGTAACGCTAGACAATAAACTGGACTGGTCCACCAACACAGAGGCCATCTACACAAAGGGCCTGGGCCGGCTTTACTTCTAAAAGATGCTCTGGTCCATTCACGTATGCAACAAAAGACTACAGATGTTTTACCAGTCTGTCGTGGCGAGCACCATCTTCTTAGCTGCAGTGTCCTGGGGTGCAGGCATCAAGGCAAAGGACTCCAACAGACTGAACAAACTGATAAAAAAGGCAGAGTCTGTTGTTGGCTCGAAACTTGTCACCCTGGAGGAGGTTGTGGAGAAGAAGATGCTGGCAAAACTGCTGGCAGTCTGGACAACCCCTCACAGCCCTTCCAAAACACACTGGACAAGATAAAGAGCAGCTTCAGCAAGAGACTCATTCAACCCTGCTGCTCTAAGGAACGATGCAGGAACTCGTTCCTACCTACTGCAATACGACTCTATAACACATCTACTTCTGTCAGAGCCGCCATCACGCAACTGGACTCAGGAGCAGAGCAGACAGAGCCTACGTGTAGTGAGGAGAAGATATAAGTCATTGTGTCACTGTAAATGCACTGAAAACTGGTTTTGAAAACTGATGATTTACAAATGAAGCGCCGGATCTTTTCCCTCTATTTGAAGAATGCATCGTCTTCCTTGTCAGAGCATCAGCTTCCTCATAACTCCAGATGTGTGCAGGTAACTTGCAAGCATGTAGTAAAGAGCAGAAGGGCCAATATAAAAAGAAAAAAATTAACAAATCCCAAACACTAAAAAAGGCTATATGTAGAGATACATCAGAGCTATTTTAGTGCATGAATGGATCACTTTCAGTCGCTGGAGTTTAAATCAATAAGAAGGACTACACACACACACACACACACACACACACACACACACACACACACACACACACACACACACACACACACACACACACAGTCATCACTTCAAACTTTACTTTGGATATAATCCATTAAGCACTGAATAAAAATTATGGCCTAAAATAACATCCATGTCAAACAATCACATCAACCATATTATAATTATTTCAGGAAATGTTGGCTCTGGATTTAATGGTGACCTTTGTCAATAGTTTATTAATGCTGTTTTGAAATTGCAAAAGCACACATCACCGGCTAGTTGTGACTCTCGAACTGACGCATCTAAGTAAATAGTCTAAAGTGGAAACTGCGTTATCACTTACAGTTAAAAAAAGCTCAATTTGCGCAAATGTTTTCGTAACACGCACATTTGTCCCACAGGGAACTATTCTTCAAAAGCAGGTGCTTGTTGAGAATGCAGCGTGTCCTGTTCTGCCGGTTCTTCCTGGGAGTTTTCCCCTTGTGATTTGCGCACTGTGGCCTGATGTCTGTCAACAGGAGGAATTTATATAGTTCATGCGATGTGACGGCTCGAAGCATACACAGGGCAGACGCACGGGAAGCAAACATGCTGCATTTGTTGGGAGTAAGTAAAAATATTGTGACATGTCATTTTAAATATCTTTTAAGCAGTAGCTATAGCCATGATTTTTTTTTCTATACTATGCAGCACTGATTGAAATTTCTTTTATGTATTTAGGTTGTTGCTGGACTACTCTTTGTTATAATGTTCTTTTCCAAAGGACTCAAAGAGGTGAGTTAAGATTCACAGTTTTCTCTTGTGCAAAATGAGATTTTATTCTGTTTTAAAAAGTAATTTGGGAAAAAAAAAGAAGGAAGACATAAGTGACACAAGTGCAAAGATGAAAGAGTAAATCTGGATTATAAACATTGGATAAAGTGGCCAGTTTGACTTTCTGACATGATTATTATGGCAACAGGAGAAGAAATCTCAAAAGTCCCAGAATCCTGACTCCACCACAAACAACAAGAAGGTGAGCTGTTGTCCTATGTTTAACTACGAGGTAGATTTATTCATGATCACTTATCTGGCGGTCTCTTTTTTTTCCCCCAGCAGAAGGATCTGAGTGAAGAAGATCTTCACTTACTGGCTAAGATCCTTTCAGTTGGATTGGTGGATGCAGATCCAAACTACCTACAGCATCTTAAAGCCTACAGAGACTTGGGAGCTGGTTGAAAACTCAAACGTCTGAGGATTGTGCTTTGGACTTCAACTTATTCTATAAAATCTTCCTGGTGTACCACAATGAGCTGAAATGTATACACTTATTCAGGCCGTGGGGAGTATTTATCAGTTAAACTGGATCCCGATGGCGTTTTTCTTGCTTTTGTCACTAACGGCTGTGCTGTTTATTTACTAGATTGTGAGTGAGAAAGAAGAGTCTGAAGCTGATACAGAAGACACAGATATGCTGTTGTCTTTGGAAATGTCTTTACTATGCATACGTTTTGCAATTTTAGTTACACTTTGTGGAGTTTTAAATGCAAACTATTATTGTATCAGAGATATAGGTAACTAAAATGTTACTGTTGTAGCCTGTTTTTAATAAAGAAGGCAGTTTATGTGGTAAGATGAGATATAATTACTTTCCTTTTTTTAAGTGAAAGAAGTGATAGAGAGATAGAAAGATAAGCAACGAGACAGAAAAGCGTCGAAACAAACTCGTGACCTATTGTGTCTTCTGCCAGATCTGGCGGTTGAGCTTGTTGCCGAGCAGGTAGAGCAAGGTCACCACAGACATGTTAAAGAAGAAGAAGCCCACCAGACCGACAGTGCTGAAGAGTCCAAGAAGGGGATATACCCAAATACCTACTGACAAATACACCCATACGATCCTGCAGAAAAAAAGAGAGAGAGAGACAAAGCAGTTGTCAGACTCATTAAAACTATCAGAGGATCTAGCAGTGTATTGTCTCTAAGAAAAGGATGACGCATGGAAATATTTACTTGCCCAGTTTGTATGCCGCTTATGCCACTTATTACAACATTAAAACAGCAGAAAAGTAAAATAAAATAAGTATCCACAGTCTGTGGCGTGTGTATGATTTGCAGTTTCAAATACAGAAGGAGATGTTGGCTTCATTACAGCATGGGAAGCAGAACAATCAAACTCTGAAGGAAGCACTTGCCCTCAAGCTGTTTGCATGTTGGGACCAAATGTACACTGATGCACTGGACGAGTCTAAACTAGATGCAGTAGCAGAACAGATGCTTGTATACTCCTACGCTTTCAGCAGCAGGAAAAATCATGTAACAACGCAATCTGCTTTATATGAACAATATCAAAGCAAAGTTATAATGCCTATTTAATTATGATTCCTCTGACTCAGCACTTACCACGACAGATACGCCACACCCACCACTCCTAACACTGCCAGAGCATGTTTAGTCTTTGGGTAAGTGTGAGGCTGCAGCAGCATTTCTCCAAGTAAAACAGGAAAGACAAATGTGTGCTGAGAAGACAGTGGAGCAGAAGCACAGTAATCATGTTAGTGCAGGTGTGGAGAGTCAGCATTGCTTTGGATACCAATTAAAAGGTTTAAAAAACAAACAAACAAAAACAAAAACAGAAAAATCACACATATAATGACAAGAATACAGACCATGGCATGATTGATCCAAGGAGGAAAGAAGTCGTCAATGGTGGCAGGATAGACTAGTTCCCTGTCGTAGGCAAATATTGCCCAGAAAAGTATAACAACAAACTTAAAAAAAGGAAGAGAAGTGTAAGTTAGTCCAAAACTTAAAGTTTTGTGCAAGAAATGTAGAATTTGAAATTGTGTTTCTCACCATGCCAACAGGGAAAGCAAAGACTGAGAAGATGAGGTCTTTACTTCTGTTCAGAGCACCGTCTGTGTTTTTCCCTGGTTGGAGATCATTTACTGCTGCCAGTCCAAAAAATGTCATTTGTAGTAACTGAAATAACACCAACAAAGAAACTAAATCCATTGTTCATTGTCCTTGCTCATATCTACATCAGAAAACACACAACCGTAATATTTGTGCTCACCAAGTTCAAAAAAGTAAGGTACTTCCATGGCCCTCCGTAAACAAAGATTCCTGCTGGTAGGTTCTCTCCATCCTTCGAAGCCAGACAGTTAACAATAAAAGCATACCAGCTGAATGCTGAGATGTGGTACACTCTCCTGAGGGTTGAAGACATTCGTAAAGCTAGATACGGACCCCTAACAAGCAACAAAAACAAATAAGAGAGTGAGAGAATCTAATTTTCAAAGCGTGGCCCACGTTCTCCCGTCATATGCCAGGAACTTCAGCAAGTGCAGTTCTTTAAAGATTAGTGTGATTCAGTGAAAGCTTATTAAGACATTGTAGGCGGCCGAGCCAAAGTGATATTTGTAGACAAGAGGCCCACTGTTTCTTATAAAACGTTGGAGATCTTCTTTCATAATCAACACACTGTGGCATGTGACTGGATGCTGAATTCATTCACAAAGAGAGCTTAATCTGTTTTGCGGGGCTCTGAAAGAGAAGCAGCTCCAACTGGAGCCGGTGAATGAGGCCAAACAAAGTCACTCTCAACTGACAGTCCTCAGATCTTGAGTTCAAGTGTTGTAACTTTGAAAAAAAAAAAAAAAGTGTAGACACTGTGTGCAATTTTATTTAAAACGTTAAAAAAAATGTTTTTAAAAGTTGAGACTGGGACAAGACTGAAGAATTTTTCTCAGAATCTCACAACTATTTGGAAGCACTTTTGTAAATGATTGGATCAGATCACATTTTATGGCAAATGAATGCAGAAACACAATAAATTGAAAGGTGTTCAGATATCTGTGTGGCTGTCTGTCATGTCAGAAATGAGAGATGCAGCAGGACAATTACACAGAAAAGCTTCAGAAAAAGAAAATCCACATTGTGGAGTGGCCCAGTCAGAATCTAGGCCATAACAGGGAGATACTGTGGAATGATCCCCAGTGCTGTTCACGACAAACATCCCACAAATGTGTCTGAGTTGAAGAAGTCCAGTGAAGAAGAATGGTCTAAAATTCCCCCTGAACATCATGGAGATCTGATCCAGCACTGATGGAAGGGCTTGCTTTAAGTCTTTAATGCCAAGGAGGTTCAATCAGCAATCAATACCATGCATTCACTCACTTTTCCACCAACACTGTGAATGTTTCATGGGTTTGCTTAATAAGGCTACAAGACGTTGGAACTATTTGTGTGTTAACTACAACATTTATGACTAAAATTAAGTTTACTGCTAATTGCATATAAATTCCAAGGGATTACGTACTTTTCCTTGACACTGTAGATCTGTATATTTTCTCTCAAATTTAATTCCCACTATAAACTGTGATGCTTATTTAATCAGAAAATAAAACCCATCTAAAAACAATGATGAAATGTATCTCGCCGTGGAACATGTTGGCCTGAAGGAGGTGCTAGAGGGCAGGCCACGAATGAAGGCCACCATGATACCTAGACCTCTTCGGTGTGCAGGATGTTGCCATCAAACTGCTTCATAAGATATGTAGTGAATCATCTGGAGAGAAATGAAGAATCTCTGTCTGTACTTCACATATTTAAAAAAAACTAGTCCGAACGTCTTCAGACGTGTCGAGAGCACTGTTGAGTTTGAAGCAATTTGAGTGAGTAGTCTTCATGTTTGAGCTACAAGTAAGTATAAGTTTGAGTCCTCTAACAGCATCCTCTGATGGCCTCTGGCTGCTTGTGTCAAAATGAACTGAAGTGAACAATAATGATCCACTACAGAGAAACGCACCGGTGTAGACTCTCAGTCATCCAGGTCATGGTAATGCTCAAAGGCTTAAAAACAAGTGGACTTCTTCTTTTTTCTTTTTTTTAAAGATGTTTCATCTTCTGTTCTTCAGGATTGAAAGTGAAAAGTCGTCAATAAAAAAGAAAGAAGTCCTCTTGCCTTGTTTCAGATCTTTGAGTGCTAAAGGGAATTATACTGCTGTAGTCTAAATGACTCGGGACAGTAAAAAAATAAAGAAATAAAAAAATGTAAAACCATAAATGAGTTGTGAAATTACTGAGGCAGGAGGTGTAGCAGGAAGAGGTGTGGTTGAAATGACACCATAAATACATTGTTGTGTTGGGTGCGTTGTCCAGCAATAAAGGTTAATGCTCTACACATTTGACATTTAGATTTTCCAGTATCTGATGTCTTGAAAATGCCAACTAGTCAAGAACTTGCCCCTTTTAAAATGTATTTTAAACTGAATAAATATATTTAAAAACAAATCCTTTTCAAATAATACCATTTGTTTTAAAATAGTAAAGACTGTAATGTCAACAATTTCCTTCTGCAGTGGAGGATCAGGAGCCAATGAACCACCCAACAGAGAATGTAGGCTTTTTTTGTTTTTTTTATTTAAAAATTGCAACTGTTGCTGAAGACGATCAATGTAAATGTTTAAAAAGAGTTAACGTCCAGCAAAACTCTCCAGACCTTTAGTGGTTTCAGATTTTTTTTTTGATGGGGGGGGGGGGGGGGGGGGGTCCCTGTGCAAGATCGGAAGACAAAAATTCTGTCTGAAATTTGACCCTGCTCACCATTTACTGCACTACATAGTTTGTTCACTATTTTGTAGTGCTGTCAAATACGTAGTTATGCACTAAATAGTGATCTTGGTAACTTTCTGAACTGACCCCTAAAGGCAACCAGATGTAAATACATTTAACCTTGATGACTCGTGTGTCTAATAGGAAAAACCACAAACATCACATACGGTAGGATGAACATATTCACACTGTAGGTGTTAACGCTACTATACAGTTTCAATCTGAAGCTTTAGTTTTCTGGTTTCAAAGATTACTAAGAATGACACATTTACACCAGTATGGATGTGGCTTTGCACATCCACTCGTTCCACAATTTTACGCAACTATCAACAGTTCTTGTTTATCACCGCTGTAGCAATACTATAATACAAACTAGAGTAAATTAAAGCTTTACAAACTCTTCGGATCTTCTACTAGACTTTAACATTGTGTCTTATAAAAGCTGACGCTGTTGTCAGTGCGGTGATAAAAAGGCAAGGACAGGCCTCGTCACAGATTGCACACATTGCACTTTACCCGAACAGTCAGGAAAAACATGTTATATCACACACACATACACTGAGCTCACGTGCGTTTCACACTTGTGATGACGGGGAGATCAGAAGTCCTCCGGTGCACATGGCGCATACCACTGATGGCCTTATGTTATTTATACTTTTATACTGCTGGTGGTTTTTCTTTGTAAAGTTCAGTAAGTCTCATACAGCTTCGCTGTCTCTTCTGTGTACAAACTTTCTCGTTTTACTTTATCAAACATTAGTGAGAAAAAAATGATTTTTCTAAATATACCGTATCCACTGTTCACCCTTTTTGTCTGTCTTTGGATCCCATCTAAGGTGCCATCTGTTAAAGGAATAGAGACAAAATGATTTACTACAGAGGCAAGCAAATATTTATTACTTCTGACAAGTAACAAAACAGGTAATGTATTCATACCTCAAAACGGCTGTAAACTTTCCTCTCCTTCCTCATATTCTGAAGCCTCTCAAGCAGCTTCTCACGCTCCTGGGTTGTTTTTGGCTGACCTCTGCCAAGGGTCCTGAAGCCAGATTCTTTCTCTTTCTTGGCGTTTTTGTCAGCTTCATCTTCTTTTTCATCGTCAGTGACAGGAGACTCTTTGGTGGCCTCGTTCCTACTTTGGCAGTTGGCGGAAATCTGCTCTAGAAGCAGCTTTGTATCATCTCGAAGGTTGCTGCTCGAGAGCACGTTGGCCGTTGATGAATGATAGCGGGACTGGCTTAGTTTTGGCGGCTTGGACGTTATCTCTGTTGGTTCGGAGCTTTGCTTTACTTGGTCACTTGTTTGTTCACTGCCCACAGATTCCTTGTGACTAGATTTATGGCTCTTATTTGTGTCCTCCACATTATGAGACTTCCTCTCACCTGCGTCCGCTAATTCGGGTTGTATTTGACTACTTTCACCAGACAAAGCTGGCGCTGATTCAGATGCTTTGCATGGCAAATTCACATCTGCTGAAGATTTTGAGGTAGCCTCCGTCGGGCAGCTCAACAAATGCGTCAGCGGCTGAACTAGAGAGTCCTCTGATTCTCGATGAGTTTCCCCAGAAAGGAAGTTTTTATCTGACAAACTGCCCGAAGCAAACTTGTCAGTCTCTGTCTTTTTGGTTTCAGGGAACAAAGCTGACTGGTCAGACTCCAGTGGAGTAGAGCACAAGACTGTTTCAGCAGGGGTAGATGCATCGAAGCCTGTCAGGTTAAGGTCGTGGGGAGTGATGGCTTGTGCTGGTGCGTCTTGAGAAGGCTGCTGTTCAGCAGCTGTTTCTGACTGGGCAGGACAAGGAGTAAAGTCTGGACTGTCTAATACACCCGTTTGAGATGGCAGGGGTTGTGGTGGAATGTCTTCTGGAGTAGTTACGGGACTAATTGTCCCTTTTAAATAAAGTGTAGGTGCAGAGCTTTGTAAACCAGAAACACCCAGTACGCCCATCTCAGACACAGTGGTGCTAAGACTTAAAGATGAGCTATCGGCTTTAGGTGATCCAAGGGCTTGAGACTCCTCAGACACCTCAGACTTTTGAGAAGAGCAAATATCCAACCCAGAATCACAATTTTCCGATCTAGAATTAGGTTTCTCTGATCCATCTGCTGAAGATATCGTAAAAGAAAATTCTTCACACTTAGTTGTGGACTGTAGTGACAAAGTCTTTGTCTCTGGATCAGCAGCATTGGTGTCAGAGGAAATCCCAGATGCCACGAGTGCAGAGACAGCTGCTGAAGGAGTCTCAGGTGACGTTGACTCAGGAACAGACTCTAGATGAGCATGACTGCTCGGATTGGTAGATTTTTGGGAAGTTTCTTTAGCTGAATATGATGACTCTACCAGGGAGGAGCTGACAGTTTCATGTCCTTCAGTTTTATCAACATTTGGAAACACGTTAGGAACACGAGTTGAGCTGGAATGTCCTGGGATATTTTTAAAGCACAAGGTCTGTGCTCCAGCAGTAGGACTGCTCTGTGAAGCTGGATCTAGCAGAGTTTGATCAGAGGAAGGGCTTTGCACTGATGTGGTAGAAGAGCTCAACTCTGTCCCCTTGTTTAGTTCAGAGGCCAGTGGCAAAGAGTCAGAGTTAGTTTCTAAATGAACTGATTCAACATTTGGGGCGTTAACATCCAACTCAGAGGATAATAGTACCTCCACTGAACTGGGAGTGACTGAAGCACACTCCTTTGAGTCCGAATCTCGCTTAGGACTTTCATCTGTACCTTTTGTAAGAAATGAAATCTTACCTATTGTTGGTGTTGGTGGATTACTACTGTCTTTCACAAGAGTACTGGACAGAGGTGGCTCCTCTGGTGATTTGGTCTGACATGTTTCTGTTTCTGCAGAAACAGGAGCAGCAGATTGACTGTCCAACTCTGCTGTATCCGAATCGGCTGAAACTTTGGTTTCTTTGTCACAAACGTTTCGGGAGGTATTGGAGTCACTGATGGCTATATTGTCCTTATTGCTGCTATCGTCACTGGCATCCACAGGAAGAATAGCTGGCTGGCATGCTTCGGTGGACACCATCTCCCCTGCATTCCCTGCAGCAGCATTTTTCGCTGCTTGACCCTCATGTGTTAAAGCTTTGCTTTCTGAGGTTACATTTGGAGGAGGCTCTTCCTTCGTCGGAGTGGAGTTATCGTTGAGGTCAGTCGGTGGTTTTACCTGCATCTTCTCTTTACTCTTTGCAGCTTCTGCGGCTTTAGCAGCTTTGCGTTTTGCAGCTATTTCTTTGAAAACCATGAGTCTGTTGTCAGGATCATTCATATCCAGGTATAATGGAGTTTTGATTAAAGGTTTAGGTGGTTGTTCCGGCTGCTCGGTTTTGGGGGGCTCAGCTCCAGAGGGCTTGGACTGAGACGTTGATGGTGAAGGAATGTCTTGCACTTCATCTTTGGGGTTTAATGACTCCTTTACCTCTGGATTTTCTGAAGTATCTTTTGAATGTTCCTCTTTTGATAAATCCTTATTGTCTCTTTTACTGCTCTCATCATCTGGTTTGGATGTTTCTGTGGATGAGTTATTAAAAGTGGCTGATTTTGCATAGTGACTCCATTCAAAAGGTTCTCTTGCGGGAGACCTCCTTTGCCCCAGAGCATGAGAAACAAATAGGAGTTTTGTTGGTTCAGCTTCATTTTTGTCGCTTTGTTCATCAGGCTGCTCCGTGCTTGTAGTTTCTTGAGGAGTCTGCTGCTGCTCCAGACAGCTGAATATCAGGGAGGATCTTAACCTGGAGCTCCTTGGCACTGCAGCATTGTATTTCCTCCTGAAAGAATCATCTCTTCGAAGCCCGGCAGTTTTCGACTCTTTTTGCTCCATCACCTCTGCCTTTTCCGTTTCGGCTGTGGAAGGTGTTTCTGAGGGTGTTGGGGTTGTTTTGATTTCTGCTGCCACAGCAGCAGGCTTGTTCAGAGGCTTATTTGGCTGCTCTTGAGTTGTGGTTTTGGTATAACTCGGCATCTGGCTTACCCTGGTTACTGCAGGTACCTTGAACTCTCTGATATTAGGAATTTTAAGAGCTGGTAAATCTATGTCCGGTGCAGTTTGCTGTATGGGATTAGGGGGATCTTCAAAAGCGTCTGTTTGTGGTGATACCATTGGCAGGCCTTCTTCTCCTGGATTCTCATATGCACTGAGGTATGAGCTAATCCTCCAGTTTCTCAGCCCCCGTTTCACTGTTGGGTCTTTACGGTCAGTGGTTGGATCTTGGAAAACTTGTTTCTGATCAGCTGAGTTTGAAGGGGTGGGAGAGATCTGACAGACATATGGCTGGCCAAAACCAAGTCTTCCAGGGTGAGATGAATTAAGTGGTAAATCAGCTCCAGGCGGTAATTTTTCTGAGCTCTGATCAAAGTCCAGAGTTCTGGTAGATGATAAATAATTTAGAACAGGGTCAAAGTTATCAGATGGGTGCAGCTCTTGAAGTACACCAGGTTCCGAGTATTGCTCTGCTGGCTGATAGTCTTGGTTCCAGAACTTGTTGTAGCTGCTGTAATTTGTTTCTGGCCCTGGCCCTGGCCCTGGCCCTGGAAAAGGTTGCTGACCCTTGTGGAAATACTTCCCCAGGACTTCAGTATCTGGCATTCCCTGCTGCTGCAGGAATAGTGAGTATCTATCGGGAACACCTTCAGCGTAAGAGTGACGTTTATAGGCAGGATTTTCCATTACAGGAATCCTTGAGGGGCCCTGATCAAAACAGGGATCAATCCGTGGTTGCTGGGGGGCATGCCTCCTGTACATATCACCAGGGCCACGAAGGGATTCCTGCCTTTTTAGAGCCATCATCCTCCAGTCCCCATCCATTCGCTCATCATAAGAAGGTCTTGCCCATTCATCAGGCTGAACAATGTCCTCGGGCAGAAACTTTCTGGGCTCCCTGTAAAATGACGCTTTTTCATTTGTGAATTGTCTCTTATGCAAATGGCCAAATTCCTCCACTGGAACAAGCACATTTTCAACCATCAGCGGCTGAGACTGAGCAAACAGAATGCGAAACTCCTCATCAAAGGTTGTTACGAGCTGTCCGAGGAACAGGTGTGCCATGCAGCGGTGCAGCTTCTCAAAGGACCACATGAAGCTAGACAAAGACATCAATAAGGGGGAACTGTTCATTTTTATCAAACACATATACACAGTTTGTATAAAAATATAATAGGTTTAAAGGGACCCCACCTGTAATTTCCACTCAGCACCGCCCTGCAGTCTATTAACAAGAAGCGATCCATCATCTGACCTTTGAAGGACTTCCCCGAGCGGCACTGGTATGTGATACCAGACACTGTTCTCACACGTAAAAACTGCAACAGAAAATCACCCAAAACGTATTATTATCCCCCAGTGGCACAAGCAGTAATGCTTTTAATTGCTGTCCAAACTAGGTGGCAGTGTTGCACTAACATTACCACTTTTATTAGTGACAATTTGTGCAGTTCATGTGACTTTTATCAGCAAAACAGAAAAAGGGCAGGATGACTCTTTTGAGAGATTTGAGAGAAAGAATCACTTCCAAACAAGGTGATGCTTGCAAAGAAGGGGCTGATAAGTTTCCTATATTTTTAATTATGGAGCTGCCTGCACTGACAGTTGCAGCACCTTCTGTATTTCATCTTTTTTTAAGGCAATACCTTGCAAAACAAACACAAAGGAATAAAGAGATTTTTAACCAATATGTACTCACTTGAATGCTTTGCAGATTTACTCTGCAGTTGGACACCATGTTAATAAAGTGATGTGCATTCTCCTTGTCTAGCAGGATGTAGACAGCTACATTCCTCATGGCAGCATTGAGAATATCCGCAAACATGTCAACATCAGTAAACATGTCCATCACTATGGCAATAACCTAAGAAAATGAAACCCAAGGTGAAAGAAAAGTAAAACAGATGTGAAAGGGAAAGGGAAAAGGAGAGAATCTTTGTGATATGGTATTTGAAGGGCAACCTGCTGAGCATTCTTGATTAGTCGTCTGGCCTGCTCCTTGATACTCGGCATGTCCGGCTCAGGAGGGTTAACCAGAGTGGTGACCTCAGTGGGTCCAATGAAGGAATGCAGCTGTGGCCAGCCAAGGTCCAGACCTGGTACGTCCAGGTCCGAGTGAATTGGCCAGTAAGTGTCAGAGGAGGTATCTCCTACGCTGTCCAGAAATTGTTGCTCAAGGTGGGTGCTCTGCTTTGGGGCCTGAACAGAGTGCTGAATAAAGTCAATTTCAGGTGTAGACAGAAAGTCGACCACATTTGCTTTTTGGAGGAACTGATAGTATCCTTCCAAATCCTCCTCAACCAGGACATCGATAGCCAAGCGGTACTCTTCCCGATAGTGGGGAGGCAGATAGTTGGGGTCCAGGGGATTATCCCCAGCAGACGAACACTGAGATCGACGTGCCATACTGTTAACCTGGAGGAAGACAGGCGCAAAACAGAGGAAAGTGATGAATCCATAGAAGTATACGTCATTTTCACAACTATTTACCTGCAAATGACACTGGATAAACATTTCTTAATCCGTGAAAATGATCTTTTGAGGGTTTCCAGGAAAACTCAAAACTATCTGCTAGACTTTAATTTTGTACGTTTGCCATAAAAAAAAAATCTTCATGTTATGTCTTGTCTGCTCAAGGATTGAGAGGTAAAATATTATTATTTCCAAAATGACCCAATGGCAACAAACCCTTACATAAATACTACATTTATGGACCACGTTTATTCTAAATTTCAAATAAATCGGGTTTTTTTTAGAGCGTGCTCCTAACTTAAAATTAACTCTGTAAGTGCCAAGCTGAGATAAACAGCACCAAAGACAACACAGATGCCAAAAAAAAAGAAAGAAAGAAAACACCGCAGAGACGTTGCGTGTGTCACCGCGGTCACGTCGGGATCGAGGACGCGGGTTTTACGGCTGAATCGATCACCGATCCCCGGTCACCGATCACGTACGTTGTAATAAAAATAAACAGGGAAGACGGAAACTTTTCACAAGATTAATGGTGTTGGGTGTGGCTCCTTTCACCCAAAAGTCTCCATTTCTAACGTGCCGTGAAGCCACATGTGTGATAAAAACCTTGACAATAAAATGGCAAAAACGGGAAATAAAAGACACAGAGTAAGTGTTTAAATGAACAAAGGACACCGAACTGACTGCCGGGAATTCTCACGAGCACTTTTTCTTCAGCACCGAGACCCACTTTTAACGTCAGAAAACGTCAGCGGCGTTGCTGAGTGTTCACTCAACTTTTACGATACTTCGGGCCTGAAGTTTATTATACGGTACCACACGGGCCTTGTTGTCGAACCTACCCGAAGCACTTCTGCTGGTCAAGCTTTATGTCAGTCAACGCTTCCGCCGTTCATCTTCCCTCTTTACCGTGTTTTGCCCTCAGCCGCGTCCCTCTCCATGTCCAGGTAGGACCTGTTGAAAGTTTGCTCTAACCCTGACTCTTTACCCCCCTCGCCCAGCTAAACCAGTTCTCTGTCGGGAAGCATGCTGGTTTGGCTGTTTGAGACACAGAGCAGCGCACGACGGAGAAAAAAAACCCACAGTGGATAAAATGCAAAAATGAAATCTGTCGCCCCGCCTCGACCGGGGCTTCACTTGTGCTCCGAGCAGCACCGTGTGCTGTCCGCGCCTGTCCTGTCCTGACGCTGCTGAACCCTGCACGGCTCTTATCTGACTGCTGAGTAAACCTCTGCTGCTATCAGCTGCCCAGTTTTCCAGCCGGTCCTCGGCTGGTCCATAAAATCCTTGCTCATATCACCACAACGATCGCTCACTTGCTGCACGATTTAAAGTTGCGTCAGCCTTCAAAACATGACAGCACAGACGTGTTCTGTCACAATGACAAGAACACCAGTCTCAGGGTTTAGTGGATGCAGTAAATGCTTTAATACCTCAGTTGATTTATTACATATTAATAAGACTTCCCACTGAAGTTTCAGTGTAAATGATCATTAATGACAGTATTACTGGATTATCAAAAAGGTTACGAGTCCCTGACAATCATTTGTGGGCCTACAGGCTCAGTGTGACTTGTAGTTATGTTTCATTACCACATCAATCTAAGTTGTAATAATTTCTTTTTAAAAACTAATTAATGACTATAACTAAAACTTAATTAAACAAAATTAAGGCACTTCACTTGAAACTTTTGCTACTCTGTCAGAGGAAGACTTCACTAGTTATTGGACTGCTTATTTTTTCTTTTTTGAAACAAAGGTTTTTTTTGGGGTGCAATGGTGTGTGTGTGTTTATCGCCAGCCCTCTTGACAGTTTACCATGTTTTATTGACCCCTAAAAAAAACTGATTTGGTTAAAGAGGGCTAAAATCACTGACAGTAGGACAGAGCAGAAAAAAGAGAAAACAAGACAGTGACGGGTGCAGCTTGGTGACTGTGTGGTGTACGTGAGCGTGTAACTTGTTGTGTTGGAATGAAAAGATAGACATTTTAACATAGGACAAACAGATATATACAAACAGAAAAGGACACAGAGAAGGGGAGGAGCATTCCCTAATAAGGTGTATAATTTGTGTGTAGTGTGTGTGAGATGTGTGTATCCTGGGTGTGTGTGTCTAGGTTGGGGGTGATATAAATCGATTACGTAAGAATAACATGTACATGCTGTATAGAAATAAAAGAACATGTATCTTTAAGTGCTCATACATATGTAAATATACCAACATGAAGTCATATATGTGCAACTATACAGTCTATACATAGATAACCTTATATCCATTTGTGTGTAACTACATATTAATAAATGGTGTAAAAAATATGCAATCCTCAAAAAAGACAAATAAACATGTAAACGACTATTTGACCCATTACAGGTTTCTCATCTATTTAGATTTTTACATATTGTGTAGTATGTTTATATACATTGTTAGAACACTAGTATGTAAAATATGTACATGTACATGTGCTTAAATATTTATTTTTTTTTTTGTGACGAACCTGAACCTGGAACCTGAACATGTGGAGGAACTTTATGTTCAACGAAGAGTCCCGATTCTGCCTACAGCAACTGATGTCTGCACCAATAGAGTAGCATCTTGTGGTGGAGGCAGTGTGATGTCTTGGGAACAATCTCCATCTTTGGAAAAACGAGGCTTGTCATCATCGGAGGAAATCTCAATACAGATAGATATCGAGATAAGATTCTGCAGCCTATGGCAATCCCATATCTCCACAGTCTGGGACCAAACTCTATCCTCTAAGATGACAACGCTCGCCTCCACAGAGCAGGTTTATCAGAGACCACTTCCAGAATTTGTCCTGACTTCAACCCCATTGAACACTTGTGGGACCAGCTTGGGCTTGCTGTCCGTGCCAGAGTGACCAACACAACCACGTTGGCCTACTTGCGACAAATGCTGGTTGAAGAATGGGATGCCGTCCCACAGCAGTGTGATCAGGTTGATGCATGAGGAGGAGGTGCCAGGCCATCGTGGTTGGTTCTTCCACACGCTACTGACTAAATGGATAAATTGTTAAATTGCCAATATGTGTTGGTTTTTCAAACTTCAATTATCCAATCCAGCAAATACCAAACAAACGCCAACGTTGTTTGGCATTGGCAAAGATTAGGCAAAGATTTTCATGGGTACAACCCACACACTCAGCTCTGTTGCTCATCCAAGAAATGCACATTCCTTAAAAATGTGTTACCACCTAAAAGGGAAATAAACTCGCTTTTCAGCTATATAAGATGTATTGCCAAGAAGCATTGTTACAACAAAGACATAATCTACCAAACACAAATGTGCCAAACCAACGTGGATTTCTTGTAATAAGGAAGTCAAATGCAAATCATGTTCATATCATTTACAAGCAGCTTCATGTTCCTGTGACTACAGCTGCAAATATTTTTATCAGGCACACTACAGTACTGCAGCCAAACTCCTTGGATGTGGAGGAAATACATCTTCGGGTTAATTAGTGTGAATGGCAGACAAAGACCCAAAGAAAACATCCGAAGGCATACACGGTGAATTCTGAGGTCAAGATCTCTGGGAATAAGATCCCGGAGGACTCCGCTGAGAAGAAAAAAGAAAAAAAAAGTTTGAATTGTTGAATTGCAGAGCAAGTGCAGTTAAGGCAGCATTCAGGTGTGGGTTAAGAAGTTAGAGAGATCAAGCAATTTACAACAGGAGGTACTCTTGGAAGAGGAGAGTTTTCAAGAGGTACTTGAACGTAGAGAGGGCCAGCTCTGCTCTTGTACTGGGAGCCCTTTTCACTATTGACAAACCATGTTGAAGAACAGACTTATCGGAGGTTGGCTTGTGTAAAGAGAGGGTAAGGCCAGTCGATGTTATTTTGGTGAGTGTAATGTCCAAAACAGAGCATAAACCTTCACAACTGAGTTCAAATAAGCAGGTCCGGAGCCCGATGTCACTCTGTAAGACTGAGATATATGGATTTAATTTTACACAACATCCTATTTAAATAATGGACAATCACTCACATTTCATTTATGCCTGAATGGTAACAGTGGAAATACCTCCATGAGTTAACCTTTAATTATTTATTAATATCAATCAGTGCACTGAGGGAGGATGATCCCAGCAAATAATCTGCTGCCTTTGATGAAGGTGCAGTCGAGTGTCAGAAAACGTCTCACCCTGCCAATGCTTTTTTTTCTGTAGTCTCTTTGGATAAACAATTTCTTTTGCACCATTATTACAGAATAAACATGCATTGCCTCACCAGACTGCCTTTACTTTGCAGGCTAGTGAAAGTGCTCATGTGGAAACCCAGGCCTGAAGTTGGACGAAGGCCAGCTGAGATTCACAGATATAATCCTGCAGCTGATGTTTTTCTAAACCCAGAAAGGAAAAGAACAGAGACCAAAACAATGTGATTTTACTTTTAGGCTTGCTCCACTGTCAGACTGAAAATAGCCATGTCAGGATGAAATATGATGTAACCAAACAAGAGGAAATGAGACAACGTAGCTCCTCAAGCAAAGACTTGAAGACAAGCCCTCATTGTTCCCTTCAGGCACCACCCAAAGCACACATAGGAGGAGTGTGCATAAAAGCACAATAAAAATTCATAGATAGTTGCTAAATAACAGGCCAATATATAGCATTCACTGCACACATATGTAACTCAAGCAGACAAGAAAAAACAAACACATTTGGTATGTTGTCCTTTGGTTCTGTGATTGACAGATGTGGTTGTGAAATAAAAACTTTCGCAAAAACCAAATCAAAGCTGTGGCCCTACCCTTCACAAAGCATGATGAAGAATGTGTGAACCAACTACACAGTATGCGACTGACATGATTGAACAAAGTCAGCTCAAACGGAAGGAGGACAAATGTGCTGTGTTCCTTGTGGTAAACAACAAAGGAGATTAGAGTGAGCTGACCTGCACTCGCACGGAGGCCCTGCAGAGTAAGTCAGCAGTTCAAACTCTGTGCGCCTGTCTGACATACTAAGATACATCTGGGGCCAGACGCATAAAACTCCTGCACGCTTCAAAACAGAGATTACACACAAAGGAAAAGTGTGTATGCATGTCTTTCCAGTATGCTGTGTATGCATATGCTTCCCTTGTATAGACCACAGTAATCCCATGCACATGCCCAAACCTGACTTCCACCCTGTTTTCAGACATGAATGGATATGGAGACTGGGCTGATTGCAATTTGCATATGTAAATATTGTTTAGACTACAACTAAATAAACACGAGAATGAAAGCAGCAAGAAAAACGAAGAACAGTTTTACCTAGCAGGACTTTGAGACCCCTAACAGTGAACTGGTGAAAAAGAAGGATTTGGTAGAATCACATATAGAAAATAAACTCCTAAATAATAATAATAAAAAGTGTTTGCCTTCCTAAAGTTAAAGTAAACGCTGCTCCAGAGGTGAAAACAAGGTTACAAAGCCTTTTATCTGCAAGAAATGATCTCTATTCTGAATAATTGAGCCTCTCGTGGAAACGATCAAGAGGGAGATGCAGATTTTCACCTGGAGCATGGTATCTTGACTGTTTTTGAAACAAATATTGGAAGCCTGCAGCCAACCATCACAGGGTGTCATCAAATCAGAACAATCTTGAAATACTGAATGCACATAATCTGAAGAATGAATAAAGTGTACATATCCTTCCTTTAATAATACCAGTTTGTGCATAGAAGAAGGTATAATAATGATTTCTGTGTTTTTAGTATGTGTTTCTTTATGTATTAGGCCATGGGTGTCAGATTTAAAGGCTTTGAGTGTAACCTGCTGTCCCCATGTGTGTATGTAACAAAGAACACTGATCAGAGGAGTAACGGTTGACAGTGTAGTGCAGATTTGAAAGAAATGCCAACCCAGAAGACTTGGGCTTCGTCTGCATCCTGATGTGCATCCAATCAAATGGCAGAAACAGCTGTCTATAACTGCTTTAGGAAAGTCGATAGTAACACTGTGAATATAGTTCCTGTGTGCTTTAAGGAGTTGCTGCAGTAATTCACCACAAAATGGTTTAAAGTTAACATAAGTGTTTTTAATTGGAGGGTGGGGCTGGAATTGCGATAGCAGTAGCTGTTCTTATTTAATGTCAGTACGTAGTCTAGATGCCTAAACCAAATATGTTTTAGGCGCAGCAGCTTCTAACATGACTATACTAGCCAATGCTGAAGTATCTGGAGATTGTTAACAAACTGCATGAAATGAAATGCGGTAAACACATCCCATTTGGATAAGCTGTAACAAGTTTGTTGAACCCTGGATATTTTATATAACATTAATATATATGAGAAACTCAACAGACCAAAGTAGCAACATTCCCAACAACTCTAGCTACTTCCTAACACACCAAAAAGAAACAGAGAATACAGCAAACATCACATCTACTAAATACAACCATTCTAGCACTGTATATGAACATACGCTATATTGCCAAAAGTATTCACTCACCCATCTAAATAATCGGAATCAGGTGTTCCAATCACTTCTGTGGCCACAGGTGTATAAAATCAAGTACCTAAGCATGCAGACTGTTTTTACAACTATTTGTGAAAGAAGAAGAAGAAAAGGGTCGCTCTCAGGAGCTCAGTGAATTCCAGCGTGGAACTGTGATTTGATGCCACCTGTGCAACAAATCCAGTCGGGAAATTTCCACGCTCCTAAATATTCAACAGTCATCTGTCAGCTGTATTATAAGAACATGGAAGTGTTTGGGAATGACAGCAACTCAGCCACAAAGTGGTAGGTCATGTAAACTGATGGAGTGGGGTCAGCGGATGCTGAGGCGCATTGTGCAAAGAGGTTGCCAACTTTCTGCAGAGTCAGTCGCTACACACCTGCAAACTTCATGTGGCCTTCAGTTTAGTTCAAGAACAGTGTAAAGAGATCTTCATGGAATGGGTTTCCATGGCCGAGCAGCTGCATCCAAACCAAACATCACCAAGTGCAATGCAAAGCGTTGGATGCAGTTGTGTGAAGCACGCCACCACTGGTCTCTGGAGCAGTGGAGAAGTGTTCTCTGGAGTGATGAACGGCACTTCTCCATCTGTCAATCTGATGGACCCGTCTGGGTTTGGCGGTTGCCAGGACAACAGTACTTGTCTGACTGCATTGTCCCAAGTGTAAAGTTTGGTGGAGGGGGGATTATGATGTGGGGTTGTTCTTCAGGAGCTGGGCTTGACCCCTTAGTTCCAGTTAAAGGAACTCTGAATGTTTCAGCAGACCAGGACATTTTGGGCAATTCCATGCTCCCAACTTTGTGGGAACAGTTTGGAGCTGGCCACTTCCATTTCAAACATGACTGTGTACCAGTGCACAAAGCCGGTCCATAAAGACCTGGATGACAGAGTCTGATGTGGATGAACTTGACTGGCCTGCACAGGGTCCTGACCTCAACCTGACAGAACACCTTTGGGATGAATTAGAGCGGAGACTGAGAACCAGATCTTCTCGTCCAACATCAGTGTGACCTCACAAATGGCCTTGTGGAAGATGGTCAAACATTCCCATAAACACACTCCTAAACCTTGTGGACAGCCTACCTAGAATAGTTAAAGCTGATATAGCTGGGTGAACCCTATAGATTAGGAATGGGATGTCACTTAAGTTCATATGAGAGTTAAGGCAGGTGAGTGAAGACTTCTGGCCATATAGTGTATGTTGGCAGCTGTCACACTGATAAGCAGGAAGTCGGACGGGGAGGATTTCCACAAGGCAAGAAAGGAGATGGGAAAAACACAGGAAAAAGGAAGAACAGTAGATGATGATGATGAGGGGGTTCAGGAAGTGTCGACAGTTCTCAAGGAGGTGAGATCATGTTTGTCTAAGCAGCTGATGGGAGGCTGGATTTTAAAAAGATGATGAATGAGCATGGCTGCAAATTAGCACAAAGGGCCTCATTTGAACTGGGCTGTTACTTGTAATGTGGTGTTTACTGCCCGTGCATAATCAACAAACCACATAATCTAAAATTGACTCTGTTTATTTAGTTCTTGGATAACATTTGAAAAGTAGGGAAGATCTGAAAGTGGACTTGAGTTTAGATTCGTAGCCAGGGTGTGTGTGAAAAGTCTTTTTCATAAATAGTGGAAAGATAAACTGTATTAGTCGCTTAGAGAGGCCTTGATAAATTCCACAGATGATTGCAGTCCACATATAGTGTTTCCAAGAGAAACAGGACTTCTCTCAGCCGCCTGTCATTGCTGGGTTGGTAGTGATCTCTTTGCGGCTCTGTCGGAAGAACCGATGGTGTCCAGGCAGAAGTCAACAACTCTCTGGTAGAGAAACCTGCAGACATATATGAAGTGTAAGAAAAAGGACCCCAGCAGAAACAGCCTGCTCTCGTTGTTGTGGTAAAGGATGAAGTATGAAGTTGTGGCATGGTTAGTTTATAGTAAGGGGAGGCTGGGTCGCGAGGCACCGAACTGAAACTGGATGGTGACCTGGTTTCACTTCAGCAGCAGATATGTGTGTAACCTGACGTGTGGCTGGTATTGTTTTCACCTTTTTGTGCGCCTTTGTGTGCATGTCATCGTTTGCATTATGGGATCCAGGAGCACCTGCTCTTCCAGGAACTACCACAAAAATGCATTTGCGTTTATTTATCGGAAAAACAATTTGGTTGATGCATTAGCAATGCAGAAAATCCAGAAACCGATCGAGGTGTGTAGCTGTGATCAGAATGAAGTAGAAAAATCAAGTTGGGTGTGATCTGAGATGGCTGTGGGTTCTTGATTATTCATTTATTTACTTCTATGCTCCAAATCATCTTGAGATAAACCATTTTTGTGTGCATACATGCTTGTGTGCACATACATGTTTTTTCTTTATCGCTGTAAATGGAAAAATGTGCTTGATAGCAAATGTTCCACCTCGAAAACCCTCTGCCATGAAGAGAGAAGTAAAGACATGGTTGAAAAAGGAGATTTTATACTGTATTTCTGTAGTATTTTGACTGAAGTATGTTACACATGTTTCATAATGACTGCAGGAAATTCTCCTAACCTTAAAAAAAGGGTATGCATCTCCTTTAATATGTGTTTTCCCACAGCTGTCTTGGTATGTGGCAGACTGCACCAGGGGTGGCAGCTCGCTGAAGCAGTTTCAGTTAATACAAGGTACTCTAAAAGGGCACAGAGAGAAGAAGGAAAAAATCTGATGCGCAACTCGCTGGGGCTCCACGCAGAATCTTGTTGGTTGAAGCATTTCACAAGTTCCTATCTAAAGCAGATTTACTCAGGATGGGTGGCAGTGACTTCATAATGAGTGCCTGTAAGTTTAAAAGGTAACAAAGCAGGCAGCAGTTTACATGTATGTATGTATGTATGTATGTATGTATGTATGTATGTATGTATGTATGTATGTATGTATGTATGTATGTATGTATGTATGTATGTATGTATGTATGTATGTATGTATGTATGTATGTATGTATGTATGTATGTATGTATTATTCCCAGCTCTATTGTATTGCATCCTGCGCCACATCCTGCCACTGAAGTACATCCTGGAATATCCTGCACGGAGCCAAGGAAACACATCCCATCATGTCCTGCCATAGCATCTTTGATGCAAAGACACAACAATGTATTTCCTTTAGCCTTATTGGAGAAGTGGAAAATCCTCCATAAGAACATGATTGTTCACATAGTGACTCATGTCAAACACTGGACTAAATGACAATTAATACAAGAAAAGGTGTTTGAGATGATCCTGATGTCACTGTGCTCATCGAGCTGAGCCATCTCATTTAGCTGCAGAAAGAACTTTAGGAGTGCTGAATGAGCACCGATTGAGTTACATGTTTGACATTGTTTCTCAGTGCCATGTTGACTTCCTCTCATACTTCCAGTGACCTTTCAGGTTGAGCAGTTTGCTTTTGTGGCTCTTGCGTGAGCCTGCCTATTGTTGGCTGTTTATGACACTGAAGTAGAGTTGGCAAAAAATCAGAATGCAATGAGCCTTTTCTAAACTTCAGGTTTTTTTAACTCCTCCCAGGGCTCCCAGGGTTGGCTGGTTGACACGCATATTCTGATTAAAAACAAAGTGTTGCATACATTTGAAACTGGTAAAGAATCTGATCAGTGGAGCAAAGGGAGTCTCAGCATGCACTGGAAGAAACTTAACCAATGTGCTATTTCATTTTTCACTACCTGCCCTTACTTTTAATATTATGTTGTTTTTTTTCAGCAGCATTTGAGAATAATACAGTCCTCTGATTACTCACATGAATCCAAATGGGAATCCAGGTACACAAAGACTCTGTTTGGTCACAACATTCAAACAGCGCCACTCCCAGGATCGCCTGTACTCTCAGCATATTATTCAGTTGAGGTCATCTTCCCTGAGGCCAACATGTAGCAGCCAAGCAACATAACACCGGAATGAGCAACTATGATCAGAGGATATCAGAGGATAAGTGCAGCATAGACTGGTTTTATTAAAAAGTGTTTATAAACAAAGAATAAAAAAAAATCAACTAAACATTATGGATGATCTGTTATCCAAGTGCAAAGTGAGTTTACTGCATCTACACAAACAAGTCTCCAGCTGAAACCTTCAAGTGAGACTCTGATTTAATGTCACTCAAAACTCCTGATGGAGCATCTGTGAGAACAGTCGTTATGTTGCAGATATAAACTACCTAAAGGGTTCTGGACTTCAGCTACGTGCTCCAAGATGGTGATTAAGACTTAGATTAAAGTAGGCTGAGGGATGCAAGACAAGGATAAACCCTAATCCTATTTTTTCAGTTATAATTGGGGTCACTTCATTTTTCACACCAGATCTTGTCATCGTTGTTTCAGTCTCGTAACTGAAATGAGTGAATGGATTTCCTGGTCCTAGGGTTTTCCTTATAAATTTAAGAACTGAGATTTTAAACTATCATTATGCTAATGTATTACATTCAGGGCTGAAAGAGAGGATCAAGAGAGTTGTAAATTTGTGCTGATAATACCATCAAGTGATGGATTGAAAAAAAAAGCAATAAGTGATACATAAATGTGATACATAAACGTTGCATTGATACATAAATGATTCTTGACCACTGACAGACCAAACAGAGGATACCTTTCTTGGGAGGGGGGGCAGTTCTTTTCATTATATTGCCTTTAGGTTATCAGAGTATTTAATACCTGGTCTAAATAGATGCTTTAAAATTGTTAAAGCATCAACTACACAGAAACATACTCCAACTGGTAAAGGAACCTGGGAACACTTTTTAAGTTCTTAAAAAACAAATAAAAAGCAAAACCTGAAAAAAAACACTAGAATTTGCAAGCTAATGCGTATAGTTTAATAAGTGTAGAGAAAATATTGATAAAGTCAACTTTGTTTTCGCTGCCTGTGGTGGCCATTTAGGCGCTATAGTGCAGCATTTCAAAAATATTTGCCAGCGAAGAAGACTCTGCGCATGACGTTCAACACAACCCCGCCCTCCCTTTCATGTGCCCGCGTTGTCATCATAGATTGTGCATTTTTAGAGGTGTATTACTCGATCGCAAACACACTACTTACGGGACACTATCCAAAAATACGCGTCGAATAATATAAAAAAAGCTATATCCAACATAAATCGAATGTGAAATTGCTGTAGGTGAATGAATCTTGTTAATTTCACCGTTATTATTACGTACAATGGCTAAGTTGAGCATGATAACCCTGAGTTTTGCGTCTTGTAATCTTAAATCAGAGTGGTATGTTATATTTGTTTTTTTTTGTCTCTCTTCGGTCCTATGCGAATTCTGTTTCTACTATTGGAAGCTATTAAGCTTTAAGGCAGCTAACCAACTATTTTCACACGTGTACATTTATTCACAGCTACTAGTTCCAGTTCAGAAACTACGTATGCGGGGCTGCACACATGGCGGGAGTTATCCGGAGGCTCGACGAGACTGTTGTCAACCGGATTGCTGCAGGAGAAGTTATTCAGCGTCCCGCCAACGCTGTCAAAGAAATGATTGAAAACTGGTATCCGACACTCTGCACAATGCAGCCAGTTCATGCAACTTGAGTTACTGCTGGGGGATTAGTAGGTGGCTTAAATAACCAGAAGGCTCACAGTAACGTTAGGAGGTTTAACGGGAGCCACAATTGTTTATATCCTATACACGCGATGCTACTAATGATTTCACAATCCCAATTAGCATGTTACTTCATTGTAACAACTTTTTTTTTTAATGTTCCAGTCTGGATGCAAAGTCCACCAACATTCAGGTGACAGCGAAAGACGGCGGACTGAAGCATCTCCAGATTCAGGACAACGGCACCGGCATCAGGGTGAGCAGGACTCGGGACCTGTCCCGTCTGTCGACGGCTCGGTGCGTTCTATTTACCTCGGAAGTCGGAATTCTGTCGCACCAGACGTGACAGTGCTGCAACTGCGAGGCAGCAGTGCAAAATCATAACAACACTTTGTGTTGTTTACATACAGAGTAGCAACATGGGATTTCCGACTTTCAAATACAAATGGAACATCCTATAAGCACGAGTGTCAACTTTAATTATATTATTATTAACCGTAATTATTAATTACGGTTGAATGAAACACAAGACTCACTGTAGACTTTTTTCACAACTGCCTTTCTTTCTCAATCTTAGAGAGAAGATATGGAAATTGTTTGTGAGAGGTTTACCACCAGCAAACTGCAGACCTTTGAGGATCTTTCAACCATTGCAACATATGGATTCAGAGGAGAGGTGAGGAGCGCTTCAGTCTCCTCTTGGCTGCGGAGTGGCGCCAGCTTCAGGGTGCTGAGTTGTGATCCTGCGTCATGTCTGTTGTCTGTGTATTCCTCAGGCCCTTGCCAGCATAAGCCATGTGGCACATGTAACCATAACAACTAAAACAGCTAATGCCAAGTGTGCTTACAGGTAAATCGTGGCTTCTCGCCTCCTTTATGGCCTCGCTGAAGGTTACAAGCACACATTAATAAATGCACAGATAACAGGATGTGCTGTCCCTTAAATGTGTTGGTTATCGTCTGTTGTTCTGCAGAGCCAGTTACAGCGATGGCAAACTAAAAGGCCCTCCCAAACCGTGCGCTGGAAACCAGGGGACGCAGATTCTAGTGAGTTCCTGGAATGACATCAGATGACCTGAAATGAAGTTCATGGATGCAAAAAAAACAGTTTGTGTTGTTACCTGCAGGTGGAAGACCTTTTCTATAACGTGTCCACCAGGAGGAAAGCTCTGAAGAGCCCCAGTGATGAGTACTCCAGGATTGTAGAAGTGGTCAGCAGGTCTGCGTTTTGCCCCTCTGCTTTCCTAGTTCTCTCTAACCAGCTGCATATAAGTGTTGATATGTCTTTTTAAAGGTATGCCATACACAATTCAGGAAAAAGTTTCTCTGTCAAGAAGGTGAGGCTTTATTCTGAAGGAGAAAACTCCTCGTGAGTTATCACTGTTTTAGTACATTGATCTTTTGTTAAGATTTCTCTTTGTGTTTGCAGCAAGGAGAGACTGTGGCAGACGTGAGGACGCTGGCCAACGCATCTGTCGTGGACAACATCCGAAGCATCTTCGGCAATGCAGTCAGCAGGTAGCCCTGCATGAAATGCCTTCACCACATCTGTTGTCATGTGACTTGCCTCGGTGCCGACTGGATGACTGGATCTGTGGTATGTTCCCAGGGAGCTGATCGAAGTCGGCTGTGAAGATCAGAAGCTGGCGTTTAAGATGAAAGGCTACGTCTCAAACGCAAACTACTCTATGAAGAAATGCATCCTGGTCCTCTTCATTAACCGTACGTGACTGCATGGGAGGCCGACGTGGAACGTGGAGACGATCGTAATCCTGTCAGGTCTGTGTTAAGTGGAGGATGTCTGTGGTGTTGCAGATCGCCTGGTGGAATCGAGTGCTTTGAAGAAAGCGGTTGAAACGGTTTATGCTGCATACCTTCCCAAAAACATGCACCCGTTCCTGTACCTCAGGTACCCGTCTGCGGATTTGCCTGTTTTCCTCCATGGATGTCGACACACTAAGGTTCCTCTTATGGCTCTGGTGCTTCTTATTTCCACAGTTTGGAAATCTCACCTCAGAATGTAGATGTGAATGTCCATCCCACAAAACACGAAGTGCACTTCCTGCATGAGGACAGCGTCATCGAGAGCGTTCAGAAGCACATTGAGAGTAAACTCCTGGGCTCCAACTCTTCACGCACGTATTTCACTCAGGTATGATGTGACTGCATCAGCCTCTCCTAAACAGGCTGCCATCGTCAGCAGGAGGAGACGAAAGCTCCATGTTTTAACTGCACGTGCACCTGATCATCTGTCACTTTTACAAAGTCTGTCTTTTTATGGCTTTTTTCTGTCTAGACTTTGCTGCCGGGGCTTTCGGTGTCGGGTGGCACAGAGGTGAAGGCCTCCAGCTCCACGGCGGAGTCCACCGATAGAGTCTACGCGCACCAGATGGTGAGGACAGACTGTCGCGCCCAGAAGCTGGACGCCTTCCTTCAGCCGAGAGAGAAGCCGCCCCCTGACCCCGAGCCAGCAGGTCCCAGCAGCGAGGAGGCGGCACCCCAACCCGCCCCGCTGGACAGCATAGAGGTGGAGGACATGGATGATGCGGAAATGCTGGAGATCCTGGATACACAGGAAGCACAGGAGCCCAAAGACCACGAGGAAGGCAGTGGTGCAGCGCAGGATGTTCAAAGGTGATTCAGCGATGTTTTTTTTTAAGTGTAGGTTGTGTGTATGTGCATTTTCAATTTGTTTGATGGAAACGCACACAGAAGAGTCTGCGAAATTCCTTAAATATCCCAAAATCTGCTCCTTTTTTCTGAATATGACTAGGCATAAATGAAAGAAAGTTCAGCAAATGACTAATGATGCACAGGAATCACATGGCTTGTGAGCTCCCACAAAGCACTTCCCGGAGCTTGTGCACTTGTTTTTCCTGATTTTTACATTTGTTCTCTGCAAAATTGTTTAAGATTTCTGACTCACTTCAGTGGGATCCGGACCCTGCTGCGCTGGAACGCTTAGTCAGTTGAAAGTAATCTTTCTGCAAGTCAGATCAGGACAGCTGTTGATGCGTAATTCCCTGAGTGCACGAACAAGCCTGAACACCGACCTGCAGCGAATCAGCACAGTAGGAGGACACGAAAAAGACCATCATTTGACGGTTATTCAGCCAGGTTTAAATACTTTATCTTTAGGTTTTTAATCCTAGATATCGTCTTTAGCTCAATGTATTGTAAAGTAAGAAAATACATTTAGTGTGTCTGAGTCGGAAGAGCTTCATGTGCTAATAATTTACAGTTTGCAGAGTTGATCAAGCGGTGGACATCTTCTGCCTCCAAGTGGCCGTTAAACATGCTGTCCTCACTAACCATGAGGCTTTTTTTTATTTATTTTTTTTTAATAAGACTAACTGTGAGACCGTGTGAATGTTGTCATGCATATTTATCTCAGGGTTGTCTGTAAGGTGGTTTGGAGTTATTGGGGATTGTTCTGGACGCGGGAGGTGCAACAACGTAGTGTGTTCCTCTGACACAGGAAGCGTCCGAGGAAAGAGCAGCAGCAGCAGCAGGAGGAAGAAAACCTGACTGCTGCCGTGACGCCCAAGAGGAGAGCCATCAAACTGACCAGCGTGAAGGAGCTGAGAGCCGAGATCAGCGAGAACACGCACAAAGGTATTTGTGAACTCGTGCTAGTTTAAATCGATCAGACCATCTCCATCCCAGCTACGCTTGGCAGCAGAACCTGCACAGACACATCCCCCCCGTCTTCCAGATTTTTCTGCTGATTTGACCCACTGCTGCAGGGCATGACTCATTTCCATAACATGTATTACACAACCTTTTCTGCTGTCATATCATGCTCTTATAACAACAAATGATTAAATTTCCATGTCGGAGTAATGCCAAAAAAAAAAACAAGCAAAAAATGCGTCCAGTGCTCCTGGAGTAGTGGGCTAAACTTTCTGATCGCTTGTATACAAACTAATAATCCAGTCAAATGGAGGAATCTGCCATTGTCTGTTATTTGTGCATGTTCTCTCCAGGTCTTCAGGAAATGCTGCAGAACCACTCCTTTGTGGGCTGCGTTAATCCCCAGTGGACTTTGATCCAGCACCAAACCAAACTGTACCTGCTGAACGCCACCAAACTCAGGTCCACACCACAGCACACTCACTGTCCAGCTCTCGACTTCCCGCCTGCCGGCTCACGACTCATTACGCTCTGAATCTCTGCTCCAGCCAGGACCTTTTCTACCAAATACTCATTTACGACTTTGGGAACTTCGGCGTGCTCCGTCTGTCTGTAAGTAGGATGTACTTGGTGATTGATGTGAGCATAATGCACAAGATTTAATGACCGAGGATGTGCATTCAGACGCCAGCACCTCTGTATGACCTGGCCATGTTGGCGTTGGATTCTGAGGAGAGCGGCTGGACTGAAGAGGATGGTCCCAAAGAGGGTCTGGCTCAGTACATTGTGGATTTCCTGAAGAGGAAAGCTGAAATGCTGGAGGATTACTTTTCCATGGAAATAGATCAGGTCATTCAAAACTAACTTGCATTATTTGTTCAATACCTTGACCCTTGTAAAGAGTTTAGTTCAGTATATTTGACCGAAATGGTGTCTGCCACAGGAGGGAAATCTGACCGGACTGCCTCTCCTCCTCGACAAGTACACGCCCATCATGGAGGGTCTGCCGATGTTCATCCTGCGCCTTGCTACTGAGGTGAAATGTCAGCGGTCTGTGGGATGCACGATGAAACTCTGGAATACCAATGTTTTTCCATGGTGCTGTTTTGCAGGTGAACTGGGATAATGAAAAGGACTGCTTCAGAGACTTCAGCAAGGAGTGCAGCATGTTCTACTCCATCAGGAAGCAGCTCATCCTGGAGGCAGAGCCTGGGGAGGGACAGGTGAGGACAGAGCTCTTTTTTTTTTTTTTTTTTTTAAATTGGGTTACTTATGAAACAACTGACTGGATCGAGTTGATTTGTTCGGTTGTACTGCTTCAGGATGCCGAGGTGAATTCTTGGCGCTGGAAAGTCGAGCACGTCATTTTCAAAGCTCTTCGGACCCTCTACTGTCCTCCAAAGAACTTCAGCGAGGATGGCTCTGTGCTGCAGATCGCAAACCTGCCCGATCTTTATAAGGTGTTCGAGCGATGTTGAAAACAATCCTGAGTGCTTTTTTTAGTCTGATGTAACATTTGTTCTGTAAATAAAAAAAATCTTCCACAAAACGAGTTTTTTTTTTTTTTGGAGATAAAAGACATTTTATTCGGTCGCGTACAAAAGCTCCTCTGTTGTAGGAAACCGTTTCAGAATGGCCTATTTAGAAATTGCCAAAGCTCCGCATGGTTTTTGTGAAAGTTACACTTCAGGTTTGTGGCCAGGAAAAATGTAAGTGGGTCACGGGTCCCCTAACGACTCCCAAAATGTGCCAGCGCATGAGCTCAACTTCTACTTCAAGATTTCCCCTGCGAGTTGGAGACTCTGAGGGATCTGTGCTTCACCACTTCACTGATTTCAAATACTTTGTATAAGAATATTTCAGCACCTTTATAAAACTACAAAACAGGATTGTAATTTATAAAAAAAAAAAAAAAAAAAAAAAAAAGATTGAAACTACATCTATGGAGCAGGATGTATTTTCCAGGTTTTAAACTAGTCAAGAATCAAAATGGTTTTTAAAAGCAGATTTCTGCAGATTTCTTTATTTTTGGCGAAATCCTAATTTATGAATGTGTGGATACAAGTTGAGATTTTCCAGACATAAATTATTATTAGTGAATGTGTTTCTGTTTGGCCTGAAGATGGAGCTTTAATGTGCAGAACAAAGGCAGAAGTTTATTTTTCAAAGATTCCTCTGGTGATATTTGAATAAGTGTGCCGTTTTCTTCTCTTTGTTTGATCCTTAAAAATATGTTCCTCAGCATAACGCTGCTGCTGTGTTGCAATCAGACTGTATCACAAAAGAAATAAAACTTTAATACAAAGCTTTGCAAATTACACATTTATTTTCAAGAAATCTTTTAAATATTTGAAAAAAAAAAAAAAAAAAATCAAAGAAACTGCATCAGACAGTTGTTTCTATATATGTTCAAATAACAACTGCACCTTTTTTTTTTTTTTTTTTTTTTTAAATACATCATACTGTACCTGTTAAAACATTTCATTGAGCGGTGCAGACCCCCAATCTCCCAGTGTGAAAAGGCACTTCACTGTGTGAGGGGACGCTGGGAAGGTGCGGGCTTGGAGCAGCCTTAGGTGTTTAAAAGCATCAAAATACCCATTCATGCAAATTATCAAAAAAAAAAAAAAAAAAAGCCAAGCACCCAACCAGAGTCTTCTGGATAACATGATGTAGTACAAAGGTCTGAAAAATGAAGTAGTGACTAGAGAAATGTCCTCAGATTCATCTCCCAGCAACCTTTATATTTGTAGTAGTTTTGTTTCTGAGGGATTCCTTGAAAAGTGCCGGCGGCCTGCCAGACAAAATTAATGTTTCCGGTTAAAAAAAAAAAAAAAAAAAAGCAAAAAAATAAAGAGACAGTTGGATTTGTCCCTGCTAAGTGTTTTTGGTTAGCTACAGATCTTAAAATGTTACAGCTGAAAACGGAAATGTGCTCCAGACGTAGTTCGGCAGAGGTAAAAGGTCGGAGGTGCGAGTTTAAGGGCGTCTGTGGTGATGCTGCCTGGCCTCACTGCTGGGAGAGAAGGGCGTTTCTGTTGGCTTTCATCTTCTCCAGCCGCTTCACTAGGTGGTTGTTGGTCATCTCCATCTCCTCTATCTTGTCTAGAGCCGTGCGCAGCTGCAGTCGGGCAGAAGTCGGTGTCAGACATTCACCTTGATGATGGTTAACTCTTAAAATGCAACCTAACCTGCGTCTTTACCTCTCTTTGAAGTTTCCGTTTTTCTGCTTTAAGTTCATCTTCTATTTTCTCTGAGTTATCAGCTGCTGTCTTGTACCGGGACACTTGCCCTTCAAGTCGAGTTATCTAGAAAACAGACGAAGAGCCCAGCTTACAACATCCCCCTCTGCTGCTTTTGTCCTTAAATGTCAACTATTAACACTAAAATTCTACTTACATTTTGTTCCATTGTACCCATCTCCTGTTCTGCCTTGGAAAGCTTAAACTTGTATTCACTTATCTGCCTGTTGGCATCTCCTACAGACAAGACAGAACCATGATTATCACTCTCCAAAGCATCATTTTGTAATTAAGACAATTATAGGGGTGTGGGAGTAAACTGTACGTACTCTGCATCTCGATTAAGTGCAAGTCGGTACCATTCTCCATCCTCTCCCCGTCTGGGTAAGCACTGTCCACCTTTGAGTGCTTCTGTCTCTCGTCTTCCAGCTGACCCTTCAGCTTCCTGATCTGAGCCAGCAGTTCTTCTTTCTCCTCTGCCAGCTTCAGTAGCCTGACATCTACCGAACAGGAAATGCATTCTTTCAGCTGATCATATGTAACGCAATCAAGGGCTGCTAAATGAACACGAAGATTTCTCACTAGAAAAGAAATAAATGGTCTGACTCACCCAGCGGACCTTCACCTGCAGACTCCAGCACCTGAGCGGCCTCTTGAGAGACCAGAGTGATCCCTGAGGAGAGCGGCTCATGGACGACATCTCCGTTAGGTGTGCCTTCTGGGATGATGACCATGCCGTGTTTCTGAGGTGATAAAGTAGACGCCGGTGAGCGCCGATGAGAACTTCACAGCACTGCTTGCAGTGACTCAATATTACAACTGTAAAATACCACAACATTTAAATAGTGTGACCATGTTTATTAAATAATAAAGTGGAGTTATAAGAGAAGGAAAAATATGAGCCTTCTGATTGTCCACATGCTCCCCTGTCAGCAGGATCTCCAGAACTTTCTAACTCTGTCAAGCACTGTTAAAACCCAGCGGTTAAGGAAGAAGCATTTTGATCTCCCGTACAACTTGTTTTAGGTTGCAGACATTGTGATGTAATGTGGACGAGCAAAAACGTGAACAACAATGATGCATTTACAAGGATTTTCTCTTCTGGGTCAGAATGAAACCTTCCCTGATTCACCAGGCCTACATCATCTAATTTATGCCTGCAAAATCATCTTTAAGAAGCTACCCACACCTGATATTTACATTTACACTGGTTAACTGTTGACCAAAGACTGCAGCGTAGATGAGCCTAATAATGAGGAAAAAGTTGCTACAGTGAAGGAGTCCACCTCGTTGTTCTTGGAGTTGTGAAACACACGAGAACATCGTATCAAAGCTGTTCCTTTCTGAAGCATTCTTAAAAACAGAAGAAAATATCAGCTATCAAATTGACAATCTGCAGCTTATTATTAAAGTTTATTTTCATTACAGTGTAACTGCTGTCACTGCGTGTGCAGGTGCAGCTGCGTGACGCGTTTATGGAGGTGGAATGTGTACGGAAATCGTTTCAGAAACACAGCTGGTGTGGGCGCCGATGCGTTTTGTTTTGAACGGCATTTTGGAACGAACTAGTGCCGCCATAGTGTACGTTTCAGATGACAAAACTGTGGATTAAAAATCTCCATGTGGGGGAGCCGGCGCGGAGGCAGCGCCTGAGAGTGAAGCGTTTCTGAGTTTCTGCCATAAAGGCTCACATGCTTCAGTTTTGGTCATCATTTTGACACGTTGATAAGCTGTTACATGTGTTAAGATGCTTCACGTCGTTGCAGCCAGTGACAACACTTTTATTAGGTAAATAATAGGAGTGTTGTGGTTGTTATTTCAGCTTTGCATTTATGAGTCACGGGATATTACAATGAAGATATCCCCGATAGATATCACTTGTTTAACCCTTATGAAAGATTAAAACATGTTACTATGAGTTACACAACAAGTAAGTAAGAAGGAAGCTGGCAGTGGGAATAAACCGCAGAGAAAAACTAAAGAAAACATCTGAACAGACCTACTCAGCTTTCACCAAGAGGAAACGTATAACATTTATTTTTTTCTTAGCCCAGTAACTCTTTCCTTGAACCTTTTCATTTCCTCAGGGACTCGGTGGACCTACCTCTCCTGGTTTGGACTTTCCCTTGATGTCAGCGAGCTCATCTCTGAGCTCATCCCTCTCATTCCTAATGCAATCAAAGTATTCTTTCTGCCTCTCTAGGGCCTGGCCACACACGAGAGAGAAGAGAGGAGAGAGGAGAACGGGAGAAATCGTAGAGACTCCTGACAAACATGCAACACCACATGCTACAGCATTACATGTTCCATGCACACACATGCACTGTGCCAACAAGAGGGAAAGAGAAGAAAACCATATACAGACAGACAAGCAAGGACATGATGACATGCTGAAACGTTCATGACAAGAGGCAAAGTTAAGAGGAGATTTAGAGGAGCAGAACCGGTCCTTTGTGAGGGAGTGGAGGGGAGGGGAGGGGAGAGGGGAGTGGAGTTGAGTGGAGTGGGGTGGGGGCGTTCCTGGTCTTTTTTTCCTCTTACTTGCTTTCATCACTAAGAAAAGGACTTGGTGGTCTAACAAATAAACTAATCACAGGGGGAACATGCATGTCATGCTACAGTTTACAGATTTCCCGTCATAGTTCTGTGCCCCATCCCCACAAAAACAAAATCTTTTTTTTCACTCCAAGTTTTAACACAGTGCCAGTTAGCAGATATTTAATCCTGCAAACTCTTATTTGGACATGCAAAAACCCAAACTGTGAATGTATCAGGGTCCAGTTAGGTGCTATCACTGATGCAGAGACAGCATGAGAAGCAAAAGGGCCTGAAAAAGAGGAGCACCCTTCGCCTCTCACACGCATGTGGGACCTCCTACCGCAATCTTTTTGTCCTTCCAGTTTATTGTTTCTTGAAGATCAAACACCTCTCTGGTGAGGGCATCTAACTTAGTCTGCATTCGCTGGCTCTCCTGAAGTGGCATTGAGCAGTAACAAGACGAGATAGAGGACAGGAACACAACAGGACAAATTGAATGGAGCAAAGAAAAAAAAGAAATGCATATATAGAGAAAAGTCACAAAAAAATAGAAAGCAGTGAGACAGGATGAGATAACACCAATTTATGCAGAGACAGCATGAAAGGAGCACATGACTGCACTAAGAGTTTGACGGGACAGCTGATAGGAAAAAACACAGCCAAAAGGGCAGAGCGGCAGACTGGGGGATAACGGGGAGAGACGGGCCAGCGCCAATGAATCCTTATCAAATTCCTGCAGAACAGAGTTCCTCCTTCAGCCTGCACAGAGGCACAGACACCTTTAGAGGTGCTGACAGTTTAAATGCCTGATGAGGTCACAGTGGCAGAAACGGTTTGTTATCCAGTGAGTGAGAGCCGTACCTCTATGAGTTCATCTCTCTGGCGTATTCCTTCTTTTAGTTCTTCTTGTTTGTGCTGCAGAACTGAACATGTGTGCTTTTGCCTTTCTAGTTCCTGAAACCCAGACAGAACATTTTAGCCATGCCCCTAACATATGAACGTTTTAAAATGTAAACAGTTAAACTGATTCACGTCTGCTCACCTTTGACTTTTCTTCCAGCTCCCGCCTCATCTCGGCCGTTTGCTCCTCCATCTCTTCAATCACGTCCTTGAGTGTGTCCACTTGGTAGATGAGGTTGGCTTTGTCATTGTCCAACTGCGCGTTTGATACCATAGCTTTCTTATATTTTTCATCCACCTCTGCAAGTGACTCCTGGTAAGTTTGAAAACATGTTAATAAAGTAAGCAGTATCCAAGTAAATGCAATTACACACAGCTAATCTACATGCAACACGCGGGCAATTCGGTATCATTTATTTCTGCAGCATATTGACCATAAATGGTCTGAAAACACTCCACATGGGTTAAAGGGGACATATTATTGGGGAGCAAACCACCACTCGATGTTTACGGTCCCTGGACAGATTTGCTCTTCCTCACAGGGAGCAAACCTCTCAAGTCGAGTTTTGTCTTTTGTTTCTTTGTCAACAGTAATTTAAGTCCACACTAATATAGTTCACTAAACTTGAGAAAGAATTAAGCTAATAATGTTTTACAAGTACTTTCTGTAATGCTTTACATCCAGACTAGAAATTAATTTTATTTTAACTCCTCCCTTGGGTTTATGCATCCCATATGTGACAATAATTTTGACCAGAGTCTAACTCTGGTCAAAACTCTGGTCCATTACGTTACTTCTGCTTGGGTGCAGTGTCTTAGTGAGCCAGGGAACAGCTAATGTATTACTTGTGGAAAGATTGCAGCCAAAAGAGGGATCAGTACCAACTGTCTACAGCTGAATTTCAGACCCCCTTTTACACTGGCAAATACCCCGCGTTTAACACCCCAATCTAGCACGGCACCTGTCCTTTTGACATTGACTGATGTGAATATCTCGCCTCCAAAGGTACACTTTATCGTGGGTCAGGTTTAATGTGAACAAAACTGACACGGGATGGCCGGTCGTGGGAGATCTGATCTAAAAACGCCTATAGAGATGTCAGGGAATGTTGTCAACTTTGTTATAAAAGGGTATAATATGTCTCCTTTAAACCATAATGTTAAGATTAAATTCTGTGCATCTTTAGTAATATTCTTTCCTTTCAAATCAGCCATTTTACATAAAAGTGAAGTGTTGTGAGGACACTGATCAGGAAGTATTGCATCACTTTCAAGACACTGACTTGAGTGAAGTGAGTTCTGAAAGAAAGAACTACAAGTGCTCCAGGAAACAAGAAAACCAGTTAAGGTCTACCAGATGCATCAAACCAGGAGATGTGGTGTTAGTAAACAAGTCTTATCAACAGAACATAAAATGTCTCTTCTTAATGAGCGTGAACCTGCTGAAAGGGACGTCAGTGGTCAGACAGCCAGAGGGCCATCAAACTGATGTAGGGCTGGCCGATATGGCCAAAACATACACTACCTCTGTACTTTCACCGACAGAGTGTTGGTACAAGGAAATATTTCATTATTTTTAATTACAATCATGATAATAGTGCTATAAAGCATGTATTTGGATTCAGCCTACTGTTAAGCAGTGTCAGAAATATTTGCTTGCCACTTATCATCTCTGCTATTTTAATTCAACCGAACTCTTAATAAAACCTTAATTTCTGTTTACATTTTTTCCCCGTATCTGTTACAAGACAGCAGAAGTCAGAAATGCTGACTGAAACAACAACAACCCCCATTAAGACTACACATTAACCAGCACTCATTTCTTTAAAAAAAAAAAAAAAACTTCATCTAATAAAATACCTCAGAAAAACCAAGTCTGAGTGCTTGTGGGGTTGTTCTGATTATACTAATCAATGAAAAGTAGCAATCATTTGCCCAACAAGTTTCATGGCTAAAGTCAGCAAGCAAGATAAGGAGGATAAGTTGTAAGTTTGTAGTATTATATACATATTCGTATATTATTCATACTTGTACTACAAAATGATTTTTATTTATAAATATAAACTAAGGCCAGTATATCGCCCAGCCCTAAACGAAGGCATGTCTCTTGTCTGTCAGCAGGTGGAGCTTCTTGAGAACATCTTCATTCCAGATCATAACAGGAAGTGACAGAAGATCATGCAGAATCAAAGGTAATAATACAATTCAGAGTTGGTATTTAAAAAAACAAAACAAAACCAAAAACACAAAGACTCAGCTGTAGTGTCATCAGCTACAGAAGCGGGGGGGACAAAAGGGTGTGAATGGGGAGTGAGGAGGGGTTAGTGATGCCATACTGCTCCCAAAAGACAAAACAAGGCATGCTGTGAGCTCAAGCCCTTCTACCTTCAGCTCTTTAAGCCCTTGCATGTATCGCCCTTCTACATCCTGAATCTGGTCCTTTAGTTCATAGATATCCTGTAGAGCAGATGGAGGGGAGTGGTTGGGATGAACTGGGGCATCAGAGAGCACGAGGATTGTAAAGGGAAAAAGCACTCGTGCAGCCATCTCACAGACAATCCAGCTGACATAATGCATCACTATCCAAATATAAGGGAAAGGTTAACAGGACTCATGTCACATTCAGTCCGTCCATGCATACCAAGAGAAAAATGGTTAAAGCAGAGTTCAAGAACTGCAGGGAGGAAACAGGTGATGCTGTACGATGCTCATTTGGAGGAGGAACATGTGCTGCATAAATGGCTTAAACAAAAAAAACACACTGATTAGCATTTCAGTTCTATGACACATTTGAAACTTAGAAAAAGGGATATGCTGTTACTCTGAATAGCACAAGTGCTAGTGCTAGAAAGGGGATGTTGAAACTCTTACCCTAAGCTCACTGAGGCTGCTGTCTGCTTCATAGATGCTACCAGTGTCTGTGCTTCCTCTTCTTGATGAAGTTCCACCCAGTGATGCCAGGGTGGCTGCTGAGAGGCCCGGAGTGGCACAGCGGGAAGATGGCTGAGCACAACAAGAGCCACAAAACCACCGTAAGAAAAAACACAAAAATCTTCCAGACAGAGGCACTGCTGCTGTTGTATCCAACAGAGCAATTTGTAAACTTGACAACACAACTCATAATTTCTTCATCTACAGCCAGAGAAGCATCTTGAATTCTTATACATTAGCCATCTCCAAATAATTTAGTTGTTTGGTCTAATGCAGTGTCAAGTGAGAGTTTGATAGTTTGATTCAAAGTATGTGTTGTTACAGTGTTAACAAAATACCTGACTTTTAGAACAAAATCAGCAAATCTCTGTGATGAGACTTTATTAGGGGCAACAAGATGATGACACACTTACCCGACTGTAGTCAGAGTACTGCTTATCACATTTTTCATCCAGCTGCAAGAAATAAGTATTAGAAAATAAGGTAATGTTGGAACTTGCATCATCTGAGGTCATGCTTTGAAGCCGTTATCCTCTGCAACCCAGGGAATAAATTCATACATTAATATGAGTCAGTGATAAGTGCTGCATGTTCACAATCTGTGCAAAACTAACAAACAACTTGCAGACTGAGCGAATTATATCACTCTTTTAAAGGGCATGCTACTTCACACTGCAGTGCTGTGCACTCGCAACCCTTTTAGTCATCCTTGAAGTGCAATTCCATTAATTGGAAATGATAATGTCGTCAGTCAAACACACAGGCTGTAGGATGAGTTGGCCCCCAAAAGGGCCAAAAGCAAGAACCAAATGCATGCACCTCTTTTTCAAGCTGTTACCCTTCGTTGGGTCACTGCATTTCCAAACACAATTATGAGCTTGGTTCAGGAACTTACACCATCCAAATCTGGAATGCTCAAATCATCAAGGTCAGACACAATACTGCCCCTTCGGTTGGAGCGGCTGAAATAATCAGCAGCTGACTCGCTAATATCCGAGAAGTCAGATGACTACGTGCACACACGCACACACACACACACACACACACACACACACACACACACACACACACACACACACACACACACACACACACACACACACACACACACACACACACACACACACACACACACACACACACACACACACACACACACACACACACACACACACACACACACACCGAGATGGGAAAAGGAAAAAAGGAAAACAATGACATTTGCAATTAGAATTAGTAATCCCTTGTCTAGGTAAGTTGTTTTAAACTGGTGTGCCAAAAAAAAAAAAAAGTTTTTACTACAAGTTTATTAGTGATAAAAGACAGAACAGCATCTGTCAAAATTTTGCGCAGTCAAGCCACTACAGCTCACCGCACTGTCCCTCCGGCCTCTGCTGTAGCGTTCCTGGGACACACTGCTGACAGTGTCATCATCTGAGGAAGAGTGCTACGAACACGCACACAGATAGAGACAAACACGCGCATGAGGGACACGCCAGGTAATGCAGAATAGTTGCATGCCACACACCAACACAAACACCTTGTTTAAAAACCAACCTGAAATCATCCAAGTTTTTTTTGTTTAACAGAAGATTCAAATAACACCTTAATAACTAATGTTATGCCATTAGGAGGTTAATGAATGTATTGAACATAGATGCAGTTTTCTGAAAAACAAATGCATGTCCTCTTTTAGCTCCAAGGTTTTATTTATCAGAAAATTAAAATGATTTGTTCTTCTAATTAGGCAATACAGAACAAAATTCTATTATATTCTATTATCATTTATTCATGATTAGTGGTTGAAACCATTTATGTATTTTACCATTTTCTCTTTTTAAACACAATGATAACAGCACATTTATCTTCATTTATCTTCATTTATCATCTGAAACAGCCCAAATGACCCTGACCTAAAGTTTTGGCCTGATAACATACACAAATTTAAATGGTTACTAAGGGTAACCATCCTCACCTATGATCTGTCTGATTGTAATTGGTGTGTCTAAATAAAAAAATCTGAGTTTCTGAGCTCCTGACAGACCCCTTCAAGTTTCATTCAGTGCTGCACCAATGTTATATAAAAAGATATCCAAAGAATTGAGAATGCCAATCAGCAGCGTTCAAACTCTAATGAATAAGTAGAAAGTATAGGATCCTGTTGAAAACTACCCATGGTCAAGTAGACCAACAAAAGTTTCAGCTACAGCTGCCAGTAAAGTTGTTCAGGATGGAAAAGAAAAACTCACAAAGAACTTCAGCTGTCACACAGGAAAAAAAAAAAAGTAGCGTGGCTGTTTCAGATGCACAATAAGGAGGCACTTGAAGATAAATGTGCTGCATGGTTGAGTCCCCAGAAGAAACTATGTACTATGCCAATCCCACAAAGCAGCCTGCTTACAAACACCAAAACAGCATAGATACAAGCCTCAAAACATCTGGAAGAAAATTATTTGTAGTGATGAGACCAAAATTGAACTTTATGGCCACAACCCTACACTTGGAGAGGACTCAACAAGGCCTTTGATGAAAAGTATACTAGTCTTTCTGTGTTGCTAATGTTTTGGGGATGTGTGGGCTCCAAAGGCACAGGGAACTTGATCAAAATTGATAGCAAGACGAATGCAGCATGTTTTCAGCAAATGGTGGGAGTAAAATTTGCACTCATCAACCTGAAAACTGCGCGAGGGATGTACTTGGTTGTTCCAACATGATCATAAAAAAAAACACAAGGCCAACTTGATCTGTCACTGGCTCCAACACAAAAAAAATGAAGGTTCTGGACTCAGTCTCTCTCAGTCTCCTGACCTCAATATCATTGAGCCACTTTGAGGAGGTATACCATGCATACAATGCTCGACTGGAGGTTTTTTGTCTTACTATCTAAGAAAATAAAGTGACTCAACCACAGCTGCCACAAAAGACTTCAAGTTGTCACTGATGTTAAAAGGGGGCAATACACAGTACTTAGAACCAAGTTATGTAAACTTTTGATCAAGAAAATTTGGGAAGTTTCTGTTGTCATTATGATTTTAAAAGACCTGACAATTGTTTAATAATAAATAACTATCTAAACACTAACCATGAGTAAAAAAAGTTTTTGTTTTTATTCTCTGAAAAATGGCCAAAAAAGTAAAAACCAAATTCTGACGAGGTATGTCAACGTACGAGCACACTGTATAACACAGAAGTATTGGACGTCTGCTGGTTTGGAGGATTCATATCTGCTACAGCAATGCAAAGAAGAAAACTATATCAACAATGACCTTAAAGAAGCAACTGCTGCTGCCTATTAATCTGAGATGGGTTATAAGGACATCTTCAATCAATCTGGATCATCAACATGCAGAGAGAAAGATTATTTTTCCCAAGAGAAACACATTCAAGACAGCTGTCAATCTTCCCTGGAGTGGTAGTGAGCAGTCACAGCATGATAATTCCAAGGTCAGACTGAGCAATGCTCAAAAAAAAAAAAAAAAAAAAAAAAAAAAAAAAAAAGTATTTGTCCTGACACACAAACACAAAAAAAGTGTAGTCAAATCATCTTAACACTTCAAGCAATCCTTAACTCTAACAATGTCAATTAATTTTTAAGTTTCCTCCAACAAACCATCACTATTGGTGCAAAAATGAGCTATAGTTTGACAGTAAGAAGAAGCAAGCAGATGCTCGTTAGCTGCAGGCGTTTGTGTAGTCATGCAAGGTGGTGGTGGTTTTAATGTGCTCACCACAGGGCTGCTGCGAGTGGAGCTGGCTCCAGAGGAGTACCAGCTGTATTCAGAGGGCTGTGAATGGAACCACGTGGACAGACAACAACTTACTGTTGTGGGGTGTTAATAACAAAAGAAAAAAAAAAAGAAAGGATTTTTCACACATTTAGATGACTTACAGCTCTTGAACTGCAGCCTGAGCCATAAAGACCAGTGTCATCATAAATAGAGGCCTGAAGGTACATGTAAGAGACAATGCAACACTCAGCAACATGTGACGGGGAACATAAACTGCTTAGTGATTGCATCAAAGATTTAAGTAGAAGGCCACACAATAAAAAGGAAAACACTGTCTATACTCATCCTAAGTAAGCCATAAAGTCCTGACTTATCAAACTTCAATCAGCCATCCAGCCAAGTGCTTAGGGTGCCCGGAAGCTAAATATAACCCGACCTAGCCTCTCTGGGCATCCTATCTCATGTATGTGGCCAAAAGAGAGGGGGAAGGTCTACTTCTGAAGTTAACTAGAGGCATGCAGAGCAGTGCGGGCTACTGAGTGGACAGAAACTGACCATGCTGTAGCTGCGAGACAGCCCTGTGCCAGTGGTGGAGGATGAGGAAGTGGTGCTCTGTTGAGGGAGGGAGCAAGGAAAAGTCACTTTAGAGGACAGAGGGATGCTGTAGCTGTAAGGTGGTGAAAAATTGAAGAGCGGAGATGAAAACAGGATGAATGTTTTGCTGATCTTGTAACAAATATTGAATTCAATTTAAAGTGTTGACAGAGGAGGTAAGTTACTAAGGTGAGACTCTCCCAGGTCACTGTTTAATACTGGAACTATTGTCGATAAAAAGGCGTATCTTTAAGACGAGCTTTGTCCTTCTAAACACAACTAAGCAACATTATGAACAACTGGCATGCACCTCTCTGCAATGGGATGATTTTTACAACAAGCAAACTAATTCTCTTAGTGTAAACTATGCATCAGCTGCACTCAGCATATCTAATCAACTAAATAAATAGCTGGTTCTAGTTTCAGTGGATTTCCTTCAGCTTAAAGTTACAGCTGAGAGAGCTGTACAGAGCTAACGTGAGAACCAACCCGTGGCTGATAGGTGGAAGTGGAGGGCAGAGGTGGTGGTTTGGTCTTCGCAAGGCTGGTGTAGGTCCTTTGATCATGGTAAAGTCCAGTCTAGAAGAGTCGTAGCATAATGACCTCAGACAAGCACCAGCACAACAACTTATCCTACACTTATAATGCAACATGATCTATATGCTACAAAGCCATTATTAGTCCATCTTATCAAGGGTAAAAGCAATCGGCATTGAACCACCACTGCAAGCTATTATCAATATGAAGTGCCTTCATGCTTGAAGTCAGATGAGACAACAATACTACTGACCAGCAGGTCCTTCTTCGAAGAGCTAGATGAACCCTTTTTGTGGCCATGCAGGTCATTGTACACAGAACTCTGTTCAGCCCGCAAAATGTAAGATAAATTAACAGAAAATAAAATGATATACTAAGACAAAAGAACTAGAGAATAAAAAGTGAAATAGTAAGAAATGGATGATCAATGCAAAATTACATACAGTGGAGCGGGAACTCTTGAGGAGAGACCTATTGGAGAGGCCATCAGACTGAAGAGAGACCAGGAGTATGTGCATTTAAAATCAGTGAAATATGAAACAAAATAATAAAACACACACACGCATGCACAACCACACACGCACGCACACACACACGAAATGTATAAGTGCATGCATTCATTAACATAATTTTTTGATGGTACATGTTTTGACTAAGTCAACTGGATACATTTTGAATGCATACTGACCAACCCTTGAATAATGACACCTGGTGCATTTTGTAGTTACTAATGACCAAATTTAGACTTAAAATGTGAGGTTCACCTGTAAATTTAACAGTTAGCACTGCAGTGAATTACTTTGGCTGGTTACAAAGGGACTTATAGGAGCATTACAGGTTTTTGCATTTTAGAAGTGGTGATAATACAGGTTCATGACAGTCTGTTATTGTAATGAAAAAGGTTTCAAGTCAAACAGGATCATAGGCTAGTCCATAGCCAAAATTAGGCAGCTTCGATAAAGGTGCCAACCCCTATGAAAAACAACTTTAGGTATTTCTATAGTAAAGTATGTTACATCTATGACATTCTCTAGACCAGTGTTTCTTAACCCTGGTCCTCGGGGCCCAATGTCCTGCATGTTTTAGATGTTTCCCTGCTTCAACACACCTGATTCAAATTAATGGTCGTCATCAGCTTGTCATCAAGGTCTGGACAACTCTGTTGATGACACAGGTACTTGTATCATGGTGTGCTGAAGCAGGGGAGCATCTAAAACCTGTAGGACAGTGGGCCCCGAGGACCAGGGTTAAGAAACACTGCTCTAGACAATACCTCTGTATCGTTGTCCCTCCCCTGCAGTCTTATAGCAGCCTACTTCTATACAGTCTTCTATAGTCAGTCCCACTAGCATAGGTTTTGCAGATGGTACCCAAGTAGATAAACCAGATTTGAGCCCATTGTGCAACTGGACATTGACACCTGACAGAGAAGGCTTATTTTATTTTATTTATTTTTCTTTTCAAAAATTAAGAGGGATAATTCAGCAGAAGCTGGATACTGGTTGGAACATAGCTCTTGCCCACTAGACTAACAGAAGTCAGACTTTTTAAAGCACTATAGATGTTCAATTCAGACTATAAGCGGGATCTTTAAACTCACAAATATTCATAAGCACAGTACAAATTTCATGTAGATGGCAATTAAGTGTTTGAATTTACATTGGTGGCTATGCTCAAAACATTCAGAGCTGAGGCTTTGGCAAAAACACCTTACGATGCCTCTGGTGTGCCAATGTGTTAGTCAACGATACCACTTTTGGTACAACTCATCAGTACTGCAAAGTTGAACCTTTTCAAATTAATGGTACATAACAATGTCAAACAAGGAAAGGAGATTTCTTTCTTAATATGTCTTGTTTTGTAAGTAATGTCCAAAAGTCCAAAATTTATTCAACAGACCATCCTTTGCTAAAGCCTATTCTTTGTTAAGGTAATGAATGAATGAATGAATGAATGAATGAATGAATGAATGAATGAATGAATAACATTTTGAAAGTTAACCTGGCAACGTTTCTAATTTCTAAACAAGAATAATCCAAAATACCCTAATAAAACATCACTCAAACATGGTCACAACAAGCAAATTAATTACATAAATACAAAAATATAGGAAACTTTGTGCAGCAAAGTAATGCTGTCACACAAATGCACACACAGAACGCACCAATGCATCCTTTTTACGAGAACTGGATCGACTCTTGTGAGATCCCAAGTCCCGGACAGCTGATGATGTTGACTTAAAATTAAAAATAAATAAAACAAAGAGAACGTCATAAGGTGCAACCTTCTTGAAGAAAATCCATACACTGCTCAGCACAACCAAATGAAAGTATTTCACCCATAACATTTATTATATGAGTTCTTTCCAAAAAACAACAATGGCTTTTACATAGAATACCCCTTTGTACGCACTCTGTAGCTGTGGACTGACATGACATCATCATCCAGCCTCTGTTTATGTGGAAAATGGAGACACAGCAGAAAGACAGAAATGTGGATGAAGAGATAGAGGACAGTATTAAAGTGAAAGGATGAGATAAATTAAAGGAAGACAAATAGGAAATGTGTGAGGGATACAGACCCGATGATGACGGTTGCTGGATCTACTACTACTAGAGGCTCTGGCCTTTTCTGTTTCAGCCTGAAATCAGGAAAGAGGGTTAGCAAGAATTATACAGTGAGAGTAGAGAAGTCGTCGTACGTTACGATGCAGAACACCCATGCCAAACAAAACATCTGCATTTTAAGTCACCAAACAGATGTCAAACATTTGCAACTTTTATCCTCACTAAGAACAGAATAAATGCCCCTTTAGGGCTCCAGACTGTGGGGACTTATTTTTATCTTGCAACAATTTTTAAGGAAGTAGGAATAAATCTTACGTCAAGGTTCATCACTGGAACTTGTAAATACAATGATTAAAATGGGTTAAAAACTGTCCATCGCATTATTAAAACCTCGAAGGACAGTGATGAACATCATCTTAGAAAGAACTGTCATTGGAAAAAGAAAGATTTTGATTAAATCATACATTTAATCATAGATAACTTAAATGTGTGATAAAAATGAATTAATAAAAAACAATCAACAGTCAGTTCAGCAACATTATGTGTCCAAAAATGAGGTGAGCTTTCTACCTAAATTTAATGAATAACAAAGTTTTCCTTCAACTGTATTTTTTACCCTTCCTTGCTACCTGGGAATATTCCAAGATGGCAATGCCAAAATCAAACTACTGGCTCTGGGAGCACAAACACAGTTTTGACACATGGTTTGGCCACCCATGAGCTCACACCTTATGACTTTGCATAAACTTACTGAAACAATGCCACAACGTTGTATGCCTATCAATCAAAGCTCAAAGTTGTCCAACAAATGTATAAACTGCAACTTAAGTACAGGCAGCGTATGACCTTCCAACTTGTGGGTATGAATGTTTGTGGAGATGTCAGCCATATGAGTGAGGAAGAAGAAGCGTTGATATAAATCTACCATAACACCAGGTGTAAACGGTGGTGTGTGGGCCGTCATCTGCTTGAATAAGTAAACAACTCATCACTATCACTTTGCTTAACCCTTTAACTACTGGTTCATTTTCCATAAGAAAAGATCATGCTGACCCTCCTGTGATACCAGACCTAAATCCTAATGAGGATACTAAATGGAGTAATTAACTAATAAGTAATAAGTGTGATTTGTCAAGTCCTCCCAAAACAATACAAGGTGCATTCCTTCCAGCATGAAACTTTAATACAGATTATAAGGTGTTAAAATGGCACATTGAATAAGGAAATGTATTTAATGAACCATTCAAAGCATGGCCAAACCCTGATTAAGAAAAAAACGATTTGGTGACTTGAAACACACTTATGTAATACAACAGTATGACACATCAACTGTGAGGGCATAAATGCACTGATGGACTTACAGTACGTTGGCCAGCACCATTTAAACGGCAGGAATTGATGATACAGAAATTACAATGAAATGTAGTGCATCTATTTGCAGTGCGAAGAAAAGCTGTCTTCAGTCACCTTTAACTGTTTGAAAAAGCTATAAAAGTGAATATCTGACTCTCAGAAATGAAATGAAGTGAGACTGATATGTAGACCCGAAACCATTAGTCTAAGTGCAAGTTAACATTCATATTTACCTGCATCACTGTAAAATGTTTCAGTAATGGACAGTTTGGCCTACAGAAGTAGCAGTGTTACTTTATCTTACAAGGATTTCCTTATTTTATCATCCATGTCTAAGTAAAAGAAATGTAACTTAATTATTTCTCCCAAGGCAGTAAGTCACACTAGGATACTGTTTTTCTTTTAACTAAAACAAGTTTATTCATTTCTGTGAACTGTTGATGAATAAATCATCTATTTATCAGTAATGCACTCAAGATATAAAACAAAAATCTGAAGTGTTGATATTAAAATGATTTAAGCTGTGCAACTTCTAAATGTTGAGTTAGGTACATTGCTTCCATCAGCAGAAAAACTTAGTCTGGAGCCCTCTTATAAGCTAACATATTAGCTATCTATCATACAGTAGCACTCACTGAAAAAGTGGTTTCCTTCCTGTGTCAATACACCAGCACACATACGGATTAATTTCAAGCAACAAATGACTGAACTTTAATGGACTAAAGTTAAATGTTCAACTCATAGCCTTGGTTTTAGAGTCAACCACTCACAAAAAGCTCAAAACCAAAGCCTGCCACACACACACACACACACACACACACACACACACACACACACACACACACACACACACACACACACACACACACACACACACACACACACACACACACACACACACACACACACACACACACACACACACACACACACACACACACACACACACACACACACACACACACACACACACACACACACACCGTTTCCAAAACAAATACACTGCAGAGGCATACTTTTACAGTGAGGTACAAAGTAGTCTGAGTCAAGTGGAGCTAAATGGTCAGGGTTGACTAGGACTCAATCCCACACGACAGGCTGTGTTAGTGGAAAAGAAAGCAAATAACACTCCTTTGCTGGCCTACCATCCACTGGTGGATCTGACCCCATTTTTTGTTGCTACTGCTGGATGAGTGGTAAGAAAGCTGGATAAAGGGCGGAAATGTCAGGAAAAGCATACAATACCATTTCACTCAAAAAAGTGCTGAGATACAAAAAGTGGGACACATTAACTAACAATAGAACTTCTTGGTCTAAATGTGAACATGCAGCACTTTTTTTCTACATTTGTGGGATATAATTGTGTATGATGTTCAACATTAAAAAAACAAAACAAAACAGCAACACATAAATAAAAATAAATTAAAAAAAAGAGAAAAACGTGATGGGAGGAAAGCTCTCTGATAAAAGGGGTTCGATATGTTGAATAAGGCTCCCAGTACATCTTTGCAGATCAGGTCCCATTTGCATCAAGTACCTCTTTCTGTTGCCGTTCAAGTTCCTTCATACGAATATCCCTGGCTTCTGCCCGAGCCGCCCTCTTTGCTGCCAGCCTCGCCTCAGCCTGTGAAACAAAACATGAACACACCTTTCAGGCATGAATAGAAACTTGGAAGTCACACCCAATAAGTGCAAGGAATAAGCATAACAAGAGATAGCATAAGTCAAACAAACAACGTTATAATTTCAATGAGCATATTCACGTATTTAAACATGTTTCCTACAAGAAAAAAGACAGTCAAAAATATACGTGGGTAGAGTTGGGTTTTTTTTTCTTCTTCTCAAAAACTTGTTTATCTGTAAGCGAAAAAGCATATTCATCAGGGCAACATAACCTGGCCTTGAATATTTTTGGATAAGATAATATTTTCTTAGTTTTTTGGATTGTGGTAAAAGATGCCTCTTTTAGCATATGTGTAATTGCCAAAATATTAACATTGCACTTAAAAATATGAATAGTGAGACCACAGACGTTGGTATAAGATAAATACAAGGGGACTCTTTGCTGAAGAGTTTCATCTGTCAGGCATACTCATGTGATCCCCTTAAGAGTTTGGATTGCCTCATCCCAAGCAACATGTGTGAACCATCAACTTCAGGGGGGGGCTGATTTAATTACCTCATGGGAGAGATGCCAACAGCATACAAAACATTGGTTTCTGTTCTGCTTGTAAACAGATGCAATTCCAAAAGATCCAAATAGCTGACCATAAAAACACTACCATAATCATGTAAAAGGTTACAATACACTTTAAAAAAAGTCTCCTGAAGGAAAGGAAGTGGCAAGCATTATAAAACGTGCTCCAACTGAGTCAAACTATAAGCAGGAGCTAATTTTATAGAATACCTCAGCAAAATGAATGAATACTTACACAGGTAACTATTGTAGCTCATCCTTCCATTAAATATTTTTTACCGGTCATATACCATACACACTCTGAAACTTAACGTCTAATCATAAACAAAAACAAAAAAAAGAAAAGGCACACAAGCTCATGTCTGACTAAACAGCCATAAATGCAGCACTATGGGTAGTGTGTACAGTATCTCACTGCACACACACACTGTCAGCATTCCAGCAATTTCTTATCAGCACTGTACAGGACGCCTGTGAGTAGAGCTATTTCTGTTTTGATTATTGCCTAGCATGAACGAACAGAACATAAACATTTTACTTTATAGTGACAAGATTGCCAACGGATGAAAACTAATGGTGGTCTGAGTCAATCTTGAACTGTCTGGCAACAGTCTGGGCATATTTTAAAGGATCGATATCTGCTAAAATAAAGCAGACCTTACTCTGTACTCTACTTTATATTGTCTAACAAAGTTCTGCAGTGTTGCTGTGCTGGCCTCTGTTAAGGGCCTAATCTCGCAAGTATGTCAGCACACAAGAGTAAAAATTAGAGAGTGAATGTGAAAAATTATTAGGTCACACAAGGTTGCTAAAAAAAGCTCATCCTTGAAGAGAACAAATCAACACTCTTTTTTTTCCATGTTCTTCCTCACTACCGAAGATTGGTGAACAAAACATTGAAGAAATATGGGGGCACATTACCATTTTTTGTTTCTTTTCTATTTGAGGACAGGAGTCTTTACTATTCTCTCTGGTGTTGTACTGCACTCTCAAAACTCTTCAAACTCAGAAAAATATTTGCTTGTGTTTAGATCCACTCTGCTTCTGCTCCAAACTGTGTTTTTGCTCTTAAATTCACCATTGCAACAAATATCCTGCTCTCCAATCTGAGCTCATTTCCATTACTTGGTATTTATCTGTGCACACGCAAAATTTCTGGTCTTGGACTTTATACTGTCTATCTGTCTACTGTCTACTATCTTTACGATACAACCCTGTCAGAGAAACCGAGCCAACAGAACAGCAGAAATGTTCTTACAGGTACTTGTATTACTTTTTAGCTTCACCTCCAGATGGGCACTTGTTACCAGTCTGTAGCATGAACTGGATAAATATTTGTCAAACAAAAGGATTTGCTTCACTTCACAATGTACACAAGCATGTATGCTTGATCTCACTGGTTGGGGTTCATAGTGGTTAGTATTTCTGCAGTTCATAAACCTGTTCATGAAGATGACAGAAGTAACAGCATCACTAAGTTGAAATACACTTTTAAAAGGGCATGAACTGATTTTTGATCTGCAGATTACGTTTGCTTTAAGTACGTTTTACACAAATAAGCTTCACTGAAACTAGTTAACCAGAAACTGCCTGAAGGACATGGAAAGTAAAACAAATGCACCTCCAAGGAAGGCATCTGCATCCTCGACCTTTCTGGCATCTGTTGGCTGACAGGGCTGCATTTAAAAAGCCTGCAGGCTAATAGAGAAAAATCTGAGTCAAAGTTTTCTGAGCATGCAGAAGATGAAATAAAAGAGCTCAAACTAGTCAAGTTATTTATAAAAGCACTGAATTTAACAGCTTTCAAACTCTGAAATGTACATTTGTTGGCAAATCAAATAAAAAAAGATGCACTCATGAATAAGACATACACCGTAACAAACAGCTTCTCAATTTGGCAGGCACCAAATCCAGGTTTGTTGTCTAAATTAACACAAACTGACTTAATTAGTAAGATGGTCACAGGTTTAAAAAAAAAAAATCAAATTGGCTATTGTGGGGTTTGGGTGATCTTTGCAGACTGCAAAAAGGATTGATGAGGTAAAAGAAGCATAATTCAATGAGCAATAAAATACAACTCCAAGTGGAATGATTCCCTGGTGTATACATTTTCAAAGGTTTAAAATATTAGGTTTTTAAAAATTTAACTTTAATGTGACTTGATATACTGTTTCAATCTTTAATATTCTGATCTTGATGCAAAAAAAGGAATGTGCCAACCTCAAGATGGCTCATCCTTTCATTTAAGGGATAGATACAGATTTGATCCTACATCAAGGTAAGCAGAGAATCAGACTCACATTGTCCAGTATCAAAGGATTTGAGTTAAAAATAAATAAATAGATAAAAACATAATAAAAGCCAAAAGGTTATTTGGTGGCAGCTGGACTAATAAGTAGGATAAAAAACATAGTTTATGCAATACTTGTTTTTCTGACAGGTATAGCCATTAATAATGCAAAAAAAGAATTTTCTTTTTCAAAAGTCTTATTCAAGAAAAACAGGCATGTGCAATCTTTGCTTAACTTTGGAATTAACTTGATGGTTATATTTTGTCACGTTAAACCTTTGACTCAAAATGAAACTGGACATAATGTACAGTTCTTTGTACAAATTGAAAAAAGGGGAAGAAAAGTTCAATTTGAAAAAAAAAAAAAAAAAAAAAAAAAAGCATCTGAACGTGAGGGCAACAGAGATGTGTCACTGGCTATGTACTCTGCACCTGTTGAGCTGTCTGACCTGCTCTGCACAGCAGCACAGCTGAGCGCTCTGTCTCAGTCCTATCTATAGACTGGTCTGACTGTGCCCGACTCTGACGGCCACGTCACAGGCCTGAGAATGTAACCTGAGCAGTACACCCTCAACATTAAACACACCCCTTAAACTCTGGGCAAAAGAGTTTAGCAAGCAACCAAAAGCATGCAAAATGCCAAGATTCAACCATGACAGGTCTGTTTAAAACGTTTTAGTTCACAAAGAAATTATTTAAATTACTGTTTTACAACTCCAGAAAATTGGGACAAAGTTAAGAACCTGTCAAAAAGTAATTAGGAAAACAATAATGCAAATTATCCATAGAATTTCACAACAAACCAAAACGCAGACTTTACATACAACGTTATTATGTGGAGTGAATGAGTTGTAGCAAGATTTAGTACGATGTTAAATGCTCTTGCACTCCTCTCAATTTTTTGCAGTTTTGAGTTCAACATGATCAAAGAAATACACTTACATTATTGTGTATTAAATATACAGTATTGGGGTCTGGAAATATGTAACAAATAACTGGACAGTCTGAAGGGCAACTCCATATGTTCATACCTAATTTTCAGCAGTGAAACAATTCTTCTTTAGTTAAATATACACATCTCCATTCAAAAGATAAAGTTAAGTTTATTGCCAGTAAAGTAAACCGGTCACATTAAATTGGACAATATTATGTTAATGGATTACCATATCGCTCTATTATTAGGATGAAAAGTAAAAGTCCTTGAACTAATTTCAATGTGTGAATCTTTTTAAAAGAGAAATAATTATTAGCTCTCTTATTCTGATAATAGAACAGACTCACCCTGGTGATAGACCTTGTTAACCATCCTCCAGCCAGTGAGTTTACTGATAGACTATCCTATTAAGCTATAAAGTCATTTTACTACGTGGGAAACGTGAAAGTGTGACACTGTCACATGGCAGTATCCCACCGATATCACAAATTAAAATTTTATAGACTTTTAAAACATAGCTTGTACTTAAAAGACTTTAAAGTCTCTTTGATCCTCATATGGATGGCACCAGGCATAAAATTATTATCTTATTCTAACAGTGGGCCACTATTTGATTTGAAACTTTCTGGTATTCAACAGACTGACTCTGCAGTAACATAAGTGGCCTCTGAAGTAGGCTGGTGACGGGGCAGGCTCAAATTCAGAGTCATTCTTAACAGAGATGCATGCCAAGCACAGTCTGTAAGTTCTCTTAATACTGAGGTAGTAGCAACAGTATGGAGATTTGTATGTGAAGGAAGTGATATGCAAGTTACACTGACCCCCTGAACTCCCTAAACAGTTGATCTAATCTTTGCTTTGCTCCACAAAGAGATTCAGATTTAGGACTTGACTGGGAGGGTCAGATGACTCATGTTTCTATGATCAGCCTGCATGACTATAAAGAGAGCAAATGGAGCCTTGCGCTTGCTGCTTAAGAATGACAAACTGCACAGCTTCCAAAAGGCATGTTCTTACAAAAGAACCAAGACAAGTATTTATGACTAACTGCTTAATCTAACTGTCACTTTTCAAGGCCAGAAATCCAATGACTTGATCTGAAACCTCTACCGAAAATCCACACTGTGCCCATTTTATACATCTATATTTATATGACGGAAATCCTCAGATCTTTGCCTTTCATGTTTTTTGAAACTCTATTCTGAAACAAATGCTAAGGAATGGAAGGGCTGCTGTAGAGCAAAATACAATAATCCCAGGGCATGTTGTTACAAGCCAGGCAGCCTCTCTCCGCTGCCTGCATTTTTTTCCTAAACAGAAAAACACTTCAGTTTAAGTCAGCGTCTCTGTAGTTAAACTGTGTTCACTCATTTTAACCAAAACAGGTTTTATTTAGCAAAATCTAAATATAAACATATACATGCCTTTTTACTGGTACGGCATTGACCGGAACACTTCAGCACTGATAAGTTGTTCTTGAGATTTAGAACAACTTCAAAACAGACATCTTACAGTAACAACCCAGTATTGAATGGAAAACTTTGTAGGCAAATCTAAAATCTAACAAATCAAGTAACAGCAATGCTCAACCCTAATTAGATCTATCTAATTTGTATCAATCTTTAACATAATTCTGCAAATTTTAAACTAAATTCTTCTCTTTTTTTTAAACAGTCAGGTTTTCCAATGGTAAGCCTGAAAGATTATGAAAATACTGGAGTTGATCTTTGCATCTGTTTGTCATGTTTTCTTTCTAATCCCAGCCTTCGGTTTGTAGTTAAACTGTTTCAAGTAAATTCTTAGATGGATTTACTGGCAAAATTATTCTTCTGGCTATAGTTGATGAGGCCATTATAAGCATGAGATGAAACAATAACAGCTGAGCAAAGTAAAATCAGATTGGAATTGATATTTCAATGAGCAAATTGAATCACTTGCGGAGAACATAATGCAGGTTTATCACAATGTGCTTCAAAAATGGGCTCATGTCAGGCAATATGAACTCACCTCCCGAGCGATGCTACTCAAAGCATCATCCTCTGCTGAGAACCGATCTTTCAAAGGAGCACGTTTTCTACCTGAGCCTTGAGTACCCATTTCGTCATTAGCACTGGAGCTCAGCATCTGACGTATGAAGCTGAAAAGCAGACAGGATTTTATGTAAATACCTTATGTGTCTGTGTGTCTTGGGGGGCAAAAAACAGCTGTTTCAACAAGTTGATAAACAAAGCCATACACTTCAATAACTATAGACACACACATGCATCCTTGATGTTTATATAAAAAGGTGTATGCAGTATAGCTTTTTCCATTTAACACCACATTTACATGTGTATGCAGCAACCTACATTCCCCGAGTACTCACTTCTTTCCTGAAATAACAAGAGTCATTCATGTATGAAGCCCATTAGGAATTTTGATAAACAATTGTGGCTGACATGAACCAGCTTTAATATGATATGTCCCACTGCAGTCTAGTAAATCAGCTTTAAAACACAGCACTCGCATAAATCATTTATCAACCATCTTAAAATGACAGTGAACAAATTGATGTTCGTCATAAAGGCTTGGATTGAATTGAGAGTTAGTATATTTCAGATCATTAATATGGAATTTGTTAGAGTTCAATGCAATATCAAACTTAACTGATCATGACACAAAAGGACAGTGTAACTGATTGGGGCAGACAGGAGAAAAGGCCAAGTGACCTGACTGAGAGAAAGAATCCGGCAAAGGCATATAGTTCATATAAAAGTTTTAGTTTCTAAATTTAAAATTTTTAAACTCAACTGTCTAAAACGATGCTGTGACAAACCAATGATGACGTATACATTTATTTGCAGCATGATATAAATATATATATCCTGCCCGTAAAAACAGCTGGAGTTTACCCAAACTACACACCTTAAGGCTCCGCATTTAATCAGCTGGCTTAAGTTAAAACATAAAAACATACGAACTTTTTTTTTTCTTAAACCAAAGACAAAACTAACACTGTCGCCTACGTCTAACATTTTCCAGAAAAGAAAAGGAACATAAACGAGCTAACTTTAAGATAAATCTAAAGTCAACAACAATGAACAGCCGTTAGTGTTAGCTTGCAAGCAGGCTAACCGGGACTGCTAACTGGCGTTTCTTCCCGTCGGGTTTTTTTTTTCAAGTTAGTTTAAAGGCTCTGTAATCTGCCTCAAATTAACCCAACACTTCTTTTTAAAAACGCGAACAAGCAAATAAAACAAGAGCGGTTTAAAGGTGTCCTCTCGGTAGCAACGCGCCCTGGAACGGAGGCACATCGCAGAGCCGAGTTGAGCTAGGACAGCTAACCTCCTCTTTCCAGGGGAACAACTGTCTGATCCTGCCGTCACATTTTCCCTTCCCGAAACTGAAACCTCACCTTCGTGGCACCTTTGAAAGGTCGCGGTACTTCCCGGGCGTTGTTCCTTATCACCTTGTGGTTTAGAGGAGAGCCATTCGGTTCGTATTCAGAAGTCGGAGGTGTTTTTGTCTGCACTGACAGCTGTCATCAGCGCCTTTCTCTCCACGGCGCTCCGCTCTCCTGCTCCCTCTCCACACGCTGCTCAGCCCACTGCCCCGGATGTTCGGAAAAATCAGGGCGTGTGAATGCTGCGTTCAAGGACCGTCAAACGCCGTCAGTTCGAACTCGTCGGGCGGAAAAAATACTTACGAACTATTGCATAACCGTAGGGGCTGAATAGGGCTGACATGGAATTTGAACAAGTAATAACACAAACCGTTTATTATCTTGTTAATATATTTGATAGAATACTTTAAAGCACAGTTATTTACTTTTAGGTCAATAAACCTCTCACTGTCAAAAATAAAAATAGTCATTTTATATATATATATATATATATATATATATATATATATATATATATATATATGAAACTACCCATTTTCCTAGACACTTGTATATAAATAAATACCAAAAAATTAAATAAATACATAAATAAATAGTGAATTTGAGTTTGTCATTTTTGTTGTCTTTGTTTTTGTTTGTTTTTCTAATTCCTGTGATATTTTTCCGTTTTATTAGGTGACCATTATGGGATTACTAATAGGGTTATAGATTTGTTATGAACTTTTGTAGCGTTTTTATGAGCTCACATATTAGTAGTGCCCTGTTATGTATACACATAGACGAAAACAAAACATGTATATAAGCTTGTAGACACATTTGCAACAAATATTTGCAGGATGATTTGTGTTTTGGAGGTTGCCCTCTTTTATGTCCTCTTCTTGTCTTTCTGAAAATCCTCTGGATCACTTTGAGGAGGACAGGTAGATAAACAAGACATTGGTCCAGTAAAGGAAATTATTTCATATAAGCAGAAAATAACAAAAACAGAGTAAAAGGCTAAAATAATACGTAAAAAAAACAACAAAAAAACAACACAAAGTTTACAATAAGAGTAAAATTAAGTGATAACAAAATAAAAAAGAGATAACGAAAGTTATTCATAGGGGCTATGTAATGTCATCACATTAATTACATCCAATGCTGTATATACAGAAGGAAAATCATCTACTTGGGCATGTCGCTCCATGTAGGTGAAACTGAACTGAAACTGAATAGAGATGTAACAGAGAGACCAGACATTCACTACAGGAAAAAAACAAAAAATAACTTTGGATGAATGACATGTTATAGATGTTTGTGACTGCCGGATGAACTCAGTAGCGCCTCTCAGAGCTCACAAGGTGAAACTGTTTGAAGATGGGGACAGAGGTTGTCCACGATGCTTCTGCTTTCATGGAAATATGTTCCCATTATGCTCCCATTATTTAATTGGCCATGACTGTGATGTTACAGAGTTTTTGTTTAGATCAGCAGTTCGGGTCACTGTGCAAAGCTGGAAGATAAAATGTCAAAGCACTCTAGGAGGCTTCATACTACATTTTTCTGACGACAGAGGCTGTGGAACCTCTCAAAGGATAAAGCCAAGGTCAGAATTCTTTCTTTTTAGGGCCCGAGCACCGAGGGTTTTCCACAACTAAACTGGCTTTGCCGTGCTTCGAAACTCATCAAATGTTGTACACCCATCAGGTCTGGCGACGAATTCCATATTTTAAAGTGGCCTCAAATGGGCATGAAAAATGGCTCAATAGCGCCACCTTCAACATTTTTTATTTTCGTGATTTGCAGACCTCGTATCGGAACGAACTCCTCCAAGAGATTTCATCGGATTAACTTCATATTTGGTGTGTTTAATCTAATGCTCTATCTATATTTTTTAAAATATGAACTCATAATCGATGCCATACTTTGTCCGATCAACTTTAAACATACTACAAACACCATCCACCCTAAGCTCTTTAAATCATGTGAGTTTCATTCATATCGGACAAAACGGTACATGTACAGTGATATTTTTAAATTTTGGACACTAAACATATATTTTTTATGATAAGTTATATTTTAGTCAGTGTTACCAGTATGTCTCAGAGTGATCCATGAATTCTTTCAGGATTTTTAATGAACTGTTGAATTGTGGTGCATTTCTTTAATCATTATACAAGGATTTGCTGTTTACAGTCGGTAGAGAGAAGCAGGGGCAATTGAAGCATTGTTGGGGCCTGGACTAGGTCAATGGCTGTAACTCAGCCATACATTGTTTAAGCTGGCCCAAATTTGGTGCTTATTTTTGCAGTCCAACTATGAACACATCTGCAGTGTAATATTCAGGAAAACTTGTTGCGCCACCTGTTGGCAACAGGAAACAGGCTTTGTATTACACATTGCACTGTGCTAGAGACCTTAGATTATCTGTTTGTGTGAACAGAGTGGCCTCCCTCCAGAGAGATCCATGTGCTCATAATGGATCAAGCTCATAGCACCACCTTGTAAAAAGAAGAATCTACATAAATGATTACATGTGCCCTATCCCTCAAAACAATCAGACATGTGAAACTTTTTCAGAAAATACTTAAGTTTGTTTTGCTTTATTGATTCATTCCAGACATGTCAAAATCATTGTATAAAGCATACCAACGTTAACACTAGTATGAATCTATCAATACATAAATATACATATATACACAGGCATACACATACATTTGAAGATATAGAACCCCTTGAAAATAAATCAATATAAATAAATTAATCTGTTATCAATTTATGTACACAAAATAAACAAATCTATAAAAAAAATCTTTATGAAGAGACCAAAAAAAGAAAAAAAAAACACAACTAAAACCCCATACACATATACTACACTACATACTACAAATGCTACACTATATACTATATATACTACACTATATACTACATATACTACACTATATACTACATATACTACACTATATACTACATATACTACACTATATACTACATATACTACACTATATACTACATATGCTACACTATATACTATATATACTACACTCTATACTACAAATGCTACACTCTACACTACATGTACTACACTCTATACTACATATACTACACTATATACTACATATACTACACTATATACTACATATACTACACTATATACTACATATACTACACTACATACTACAAATGCTACACTATATACTACATATACTACACTATATACTACATATACTACACTACATACTACAAATGCTACACTATATACTACATATACTACACTATATACTACATATACTACACTATATACTACATATGCTACACTATATACTATATATACTACACTATATACTACATATGCTACACTATATATTACATATACTACACTCTATACTACAAATGCTACACTCTACACTACATGTACTACACTCTACACTACATATACTACACTATATACTACAAATACTACACTATATACTACATATGCTACACTATATACTGCAAATGCTACACTATATACTACATATACTACACTATATACTACATATGCTACACTATATACTAGATATACTACAATATTTTCTGCATATGCTACACCATATACTACATATACTACACTACATACTACAAATGCTACACTATATACTACTTATACTACACCATATACTACATATACTACACTATATACTACATATACTACCTTATATACTACATATGCTACACTATATACTACATATACTACAATATTTTCTGCATATGCTACACTATATACTACATATACTACACCATATACTACATATACTACACTACGTACTACAAATGCTACACTCTACACTACATATACTACATTATATACTACATATACTACAATATATACTGCAAATGCTACACTATATACTATATATACTACACTATACATTACATATCCATTCCATCCATTATCTATACCTGCTTACTCCTTCTCAGGGTCACGGGGGTCTGTCGGAGCCTATCCCGACGCATAGCAGGTGAAAGGCAGGGGTCCACCTGGACAGGTCGCCAGTCCATCGCAGGGCCATAGACTACAAATGCTACACTATATATTACATATACTACACTCTATACTACAAATGCTACACTCTACAATACATGTACTACACTCTACACTACATGTACTACCCTATATACTACAAATGCTACACTATATACTATATATGCTACATTATATACTACATATACTACAATATATACTGCAAATGCTACACTATATACTACATATACTACAATATATACTGCAAATGCTACACTATATACTACATATACTACACCATATACTACATATACTACACTAAATACTACATATTCTACAGTATATGCTACATATACTACACTAGATACTACATATACTACACTCTACACTACATATGCTACATTATATATTACATATACTACACTCTATAGTACAAATGTTACAGTATATACTACAAATGCTACGCTATATACTACATATACTACACTATATACTACATATACTACACCATATACTACATATACTACACTACATACTACATATACTACACTATATACTACATATGCTACTCTATATATTACATATACTACACTATATACTACAAATGCTATACTCTACACTACATATACTACACTATGTACGACATATGCTACACTATATACTACATATACTACACTATATACTACATATACTACACTATGTACTACATATACTACACTCTATACTACATATACTACACTATATACTACATTTACTACACCATATACTACATATACTACACTATATACTACAAATGCTATACTCTACACTACATATACTACACTATGTATGACATATGCTACACTATATACTACATAAACTACACTATATACTACATATACTACACTATATACTACAAATGCTACACTATATACTACATATACTACACTATATACTACATATACTACACCATATACTACATATACTACACTACATACTACATATACTACACTATATACTACATATGCTACATTATATACTACATATACTACAATATATACTGCAAATGCTACACTATATACTATATATACTACACTATACATTACATATCCATTCCATCCATTATCTATACCTGCTTACTCCTTCTCAGGGTCACGGGGGTCTGTCGGAGCCTATCCCGACACATAGCAGGTGAAAGGCAGGGGTCCACCTGGACAGGTCGCCAGTCCATCGCAGGGCCATAGACTACATATGCTGCACTATATATTACATATACTACACTCTATACTACAAATGCTACACTCTACACTACATGTACTACACTCTACACTACATGTACTACCCTATATAATACAAATGCTACACTATATACTATATATGCTACATTATATACTACATATACTACAATATATACTGCAAATGCTACACTATATACTACATATACTACAATATATACTGCAAATGCTACACTATATACTACATATACTACACCATATACTACATATACTACACTAAATACTACATATTCTACAATATATGCTACATATACTACACTAGATACTACATATACTACACTCTACACTACATATGCTACATTATATATTACATATACTACACTCTATAGTACAAATGTTACAGTATATACTACAAATGCTACGCTATATACTACATATACTACACTATATACTACATATACTACACCATATACTACATATACTACACTACATACTACATATACTACACTAGATACTACATATACTACACTCTACACTACATATACTACACTCTATAGTACAAATGTTACACTATATACTACAAATGCTACGCTATATACTACATATACTACACTATATACTACATATACTACACCATATACTACATATACTACAATACATACTACATATACTACACTATATACTACATATACTACACTATATATTACATATACTACATTATATACTACAAATGCTATACTCTACACTACATATACTACACTATGTATGACATATGCTACACTATATACTACATAAACTACACTATATACTACATATACTACACTATATACTACATATGCTACACTATATACTACATATACTACAATATTTTCTGCATATGCTACACTATATACTACATATACTACACCATATACTACATATACTACACTACATACTACAAATGCTACACTATATACTACTTATACTACACCATATACTACATATACTACACTATATACTACATATACTACCTTATATACTACATATGCTACACTATATACTACATATACTACACTATATACTAGCAGGTGAAAGGCAGGGGTCCACCTGGACAGGTCGCCAGTCCATCGCAGGGCCATAGACTACATATGGTACAATTTATATTACATATATTACACTCTATACCACAAATGCTACACTCTACACTACATGTACTACACTCTACACTACATGTACTACCCTATATACTACAAATGCTACACTATATACTATATATGCTACATTATATACTACATATACTACACTATGTACTGCAAATGCTACACTATATACTACATATGCTACACTATATATTACATATACTACACTCTACACTACATATACTACACTATGTACTGCAAATGCTACACTATATACTACATATACTACAATATATACTGCAAATGCTACACTATATACTACATATACTACACTATATACTACATATACTACACTATATACTACATATACTACAGCATATACTACATATACTACACTAAATACTACATATAGTACACTATATACTACCTATACTACACTAAATACTACATATACTACACTATATACTACATATAGTACACCTTATACTACATATACTACACTACATACTACAAATGCTACACTCTACACTACATATACTACACTATATATTACATATACCACAATATATACTACATATACTACACCATATACTACATGGGGGCACCTGCCCAACCTGCCCCATCATAGGCGGACCCCCGCCAGTTGATGATGAAGTTAATGATCCCTCACAGAAATAATGGTGAGTATACGTTTCGGGGTGCAGCTGTTATGGACAACAGGAAGTGATTTGCTGCTCTAACATATTTTCTTCTCTATGTGCAATGAAACAGGAGGTGACGGTTCACAAAATAAAACAACAACAAAACCTGTGTTTTTATTTCTGTAGAGACATGTTCAGAGCTTGTGGTTCTGACCTCAGGCAAACTATTCCCATCACGGTACCCACTGAGATCCTCCTGGGGACCTGATGAGGAAAACTTGATAATGGCAATGGGGGATAAGGCAAAATCAGGTACACCCAATTAAAAGAAAACATTATGAAATGGTGGAAATCCACCTCTAGAGACTTTTTTTCGCTCTTATATGTGTGTAAATGTTTGGTCATTTATACCAGAACCTCAACATTTTGTGATTTTCTACTATGTTCATGATGAGCGGATGACTTACATGGGGACACCAAAGGCAGTTTATAACGATATTGACCAAGGAATGTTGGCCGCACAATCAACGCTGCTTGCAGCTTTAATTTATTATCGTTATTATTTTTTTAATATACATACTTTCTCAGTTTACAGGAATGCTAATTTGGGAGTCAGAATCATACCAAGGCAACTGTAACTTTTGAGCAACCTCAATAAAATAATGAATGGGACTGGTTTGAAACTTTTGTTTTGTGGAGAATATCTTTTTTTGTTTTGTTTTTGCTACTGCAATTAAAAGGTTGCTGATGTTGTGGCACCAGGTTTTCAAATCTTTCATCCTGGCCAAATATGCAGACTTGCCACAAGAATCCTGAGTAAGACCATGTCATATGCATATACAAATAATTTGAAATCTTTGTTGTTGATCTTGTTGTTGAATCATAAAATAAAAGAGATGAAAGGGAAGAGAACAGACTGTGATGGACAGTGTTTGCTCACAGTGAGCATTTCTGACATGCTCCTTCTGGCATACTCTCTGTGGGCAGCACGTAACAAATCCTTTCATTCAGAATACTTACTAATGTTAGATACCTTAACCTCTTTAAAATAATATATGTTTACATAGAACTATATAGAGATATAATCCTGGCATGTCCTTTAGGAAGCATTAGCTCTTTTATTCATACCCCTGTCACTCTGATGAACAAACCAGAGGGCCAAGCATGCTCAACACAGAGGCGGTCAAGTATTTGTCCAGAAATTTCTACATAGTTTTGCATGGAGGTTTTTTTTTTGTTTTTTTTAGTTTTTTTTTTAGCACAGGCCTAATTGTTGAACGTTTTCATGATTTTGGCACTGTGCTCATGTCTAGGAGTCACCTAGCACACATTTTTAAGAAGATGTGATTTCAGATTGTCTGAGCCAGTTGCCGTGTTTGATTTAACTTTGAGAGGACTGTGAGCAACACTTTCTTCAGCTTTTTCTTTTGTCCCTTTAGTGTTTACCACAATGGATCATCTGTCTCCCCCTCCCCCCGTAACAAGGCATGAATCTGCAGCAAGACCTTAGTGTAGACTATACTGTACATATAAAATCCCTTTCTATCCTGTCAACCTCAGTATGAAATCTACAATAAAACATTTCAACTTATACACTCTCCAGTCACTTTAGCAGGTACATCTGTTCAATTGCTTGGTAGCATGAATACCTAATCAGCCAATTAGGCATGTAGACATGGTAAAGACGATTTGCTGAAGTCCAAACCAAGCCTGATACTGGGGAAGAAAGGGGATTTAAGTGACTTTGAAAGTGGGATGGTCCTTGGTGCCAGGCAGACTGGTCTCAGTGGTTCAGAAACTGCTGATCGACTGGGATTTTCACATACAATCATCTCCAGGTTTTAAAGAGAATGGTTCGAAAAAGAGAAAATATTCAGTGAGCAGCATTGTTTGGATGAAAATGACTTTTTGATGTCAAAAGTCAGATGAGTATGGAAAGACTGGTTCAAGACCATAGAAAGGCAAAAGTTGCCCTAATCTGTAATCTAATCACTCATTGGTATGCAGAATACCATCTCTAAAATCATTGTTAACATTGTTAAGATCCGTCTCGCTTTATATTAACAGTTCAGGCTGGAGGTGGTGGTATAATTTTTGTTAGGGATTTTACTGTTACGCTTTGGGCCCCTCAGTACCAACTGATCCTTGTTTAAAGACCACAATGTTGCTGAACATATCCATCCTTTTATGACCACAGTGTCCCCATTTTCTGATGTCAATGGACCAAAGTCTCAGAAATGTTTTCAACATTTTGTTGAATCTAAGTCACGAAGAATTAAACCAGTTTTGAATGCAAAAGGGCGGTTCTGACCCATTACAAGCAAGGTATACCTAATAAAGCATACATATATAGGTTATTTGAGTACAAGAAATGCACAACATCCGTTGGATATAATAAACATTCAAGAATTTGATTCTTCACAAAAAAGTGATCAGATATCAAGTGGAAATCATCTAAAGCAAAACCAAGTAGGATTTATATTGATATCAAATTAATCACATATCATATTACCGAATATTTAATTAGACAAAAGCCAAATTACTCATGCCTGTGGAAAGAAAATGAGATTAATGACCACACTTCAAGAAAAAACGTGTTCTGTAACAGCTACACACATTTTGTCCACACGATGGCGGTAGAGGATAATGTCTCGTTCTTGCTCAAGGAAAGCATGAAAACAACAAGCTGCAAAAGAAGTGAAAGTCTTATAACTTCAAAACATGCAACTTTTTCACGGTATACAAGAGCCAGCATTTACATGCACATGAGTCCAACACAGATGAACAGGGTCTTGTTATAAACAGCAGGAACATTATCTAAGAAATCTCTCATCTGTATTTCATTGTGTTTCCAGATGGTGAAAAAAAACCAGAATCATTGTAAGGAGACTTCTCTTTAATTAGAGACTTTGATGGGAATTTCCAGATTAACAACCACAACATTACACACACACACACACACACACACACACACACACACACACACACACACACACACACACACACACACACACACACACACACACACACACACACACACAGTTTCAGTCTTCCCCTTCCTCATTACAGAAAGTTAATGCTAATAACTGTTTTGTGTGTGATCAGTGCTCTCTGCCTCCGTGTGTTTGCCACCGTGCAGACAGGCTCTTATGAGGTCTTAACCTAAAGACACCACTAGCCCTGCTGTCTCCACGCAACCGCTCTTTATTCACTTTCTGTGGATTTGCATGTCATCCCTTTGCACACAACTTAATCATTTTTTACAACTGAAATGAAAAAGGGTTCACACTTGAGCATATGCAAAATGTTCCACTGTGTTATGCAGATGATGTCTCTGTCTTTTTAAAAATCATTGGCTGACAGAACAAAGACTCTTTCATCAGAAACAATTTATTCCATTAGCATGCAGATATATGAATACTGATCTCAGAGAAATTGCCACTGCGGGCTCTTTTCATACTTTAGTAATGTGTTTAACTGTGACAAAAAGATCAACTATGTAACTGGGACTTAAAAATCAACTATCTAAAGTAAACAACATGTGAGTGTGTACATTGTTGGACAAGCTGTAGGTGGAAGTAGTGGAGAAAAACAGAGGGCCTTAAGGCAGCCAGACAGTGCTTAAGAGTGTTTGTCTACTTTTATGGCCCTTTTAACTCTCAAATACTTGGCTTGTTTTCCTGGGATAGACGGGCGTGTACTCAGCTGCAGCAAATCTGAATGTTACCCTGCCGTCTGTGGTCTCCTCCCTGCTCTCATCTGTTACTCTCACCTAGTAAACACTGTCCTACAGCACATGTTTCTGTGTGTGCATGAGGACCGAGTTGTATCACTTTGGAGGGCAGGCATTACCAGTCAGTGCCCAGTGGGTGGAAGTGCCTCCCACTGCGCTAACAGGACTGGATGAATTGTTAACTGGACTGTCTTTAAGCCTGACTCTCCACTGAAAAGGGGTAGAAACCCCAAAGCCTCAACTTGTAATTACCCCATGGAGGGCAACGCTTCTCCCGCTCTCCATCACTTCTGGACCTCTTTGAAGATGCTCCATAGGGAGCTAGTTGTAATCAGGACACATGACTCATTGATTACTTCTCAGCAGTCTCCCAGGAACACAGAACAAGAACTGGACATGGCAGGGGGAGGGTGCTCTACCCAGACTGTGTAGATAAACTGGGATTATAGGTGCAAGATGGACAGCACGACTTGGGTTTCAGACAAAAATGAGACGCAATGAACAATTGAATATGATTCATTTTTTTGTGGTTATTCATTACTGATTGGAGCTTAAAGGGCCAATCTCCTGTCCAGCAAGGCCATGAATCTGCAGGTTTTCTCCCAGCCCTCATTAGTAAACCTATTAGTGGCCAGAGTGCACCTGGTGCAGCGATGGTTCCCAAAAAAAAAAAAAAAAAAAGCAAAAAAGAAAAGGTCATAGCCCACTAATTGAGTTCACGCAGGTCGTCATGACATGTATTTGCTTGTCCTTGAAATTTATACTCACATAAACTGAGGCCTCACTCACCTAACCAGAATCGTTCCATTGTTTCTGGCAATGCTGTCAAAGGATTTTATTAATTCTAAACAGAAAACTTTGACCAATCAAATGAGTTGATGTATGAACCAAAGACAAAGCAGTCATCTCTAATTTTGTAGTAACAAAGTCTGAAAGTCAGAAAGGTTTTACCCCTGTAGCTGAACATACTCAGCAGGTATCTTGTGTGGCACTAAAAAGAGATAAAGGGAAACAGCAAAGTAAGTAGATCATAAACACACTAAAAAAAAAAGAAAGTCTTTTGATGTTAGAGACTGGCTGTCCAACTAAAATATGGCAAAAAGCAATCATGTGGTCATTACATGTCAAGAAGACTACAGACTAAAGAGTATAGTCTACAGGCTATAACAATGGCATAGACAAAGAATTGGTGTGGTGTGTATTATTGGTTGAATGTGTCTTGTAGTGTAAAAGCCCTCTGAGTGACCAGCCTTTATTATTTATTGTGTGTAAATGATGGAAAGATTAAATGATCTCATTCATTTGTGCAATTTCAGCTCTGAATAACTTCACCGTCACCTCAGCATGCATGAGTTGAACATACTTGTCAGTTAGCTGTCATGAGTGATGTATGCCATATGGATGCCATTTGTGCCGAATTGTCCTGTGGCAGTCAAGCGTTGTGGATGTCTTCTTATTCTCAGGCCTATGAGTAATCCACTCTCTCCTGCCTAATTTGAGGGAAAGCACTGATGTGGGGTGTGTTGTTCAGGCCTGCTCAGATGGCACAACAAGAAGCAGGGGAGCATGGAGTATCAGTCAAGCTACATTCACACACTCACGTCACTGCTGATGACCACACCGGAACAACAGAAGCTGAGAAGGCCTCGGGTGGAGGTCTATGCACTTAAGACCTGTAGAGGGTTCACTGTGTATCAATCTTGTCAGAAGCGGTGACCTTTCTCTTGTAGAAAATATGTTAACATACTTCCTCTAATAGCTTGCCTCCATCCGTGCTGTGATTGCTGGCTGATAACATTTCAAGCATTCAGAGTCAGCATTTTTGTCTAAAAAGCGAATCGTAAATAAGGCCGCTGTCAACCAGGTAGCTGCAGTGAACCTGCTTTGTGTATTAGCGTGCTTCCAGGACTCTAAATGAGTTCAGTCGTCTGGGGTGGCAACCATTTAAAGGTCTATAATTCTTTATTTGCTTGTGTTTAGCATCTTCTTGCTTCGTGCCTCGTATATAAAAAGAATGGTCAGACTAATCTGGATCTTCTTAGGGGGTGGGCTGGGGTTTGTTTGCCAATGGACATTTGGTGAAAGGGTGTTAGGAGGAGGAAAAAAAAGCCCCTCACACCATGAGATGGAAGTCCCAACACCAAAACTCATTCAGACACGTTGTGTTTGTGTGTGTAGAAGGAACTAGTTTTAGCGCTCGCTGCTTACAGCAGGGCTTGATCTGTGCCTATAGACCTTTCTCCATAAACTCTCTTTGTTTAAGTCAATAGGTTGAATACGCTTGCTCCTTCTCATTGTTTTGACAGCATAATGGATGTAATTACACGTTGATAACCTGTATTTTTGATCTGTTCTGTTAGTATTATCATAAGAATAGTACGGGTTAATTACATTGCTCAGGCAAGGCAAGGCAAGTTTATTTGTAGAGCACAATTTAACAACAAGATGATTTAAAATGCTTTACAGAGATATTAAAACGTCATCACATAGCAGAAAATAAAAAGCATGGTTTAAAATGTAAACGATAGAAAGAAAGAAAAAAGAGCAACATATAAAAACAGTAGTTAAAATGTAATCATGTTTTGCAACTCAAGCTTAAAAGTATCAGTGCAGATTTATGTCTTTATTCAAATGCAGCTGAGAACAGGTGAGTCTTTAACCTGGATTTAAATAAACTGAGTGTGTCAGCTGATCTGAGGATTTCTGGGAGTTTGTTCCAGACATGTGGAGCATAGAAGCTGAATGAAGCTTCTCCATGTCTGGTTCTGACTCTGGGAACTGATAAAAAACCAGACCCAGATGACCTGAGGGGTCTGGAAGGTTCATTCTGGGTCTGGAGGTCACTGATGTATTTTGGTCCTGGACCATTCAGAGTTTTATAGAGCAGCATTAGAATGTTAAAGTCTATCCTCTGACGGACAGGCAGCCAGTGTAAAAGTCAAATGTATTTATATATCACATTTAAAAACAACAAGGTTGACCAAAATGCTTTACAATCAGATAACAATCAAAAAGAAATATTAAATTAAAAGCAGTAAAATATAATAAAAAGCATTCTACACCCAGATATCTGGCATGGTTGGTGGTTTATAGGTTTATAGGTTCTTCAAAAGCACATCTAGTCATTTAGGCCCACAATGCATTTACCAAGAGCCTGTACAGGACCTTGGTCTCCTCGTGACGTTGTAATATAGAGCTGCGTGTCATCTGCATAGCTGTGGTATAGTCACTGTAATCAGTGCGACAACACAAAAAGCCCAGTTGTGGAATATTAACAGACACGTGAAAAATTGTTTTTGTTGTAAAAAATGCTGTTTGTAACAAAACAAAATTCTTCCTTTGTGTGTTTAATGATAATTAAACGCAACTTAAGACATCATTTTGAACGTAGGTGGTAAGTCAGAACCTTCTACAAAGCCAGAATAGTAAAATCAGCTGAAGAGCCACACACTGAACAATGCAATGAAAACATGGGCACGGTTTACCAGCAGGGCTAATCATCCCGTCTGCCAAAAAATTTACCGTCACATGGAGGCTTGTTGTGTTTCGCAAGCTTCTATGACAACAAGCAGTTAAATCTTGCTGCCAATTCATGATCGCTTGACTGCTTTACAAAAACATTTCTCCTGGAAAATTAGGATGGGGGACATTGTCGGACCTTTTCTTTTTTCACATCAACGACAGGCTTGTACTTCAGTTGCATGCTTGGATGAGAAATGTCTTGATGTTCTCCTTCTACACAATTAGGCTCTCAGTAAACAGCCATTGCTTTGCTTTTTTTTTTTTTTTTAATTCATTGTCATTTTGTCTTTGTTAAAAGAAAAGAAGCAGTGCAATTTATTGAAGTCAAGGAGCCACTTTTGAACCCCAAGATCATTTTTTGCCTATGTGTACCATAAAGTCTTGGTCAAGGATCAATACTCTGAATTCTGCTTGGAATGAAAAGTAAGAAATCAGGCAAAATTCAGACAGTTGCCAAATAACAACCATTTCTTTTTATTATCCATTGGGACCTTCTCGTCTTATTTATATTACAGCAAATCCAGTCAAACAGGGATTTAACTGGGCTGTCACCTGTGCTTTTATGGTGCTGCCTGAGGGTAATCAAGTTTTTGTTATTGTCATCATTCAATCAACACTCGCTCACTTCCAAGTAATTATCTGTAGCAAGTAAAACAGCTAAATTTCCCACAGATTTCCCCAAATTTCCAGGGCTGATGAGACTTTACTTTAGTGCTCTTGTGAATCCTTTACAGTGAGAGAGGAGTTAAGCTTCCCCTCATTTCACACGGTGCCTGCTCTATATAGAACAATAAAACTAAGAAAGGAGAGGTGCAGAAAAGCTGAACGACATGAGGAGAGAGGCAGGGCTTGAACAATGATGAAGCACTGAGTCGGAATCTAAGCCCCTCATTAGGCGAAGACTTGTCCAGAGATGAAGGACGAGACACTGCAGGGGGCTACAATGTCAGAACTGCTATAAAGTAATGTCAGAATGCTGGGAATGTGCAGTGATGTCCAAACCGGCTCACTGCTCTTTGAACTGATCTTCTTTCTTTAAAATAAACACAGTTATTTTCCTCCGCTGGCTAGCTTTTATCTGATATTGGCTCATCTTATTGACAGCGAATATTCTGTTATCAATCTTTACATCTGGGCTTAAATAAACAAGAAATAGTTACTGACTCTTGTTTGTACTTACAGCCATGTAGAAAAGAGAGCACCCTCTTCCAGTCCTGTGGTTTTATAAATCAAGACATAACTGAAAAAGGAAAAATATCTGGACCTGATTAGTTCCTAAAATATGAACTTATACAACACGTGACATGTCCTCAACAAAAAGTAAGCAGAAACTTAGACGCAATGTTTAAAAACCCAAGCACATCCCATGTTTCAACCACCCACAGAAAAACCTTTAGATGTTATATTTTGCACAGATCTTTTCCTGCTAGAGCATGCCAGATGGGTTGAGGTCTGGACCTTAACTGGGGCATTGCGAAATTTCATATTTAACTCATTGTATTTAGAAGATTTCATGGTTGATGCAGTGACTGCAAGGAGTGACGTACTCTGGCCGCCAGTCAAGTCCAGATATTCACCCATCCACCACCATGCTCAACAGTTGCTGTGAAGCGTTTGTGCCGGTTACTTTATTGTTGTGACTTTCCGTTTTTATCAATTATCTTTAATATGAGGCTTGGTCTCATCTGCCTAAAAATACATTGTTTTCTTGTCTTATGCTTTATTCAGCTATAACTGTGTAAATATAAGCTGTACTGCCGTATATACTTTGGAGAGTACATCCCCCTCCAACTGAACCAGCTCTGTGTTTTTCACTGTACTGTCATAACCATTCCAGGCTTTGTCCAGTTTGAACTGTAATTCCAAGATTTTATTTTTATTATTGACTTTGGAGTGAACTTGCAGAGATGTTCAGTCCTGTGAGGGTTTGAAACTTTTCCACTTTCTTTCTAACCCCTGATGAACTCCAGATTGATTGGAGTTTAAAAAGCTTCCTTTTCTTATTTGGTCTTCTTCTTTTTTTAAAAATGTTTTATATTGATTTGGGAATTTTATATAACTGTGTTTGACTGATGGAGTCAAGTTATTTGGAAATGGCCTTTTAACCCTCCCCTGATGCATGGTCAGCAGAGATTATTTCTATGATTGACCTTCAAACTGAAGGTGGAAACTTCTATTCTGGTACTGATGTGACCTATTTTAACGAATCAAAAATGCTAAACTGTGTTGCGTCTAAAACAATCGCATGTCTGACTAGATGATGTAACATTAACAATGACCATGTGACTATATATTTTGCCACGACATACAAGAGCACCACAATTAATTTCAATATTCATTCAGAATACGGTAAATATGGATAGAGGTGGATTGAAAATGGAGTGACAATTATATCGAACAGCAGGATGAAATTTTTCTGTGGATTAATGACACTGTACTGGATTTATTAAAACACCAAAGCATAGGTAAAATGCTCAGGAAAAGCAGCATTCACACATCCTATTCATTTATGACTGCCATTAAAAGGTTTTCAGTTGTGACTCTAATGAAACACATAAGATTTAAGCAATTAGTTTCCAGTTTTTATCAAGCCGTTGTTTATGGTAGTATGTAGGTGTTCATCTCTTAACCTGGGGTTAAATGAATGCTTACTTGCAGCCCTGCAAAAGGCTGAAGGCAAGATGAATGCTGATTAGATGTAAGTTAGGTAGAGGTGGAGGAATGTCAACACCGACATGTTTCTTTACAAACAGGGAACAACGGTAGGGACCCAAGAAGCAGAGGTGAAGCGCAGAGATGGGGGGGCGTTTCTTAAATATGTGTTCTTGTCTGCTCTTGTGGACTTGTGAAACATCACAAGACTTCTAATTCAAAGTTTGCATCTATCTGTGTGTGGTTGATATCGCAGGATGGTGTCTTGCTTAGTCAATCTTGTTTTAAAAAAAAAAACATCCAGTGCAGACTTGTGGAGACTTGAGACAGCAATGCAGAAAGTATCTTGCATCAATGAACAGCAGTTATGGTCATGAGAAAAGCCCACAGCTAAAACTGTGAAATTGTTGAGTTACAGAATGCACTTTTAAGAGGTTTTCTCACAAGAATTTTGTGAATTTGAAAACTTTTGAATGATTCTTGTGTCGTATGTCGTATGCATTAACCCACACCTCAGGTTGCTCTGTGTGTTTCTGACACTGCCATTGAGTGGTAGCAACATGCTATGACATTTAGAAGTGCATTTGTGAGCCACCAACATAGCTGAACCCGGTTCAAGACCTAAAGAGCCTAGACCCAAAGAACAACAACCAACCAATAACAATAACTGTGATGATGTTATAGTATGTGGTGAAAGGTAACACTGTAAAAAGTGACGCTAAGCACGAGTGCTGTCCAGCTGTACCCACAGCCCTAAATTAATTCTGACAAGTAGTGATTCATCTATTTTGAGAGCTGTCTTTTGGATGATAAATTTTATTCATGCATTCACATGATTTAATGTTCGTCAAATGATATGCTGGTAAGTGTCATAAAGGACACCAGTATATAACAAACCTCAGAAAAACCCATGAGACTGTTCGGTTGCAGTTCAGGGGGGGTGGGGGGGGGGGTGGCTCTAAACCTGTAAAGAAGAGCCCTGGAGTTTTAAATCTGATTCCAACTGAATTTTAAGTGGCTGCTAATAGTTTTATCATTCAGTATAAGTGATCTTAACAATATAATCTGCCACTGTCAGTTATAGTGGCGTGAATTCAGCCATGTACTTTAACTGGAAACCCATTTAACTGTTTATGTAGTTGTTGTGGTGATTATTCTTGGTGTGAATGGCCTTTTAAATTGAAAAGCGTCACTAGAGCCCTTTGATGGTGCACTTAAAGAGTTTAAAATGTAAAGTAAATGCAACATTAGTGTGCTTTTTAATGACAATGCATATACTGTTTGTATGTTGTTTCTATAAATTAATTGTTTTCACTTTGCAGAATTGTTGGTGTTTATCTATTTTAAATGATTAACATTTAATTAAACCACATTACAGCAAATCTTATATAAATTACTTTAAAAATGATTAATATTTGTTACAAAATGAGCATGATTTAAGTTACAATCAACATATAGAACAAGTTAAAATCAACTTGTCTTAAAGTTTTATACATTCTGACAGAGGCAAAGCCTTCATCCTCTGTTGACTGTTTTCGCAACAACGGTAGCGGCGGCAATTAAAATATTTTGTCTAAGATTAAAGATGTTTGTCCAAGACCATATATTCTTTTTCACTGTTTTTAATAAAAGGTGTCGCAGGATGAGATATGGAGAGAGAACCAGGAGAGTTACACTCATGCAGAGAAAAAAAAATTAATGGAAACACAACCCCCTGCAGCGCTACCTTTATTGTAAATTCAGAGATTTTCCTTTTCTTTTACAAAAAGTGCAGTGGAAATGCAACTAATGAAGGTGGTCAAAGAAAATGAGTAAGAGAATGTATTTTATCTAGGAAATGTAGTGGAGTAAAAGAAATAAAGTAAAACTACATGATATTTCTATTCAAGTACAGTAGCCAAGTATTTGTATTCTAAACATTACAATACTGAGTATAACAGAGGCTGAATGTCATCGCTCTTCTAAAGTGCTGCCCATCCATCTATTCGTTTTCTATACCCGTTTAATCCTGTACAGATTCAAGGGGGTCTGCTGGAGCCTGTCCCAGCTCATTACAGGTGAAAGGCCTAAAATGCAGTTACAACTGAAATATTGATTTGTTAAAAGTGAATGATATGTGAAAGGATAAATACTATTACATCAAAATCATTAGGATCAATGGTGAATAAGAATTTTTTTGTGATATCTCATTAATCTGCTCAATATTGTTGCACAAATTGAACAACCAACAGCACAAAAGTTTAGTTCTGTAGGCATGAACTCTTTTGTTGTTGAGTCACGTTTTGATTTAAAGTGCTAAAAAGATACTTTTTTTTTATAGGAAATATTGTAGAGTAATACCAGCAGGGAAAGTAAATAAATAAATACTTTCACAATGGTAGTCAGTGTTCTAGCTAAATGATAAACTTCATTATTCTTTGTGGCCATGTGATCAAGAGAAATCCTCGTTTGTTGTAAGAATAGTTTTTCTACCATATGGATTCTTGCATGCATTAAGGAAAACCTTCTCACCAGTGAAGAGCTTTTCATCAACATGGCTGTAAAATTGCCCTTTCATTATGCTAAACAGTGGCACAGTGGCCCTTTTAGCTGATGTTAACAATCATGATTGATCGGGCTTATTCCCCAGCCACCACTCTGGCGGACTCAATGGTACATTTGCAGTAGTCTATTAATGGTTCATGCAGATGCCTGCTGGGAAGTAACAGTTTGCAGAAATGAATCCCACGCCTAGAAAAGTCACTTTCACCCCAGTGGAAAGCTAGAGTTTATATTGAATATTTGGAGTTGGAGTTATAAAAACTTTGCTCATTAAATTAAAAAAAAGAAGAGAAAAACTTGTTTTGGGGATATATCTAGTTGGCCTTCCCAACAAGGAGAAAACAAAAAGAAAGCAGCCATGAGGTTACAATCTTGTGTTATTTTCTCTGCTTGCTGCTGCTTTTATATCACCACTGGCCATTTTGCTTTCCACAGTGTTCATAAACATTAGAGAAATGCCAAAAATGGCCATCTGTTTCCTCTTTTAAAGTACAAACATTATCAACACAGGCTGACATTCAAAGAAAATCACAAAATATCCAATTAAAAACAAATCCCAAAGCCCTCTCTCTTTTCTGTGGTACTTGCCCTCAGAGACTGGCTTTGTTTGTGACGTCCATCCTCAAGGCTTTATTTCCTATTAACTGTGTACTATTTCTACTTTGTTGTGTAACATGGCCAGTAACAACACCTTCTGACAACATTTCAAAGTGTGGCATATTTGAAACAAGGCAGATGAGGGAAACACCCCTAAGTCATTGTATCTAAGTAACTTTTCTAAAAATTTGCTTACAATTTCCATGAAACTCAAATGGAAGCAATCAGTCCTCAAAACAAGTTCCACAAAACTGGTGTTTTTCTGAAGTACAATGATGTAATGATGTGGCTCTATGTGGCTTTGGAAAAACAAACTCCACCGACACTAACCAACACACTGATGGAGAGGGGGTATTACACTTCCAACCCAGATTGTAGTTGACTATATTATTAGATGATGTCAGACTAAAACAGGTTAGATTACTGTCCTCTGACCCTTCCTAAGATCCCTCTATAAATACAGCCTGGTTTCCTGGTTGACAAATCCAATTATGGCACGGAGGCATCTTATGCTCTACATTAGAATGTGCCAAATGTAGAGCTCTGCCTAGTGATGGGATGGATGAGCAAAGAAGTGATGAGGAGCTGTCTATCGGTAGCTTTCTAACCACCACTGTGAAAACTGACATAACTGCTCAGGCCCTGCACACCATTGTCACCTTAGATTATCGTTCTTCTTCGCCTGTGTTATATTTTTCCTCCACAGAGGATCCTTTCCTTCAGTGCTGCTGTTGTGGAGACCAGCATCCCCATCCCTCACTGCAGGATTGCCCGAGACTCTTGGTAAACACACCGAATACAAAGCTCCTAAATGCATCCCTACTGTGTTTGGAGGACTGCCATGACAACACATAGGTCTCCCAGAGAGCAGGGGTGTTTGTTAGGTGGATACACACTGAGATATGCCCAGGCAGTGGCCTTCTGTTTAAGGGCGTGCAGCTTTGGCTTTTAAGTCTGTCACACCACTAGTACAAGACCCCTCCAGTGCACGGACGCAGAGTTTGTTGAAAGCAGGATCCCTTTTTTGGCTTGCAAACGCGTATAATTCAGTAGGAATGTCTTGATAAAAATCCCAGTTGAATGTAAACAATACAATCTGCTGCATGAATCTTTCCACTGGAGTCTTGACATATTCCAAATGAACTGTTATGTGGGTTTCTGACACCGCGTTCTTGCTCTGGCCTTTATGTTGCATGCTGAGTATCTCCAGACAGCTTTAGATTAGACCCTCTCACTTAAGAAACAACTGTCAAGGCTAATCTGCTCTGTAAGTGCAGGTCAGCTGGACACCAGATCAACACGGAGCCAGCATCAAAGCAGAACTGCCTCCACCTCATCCTTCTTTCCTTTTGTTCTCCTTTTTTCTTGCAGCTCTACTGACGAGAGGAGCAAATTCAAATTTGCACAGACTATGTCTTTCTGACACTGATTACTGATTGCAAAGGATACACTTTTGGCACAGATTGTGATGAGCAGGGTAAAGGGATGGCCATTGATCCCTTATACAACACACACGACACTGATCAATAAAATAGATCTGCTTGGGAGCCATGAGTGTGAGGATGTCGAATGAAGCTGGACGGGTGCTGAGGAACACCCTGACGGGAGCCTTTAAGGCTGTATCGCCCTATCTAGATTTTTTTTTGTTTTTTGCCATATTTATTTAATGATTATAACAGTTGTTGAGTGACACTACAAGGTAGCGTGACTACATAATCCTAACTAAGGCCACAGTGTGCAGAGTTCCCACAGAAAATGCTGTAATTGCTGTTTTGAACTGGAAGACTTGACTACCTTAACACAATAGAAATACAAACTTATATTGTTTGAAATTAGCACTTCTGTGAAACCGTTTTCAGTCTCATGCTCCGACACAAAGTCTCGTTTGCTAACAGCGAGATAGGAAGTGTTTCACGTTCCTTTATTTTGCTTGAAAGCAAAACCATATGTGAACCTGTCATGTAGCTGCAGCTCAACAACATCCAACCGAGCAAATCGTAATGGGAGTTCCCAGGGATGCTTTGATGTACAAACGTATGGAAAACACACTCGAGCACATGTATTTTCTCGCTGTCTTGAAGGGAATTATATTTTGTGTCATGATCTCTCTTGCCATTTTACTCTGACACGCTCTAATCCTCTATCCCTCATGTGAAAATCCCTGAACACACTGCCCGAGACTGTCACCAGTTTTGTCCTCTTCAAAGGAACACTGGGGTCAAACTTGCTCGGTCAACCTCTCCCCAATTGACAGACTTCACCTCCCAAACCAGCCCCCCTTCTCTCTAAAACAACACATGGGGCCCCAGATAGACTGTCGCCCTTACTAACACTGCAGGCCCGCGGTGATTAACTGCCTCAGTACTCACGCCCCACATAAACATATCATCCACCTGTCATCATGCAGACTTTTGTGGAGATATGGTTCAGATTTCAAAGATTTATCCACTTTTCTGCTGTTAACATCATAAAACATTAGCCACGGTCCTGGTTTTTCTGAAGTTCCTTCATCTTGGCCACCTGAAAATAAATGTAAATACTCCTCTGAGTTTATCTGAAAACACATTCACCGTCAGGCGTTAATGTTTATCTTGAGAGCCATAAAAGGCAGGTCAGTCGCCACCCTTTTAACATATTTATGCCAGGAAGTTGAGGTGCTAACAGCCAGGGATGATAAAAGGTGGATTGCCATATGTTGGCTTTTAGTGGCAATGTGAAAACACACTGACCACACATTTAAAATCAACATTATTAATAGAATTATGTCACTTGGCATTTTCTCCCTGATAAATCCATTCCACATTCACTGACAATACGGACATCTTTCACCAAAATATAAAGAAAGTTGCCTTTGTGTCATGTTTCACAGAGCCATTTATCAGTATGAAATAAAATAAAAAAATGACAACAGTATATATTTATATATATTTATTATATTTACTTTTTCCCTCATCAGAGTGTAAAATCATCAACTTCATCAGCTTATGTTTTAGAGTAAATTGTCCATTCCTGATAAGCGCCGTGAGTGTAGCAGTATTCATCTCGTGTGCTGAGTTGTTTATGCCTCATAGACCACGTATGCAGTTCATATTAAACTAGTGATACTGGCCAGTCTTGTGGTGAAAGCTGCTTGAACCTGTCTGTCATCATTTTGTATCCTCAAGGTTCAGGACTTGATACTGTATGAAGGATCAGTCTGTTCCCTGCGTGACCCCTGACCCCTGTGATGAGAGAGGGGCTGTCCTGTCCAAATCGGCCCGGAGACAAGACCCTAGGGTTTTCTGCAGTGGAGCCAGCTGAAATTACACTTGTCTGCTCCACAGTTTTGGGTTTGTTTGCTGTATGGCTTAAGACATGTGGGCAAAACGCTTTCATGGAGGTCAGTGCAAATCAACACACACACAATGTCTCACATTTTCCACCTCACCTGCGAGCAAGGGCCTGTCTCAGATGGGATTGTGCACGGTAACTGCTAAGTATACCTTGGAGACAGAGGCAAACAAGCCGAAGAGCAAGCTACTGACCCCAAGGAAATGCTGCTGCTTCCCTCACCTGCATCAAATTTAATTGGATGGTCTACCATGCTTTGGAAAATGTGCATCTGTGTGCGTTTCAGCTTAATTTATCATTATTTCCGCATTGATCATGTCGTTCCCTCAACACACTACCTCACACACACACACACACACACACACACAAACAATTAAAATAATTTAAATAGGAAATTTAAGGAAATGAACCTGGAATGTAAGCAGTCGTTAAAACTGTGGTGGTCATAAAATTAATGAAATATTGACATTTTAAACGACACCACCTGAGCCCATCTTTAACTGAAGCACATGATCCGGAAACAGACAAGTGGGAGTCTTTGCCTGAAGTAAGAAGCATATTTGTAGGAGGTCACCTATAGAATCCATTGGGTCTAAAGTTGTAGGGCGTGTTCAAGTGGTTATCGTGAGCATGTCCAGTGGATTTATGGCATCTTGTGGAAGGAGAGTAGTCACAAGGGGCAGACAAGTGCACAGGTGATAGATAAAGTTAAAAGAAAAAGAAGAGGAAATAACACCCATGATAATATATGACTTTAAAAGAATTAGTTGCTGTAGATGCCCATGTGTTTCAGGTGGAAAGTACACAAATAAAACAGTCAGAGAAGAATTGATATGTAAGTAGGCATGTGTCTTGTTAGAGGCCATATGGTAACAGTAGGGAAGGTGCTGGGCTGCGAGAGGGGTACCTGTTGTGTCCCATGTTCTGCTGTCACTCTGATCTTATCAGGGGGCCTAACCAAGAGGAGGACCAGCTGTCACTCTCGCCGCTCTTTTGATGTCCTCCTTCAGACCTCTCTCACACACCACTTCAGAAGAGCCGTGGCTTGTTTGTGTTCTTCATGAGAATTGGTGGCTCAGTGGGCCAGTTGACAAGACCCAAAGTAAAAAAGAAAAAAAAATAGAGAAAAAAAAAAGAAAAACAGAAGATAAAGCGGGTTAGTTACAGCTCTCTGAGGATATGTAGGCAGGGTGGTTCAATTTAGCTGTTTAGGCCTGGGGCTTTGAAAAGAGAATCAGTCCCCTGAGCTGACACAGGACATCCTGCTCATAAAACTGCCAGGATGTGCTCACGGAGAGATACTGGGAATGATTAATGGGGAAAGCAACAGTGTTACTCTGAAACTTCTTCCTATTGCAGATATTTCTCATGAACTCATGACTTCATTTGGAAATTGCACCCTTTAGGTGGAGTCCCATAAGCTACAGGGGCTTTGTGGACAAATGATCATTTATTACTCAAACACAAAAGCTTGCTCTAAGACTGGGATATTACTTTTTAAAATGTGATTTAAGTTTCAGCTTTGAGTGAGTGCTGGTGTGTTTGCACCACATATGAATGGATTACTTTTTGTTGTTTTTTCAGATCCCACTCATTCGTATAATGTTGTGACTTGGTTATTTATAACTGACAACTTGTTTGTTTTATGCTTCCTGCTTTCTTTTAAAAATGGTACACTGTATTGCTTTCATTCACAGCTGACAATTGTGATCAGAGTTAAATCCTTTTAGCCTTGTTAGTTAAAATATAGAAAAGAAATTATGATCAGACTTCTGAAAGGTCAACGATACTCCCCTCAAATTAATAACACCATCTGTAGTCTCAGCTGTGTTGTTAATTGGTAATTAGCAAATGTTACCATGGTAACACATGAAACTGACATGATACCTCATTAACAGCATCCTTTTAGTGCCGCCAGTGTCAACATTTTAGCACGATGAGGTTCGCCTTTAGCGCTCTATTATCTATTATTATTTCTTTTGCAGCACATTTGCGGTCATACTTTTCAGTTCATCCATACCGATATCGGTTTATTATTCTGGCCCAAGAATGCTCAGTGTGCAGGCTCATCTCCCTCTCTATCTCAGACAATTGCTTGGCAGGGGCTACCACACTTACAATGCCCTCTGTGAGTCCATGCTCTCCATACCCTGTGAACTTTTGAACCACCTCTTGACCACAGCTTGAAGTAAGGCCGAGACAATGGTTAGTAAACACACTGCCCTGAATGAAGGGATTAGGTATTAAATGACAGGATGTGGTTAAAAAAGAAAAAGAGGAGCAGGTGGTGGTTGAGGAAGGACCAGCTAGGCTTTGCAGCGGTGCAACGTAGTGCATCTCCCTTTGGCTTTTTTTTTTTTCATCTTCATGCTCTGTCTCCACCGCTCTCGATCTTCCACACTTCTCTGCTGCTGCTCATCGCTTCCTGTTCGTTTCCCTGGCTTTCTATTGCCTCGTCTCTCCATTCTCTCTCTATTGTCAAGTTTCATGCAAACAGAGGAGCCTGCTCCTTAACTCAGGCATCAGACAATTGACATTCATGAGATTGGACATTCCGGTCCAGCCCCATTCATATGTACAGTAAGCAAAGGGGCAAGTGCCATCCCACACACTGTAGAGACAGGGGGTGAATCTGGTTTCACTAAAGGCAAAGAAACTCAAACGCAAACTATTCGCAGCACAGAATGTAAACTCACCACAGAAGAATTGGTAAGAAGTTAAGATAAAACAGAACATTTACATTACACCCATAGCCATGTGACGCATCTACATTTAAGTATGAGTCTTTTTTATTTGATTCAACTAGTGGAAATGCTTTTGTAAGTTGCAGCATGTATGAAAGCACTGTCTTATTCAACATCTGAGTTCACTTATGTGAGATGCTGTGCCAGTACTGAAAATTAATATCTGAGTTTCCAGCTGCTGCTGCGTCTAATATTTTTGTCATGTCAGCAAAACTTGCAGCACAGCTCACACGATTCCTTCAAGAAGCATTTTAAAGAACCACACGCATGCTAAAACCTAAACCTGATTGTAAAAGTATATGGATTCATGAGCAGATCTGCTTTTGCAATAATATTCATGTCTTAACCCATGTTGCTTTGCAGAATCTTTTGAAAACATGGCATCTCACTTGCTGTCAGCGTTTCATTTTAGCTGGGAGTGGAGCGCTCCTCTCGTCAAAGTGGTAATGAGTTTCTGAGGTCACACTTGTCAACTCGGTAAGTCTGCATCTTATATCCGCTCAGCACCCGTTCTCCAGTTTTCACATCAGGGAAGTGACACAGGTTCAAGAGCAATATTAAAGACTGCAGGGCAAAAACACACATACAACATTAAAGAGAGGTGTAGGATAAGCAGCAAAGCAGAAAAACATGAGGATGACAGGCTCTGAGGGACATACTGGGATGACTGGAAAGATGAGATGAAACACAGACAGCATTACGGGGTATTATGTGTTTTGAGCCTGGAGACTGGGAAGGGCTGGAGTGTGCAGGGCTTTAAGATTACCTCATGCACATGTAAGAGAGCCCCTCCTCCATCTGTGACCCACTGTAAACCAGAGTTTATCAGCATCTGTCTACAACACATTCTTTGTTGTTCTTACTCCTTTTCTGCTCTCACTAATGTTTGCTTGCACTACTTTTAGCGTGGTCACACATTGCTAAATCAACTGAACAAATTAGTGTTTCGTGCATGGGTTTTGAGAAACCTGGAAACACATCTTTGTTTAATAGTTCTAAGGTTTTAAGTATCAGGACAAAATAAACAAAATGATCTGCTCTTTAATAGGTTATAAAATTGGATCAACACATCACCTCTTACACTGTGTCAGTATTTAGTTAACAAAAACTAAACCAAACGGCAGAATCAGAGTGTGAACAACTAAGTACACCCCCATGGTTCAAAAGCTTGCAGAATCCCCTTTGGCAGTAAAAACTCAAAGTAATTGTTTTTTGTATGATGTTATCAGGCTTTTCACATCATTGTGGAATTTTTCCCCACTCTTCCTCACAACAGCTTTAGTTCAGGGAGGTTTTAAGACATTTGCTTATGCATAGCTCACTGAAGGCCCTGCTGCAGCTTTTCAAAAGGGTTGTGGTCTGGACTTTGGCTGTACCGTTGAACCACTCCAATTCTCTTTTTCTTAAGTCATTCTGGTAAAGGTTGCTGATGTGTTTGATCATTTGTCCTGGTGCATGTTGACGGCCTCATATTTGATTGAAGAATACTGTAGTACCCAGAGGAGATCATAGTTCCAAGTTTTTGGAATTTTATCGAGCATAACTTGGTCTGATCTTGGCATGAACTTGCTTGAAGACCACTGCTGAGAAGACTGGCAGGAGGGTAGATTGTTTCCCACTAGATGGTTTACCAATTCTAGCCAAGATTTAGACAGTTGGCTTCGTATTTCTCTCTAGAATATAGTGGTAGATGGGGGAGGTTATGGTGGACTCAGCGACTGCTAGGTTCCCAGGTCGTGCAGCTGCAAAACAAGACTGAATTATCACACCCCTCCAAAACAGATTTTCATACTAGAGTGATGAACTCCGAATTCTTATGTAATTACTCAATAACTCTTCCCAGGTTGACAGGCAACACTTGCTTTTCCAAGATTGATGCTTTGCAGCGATGTCTCTTTTCTCCTTATCATTATGAGTTAACATACAATCCCAAAAAGAATAGATTCTGACTTAATTTTTGTATCATAAATTGTCAAAATGTTGTTTTACTTTTTCTTCCTTATCTCAGGTTGTATTTACCCAATTCAACAGCTTGGTAAGCACAATATTATGTTCAGGAGTGCACATAGTCGGTCCTCGAGGGCCGGTGTCCTGCACGTTTTAGATGTTTCTCTGTTTCAACACACGATTTTCTAGTTAAGGATCATCCTCAACATGTTATCAATGTCTGGAAGAGTCTGTTAATGACACAGCTACGTCTATCAGGGTGTTGAACTACCCAACTGTGTGGGAACTATGTGCACCCCTGATTATGTTGTTTTATCATGTTCTCATATGTAAAACAAGGACTGAAAGATTTTTCTTTTTAGCTCATCAGGTCATCTGCATGGAGATTAAATCCCTTTCACGACACTGACCCAGATTTAATCTCTTTTGGTTTCCCGTTTGCACACTCTCTTGACTTCTCTTCCCTCTTTACTTTCTCGAGTCTAGTAGTTGCCTCTGCCATGGCGTCCGCTGTAGTTTTGTAAGGTACTTTCATCGTTCTTGAGCCGTAATTGTACAGTAAAGTCCTGATGTTTGCTGGCAGAGGACCACAAGAGCAAGCTGATTATAAAACATTTTCAAATAAAACTGATGCAGGCATTTTAACATGACAAAAAATCCTTTGTTCTGCTTTAAACTACAATGTGTTCCAATAGAGGAAAACAGGAATAGAATAACCTGATATTTAATAGTGTTTAATAAGATTTAGACTGATTAGGGAGTGCAAGTCAGAAAAGCTTATATGTTATTTTTATCCTGCTGGTTACTTTCAGCACTTTCACTATTCTATTGAGACTATGCAATAAATAAAATAAAGAAGAAATCCAACAACATGAGATTACATAATAGAGCTTGATTATGTAATGAATATATAAAGCCATCCTGGCTGTCTTTGTAATAGTTGTTAAGACTTATGTGTGATAAGATGTGATCTTGATAACATGTGACAAGATTAGGTGGCACCGATGAGCGTATACAAGCACAAAGTCAGCAAACAGTATGTGTAGTGAGAGCCCACATGACCTTTGAGGTCCTTCACCATGAAAGAGACCCATCCACGGTTTTTATATGGCTTCTTTCTTCCATGAATTCCCTATCTGCTTCAACTTCACCCAATAAAGCAGTTCAAATATATCCAGGTAACAAGTCTGCATTTGCAAGCATCCTGCTTGAGCTGTATTAATTAAACTGGTATTATTTTTTTCTCTATCATATTGAAAAAAAAACAACCCAAAAACCGTTGCAGTAAATCAAGCCAGTGGTCAACAGGTTGCATTATTTTCTTACGGAAGGCTCAAAAGGTCCATTAAAAGTAAGTAATTGTAAAACACAGAGACAAAAAAGGAGAGCTAAGTGATAGCAAGCATAAAACAATGCCCCTGACCTCTCTATTGTGAGGAGCCGTTCCCTCAGCGAGGAGCCCGCACCACAACCAGAAGGGTCGGTAAGCACACAAAGTCAAGCCGACACGATCCCCGCCTCATTCAACATCAAAGACAAGTCCAGCGCCCGTCATCCACTTTCTTAGCTTGGGTTGAAAACAACAGCACTAATCCCTCTGACCACTTGCTGTCTCTCTTACGGAGAAGACAGAGGTCAGCTGGATGTACAAATCCCAATAATCTGTTTCAATTGTCACATCTTTTTTTTTTTTTAAACCTAAAATGCTGTCTTTGATCAGCATGGGTTTTTTTTTCTCCCCCTCTTTTCTTCCCTTTGAATGAAGCTTGCGTTTGATAAGGGGAGGAGAAAATGCTGTTCAATTAACACGACCCCTCTAGTGAGCACATCTATGTAAAAATGACCTCACCTCTGTCAAAGAAGGAGCACATACCCAGTGAGAGGAGAGAGGGAGTCTTACAAAATAAATGATTCATGATTGTTTAAAAAAAAAAAACAACAAAAAAAAAACTCTCCATATAGTAATTGGATCTTCAGGGAACAAAACTTCAAAGTTTGTCGAAATGCTAAAAATGTTGGTCAGCTTTATAATCGCCTTTAGTTGGGAATTTTAAGGTCACGGTGATGGGAGAAAACATGATTGCGAGACGGCTGATGTTTGGCAGTACAGGTCTCTAGGCTGCTTACATCCACGAGTGCCCTCTTCTTTACCTCGTCGCTGGAAGAATTTTAATAGACAGATACCAAGGCAGATTTTAGAAATGAGATTATTGGCAACTCAGTGCAGCTGCCAACTGTCTTAAGCTTCTCATGACAGCTCAAAAGTGGGTAGCCTCTTATCATCTATCATTCCTTCTAAATCCTGTGTCCTCCCCCCACTTTGCCATATACGCCAACCGTTTTAAGGCTTTATGTCCCCCTACACAAACCTGAACTTCCTCCGTCATTATCATAATGTCTGTTTGTGAAACTGTAGTGTGTGTGTGTGTTTTAGTACTTCATTGCAAGTGTTTATTTGCAGGCCAATGAGTCTGGCTGATAAGTATCACCCTCTAATTAAACATGGCTGTCTGGTTTGATTGTTGAAGCTGCAACTTATTAAACTAACAGCTGGGCAGAGTCAGAAAACCAGATAAAACGCTTCGGGAGCTATCTATGCTAAACCGCTCAGCCTCGGTGGGACGCTCGGGAAGATTAACTCAAGATTTTTCCAACATGACAAATAAATAGCCACGAAGAGAAGAAAGAAGTTGATGAATGAGATAATTTCAATGTTGTTTATTCACTGAAGAGGAAAACCTGCAGGGTATTAATTATGGCTAAAACCTAACTGATTGTTTAAATATAACAGAAAAGTAGGATACACAAAAACTTAGTGAAAACCGACCTATATATATTAAATATCAGTTTATTCTAATATGTCAAAAATGAATAGTCACAATAAAAGAACAACATTAAAGTATAATAGACAATAAGTATTTGCCATGAGAAAGAAATTATTTATCTGACAAAAATGTGCCATGAAATTGTCCATTTCCACCTATGACAATGTTTAATAATGACAATAATTACAGTGAAATAAGTATTATAGCATTGTGAATGAAAGTACATTGTTATATATGGTTAATACACTCATTAATTTGTATAGTTCAGGTTCCACCATCTTTTTTTTTTTTTTTTTTAAACAAAATAATCAGTGTATAAATACAGTCCAGCGAGGATTAAGGGTGTTGTTTTGGGAGACCACATGAATTCTGTCCAAACAGTTTTGAAAAGCTGTTCCCACAGCTCTCTGGGTTTTTCCCAGGAGCTCTCTTTCTGCCTGGGGGAACTTTCCTACACCAGGGTCATGACCCTCAGGGAGGCAGGCTGGAAGCGCCGAATCTTCTTCTTTAGGGCTCGTGAGGCTTTGATGCGGAAGGCTGACGGCTCTGGGCGGGATGGGAGCTGCTTGAGGGGGTGTCCCGCGGCCGTGGGCCCCAGCGCAGCGTCAGCCCACACTAGACTTCCATCCTCCTCATGTATGTCCACTTGGTCTCCCTCGTCCAGGGACAAGCTGCTGTCGGAGTCTGAGCAGGACTGGAAGCTCTGGCTGGACTCGCTATCTCCAAAGCGGTTGGTGGTGTTATCACTCATCTCCCCCTCACTGCTTTCAGCGATCGTGGAGTGAAACAGTGAGGCACATTCAGCCGAATACTCAGACTCACATTTCGGTGGGTACTGACTGGACATGTGAAAAGGTGCTGGGGGGTATCTGGCATTAAGATTGTGGACGAAAGAATCAGAGGCGATGGAGGATTGGAATAGATGTGGAGGTCTCATCCACTGTCCTGACTTGGCACTCAAATTACGAACCATCTGCACATTCCCCAGAGCCTGAGCATGGAGCTCTTTTGACCTTTGACGTTGAGCACACGGGACCTGGAACATGTCCAGATCAAACGTCTCTTTTGCTGTTGCATGCCTCCTCTTCCTCTCCTCTACAGGATGCTCATACTCTGGACTCTGCAGCCTATGGCTTTTGCTGAACTTTGTAGCAGCCGTGGTGACATGTGGCTTAGATGTGACCTTATGGGTGGTAGCGAGCCCTGGACTGTAGACACTGGAATCAGACCCTGAACCCTGTCTGAGATCCTCTGTATGACAGGTTGCAACTCTCTGGGTTACTTTTCCCTTCCCTAAACTTCTCTGGTCTCCCTTTGTTCCAACACTGACCTCCCTGATCCTTTCACCAGAGGAGTAGCCATGTTGTTGCCTTACACCTCGAGGCTTCTCAATGCCTTTCCTTTTCAATTTCAGAGCTTTGGTTTTACGATCTGCTTGCCTAATCTTGACTTTCTGAGATCCAGCTGGGACAAATTTGGCATGGACAAACTCTGGTGAGCCTAAGTGACCACTGTGAGCCTCGAAGCCTTGACTCTCCTCTGTGCTGGAGCTGTGACTGATCACTGGTCTCTGCCTATGACCCTTCCTTTCTTGCAGCCTCGTCTCTGGATTATTTCCACATTTTTTATGTGAATGGCTTCTTGTTTCTCTAGTATTTTCTTCTTGGAGTTTTTTCTTTTGCAGAGATGGATAGGTGACCTCATCAGTGCTGGACTCCTTCACGGCAGCAGGATAAGAGTACCTGTAGGGAACATCTGGAACTCTCACTGACTGTGTGTGGTTTCTGTTATCAGCTGGCTCTTGGCTTGAATACGGTATGCAGTGTCTCTTCTGATTGCTGTCTACTAGGATGGTGTTTCTGGTCTTGACGGAGGGAGGCTGTGGCAGAGACACATCTTTCAGAGACACTTCAGTCAACACATTAACAGTTTCATAGGGTCTTCTAAGATAACTCCCCTGCAACTCTGTGCTCTCTGTGCCGGATCCGGTCTGGACTTTCGTTAAACTGCGCTGGAGAAGCTTGTCAATATAACAAAGGGTCTTGGTCTCGTAACCCATGTGGAGAATGCCATAACTATTTATTGGGGCTACTTGGCCCTCCACAAGTCCAAGTGTGCCGGCTTCAGCCACTTGGGAAAAGAGCGGGCTCTGGAGAGCTACAGCATGAAGGGGGCTGGGGTAGTGGTACACTTCAGTCCCACAGCGGGACTCCAGATTGCACAGGAACTTAGGGTCCACTATGGAGGTCTTCAAATTGGAGCACATTGATGGTTTCTTTGCATCTACAGATTTGCCATAGCCCGGTCCCTGTGCCATCATTCTGTCGAGATCCCCTGATGTACACAAAAACACTCATCAGCTTTCAAATCCACTCACAGATGGTAGGTTATTAGGCAGAAAAATATGTGTTGAGTTACTTAACAATTGCTGATGCATAGTTCTCATTACCACAAGGGTGGGTGTCTTAAATAAGAGATTGAGAGACGTTGTTACCTGTCGACACAGGTCTTGGCCGTGTCTGCTCTGCGCCTGCAGCAACTGCTCGGATCATGCTGCTGCCCAGAAGGAGGCCTGTGGCCCTCGGCGGGTTGGGATGGGTAGTGCTCTCATCAGCGGAGCGTCGGCGGGATACATCAGGAGGGCTAATGTGACAATTAGCAGTGCTCATAGGTATGAGGCTTGTCTGAGAGGATGACAGACATTCACTGTAGACAGAGGTGCAGGAGTTGGACCGGGAGCAGGAGCCCCCATCACTGAGCTCATAGAAACCTGGAGAGAGCGGGAACAATTGCAGGTGAGTTTTTCTTTTCAGTAACACCCTGTGAGATAGATAGCATGTATGTTTGACTGCTGCCATTACAGTACAAAATAGTAGGACTTGTTTTCATGCATGTGTGACTGCTTACATACCTGAACTGGGCCTGCTGTCGCTCTCCAGTTGCTCTGTGGAGGCTTTGCTCACATCAAGCTTCAGTTCGCTGATCTGTTGGTCCAGCTGCTGCAAGTGAGTCTTCAGGCCTACGTCCTGTTTCCGAAGACGAGACTATAAAAACAGACAACATGTTCAATTTCAAGCAACTTTCTGAACTCACGAGAGGTCCAACTCATGCTGAAGGCCAAACCAAAGAAGGAGTTTGTGCAGAAGAGCCCAACCACGCACACATGTGTAAACAATTACACAGAAATTCTCTGTGAAAGTGTATAAACAGGAAAGTATATGCTGGCAATGTTATAATATCAGGGGCTATTATTTTGGGTAAAAGAAGCTCTACTGTACAGTCACGGGGAAAACAAAAGTGGCACAGCTGTGGCTGATGATTAACCCCAGCAGGACATGGGGGAGCATGGAAGAGGCAGTGGTGGGTAACTCATTTCCCCCCCACAGCGAGGGCCTGGCCATTGTGTAAACCACTAAAAGAGAAAAGCTTGGGGGTTGGGATAAAAGATCGCTGTCTTTACAGCATTAGCTGGACATTTACAGCTACAGTGCTTCTTGAAATGAAATCCAGAGGTTCTTGCTTGGGAACGGCTACATTTATTTATGTCATGATATTAAAAACATGAGGGATTACTTGAAAGTGTTCTTAAAATAACAGCATAGACTTAGTGTGAATTTGCAAGAATGTAAAACTTAACTCAAACCATATGTGTGTTTAGCACTTTGTGATAGAGCCTTTGATCCATTTTCCCAGTAGGACTATATATGTCAAGCGTAACACCTTAATCCCTGGACTTCCTTGGATGATTTTAACAGCAGTCTATATGGAAAAAGCTGGTCATGGAAAACTCAACAGAGCCAGCTGTCTCCAGCAGTCAGCCGACTCTCAGTGATGAGACTCTCCACCTACTTATGGCAAAATTCACATTTGTTTTTATTTCCTGGCATTTAGTGGTTAATGATTGAGGTCCCTTTCCCTCCCCCCCGGAGCCCTCGTGCACTTAGTGCAGGCGCATACACAACTAAAAAGTCCTCTGAGCCCTGCAGTGAACCTTGATTTATGACACCTATCCTACTTCCTACCCCCAGCTGAGAGCATTAAAGTGCGTCTGGTAATGATTGTAGAGTGAATGCACATGAGCATCAGCTGACGGAAAGATTCAAACTGGGGATTTTATCCCAAGGACGAATAAACTGTTCGGCTAAAGACAAGAATAAATGTTGTCTCTTTGCCCGGGTCTCGTAAAAACAGGTACAATTTTGTAAGCCTGCATAGTGACGGTATAGATATATTTTAAATCTTTTCTAAGTATGGCTTCTGAGTGAAAGTACTCCTCACCAGCTGTTGCTTCAGGGCGCTCAGGGTCGCTTCCAGTCTTTGCTCTTCAGCTCCCATCATCATCCTCCCAGCGTCAGCTTCTGGGTCTGCGTGCAGCGAGGAGACCGGCTCCTCTCGGTCCATCCTGAGCGCCCAGCTCACCATGTCGCTCTGTCTGTCTTTGAGCAGATGCAGCTCCTGCAGCCCCGCCACAGCAGCCTGCAGCCTCTCCCCGACCCTGCAGCGGTCCACTCCGGCTGCAGCGCCTAATATCCCCGCACCGGAGCCCTTCCTACTCAGCATGCTGTGGTTTATCCAGAGGCAACACCTTAAACGGTTTGTATAAAAAAGTCCCTCTCACTGGACGAGCACGTCGTTTGTCTTGCACTAGTTGCTCCTAGCCAGTTAGTTTTAGAAATACCTGTTAGAATAAATTTTGAGTACAGAGTAGGGATTTAGCTCCTCCCACAGGCCAAATGGCCCTCCTCTTGGCAACGCTTCCCAATGAACATCTGGAACTAATCTTTCTCATTCAAGCAAGCCTTCTTACCAACAACTGCCCATGCATGCTCTTGAGTTCATCAGGATAACATCACATGGCGTGATGAGTATAACATCATGCTATTTTCCTCCAATTATTTTTTTTTTAATTCTATCCATTTGCAGAATATGCAGACATTTGCGACACACTGTTTGCACACCTGCAGGTAAAATGTTAGTAATTTTTCTCAGGTTGCTCTGTCCATTCTGCATAAAACGCTCACAACAACGACACCAACCCTGATTTTACAACTAAAGTTGAACATCTTTTTTCTATTTTGGTTACAGAATTTTTTAAGACGGGTTAAAAAAAACCCTGATGAATTTACCCTGGCAAAACAGCAAAAGGATAGATGAATACTTCCCCCTTGTGGCTATAAAAAAAATATACACTTTTGTGAGAAACGTTTCTTGTTGTTAAATGAAAACTAAATGAACACTATATTAGGCATGTTTTAGACATTGTTCTCTAAAAGTTATCTAAATACCAGTGGAGGAAATGTCTCTTAAAAGGAGGTGTTTCTTTCTGTACCCACAATTGACCGGTGTCATGAAAGCTTGTCATGTCAGTATATTACCAGAATTTATTATCTTGAGAGCCAATATGACAAACTTGGCATAACTGATATCAATGCGGAATAATTCCCCTCCTTGAATCACCACTTGTGTTAATTAAAGCGGTTTGTGCGTCTGAATGATCCCAGGAGCGATATTGTCACCGCAGCTGCCCCTAGTAGACTTTCTCAAAGCAAACTGGTCCGAGAGGATGGACCTGACTAAGAGTGAGTCAAATTAACACATATGGACAAGATAAAACAAGGAGTACAGCGTCCGTTTCCAGATGTCAGACTATGATGTCCTGGACCACATCAGCATTATGATAATAGTCAAAGGGCTGCTTGTCCGAAACTGTGAGACTACGCCAACATCTACTTTTTTCAGATTACAAAAATACCTCTGCATGCTTCTATTAAGAATAAATATAAATTAATAGTCATTGTAGAGTTGTGGCTGACTCTTGATTGACAAATCGACTTTAAGTTCACAAAAAATATACTGGCTCATCTCCATTAGAAACATGTTTTTGTTCCCCATCTAACTTAAAAGTGCCTTTCCTCTTCACGTGTTTTTCTTTACGTAGACATTTTTGTTTCAAACTCATGACCTAAGCACAAAAAAGTTACAGGAAACAACTTAATTGGAGATCCTGCCATTCAGTGGGTAGATGCCATCATGCAGCCGGTAACCAAATCAAGATGTGAGACGTCATTATTGTTCATATACTGTATGTCTTCACAAAGGTATAGATTGTATTGTAAGTACAGCATTAATTTTGCATGCTACCTTCGTATTTCAGATGAAAAATGGCTGGCAGGCCTGATTTGGGCCTTGAGTTTGGCAGGTCTGCTTTAGACCAACATGAACTTCACGTTTTCTTTTTAGGGAGCTGAGGGTTTTTTCTTGCAGTGCTGCATTACTATTTGGTGTTTTCCTTTTGATGGATGTATGACCATTAACACAAACTAGTAAAAATAAAGAAAATAAAGTTAACTGGAGGACTTTGTAGACTGTTCAAACACAACTCATGTAATCTTGGTTGAAAAACTTCTGCAGACGTGGATGAGAATGGCCCTGAATTTCTGTTGATTAACGGAGTAGAAACTCTTTAACGGTATGTTTATGATGTTTTTCAGCCTGATGAGCAAACATCAACACATGTTTCTTTTTGTTTTTGCAGCATTAACACATCCACATAAATACAGTATTCTAGTATATTTCACAGTATTTGTGATTTATAGTGAAATGTCCATCCATCCATCCATCCATCCATCCATCCATCCATCCATCCATCCATCCATCCATCCATCCATCCATCCATCCATCCATCCATCCATCCATCCATCCATCCATCCATCCATCCATCCATCCATCCATCCATCCATCCATCCATCCATCCATCCATCCATTTAGCCTTCTCATGTAAATGAACAAACAACTGTAAGAATACTGTTAGAATAATTTACCTAAAATATTTAAAAAGTTAACAGTTTAATTAGATGACAGTAAAAGTACTGCGACTTAACACTAAACTGTTGCCAGTATTTAATCTTAAGGATTGAATACAGTATTTCAATCGTATCCTGCAGTGAAATTCCTTACAATATGAATTTTGAAAATACAATTATAATTGATTTCTGGTTTTTAGAAGAGTAAGACCCTCTTAAAAGAGGCTAACATCCCATTTTAGTTTTTTTTTCAAGAAAGACGACAACAACTGAGTTTCTAGTTTGACCTTTAATCCTAGTCGTTTACATACCTCTTCCTCTCTCATTAACATGAACTGTTGTACAGTTGAGTAGATAAATGGCTGAGTTTAACATTGTTATTTAATTCCTGTCATTGGATTTTCTTTATTTATTTTGAATGTGTGAACATCCAAGTATGTTAAAGTCATATTTATGCAGACACATAAAGGGTTCAAAGGCCCCCAAGTACCATTATACATTTAAAAGAACTACATGTTTGGAAGCCTCACAACAATGTGACTCATGAGATAAGTATTTGTGTCCTTTCCACCTGAGATGCAGTTCATTTAACTGAAACGAATGAGGCACTTGTTCTCAATGTCTGCGATCTGATAACAAATAAATGAGGGAACGACTGAACCCTCATCCCAGGAAGACACAAAATGGAACTATTCACTTAAACTGCTGCCGTTCACGGAATATCACAGGTGGGGAACTCCTTTCACGGCGATCTCTGCTTCTATCTGCAGGCTGGGGTTCAAAGGAAATACCAAAATACCAGGAGAGTCGCACACCTGTGGGTCTATCTGTCTCACCCACACATCAAATTCAATCACACAATCTGAAAGATAAGGTGATTAAGGTATTTTAAATTCAAGATTATAATCTCTCTGAGAGTTATAGTGATGACATGCTGAACTGCACTTAATTCTCAATAATTAAACGCAGTTTTACAGTGAATTTCAAACATTTTATTTCCCAATAGAGGGCAGTGTTACTCTGTTTGTCACACCCCCGGGAGTTTAATATTTGGATGTATCTTTGGTTAAACATTTGCACCTTTTAAAAATATGCAGGACATATCATTCACTTGAAATTGAGACCCAAGTTGAAAAAAAAAATCAATCTGTGTTGTTCACAAAGCAGCTGATCAGGACATATAAAGGTTTTGTTTTCAGATGCATGGCTAAAGCCATTTATGGACTCATGGCTGGTTGCATGAACACATCCCCATCACTTTGATGCTGCAGTTTGGTGAGGCCCCTCATCACGATGCTCACATTATAGCAAATATACAGTGCATTGTGAAGCCCATGCTACACAGGGATAGCGTCATGTCCTTGACATGGTGCTGGCATACAACGCTGCATTGTGATGCCTGGATGTCCCTCTGCCCACATCACCTTCAAAGGGCTTCCTTTAGTGTGACATCAGCTGGGGTGATGCTCCGAAAGCTGCCTCACTTTTGACGGTGAAGTGTGGACTCTTGACCTCACCCACCCTGACTTAAAAAAAAAAGAAAAAAGAAAAACAGAAAAAAGATCCTATTTGGTAACCACTTGGTCAGACAAAATCCAGGTTTCTCTTTGTGTGGCTTTCTTTTTGTCCTCCGTTTTTATCAGTTGTTTTTTTTCCACCCAACCTCCACTTAAAGCAGAAAAATGTTGATAACCAAAAGCACATAAGCAGAGATTCTTTTCTTGGGTTTTATCCACAATGCAACTCAACCACAATGGAAAGAGTGTTTGTACCTGCTCAGGTAGACACAGATGGCAACAACGGAAGATGCTACCGCAAACAGGATGCACGGGATGGACGTCAGAGGGATAAACATGGGCTGTTGTCATATGTGGGACTGACTGAGTATCTGTGTGAGAGGAAGACCGGGGCAGCCGGTCTTTTGTTAGCTCTGTGTAGATAGAAAAAAAAAAAAAGTCTTTTGACATGTAGGCGTTTTGAGCTTTTGGCTTCAAAGGAGGAAGATCTGATATCATACATAAGACACACTGATGCTTGTTTGAAAAGAAAAAAAGTTCCAGAAAAGGGTGCTGCAGAGTTTCACCAATTTCCATGAACCTGTGTATATTTCACATACCAGGATTTCTCATAGTAATAAAGGAAAACAAGGAAATTCAGAGATCAAAGTGACCTGAGTAGAGTCTCCGTTGCTTAAGAATTTTCTGCTCTCTACAACACAACTGTTTGTCATTCTGCTGAATGAATGACTCATCACTCGTCTTTTTCTGCTCCCGAGAGATTTTTGGAATCGGATTTCATTTTCAACTGAGTTTTACAGGCAGTGAATGTGTCTGTTCTTTATCTGCAGCTTTTTATATGCATTTTTATTTACAAAAAGGAATTCTAGCAGGGAATCCATCTCTGTGGTGTCTTTACTTTTAAGTCTTTTTTTTCTTTTCATCTAAAAATATAAAAAAAAATAAAAAAAAGACTCCAGCTCAATCTTACCATTGAAGCATGTCAAGGTTTCCAGTGGGTTACTGGGGAAATTCTTGGTCTTAAAGTCCTGAAACAGAGAGCGAAACTGACATTTGTTTTTCCAATTTTTTGTGCACTTGCAACTAAAACCTCTGTCAAAGCTTCATCCAAGAAACACAACCCGTCACTGCTCTTGTGATACTGATGGATATCACATTCACATATAATGGTTCCCAGGATTTTCAGAGTATTTGAGATATGCTGTGTCCATTAACTAGTTGCACCTACTGTTACTGTCAAACATACTTGAGAGCCAAAGCTCAGACAGTCACTGCACAATCCACCATGTCGGTTTCCAATTCACTGTCACTGGAGCAGCTCCAGGATTTATCTCTTCATGAGATCCCAGATTAGAGGGCTGTTTCTGTGGGTTTTAGCTGAGCGCTAATCATGACAAAAGAAAGAAGAGAGAGAGAGAGCTGCATGCAATTCTCCTTCAGTCAAATTAGGATATTTTACACTTTGTGGATTTTTCTTTTTCTTTCAATGGGTTATAAAGCTTTTTGAGCATATAAAATTTCTTCTTCTAAAAAAAAAAAAGAAAAAACCCATAATCATCATGCATGGGATTTATCATCTCCCTCATGAGACACTGCCCCTGAACTGTCAGAAATGCTTCATTTGTGGTCAGCACCGTTTTTCACTCAGTTACCTCATCGCCATGGAAACTGTATGTGCGTAAAGCCTGGCGGCACACCTCAAAAACAAAGAAACACACAAGCAAACACAAAAGTAACTGCTCTCTTTTGATCAATCGATTTCTCAGTCAAAGCAGAGTTAACCTTTTGAGAGGCAGGTCTTGAAGAGATCGGAGCTACACACACAAAGTGTTTCAGACCGAAGGCGACAAGACGTGCAGTGACTATGCCCATTTTAAGGAAAATAAAAGGTTTTGTCAACTTTAAAGCATGTAAATATTTCATGCATATGTCAAAAATAAAATTCTAAACCTGTAAATGAGCACAGTACTTTCTCTTTAAAACAGGACATCACATAATACCAGTTTAATTACACCCTTATATGAAGTCACACATTTTTAAACCTTATAAAGTGGATGATTTTTGAACGCAGAAAATATCTGTTGATTTTGTTTTGTGGGCATAAAACCAGGTGGTGGACTTGACCAACCATATCTCCCTGTGTCATCTTGTCCATGATGTGTTGAGCTGCCTTGTCAGACTTTTATTTGATTTATCCTCAAAGTGCAGCACTTGTGCACATAAGAGAGACCTTTATGCTCTATGCTTGCAAAATTATCTCCTCATCAAATTTTATTTGAGCTGAACAAATTTTTGTTTATTCAGCAAGTGAGGGGGACTGGCAGCCATGCTGTTCTCCAGCAAATCATAAAGACATCAGTCTAAATTAACAGATTTACTATTGCCTCACAAATGAATGCTGTGTGCTGCTTTCAGCCACGGTCCAGTAGATGGACTGTACTTCTTGTGTGTCAAGCCAGAAGAGCTGTTTGGAAAATGTTTTTTTTTTTTTTTTTCCTTTCTGCACAACCTCAACAAAATTTGTCAAGGGGTACAGTGTGTCACACACAATCGTCATGAGAGTGACAGGGTTTTTTCCTTTTTTAATTCATATTTATTTGTTTACACCTGCTTCACCCAAAAGTAATTATAAGAGTTTGACATGTCTTATTTGTGTTAGGTATGACTCCTTAGGCTTTCGGAAGGAGAAAAACAAAATTAGTTAGACATAGGTCTGAAAGACATCATTTACCTGGGGATGGCTACATTTCATGCTTAGATGTAAAAGTGTCAAAGTCCACACGAGGGAGATTTATTATGCTAACTTTCAAATGGCCCGTATCGTTTCATAAGCAGAAATATAGACGTCTGACCGGTGTAAGACTTGGACACCGTGGATCTCTGGAGCCCTGGAGACCCATGCTAATTCATAGAGTGTGGAAAAATCTGAATTCCTCATCTGCTAATAAAATAAACTCCACTGTTAATCAGATTGAAATGATGAAGTAGTTTAAGACTGACCACACAATATCACAGTCTCTTGTGGTTCCTTTGCTCACCTCTGCTCTGTTTCTGAGCAGAAAAGCAGACTAGTCTCAGCATGTGTATTGAGTAAAAAGCACTGAGTGACAATGGCTTTTTCTTTTATTGTGTTTGTATGTGTGTGTATAATTGTAAAATAAAAGTTTGTCTGACAGCGTGTATTCCTACAAATAGCCATTGAGGTGAGTGGCAATGTCAGTTTTGGTCTGTTTGTCCACCCACTGTGGTCCCCTGGGAAATGTCGTGAGAACTCAGGGGTTCACTGTCAGTAAAATCTACATATTATCAAGTCCAAGTGTTAAGTGTACACACAACCCTGATTCCGAAAAAGGCGTGATGCTGTATAAAATGTAAATAAAAACAGACTGTAAGTATTTGGAAATTTTGTAAATACACATTTTATTTCCAACAGAACACATGTGTCAAACTCAAAGCCTGTGGGCCAAATCAGGCAGGTCCCAACTGTTAATGTCGTCCTCTGGAAATTTAAAGTCATAGTTGTCTAATCAAAGTAGCTGCTCCCCATCATGCAGCAACCTTAAGTACTGCCACAACCGGCCCCTCGAGGTCATTCGTGATTTTGACGTGGCACGAAATGAAAATGAGTCTGACTCCCCTGCAATGGAACATAAACCACCATCAGATGTTAAAACAGACACTTTGCCATTTCAAAGAAAATATTAGCTCCATTTTGCATTTGATGGCAGCAACACATCCAAAAGAAGTTGGAACAGGTCCATATTCATCATTGTGTAGGATCTGCTTGTGTTTTAACAACTGTCTGTAAACGTCTGGGACGTGAGGAGACCAGTTTTTGGAGTTTTAAGAGAGGGTTACTGTTCCATTCTTGTCTGATACAGGACTGTAGCTGCTCAACAGTCTTGGGCCTTTGTTGCTGGATTTGGCATTTCATAGTGGACTAAATATTTTCTATTGGTTTAGCATTGTCTTGCTGAAATGTCTTGCTGATATGCCTTTCCTGAAAGTGATGTTGTCAGGATGGGAGCACATGCAGATGTGTAAGCTGAGCATGCCGTAGGCACTAATGCAACCCCACACCATCATAGACACATGCTTTTGAACTAAGCACTAACAACGAGCTGAAAGACAGTGCCCATGGTTTCCAAAAATGTTGATTAATTTGGCCACAAAACAGTATTCCAAATTGCTTCAGATCATTTAAAATGAGCTTTGGCCCTGAGAAGACGGCACCGTTTTTGGATTGTGTTCATATATGGTGTCTTCTCTGCATGATAGGGCCGTAAAGTGCATTTTTGGGTTGCACTGTGCTCACAGACAGTGATCTCTGGATGTTCCCCATGAGTTCATGCAATGATTTCCGATAGAGAATTACACCTGTTTTTAATGCAGTCCCACCTGAGAGCAAAGATCAGAGGATTCGGGAAGATCAACAGTGAGTTTTATTAGTCTTTTTCTCAGCAAGGAAATTCTGTGTCTAATTTGAGTTCCATCCATCCATCATCTATACTCCGTCTCCGGGTCACGGGGGTCTCTCGGAGCCTATCCAAATGCATAGTAGGCAGAAGGCACCCTGGACAGGTCGCCAGTCCATCGCAGGGCCATATAGAAAGACAGATAAACATTCACAACTACGGGCAATTTAGAATGATCAATAAACCTACCCTGCATGTCTTTGGACTGTGGGAGGAAGCCGGAGTACCCGGAAGGAACCCATGCAAGCACGGGGAGAACATGCAAACTCCACACAGAAAGACCCACCGGGCCGGGAACCGAACCAGCAACCTTCTTGCTGGGAGGCAACAGGGCTAACCACTAAGCCACCATGCTGCCTTATTTGAGTTCTATATTCTAAATTTATTTTTTCAGTTCAGAGCTGAATAGTCTGATTTCCTGATTGTCAGTGAATTCACCACCAACACAGAAGTTGCTGAAGCAGTGAAAGTGAGCGCAAGGGTTTGTGGACCAGATACGTGATGGAGGAGTTGTGCTTTGATTTCAGATTAGCGTATCTCTTTCCCAACTTTAGTCAGTTCACCACATGGCTTGTAATGACATTGTGCCTAAAAGGGGAAACAACACCATCTCTCTGTAGCTGAACTGAAGACATGTAATCAAACATCTGTGAGCGACACTTCTCATAAAGTACTTTTCTATCAGTCTGGCATGTAATAGTGCAAGCTTCCAGGCTAGATACATTATAGTCTTGTACGGAAGGAATGCGCTTTAAAAGACTGAATTTTATTTGTGTATAAATTTACATTTGCATTGAAATTAAAAGCTGCAGGACTGATCTAAAAAAATTGGACACCTCTTGGAATATGAAGGTGAAGTGGGTCAAGTGGTGCTTTTCTCCCACTGAAACCTATAAAACGAGAGTGAAGCTGTGACTGTACAGCAGGTGTTGTACTCCGTCACTGCAGTATTTTGACCAAATTATGTCACAGACATTTTCATTCAGACCTCAGGAAAGTCTATCAAATTTCAAGTGGAGAAGTGTTTTCAATGCAGCTTTTGCAGTCACCATCCAGAGGAGAGAAAGTCGGTCATCACTGCAGCAAAACAATGTATATTGTTTATTCCATTGTGTTGTTTATGTATGTTTATCAAGATGTGGCAAATGCATAAATGCTAGAAGAAAATCTTCTCTATATTTGGAGGAACAGGTTGCTGTTGATGTTTTTTTTCTTTTCTTTTCTTTTTTTTTGTACAGAGCAAGTTTCTTCTTGCACACAGGAAGACCAGCACACGTATCACTAAACATCTGTTAAGTCATCACGAGGAAGCTGCAGCACAAATCCAGGAGATCCAAACTGTCTTGTCTGACAAGCATCTGATCAGATCTTCATAAGATGAGTTTGTGCAGAAATCTGTTGTGAATATAACTACAGACTCCACAAGTGGAGCTGTGCAGTGCTGCAGCCTCTGTCTCTCCATAAATGTGAACATTTCACCCCAGAGTGAATGTTTGATACAATTACACCCTTCAGGGTGGCATAACAATGCATCTGTCCACACAGAATTGTCAAATTCATCTAATATGCACCAAAATCACCATATCCATCTTTTCCCTAACACAGAAATAGAAAGATGTGGGATCTTGCTTTAGCTGTGTGCTTCCAAGAAATGAGAACTGCACTGTTGAGCACAATAACACAAAGCAATGTGTGGTTTGTGACCACCAACCCCCAATCTCCCCTTTGTCAGCTCAAACCAAAACAACCCGCGGTTCTCCTCTCTGTTGCACTCCACATGGAAACACCAGACTCAGGTGATCTTGTGCCCCTTCGACAAGCAGAACCTCTAGTGTGAGCAAAGATGTGAGCAAATTACTCTTGATAGGTTGACAAACTGAGGCTCATCAAGTTCATTTAGAGTACTCCATCCCAGTGCATTAATTGAGGAGATCAAATGTAAAACCCCAGTTTGACCCCTGAACACTTGCTTTTGAACACTTCACATCCTCTCCTTTGGTGTGTTAATCCCCCTGCAACCCTCCAAGGGTGCTCATGTGGTCCAGAGGAGATGGACCAAAGAACAATGAGGCTGACAGCACCAACACAGCTGGCCTGTTTAGTCAAGGGCAAAGACTGGGACCCTCTTTGCACTTTTTCACACATGCGATGACCCCTGAGGAGGATGAAAACCCACTGCTAGTGCCCCATGCCATGTGCGTGCCTTCAGAAACCAAAGTCCACAGAGAACATTGTGTACTAGCCAGTGATCTGATGGCAACAAGTGACACACATGAGTGTGTTTCAATAGACAAAGGACCACACAAGACTGTTGTACAGTATTTCCATAAATATTTAAAATAAAATGCAACATCTATCTCAAGCACCAGATCAAACATGGACTTTTCACAAACAAAAGGCTTAGGGCTGAGTTTCCCAGAGCTCTCATTGACTAAAAGAGCATAGAAAATGTATCTCCTTTTTAGGTGTTTCCCCAAACTGCACTATATTACCAAAATATTCACTCACCCATCCAAATAATCGGAATCAGGTGTTCCAATCGCTTCCATGGCCACAGGTGTATAAAATCAAGCACCTAAGCATGCAGACTGTTTTTACAACTATTTGTGAAAAAATGTGTCGCTCTCAAGAGCTCAGTGAATTCCAGTGTGGAACTGTGATAGGACGCCACCTGTGCAACAAATCCCGTTTGGGAAGGAAATTTCTCACTCCTAAATGTTCCACAGTCAACTGTCAGCTGTATTATAAAAACATGGAAGTGTTTGGGAACGACAGCAACTCAGCCACAAAGTGGTAGGCCACGTAAAATGAAGGAGCGGGGTCATCGGATGCTGAGGCGCATAGTACGAAGAGGTCTCCAACATTCTCTGTCATTACAGACCTCCAAACTTCATGTGGCCTTCAGATTAACTCAAGAACAGTGTGCAGAGAGCTTCATGAATGGGTTTCCATGGCCGAGCAGATTCCATGCTCCCAACTTTGTGGGAACAGTTTGGAGCTGGCTCCTTCCTCTTCCAACATGACTGTGCATCAGTGCACAAAACAAAGTCCATAGAGACCTGGATGACAGAGTCTGGTGTAGATGAACTTGACTGGCCTGCACAGAGTCCTGACCTCTCCAGAGATCCAGACCTTCTCATCCAACATCAGTGAGTGACCTCACGAATGCATTTCTGGAATGGTCAAAAATTCCCAAAAGCACACTCCTAAACCTGGTGGACAGCCTTCCCAAAAGAGTTGAAACTGTTATAGCTGCAAAGGGTGGACCGACGTCATATTGAATTTTATTGATTAGGAATGGGAGGATACTTAATGTCATTTGTGAGTCAAGGCAGGTGAGCCAATACTTTTGGCCATACAGTGTATATGCAATTTGAGCGTCAATAGGCATTTAGCAGATGTGCAGGGGCCAATGCAGGAAAGACAAAAATCACTCTATGGCATCCCAAGATACTCATTTTATAGTATTATCATGTCAGAAGGGAGCTCACCAACCAATCAACAACTTTATCAGTCGTTACGTTGCAATGAGTCTGGCAAAGAGAGCTTGGCACATTTGCAGAAACAATTTCTATGAACCTCTCCCTCAGGAGGAGCCATTAACCCCCCCCCCCCCCCCCCCCCCCCCCCCCATCAGGCAAAAAGTGAGGATTAGGAGTGTTTGTAACCAGATAATGTTCAGCAAATGTTTGCAAATTCCTCTGCATTACTCCTCCCATATCTAAAGAAAGATAGCTCTAAGCTGTACTTGCACACTCCTTTTTATGCTGAATGATATCCCCCTTTGACCAGGACTCCACACCTTATAAAGAGGAAGCCAGAGGTCAAGCTGTGGAGCACATGGAGCTGTTTAAAACATGTCAGAGAGGGCTTGGTGGGGGTTGTGGGAAAGTTTTATCAGTTTGATGGGTTAAATCCTCTATCCCTGCCTGTCCTTCCTGCTCTGGAGGTTCAGCTCACATTATGTTTATGGTGGTTGGAAAAAAAAAAGTCCATTCCAGTGTCAGGAAGTCATGAGAGACACAAGAAATGTTATGCACAGGAGGAGTAAAAATCTATACTGCCTTTATTGGTCATGAGCTCTATGTTCCCCGTGAAAGGCTTGCAAAGTATTTATGTAAATCTTTGCAGTATCCCATATCAGGGAAAGCATCTAAAAAAGTGCAGCCAAGTGACTTTTTAAACCAGTGCTTCAACTCTGAATAAATTTTATTGCTGTGTTTGGATGGTAAATAGGATTTGACGGAGTGGCTGATAGCACAGACGTGTTTCTGGACTCAACTAGGTGCTGAGTTTCCCAGTCGCTTGAGCCAAGAGCTGAAACATGTGATTAAAAAACGAAATATTGTGTGAAATAAGAAACTCCATCCATGACATTTTCCCGTGCTGAAAAAGTTGTGAACTACAGGGGAGAGGCCAAAGCTCTATAATGTAACCCTTCTCTCCATGGCCAGGTCTGACGCAGGGACTCTGACACTGTGCAGGTTGGGATAGAGCAGGTCTGTACGGTGAGCCAACCACAAACTCTGTCACCTCTCTGTGCCACATTAAAACCCCTGTGTGCTGTCGCTGATGTGTCACACAACAGCCTTGTGGTGATGCTGCTAATTTGTGAAGCATCACCTGCATTTTTATTTGCACTTTAAAAAAAATGAGCACATTTCTGATACAATAAGCTGCTACAAAGATGGGCTGAGACACAAAATCACATGAATTAAGTATGACAAATGCTTTTAAATGGACGGTTTTGTTATGCTGGAGAAATCTAAGGTTTCAGGGTTGCAGTGACTGTGCGATGTGTGTCCTAAACTACAGCAGCTAAAGGTAAATTCACACCAGGATAGTCTGGGGGACTCAGCTCAATCGGGAAGACCAAAAAATGTCACAAATTAATTTTGTTCTTTTTAACACTGCACTTTTGAAAGTGGACCAAACCACCTTGAAAATGTCCCACAGTTACAACAGCTTCTTGTTTTGCTTGAAATGATCACTGACCAGGAAGATAAAAAGCACGAGGAAGGAGAACACGCTGCTCATCAAATGGCCAGGACAAAAACAGTAACCCATCCCCTTCAGCCACCTTGTTCACCACAAAAAATCAAATGAGGGAGCAACACCAAATGTATGCAGTCTGGGTTTTCTGTTTTTGCTTTGGTGTTGAAATCTAACAGGTTTTTCACAAGCACTGACAATCTTACTTCCATATTTAGGCCAATGCAGAAAAACAAAACCTGCAGTTCCTTGACTGACCACTGGAGGCTGGCTCCAAAAGTGAGTCAGTATCCGTTGAATTCCATTTAAAAATGTACTACTTTGGATCAGACTTTCCATGCACGACAACTTGGGAGGGGGTTAGAGGGTAGGTGTTAGGTGAATTTAAATAAAGCAACACATTTATTTATAAAATAGGATGTAGCCTTTTGATTGACAGTTGGCTTAGCCAATGGCTAGCCATTACCACTTCCTCAACAGTCATCGACGTGCTGCAACGCTAAGCGGCGCAATCAGAATTTGTAGTTGCCCAGTGCCTGCTAAATGAGGCTGAAATTTCTGATTTCATCACCAAAACAACCCCTGAAAAGGTATATCCGCTGTAAATGTCCCCCAGCCGTTCTGTAGCTCTTACAGCATTAATCAGTTAAAGGAGCTAGTAGTGACAGCTATCCTTGATTGACATAAAGTGGGCGTGTTCAGCATTAGAAAACCTGTCCATGCCTTACGGATCATCTCTGCAGTAATATACACAGTCTATGAGTTTTTCACAAGAAGCTGTAAAATAAAGGCAGGAGGCGAGGCAGCAAGTTACTGCACTCAACGCCACTCTGATGGAGAGCAGGTGCAACATACCAGGACCAGGATCATGGATCTGTTCGGAAAAGACATTACCAGACACAGGGATTCTGTGCATACTTCAGCACAACAGTGGTTGAACATTTTAAATGGTTAGTTGTTTTGACAAATATGATGTGCTTGTATATTAAAAACCTTTGATCAACTTCATGTATTGCAAGGTTTTTGTACTTACTTTATCCTTAACATGGTTTTGATCATTGAATTATTGTGGTAATGCAAGTTGCAGAGGCTCCAACCTTTCAGGACAGAGAGCAAACAACTTTTCTGACCTTCCGGTTTTTACTATCTGGATGTATTTTGAGTATTAACTAATGGGACTTTCCTGTTACTACAGTAACAGTAAACATAACATGCGTGGGGGTCATTTTTGACAGGATGATGATTTACTTACAGATTGGCAGGAGGTTGTTGATGACAAAATCAGTGAATTGTGGCATATTGGCGTAAAAAGTCAACCTTGTTAAGCTGCTGTTGTTCCCTCATCAGTTGCATTATTTTACTCAGCATATCAGACTCCAGACGCCACACTCAAGGTATCTGCTCTCATCTCGCATCACTCTCACTCTGTTTTGCCCTTGTAACTGCCTCCCAAGGCAGAACAGAGGTGCAATGAAAATGTCCTGCCTCTCTGTCTCCGGGTTCATCACAAGCAAAATGAGGTGGAATATTGGCACAAATGTAGCACTTGAATGTGTTGTGTGTCAGAGACTATTGATAGCAGATAATGGTTCCTTATATGCCGCCATATAAGCGTGACAACCGGCAGCAGTACACCAGGACATCGGCGTACGAGTCCAGATGAAAAATACTCTACATTTTTGACACTTGATATGTAGTATACTTTTATGTACATCTTAACTCTTTATATCCAAGACACAGGTTTTATATTTTTGAGTCAGGATTCAAGATTTAGACCATTTATTACTGTACAACTCAGGCTTGTATAATAAAATTTACTGACATAACAAGAACAAGAACCAGAACAAGAAGCAGAGGAATGTTGTTGTCTTGGGCACTATATTTAAAATTGTTTGGAGGTTTTATGAAAAATAGAAAGTTTGGTCATTCACATCTTTTATTGCTTTGGTATTTTCCACAGACACTGAAAAATACTGGTTTATATATAATACTGCATTCACTGCATTTGAACAAAGCTCCAAATCCACACTTTTACTTTTAAGCTTAATTTTCAAAACTTGATTACATTTTAACCACTGATTTTATCTATTGTTATTTTTTCTTTCTTTCTTTGTTTTACATTTTAAATCGTGCTTTTTTATTTATGTGATGTTTTAATGTCTCTTTAAAGCACTTTGGATCACCTTGTTGTTGAATTGTGCTATACAAATAAACTTGCCTTGCCTTGCCTTGCTTTGCCTTGCCTTGCCTTGCCTTGCCTTGCCTTGCCTTGCCTTGCCTTGCCTTGCCTTGCCTTGCCTTGCCTTACCTTGCCTTGCCTTGCCTTGCCTTGCCTTGCCTTGCCTTGCTTTGCCTTGCCTTGCCTAATATTGTCATTGTAAGCACCGTATTTTGCGCACGAAAAGACGCACCGCATCAAAAGGCGCACCTTCAATAAATGACGTATTTTAATTATTTTTACATATATAAGGCGCATCGCATCATAAGGCGCACCTTTAATAAAACGCTTCGCATAAGGCGCTAAAGTAGAGGCTGGAGTTACGGTGCGTTATGCATCCATTAGATGCATAACGCATCCATTAGATCAGGGGTCGGGGACTTATGGCTCGCGAGTCACATGTGGCTCTTTTGACGACTGCATCTGGCTCTCAGATAAATCTTAACTTATATTCCTTAACACGATATGTAAGAAATAATTCCGCTGGAAATCACAGTGTTAAAATAACGATCACACTGTAACTTAGAGCTTTAGCTGCTTGGGCTGTTTCCGCAGAGATTTTGACTCTTACAAAGATCATCGCTGTATGAAACGATGCCACACTCTGTGATATTTCCTGACAATAGAACGCTAGTCACGCACAGAGAGAGAGTGTGTGTGACATCCTCACTGCAGAAAGGATCTGTGTTCACACAGACACAACAGCGCTGAACCAAACAGGTGACAGCGTCTATTACGAGGGAAAATCGAGTCGCGGCTGCTTACCGTAACTGAGACCTGTATGCGTTTTAATACTGGGCCATATACAAGGCGCATTGTATTATTAGGCGCATGATCAGCTTTTGAAACGATTGAAGGCGTTTAGGTGCGCCTAATCGTGCGGAAAATACGGCATATATTTTTCTAGCTAAAACTGTGTGCACAATAGGGCTAAAAACCAGGGTCACAATAATTCTTAATGACAATAAATGTTAATTAGTGTAAAAAAAAAAGAATTCTTTGAAAATGTCAACTGTAACACAACAGGTTTTATTGTGATAGTATCTGTCTAACGTGCAGAAAACGTGGAAATCCTGTGAGGTCCAGTTCACGTCAGATGCCCCTGCCAGTTAAAACCACCATTTACTGATTACTTCCTATCAGTTTTCTTTGTGGTGGCCGATGCGCACAGTGAAACGCCGGGGTATCTCATTGAGTATCTGAGCTATGTAAACTCACCGCTGTGGGACATTGTGTAACAACTCCTCATCCTCTGATCTACACGTGGAGACAATGACGAAAGTAAGGATAGTAAGTAAGAGATAACTCAAAGCTCGGGTCTGTGGGATGAGGCACTGATATGGCATTTCCGTGACAGGGAAAAAAAAAAGAGAGAAGTGCCAGCGCGCCATGTCTGTATCATGACGGCTCATCTGCCAAGGATGAATGAAATCTTGGTGGATATTTGATAAATTCAAAAGTCTGAGCATAGGTCTCATCATGAAAAACACCACTGGGGACTGCAAGTGTCAGGAAAGTAGGATATTGTGGTTGCAAGTTGTCAAAAAAGATTTCACTTTTAGTCAGCTGAAATGAGCACACACTTTGGATGTGTAGCACATAGCCAAAGGCATTTCAGAGTTCTGAAACTGTCATAATTCAACACAGTTGCCAGAGTAAAATGTTATTTTTTTATTTAATTCCAGTTTATGCTTCTTGAAGTCACGGATGCACATGATCTCAACGATTGTCGGCAAACTCTGTGGCAGCATGCCATGGCTGTGTGGCGTATCCCGTAAGCTCTACCAAACAATACACAAGGGCATATTTAGTGAACTAAGAACCCAAACTTTTTTTAATCATTATTTTACTTTTGCCTTTATTTACAGTTTAACACCAACAGAGTTAAGCTAGAGTGAGAAAAATATCTTGAACCTGACAGAGCATCACTATTTGACAAGGTGGGAAACATGTAGAGAGAAATGTTGGAATTATACATATTCATAGTTTCCAAAAGCATGGAAAGCCAATTTTTTTTTTTTTTTTTACTCTGGCTGCTGGGCTGGATGATTTGTACCACAATTTAAACAGAAGTTATGTGTTTATGTTTAGGTTTGCTAAGATGCCAAGACGGGGATTTTAGACTAGTGCAGCTTCATGTCACCAACGTGCCACACATCTTGGGCCTTTATCGGCCCTTAACACTTACATCACTCAGTTATACTGACATGGCTCTTAACTGCAGCATTTTAAGAAAATGTGTTTATGTGCCTGGGTATTTATGTCTACAATCATTTTTTTAAATAGCAGAGGCTTGTACCTCCATGAAAATGAATAGACTTGACGTAAACCTCAATTCAAATTCTAATGAAAGACTAATAATTAGGTGCACAGACAAATAGCACATTGGAAGCATAATATGGAGGAACACAAAATGAAGTTGCATCTAAAAAGCCAATAAAAACTTGCTTTCTTGTGCCATCAGACTACAGATTATGCAAGTGATCCTTTCAGGCTGCAGTGGCCTGGATTTTACTCACCTTACATAATGTTTCCTGAACATTGATGTTTTCTTGAACTATAAACAAGTACATACACTTGATGATGGGTTTACATTACACCTATCTATCTATCTATCTATCTATCTATCTATCTATCTATCTATCTATCTATCTATCTATCTATCTATCTATCTATCTATCTATCTATCTATCTATCTATCTATCTATCTATCTATCTATCTATCTATCTATCTATCTATCTATCTATCTATCTATCTATCTATCTATCTATCTATCTATCTATCTATCTATCTATCTATCTATCTATCTATCTATCTATCTATCTATCTATCTATCTATCTATCTATCTATCTATCTATCTATCTATCTATCTATCTATCTATCTATCTATCTATCTATCTAGTCTGTCTGTCTGTCTGTCTGTCTTTTTCTTGAGGTGTAGATCAGATCTGGAATATGATATAGACCTTCATTCTGCTGGATTCAATCCCAGGATTACTGTATATAATAAGAATGTATGTTAACAATTTGAAATTAACTGGGTTTCCGTATTAAGTTGTCATTAAATGGGATGTTGTCTTCATCACAATAATAGACAAAGCAGCATGTTTTAACTGATAACGCAGAAACAACAATACAGTAGTTACATTTAACTTTTACAGTGTTGGAAAACAAATAAAAAGAATAAATTAAAAAATTATTATCTAAAAATGTCTTGCACATAAACTGTAAAATACCGAACCACTTCTTTTTTAAATTCTTTTTAACCCAATCATTTTAACGGATTTGTTGTTTGTTATTCAATGTTTTTTTTAACTACCACGGTTAACCCATAAAAGCTGATTTTAAATGTGTATCTGTAATAGTATTTTACCATACAATTAACTCCTACTCATCATGAACATAACATACAAAATTCATCAAATCAGCCAAGACTAATTTAGTAGCCTTTTAATAGAACTGTTAGTTTGCAATTTTGAGTCAAACAATATGAAACAACAAATTAACAAATTCATTGACATCAGATCAGGAATTGCAGTCGGACATTAGGTCCTGAGATTACATAACATATGAACAATTCTGTGTCTAGAATAAGATGTAAACAGCTGTTTGCAGATGGAAACAGGAATATTCAGTTTATATAAGGCACAGGGCACAGCTTTCATCATCAAACATCATCCCAGTGGTGAAGTATGGTAGAGGGAGTATCAGCATTTGGGCTCTCTTTGCTGAGTCAGAGCATATCAGAGGGGAAAATGAATTATCAAGTATCAGAATACCCTCCAGGATAATTCCAGGGTGGCCGTTCACCAGCTGAAGGTTAGTTATGGCTGAGGGCTGCAGCAGGACAATGGCCCTAAGCTTTGATGTGAATCAAACGTAGAATGGCTCTAGAAAAAGAAAAGTCACCTTTTGGAGCAGGTCAGACCTCAAGCTCCTAGACATGCTGTGGAAAAATGTCAAGTGAGCCGTTAACCTCATACAAAAGTAGAATTGGACCTCTAAATGAGCTGAAGTGGTTCTGTAAAGAGAAAGCGTTCCGCATTTTTTACACCAGCAATGGATGTGTTTAATAAAGACATCCGTCCGTCCGTTTTCTATACCCGTTTTATCCTTTGCAGGGTCACGGGGTTAATAAAGACATGAAAAGTTAACATTTGTGTGTAATTAGCTTAGGCACATTCATTTCAAGGGGTTTACATATGTTTTTTTTTCACATTATAACACCATCTGTGTGTCATGCTTTTTTATATACAGTAATCACAAAACTGAAACTATTGTCTTAAATCCTAAACAAGAATTAATTGAAACACACACAAGGGTTTCACGGATGAAAACCTTGTTTTCCATTACTCTGGACTTTAAGGCTTTTAGTACAAATGGTGCAATGCCACTTATTTAGGATTATGTGAAATCATTTAAGAAAGACAAATCATTCAGTACATTTACATGACGTTTGACAAAAGGTTTGTGATTCTATTACTCCAACTCAAAAGTTTTTAAATGCATGTAAACACCGAGATAAACAGGACAGAACAGTTTCAACAGAAACGTCTCGTAGTTCGGCAAAACTCTGATTTTTTTTTAAAAGCAATTTTTTTTAATTACTGCATGTAAATGTTCAGCGAGACTAAAACCGGCATATGACCTGCATATGCTGTACAAGATGCATGAAATCCACAGAGCTGTAAGTCAGTCATTGTTCACCACTAATTCGTTGCAGTTCCTCGACTGACCGATAGGGGCTGGCTGCAAAAGCGAGTCGATCTCCATTGACTCTCATGTTAAAACGTCCAGCTTTAGAGCAGAAATAAGGTTCCAAATTTACAATTTGGTACAAAGAAACATTTTATTTCACACCATAGACAACTCTGAGGGGGGTGAATTTTTTTCTACCTCGCCAGGAGAGCCTATTTGACAGAGATTGACAGTCGGCTCAGCCAATGCCTCGCCACTATCATTTCCTCATAAGTAACCGTCATGCTACCTCGCTTAGTGAAGCAACCATAACCGTCTGTGACAGACATTTTTGATTTCACCACCAAGAACATTTTAAACAGTATATTCTGCTGTAAAAGTCTGTGAGCCAGGATATTTCCGCTGAAGGACCTGGTAACCCAAGCTTACTTTTATTGACATACGGTGGGCGTGTTCCTGTCGACTTCCCGTGCAAAATACATAGCTGCTCCCTGAATGAAGAAAAAGAGGCTTCAAAACTTTGGAAACCGATGGTCACGTGACTTAATGCTTTGTCCATTGTTTTTTTTTACAGTCTACGATGCTAAAAAGCTGAGAGTTGGCACAACTGCCATAACTTGTGGTGCAACGTGACATATTTCTTTCAGTAAATCATTTCCCATCACACGTGTATATTGGGACAAAGAAAGGGGTTCTATTAAATGGCACAGCTGAGCGACAGCTGTTCATTGACTAAAATGTGCACGTAAAAGTAAATTTAAGGGCAAAGTCAGTAAGGAAAAAGAATGCAACTGAGAGTAAAACAAGGGCCACGCATATATTTACTCCACCTGGGTGCATTGTGTCAAATTCATGGAGGTGTAACATGTTGTTCCATAACAACATTGTATTTTGTTCTGCTGCTGTTATGCCTTTGTGTTGGCTTGAGATGTGTAGAGATATAACAGTGGTAAAGTGAATGCTGTGTCAGTGGGTAACCCTGAGCTCACAGGCTCAGATGTTCATGTGTGTGACTGTAAAGTCCGTCAGGGTTCAGGACGCGGCTTCTCTTGACTCATTGTCCGTCACCGACTAAAGATCGCTCTCCGCTGTGAAGCAGCCTGTTCTTCTGCTCACGTTGAGGTGAGCAGTACGTTCTCAGGGCCCTCGCTGTTGAAAGCTCCATCTTCCCCCCTCATGCCTCCATCTTTCATATTCACCTCTTGTGAACATCTTCAGCAATGGCCCACAGTGTACAACCTCACAACTAAAGTGTTCATCCACCTCCTCCAGCTACACCTGAAACACAAGTCCATTCAGAGTTATTCAGCTGCATCATGGACAGATGTTCTGCTCTGAGCCTCTGTTTGGTTGTCTCTGCCTCTGTCAAAATTATAATTGATTGTTTATGCCACTGATTTTTCCTAATGATTTTTGGAGAGGAATTTAAAAAAAAATCTCCTCAGGAAGTGAAATGACCCAGGTAGCCCTCCCATCTGAAGAAAAGTCTAATGGGAACACAAACACAGTGATTACCAAGGCCTCTTTAGAAGAGGCAGCCTGCAGTGAGAACGATGCACCCCTGCCTTCTGCCTGCTATGCGTCGGGATAGGCTCCGACAGACCCCCGTGACCTGGAGACGAATTAAGCGGGTATAGATGATGGCTGGATGGATTATCCATAATCAGAGGTGGGAAGTAACAAAGTACAAATACTTTATAACTGTACTTAAGTTCCAGGCATCTGTACTTTACCTGAGTATTTATTTTTCAGAAGACTTTTCACTTTTACTCCTTGCATTTGAACACAAAAATCTGTACTATCTATTCCTTACATTATCGAAACAGGCCGGTTACCTTTTCCAACCCCCACAGATGAAGACACATAAAAGATGTTACTAACTAGAGAAGGAAATCAAGTGAGTATACAAGTTATGATCGAGAACGTTACAGGACGACCCAGAGGAAGTAAGGGATCCAGGGAATATTGTAGAGTCCAACAACGATACAGCAGATTCGGAAAAGCAAAACATTCCCCATCCATGTCAAAACTGAAAGCAACTGTTTGATGTTGTTGGCTTCAGGAATGATTCATGGCGAATGCTGTGTTTCTTGTGCAAACCTAAAACCCACAAACGTCTGGTGTACAAGAATTTGCTGTCTAATCTGAAAAAAACCACATAATGTTGAAGTTATTTTCATTTGTTCTTATTAGCTTATTTATCATTTTATGGAAGTCGTTTTACAACTTTTCCAGCACTATGGGACCTCTGGTCAGTTCAGTCTTGATTATTTTTAACTTTAAACAAACTGAATCTGTCTAGGGATTTTGTTCCCTGAACCTGCAGGTTAAAATAAAACCCAAGAATTTCCTGCTTTTTGTGTCTGATTTTTTTAGTTTTGCCGAGTTCTGAAAGACGTATTTATCACTGACGGCAGAAATTACCTTTAAGCCTCTGTACTTCCATACTTTCACTTGACTAAAAAAGGTGAATCAGTACTTCTACTTTTAGCAGAGTCTTTATTTTTTCACACAAGTATCTGTACTTCTACTTAAGTATAGACTCTGAGTACTTTTGCCAGCTCTGTTCATAATAATCTTATAGCACTCCTCTGTATGTTCAATGAAAATTCCTTACTTTCATCATAAATTCCTTCTTTCAGGTCACATATTAATTGGGTCATCTGCCTGACTCAGAGGTACAGATGCATTGCTGTATAATTGCCACAGAAATGTGACTTAGTGCATCTATTTCATTGGGAAAAGCACGATCATAATTAGAGAGACAGATTTTTTGCACAAATATGGCTTTAGTTTAGTTTACTTATCCAAATGATTAAATACATTTGTTATAAAGCTGAGAACTTTTGATTTTGTCAGTATTTCTAATGATGTTTGTTTGTGTACAAGTAGACATTGACCTTCAAATGATCTTCATTTAGGCTATGTTCACATTCCAGGTCTTTATGTGAAATTCTGATTTTTTTCTGTGACCCATTTTTTTCTCCTTTTTTTGTCATTGTTTACGTTCTTATATCAGACTTTGTTGTGAACAGGGTTCTGTTTTAAAGTGACCGGCATGCGGAATAAGACGAAGTGACGTCAAGCGCAGTACGTCAGGTGTATGGATGTAAACAAAGGAGCAGCAGCAGAGAGCCCTGATGATTTCTTTTTCAAGGTTTTTGTGGAGTTGAAGTGAACAACTTCATAAACTAATTACAATGAGGAAAAGGAGATCAACATTGTTAATCCTGGCCATGTGTGGAGCGATGGCTTCAATGTCTTCACAGAGGCATGTGTGGAGGAAGGATTGGAGCCAGGACTGGAGGACTATGTCATAACCAGCTTCACTGAAGCAGATTTCATGCAAAACATTTTCCCCAGTACAGAATTGTGACATTAATCCCATAATAGTGACTTTACAGACAAATGAGATGTGATGTAACAGTTCAGACTGAAGCCGTGTTGGAAACAATCAGATATGTGTCTGACTTAGGACTACATATAAAAGTGATCTGGTGCTGATGTGAAATAATCTGATTTTCAGTCATTTGAGCTGTTTTGACAGCCAAAACAAAATCAATTATGGGCAAAACAATCGGTTTGGGTCTCTTTTGCCTCCAGTGTGATTGTAGCCTCAGTTTAATCGGTCAAAACAAATCCAAAGTAGAAAAGAGTATTAAATCTGTACACACTGAAAGTTTTTTTTGGAATAAATGAGTAGTAACTCTGTAGTTTTTGCCAGATTTTCATTTTATTATATAGAAAAGAAAAAGATTTTGGAGAAAAAGTTTGAAAGAGCTTGGAAAGGGAAAAAATGCATCCCAGAGCAAATAGAGATGAGCAAGCCTGTGGTGAATTCAGAATTACCGATCAGCCTCACAGGCATGTTTTTGGACAACAGGAGGAAGCTTTAGTACCCGGAGCAAATCCACACTGAGAGCATGTTAACTCCACAGGAAGCCTCCAGCCAAGCAGGTTCTGACTTGTTGGCCTCCCGAGGAGAGAAACGGGAATCACCTCCCAAGTTTAATTGAACCAAAATATAATGTGAAGAGAATTTAAAAAAATGTTCTGGCATCAGAATCATTTCATGTTGCCTGTCAGATGCACTCACATGTTTGCAGTTATTATCATTTTTATTATTATTACCAATGAAATTTAAATGTAGTAGCATTTACATACATACGTGTCTAATCAGTAAAAGACTTTGAGAAGAACTTGGGCAATGGCAGTGTTTTTATGATTTTTTCTTCTTCTTTTTTTTTGTTGTTGCTTGTACACGACCACAATGGATTTAAAGTAAAACAATAAAGACTTGACCAAGGTAAAAACTTTCAGTGTTCATTTGAGAGGTTTCACCAATATACATGACATTTTTAAATTAACTCCAAGCTTCAAGAGCTCAGAGTTGTTTGGAAAACTGGTGGAAAAAAAAGTTAACTGTCCACGTGAGGCCCATTCAGGAAATAGTCTACAGTTGATAGCTGGTACTGAGTTGGCATTTGGCAGCCGTTTGACAGGATCTACCAATATGAGTCCAATGAGTAAAACAGCCCATCATGAGGATGACAAATACAACATAAATCTGTAAGAGAGATATTAAAAATATTAAGTGTGGTCCAATAAAAAGCCTGAAAGACAACAGAAGACAATTAAAGTGGATGATCTCAGACTCCTGTCCCTGGTGAAGGAAAACCCCTTCACCATGTAAACAGAAGCGAAGCACATTCTGGAGGAAGTGGGCATATTATTGTCAAACTCTGCAGTCAACAGAAACTTTCATGAATGAAATGTTTAATGAACGTAAACACATAGGGTTTAAAACAAGGTACAAACAACTGGAAACATTAACAAAATCAGGAAAACAGCTCAGCTAATGAATCCTGCATGCCAAGTGAAAACATTACTCATCTTTGTTTTAATCATGCAGTAAATAAGTAACAATAAATAACAGTAAACCATCATCTATTCACATTTGGCATGAATGAATATTTCTTCTTATTTGAAGGATTCCCAGTCTGGTGCTGTGGTGCGCCATGTCTCCTCAGGGACCGAGTCTGCTGCATATAGAGGGGCTTTCTCTGAAGCACACGGGCCCTCTTCACTCTGTGTTGACTTAGTAAATTACTTAGGATGTCAGGGCCCAACCACAGCTTATCCTCAGAGGGGGGGGACGAATGGGGGAGGTGAAGTGTGGCTGTGAGAAAAAGAGGGAGTGCGAGAGAGGGACAGGGATCATTGTGGAGGGCTGAAGAGCAAAAGTCAGACAGAGAAAGCTTCAGGTAGGAGACAAAGTGTTTCTGTGCAGGAACATAAGGCCTGAGGAGAGGATCAAAAACACTGTTTGCACTTTTTCTGCAAGGGTCTGCAGAATTTTAGCCTCGTGTGCCTGCAATCACATTGCAAAAAAAACTTGATATATAAATATGCGTTTTTCTGGTTCTTTGTGGGATTCAGTGTTTAAAGAGGCATTTCAGGACATGAGTTATCAGAACAAAAATGCTTGTGTAATGTTTGGAACAGCAGAAAAAAAGACTTGTGGCCAAGATAAAAGAATTCTGAGCCAAATAACACAAAACACGTTGCATCTCTTTGTTAGGGTTTATGAAACACAAATATCCACCCTGGTAACATGCATCGCAGATTTGTCTTCTGTGTTACAACAGATTATTTTTAGTGTTGAACCGCTAAACAAAGGTTTGCTGTTGTTCTTTTTTCTCCCTCATTGTAGCTGATCCAGGTGGAAGGACAAGGCCAATCAGAGTCCTGCAGGGCATGTGGTGGTATGGTATGCGTGCTGGACATACATGCTGAGCAGACTGCACACCTGTGGACCCTCTGCTCAGTCCTGTTTGCTTTGACACCTTTAACGCACATCTGTCATCCTCTCCATCAACCTTATCAACCCCCATCCACCATTTCTCTTTCCTCCAAACCTACCTGTCTTAAGCTTCTCACTATTATCTGGCTGCTTAAAATGTGCGTGAACTCAAGAAATGTATTCAAAAATTGAGTGGATTTTTACACCTGAGCCGTTTTGTGTTTTTGCTCAATTATGAGGCAAAACAGACCTTTTGTTTGACAATGACCTGGTTCCACCAACACCTGAATAGATTATCCACTCCTTTACACTTCTTACACTTCTTACACACTAGCTATATATATATATATATATATATATATATATATATATATATATATATATATATATATATATATATATATATATATATATATATATATATATATATATATATATATATATATATATATATATATATATATATATAATTAACATTTCAATTTCTTTGTGATATTTCAAACATCAGGCTTTAACTACTTTTGCCATCAGGTCAGAAGCAGGACAAAGAGGTCCAAATCATGTTAAAACAAAGCAGAGCAACAACAAAGATTGCACACAAACATGTCTGTGTAGATGTTAAAGAAATCCAACTGAAAAATATTTGTCACAACCAAATACACATTTTTTCCACAAAATCATGGAAACAAACAAAAAAGTTTACACAAAGTCAAACTGATCCCAAAGCTGAACTTGCTGCACCGTTGAATCGCGGTTGGTTTTAAAAACCAACAGTGTCCGTCTATCTTAACACTATACTGGCTAAATCTCTCTACAATTTAAAATTATTCTCCTCACATATAAAGCTCTTAATGACCAACCTCCATCATACTTTAAAGACTTCATAGTTCCACATTTTCCAAGCAGTGCGCTTCACTCTTTGACTGCAGGTTTACTTGAGTTTCCTTGAGTATCTAAAAGTAGGAGGGGACGTAGAGCTTCTCTCTTGTTAGGTAGGAGACATGCTCTCTACCTTTAAAATGAAGCTTAAAACCTTCCTTTTTTATAAAGCCTATAGTTAGGGATGGCTCAGGTGACCTGAAACATCCCTTGGATTTGCTGCTATAGGCCTAAACTGCTGGGGGATCTCCCGTTTTGCACCTTCACTCCAACTTTATTAATGACATTATTGTTGTTGCTATTGCTACTGCCTCCCTTCTTCCCAGCAGGTGTTCCTGATCTGTTGTTGTTGCTGTTCTCTTCTCTTTCCTGTCCTCTCAACCCTGCCATCTGCCTCAACTGGTCGAAGCAGATGTCCACCCTTCCTGAGTCTGGTTTTGCCAGAGTTTTCTTCCTGGTAAAGGGGAGTTTTTCCTTTCCACATTCACCTGGTGCTTGTATCGAAGAAAGGTTTCGATGCAACCTGTTGGTTCCTTAGTAAGGCAATTATTTTTGTTGTTATTGTAGTAGCTTTGTCTTAATTGGACTAATTTGGAACGAGTTGAACTGTACTGTTGAAGTGCCTTGAGATGACATTTGTCGTGATTGGTGCTATATAAATAAAACTGAGTTGAACTGGATTAAATCTCTCCCATTGGCTAGACCAGTGACATCATGATACATGGCTGGAAGCTGTCCTTTTTATGAATGCTCTCAGCCCCTTTAATCTGTGGTTGAACCTGACTGATCAAGGCAATCCCTACCTGAGGGAGTAGTTAGTTGATGTCTGAAGTTAAAGTCTTGCACTGTAGAAAAATCATGTATGTACATGACTTCAAATGAGAGCAGCTAAACAGAAGATTCAGAACACACCAGAAGAGGCAAATCCTATTGGCTGTTTGGATCAATATATAATATCTAAATATATCTAAATCCAAAGGTTAACATGAAAGTTTAACATTTTGAATAAAAAGAAAAACCTTGGAGAAGAAGTTTTTCAACTCATGAAAACTGAACATGTCTCTTAGTGTTTAGTTTTCTCTGTGCGATGTAGAATTAGATAAAATTAAGAGTTCTGACGGATTTATAACATAACAGCAGCTGGTGAAAGTGTTTAGTTGTGAATCAGCTGCAGTTGGCTGGACTGGTCCTACTGTCTTTTCTTCTCATCCCTGTCCCACTCTCCAGACCTAAGACAGCTTCAGCAGGATGGCAGCTCTTTGCTCTGATAAAGACATTTAAAACTAAAGCCTTATAAGCACTCCTCTGATATTGGACTTTCACACAACCTGACTCCAGACTTTACTTATCAGCCAGTGTGTGTGTGTGTGTGTGTGTGTGTGTGTGTGTGTGTGTGTGTGTGGAGGGGGTTGGGGTGTGGGGGGTGGGGGTGTGGGTGGGGTTGGGGGTGGCGGTGGGGGGCAGCAACAAGAGCCCCTTTCAGGGGCATTTCAGCGCGGATTACAGCGGCTGACTGCTCCCCACATTTGAACAATGTGACCACAAGGCCTTCAAGATTTGTAGCTTTGCTGGATTCGGCAGATCTGATAAATCATTAAATCACCTTATTCAACACTGGAAGAATGAGACAGAAAGATTAGAGCTGCATGAGAACTATCTGCAGGGATGGAGAGGAGGAAAAAGGGGTAGAAGACGAGATATGCTCAGTGTCTCACTCATGCTTATTAAATTCAAGATTCATGTGACAAGTAAAAATTTGAGTGAATCCCCACTTACCTACAGTTGAATTTGACTTAATCTAAATAAAAATGCATAGTTTCTAAGCAGTGGGTTGATAGCTTCTGAATAAATGCTCCTGTCATTTAGTTATGTAAGTGGAGTTAGTCAAAGCTGGAATAATGAGAGAAAGTCTTAAATGATGAGTTTACTGTCAGCTCGTCAAGTTACTTTCCCACTTCTTTTGGCTTGCCTGTGAATAGGATCGATCAGCCAGTAACTGTGTTGCTCTTGAAAAGGTGCCGTAAGCGACTGGAGGGTAGTTGTTTAAAGCCAGAGCTCAGCAGTAAGGCTCATCCAGGGAAAGTACAAAACCTTGCCTGGTGGTCTGTGCACATGCCTAGATGATCTGCCCAAAACAGCCTGCATGGTGGCGTGGCAGAGACACACCTGCTTTGTCAACACCATCTTCCTAACTACTGTGGCCAAATGAAAATCCATCCTGTATGACTCCAAAGACTATAAGACACCACAGATTTGAAGTACCATTGAAATTGAATACTAAATACGAATGCTTAGATGAAAGAACGCCGGGTTTTATTTTGGTTTTGCAGATCTTTAATTTCTAGCTGTTTGCTTCTCTCTTAGTGTAATCGCAGAAGCATTAGTTTGGGCAAAAGTTTTGTTTTACTGTGAGAAAAACTATTGCATAGAAAAGTCCAGTGCTGTTTAAAGTTGAAAATGATGGCAAAAAGAGTCAGGTAGGATTGAAATGGACTTGCTTTAAAGCTCAAGTGAATGAGAGACGTCACTGCGTACCTATGAATCCTATTAAAGACAACGATGCAGCCGTATGTTAGTATGAAACGAAGTTCATGTACAGTGATGTCAGTGTCTGAAGTGCAAAAGCAAAGCTTGTGGTCATATGTGGAGCCATATATATAAATAAAAAGGAAGTCCTGAATACAGGCTCCTAAGAAATCACTGAAGGTTACTAGATATATTTAGATAATAAATTATAGTCTTGAACATTTCTCAAAATTTCACATTATCTTGATGTTCATTTCAAATCAAACGATTCACATTAAAGCGGAATGGGTTTTTCCTTTGAACGTAATTATATTTATTGTTTATTGTATATATTTGACCCCGCAGTTTAGTTTAATCTTGATGCCAAATAGATAAACAAATTAAATGCATTAGCCACCTTAAGTCCTACATTTTGGTCTTTTTTCTTTTATTTGGCAAAGATACAGTAGGTATGTAAACCCTGATGAAACAGCGATATAAAATAATGCGGCAGTTAAGAGTAATGAAATATCACAGCAAATATTGTATTATCAGTTTCACATTTGTAAGCTGTTTAGATTCATCGATTTACATTTGGTGGAAGGAAAAAAAAACAACTTCCCTGTGTTTCTTGGCTGTATTTTGATTTTCTCCCTCTTAGCAACTCGGACACCAAACATTTTGCAACATTCCTGCAGAGCGTCCACCTGGATGCCAGAATGACCCCGGTTTATCACCTCTGACCTTTCGGAAACTTGAGTCCCACCACCTGAGCGCTGCGTTGTCCCCCCGGTGTTCACCAGATGTTTGGGTAGACTACCTGCTTCTCAAAACAGGGGAGACATGACAGGGCAGGTCACCGGAGAGAAGGCAAAACAAAGAGTCAGATTTCACAGACCCTCTATCAATCAAACATCTTAGAAGGAACAGTCTCACACACACACACACACACACACACACACACACACACACACACACACACACACACACACACACACACACACACACACACACACACTGGGATCCCACCGGCTTCAAAGGCAGATGTGTGAGGGATTTTTTCTTGCTTCTGAACAAGGGGTTGTTGTAGATTAGCAGCAGGGTTTATTGTTCTTTGTTGCTACTTGGCACAACCTGCAGATGTTACTAGAACTGTTGTCCATTTACAGATAAGGAATTAATGCGGCACAGAGATTATACTGCAGAAAAATTAATCCTTTGTTTTCCGTTTTCACAAAATAATGCTGAACCCTGCACAACAAGCATGGGCAGGATCTCAAATATTCCCAAACATAAATTATGGCAAGACAGAGGAACTGGCTTGCGTATCACCAAATGCTGCCATGTCTGCTTTGTATACCGCATGTTAATGAAACGACTGCGCTGAGATAAATGAGCATTGTTCTGCTGTGGCGAGTATAGAGATTCTTGCGTGTGAGGTTGATCTCTAATTTATTTGGTTTACTTAGTGTGTGGTGTTAGTTTTCTACATTCACAAACCCGCAAATTCACATGTCTTTAAAATCTGTTTACAAACGTCTTTGTGAGCATTTTTGCTCAAATTCATGGGTTTTTCCCAGAACGGGGTCTGACATAATCTTGCTATAAACAACAATTTTATCAATTTCAGTTTCCAGGCAGTGTGATGGTCATCTCCACTCCAAGGTCAAGGTTACTGCCCTGGTTTGCTTCGGAGGACTTATCTGCGGTTGCTTCAATATGAAAATGAGTTTTCGTCCTCACCACCTCAGCCTCCCGGTCTCCCACACACAACCATCCACCACCCGCCTCGCCTTGGCCGTGCACCTGTCTGGTGTGGGCAGCTGTGGGTGGGTGGGTCTTGGCTGTCAGAGGAACATTCCAGAGGAGAAGTCACCCCGTTAATCCCCTGGGTTTAGGCCCGACAGCTCCCCACCTCCCTCTTCTCCCACCTTCACTGCCTCCAGGACCCCTCACTGCCTCCGCCTCATACTCTCCCACCGTTGCCCGTTCCGCGCGGCTCTCCTTCTTAGCCCTGGTCAGGCTCAGATGGGATACTGCTATGTCAAAGGTGGACACTGTGAGAATGAGATTAAAGGACGAGTACCCCCCCACACACACGCACACACACACACACACACACACACACGCACACACACACACACACACACACACACACACACACACACACACACACACACACACACATGCTCACCCGCCTTCCTGCTCCCAAGTCCAAAGGTTTTAATCCCCCCAAATATTCAAGAATGGAAGCAAATATATTAGGCTCAAGTCTGAGGGCTTATTTTGAAGGAAAAGGGCTTATTTTCATTCTACTAGCATTAATTTGAAACCTAAATCACATGCTGAATTCACATATTCAGAAATGTACATTTTGAGTTCCCGTTTGCAGTTAGTGGGTGTGTGTAGGTGTGCAGACCACTCACACACAGCACCCTGACTTTTGTCTACTTGGAGTTTTACTTCTCTAATTGCCCATATCACTCTCTCTGTATAACATTTTTTTTTTGTTTTTTTTTTTTGCTCTCTGTCTATCAAACAAGAGTCTCTTTATCACTGCGGGAAATTCTGATGTCAGGCCAGATCCTGAACTTGGCAGGCACCCCGTTCAGCTGGAACACATTAATAAGAAAAGCTGCACAATTCAGCGTATGAGCGCAGATGACGACGCTCCCCTCACTTTTCCCTTGACTCTGCAAACATCCTATCTGAAGCAGAACATTTTATCATGCCTGGTTGCCTGTTTGACAGGAATGAGCAATGCTTTATGTGTTCATATCTAGTAGGAAAGCTCAATGTTACCATGCAGCACCCATACAAGAGCAGCTGTATGAGATGTGCTGATGACAACACTGACAACTAAGCCCACCTCCACATTTAAAAGTTATTGTTGTCACCTCCTTAATCTCAATGGGCCAAAACGTCTTGTGATAAAGGAAAGTGCTCCTTTCTTGAGTTTTATGTACTGCTCTTAATTCTAGCACTTTCTCAATACCATGTTCATCCATCAAACGTCATAATCTTAGGATGGAGAAAGCTTAGGCTGGACCTTTATGTGCTGAAATTTTTCCAAAATTCTTAAATCATCTAATGATATCATACATTTTAGAAGGAGACCCGTGCAGGTCCCTTCCACTCATCCTTCAATGAACATTGTTTTTTAACGTTTCAGTGATTTTCCCACACATTTGTTGACACAGAGGCAATCCTCTTCCCGTCTTTGGTCCTTTCTTTCTTTCTTTCTTTCTTTCTTTCTTTCTTTCTTTCTTTCTTTCTTTCTTTCTTTCTTTCTTTCTTTCTTTCTTTCTTTCTTTCTTTCTTTCTTTCTTTCTTTCTTTCTTTCTTTCTTTCTTTCTTTCTTTCTTTCTTTCTTTCTTTCTTTCTTTCTTTCTTTCTTTCTTTCTTTCTTTCTTTGATTTTTCTTTCATACAAAATCATGATTAAATGAGAAAACTCTCATTATTAGCCTTAAACTTCTGACTTTTGTTGGGATGTGTTGTGAATCTGAGATGCAGGGACGGATGTGTATTATATTAGCTATACCTACCTCGTCCTCATACTCTTTGTACTAATAAGAGGCACATCTTGAATTCAATATGAAGCTTTAGCTCTGCTTTGAGTCACCATAACAAATGAAATCATTTTGAGGGGAGACAAAGTTTATGAAAAGGTCCCTTGTACGAGCACACCTATTCACTCACACCGTTGCTTGTTTTTCTTTTGCACCCCATCCATTAACAAGTCACACCTCCTTCAGCAATTTTTGAGTGTAATGTTTAACTGTGTCTCTGCAGCGCTGACTGGACTGCTGGGGTGTTTGGGCTGCACCAGGGGAAGCAGTAACAGAGTGTCCCAGGGTGCAGGCTGTCCTCGAGCTATTTACCCACAGACCAGAACCCCTCTGAAGGCCAGGGGCGAGCCACGGCTGGGCCAGAGGCTATTAAAGCCCTGATGGCTTTTGACAGTAATTTCTTCATGAGTCCGCAGCCCACGGGGCCTGCCAGCGGTGAGATTGGGTGCCTCTTCTTGCCCATTAAAACACACAAACTGTGCCCACAAATCAAGCTCAATGGTATCTCTGTGCTCAGGGAGCATGTTTGCACATACAGGAGTGAGAGAAGTGAGGAAGCTGGCCTAAGGAGTCGAAGAGGGGGGACTTTGCCAATTGTGAGAAGGTCCTGGTAACTGGGCCAAAAGGTTTGGATGCTTTTCTTCATCGGTTCAGAGTAACATATTTGCAAAAACCCCAAAAACCATGCCTTGACACTGAGCCAAGTCATAAAAGGTATTTACCTGCCTCAGCCCTTAGGACTAGAAATCACATGATGACAAGGCTTTTGCATTGAGTTTGGTGGAGAATGGATCTTCAGCGGCAGTCAGCAGGTCAGATAAAGATTATGCTGCAGGTTCAGGAGTTTGCTGGATCTTGCTATATTGCCTTGAGATGGACAAAGATGAATATGGTCAGAAATTGGGAATTCTGCTGAAATATGGAGCTGTATTATGCGTTTATGATAAAATGACAATGTTTTAGCCTTCACAGATCCATTTATGGGTTTCGGGCCAGCAAACATGACATCGCACTAAAGCATTTTAGATGGTAAGAAAGGCTGCGCTATACTCATGAGCTGTTTTTTTTTTCTTTTTCTTTTTCCGGGAGGATTGTTGTTTCAGATAGAAGGTACCATTCCTGTGGATGAAGAGAGTGCTTACAAAGGCCATAGGTTATCCATTGCTAATCCTCCATCAGTAATGATCTCTCCTCTGTGTTTCCCTGGGGTGTTAAGACCAGACCATTGGGCTGGATTAGAACACAGAAAGGAGACTGATGTGTTAATCATAAATTAGAAGCTAAGCCTGAGCGAGCAGGTCAATCTGAGGTCAGTGTCTCAGGCTTATAGCGGGCTATACATGTGAAAAGCCATTGCTTACCACTGAGCAGCGCCGGCATAATCAGGTAGGAACAATGTACAGTAGTGTAAGCCTGTGCTGAATGTTGTTCCTTAACAAGGAATCTATTCAAACCTCACTGAATGTTCAAGTTTACACTTACCATATACATGTAAGTGTACCTTATGCAAATACACGTGTTCATACATGCACAGACTCATATGACACCCATTAAACGGGCACTCATGCAACAGACTGCAAAAAAAAAAACAAAAACAAAAAAAAACTGGCCTATCTATCTGTCTGTCTTCAGTCTGTTAAAAAGAAATCTGACAAAAACAGAAATGCGTACCATCCGTTTTTTCCAGTTTGAAAGTGCTGCCGCAGGGGAATTGGTGAACTGCTGTAAAATGGGATGATACAGGACCTCTGCTATGTATGACTAATATTTGGCTCTGTAAAGCTGCATGAGGAGGTTGTTTGTATTAAAGAACAGCAAGCAAACAAAAATGGTAAAGACGCCACACTACAACATTTATATAACAAGGTAAATTATATATAAAAAGGAACTACAAATGATTTGCTGGACTAATTTGCCTTCTGTGCCACATGAGGAAAACCCAAAGAACAACATGTATAAAAGAGTTCTTTATTTCTAATAAAAGACTAATATAAGAGAGCACATTTTTTTTAATGATGTACTGCATGTGTAATACATTCTTGCAAACTGCTTTACAAAGCACAGGGAAAAAGATGAAACGGGTCAGTACATGAGGGATGGTGTTGTCTAAGTTATTTTAGCTGTGTAGCAAACTATACATATATCTGCCTTAATATCATCAACATGAGAGGAAAACTACAATGGATCAGTGGGCACAGAATATAGCATCAAACATCAAAACTTGTACAACCTTGAAAAGTCCACGTTCTTTAGACACACAAAGGACACATACATTGTATGTGTTAAACATTTTTTGCTTGACAGGACACAAAAAGTTAACTACATCATTCACAGATTCAGCAGTCTGTTTAAATACCTTATTTCTACAAAAGTGAATTTACATCTTTTTTTTTTTTTTAAAGTACAAAGTGCAAATACTATAGTTTCCTTTATTGCCGATTGGTGAGGGCAGATTCTCCAAGCAAGAGGGGAAATCTCCGTTGTCTGGTTTAGCCTTGCTTCTTCGACGGACTCTGAACAAAGAAAATGTAATTTACATAAGTCCAAATAACTGCCAGTTTCTGCCTTAGTGAGCCGTAACATAATGACTATTGTTTGCTGTTTTGTTTTTCCACTAGTACAGAAGGTGTACTTTACTTACTAGTTTACTAGAAAGCAAGCCTTCTCCAGGTTTGGCTCCTGTAAGACAAAAAGTGAGATTAAATTTAACAACCTGAACAAATAAAACTCTACAGGTTCATTCAACCAAAGTCAACTGCAGGGCACCTGTTGAGTGTTTTACATATGAGCCACTGAAATTACTAATATTTTTTTTAAAACGCTGCAGATGAGTAGATCCGAAACAACCTCTCTCAGTAAGCAGCTCAAATTTGCAGGCTAATATAAAGTCACTGAGCCAACTCCAAAATGCACAAGTTAATGTAAGCTGACCAAATCCACTTCCACTTTTCCTACTATCCGCCGGATCTTTTTTTCCAACTAACTCCAACTGTTACTTCGACATGTTCCCTTTGATGTACCTCATAAGCAGGAAAATCAACTCTTCTTTGACATTTGATCTGTTAGTAACAGCAGGTGCTCAAAAGCAGATTAATGAGAACATAAGACAGAAAGGTTTGAATAATTGTCAGTTTACTACCTGTTTTTGTGTAGTAATTTCAATGCGATTTTAAATCGCTGATTGGCTTTCTTGGCTTACTTGGCTTACTTCAGCCTGTCTATCTGTGCTATGGTGTTTTTAAGGATAAAGACCGGTTCAATACATGACTCACAACAAAAGAAGGATTACATTTATGAGTTGTAGAGAACAGTTAGTTAAATCAGCAAATAGTTTCCAGCTTGGTGTGTGCCAGTGTGGGGTCTCATACTCTTTCATACAGTAACAATTAGTTTAAGGGGGCAACACTACGTGACTGGGAGTACAAAGCTGCACTGTCAATCACAAGTGAGGCACACCCTGCAGAGCAGTGGGTGGAGTGGACGAGTGGTTCATTTCACCCCATTCGACCAGCTGCAGTGAACAGAGGTGTGAAGATGCGCGTGAACGGGGAGGAGTTGTACTGTCTTTCTGTGGTATTTGGACAAAAGCATGTCTCAGACTTTTCCTCTGGACTTTTTGAAGCAGCGACGAAATGAAGAAGCATCAATAACTGAACCTGATTAGAGACAAAAGAAGGCCTTCACACTTATCAGTGGCTCGTTAAGTTTCATCTTACCGTCTTCCTTTGTCACTCCCAGGCAGCCCATCAGCTCCTGCAGTGAAAGCGCCTTATCGTTGCTGATGTCACAGTACTCCACAAACTTCTTAACACACTTCTTAGGCTTTGATTTCTTGCGCAGGAAACGTTTGAAAGGCTTGATTTCTTTCTTTCCGATGTCTCCGCTGGCGTTTTTGTCCAGCTGACTGAAATACCAGTGGACAACCCTCTCTTCCAGAGTGTGACTCGGGTCAGGCTCAGCCATCCTACAAGTCAGATATTAATTCAGTCGAGCCCAAATATTCATTTCTGTTTCCCTTCACAAAATATATGTAAAATAATTCACTGGATTCCAGTAACTTGGTTTAGAAGACAAAGACTATTCTAGTTTATTCAAACCACAATAGCAGAGTGGAATTTGTGCTGAATACCTGAACCTACTGATATGCATAAGTTAACATAAGATGGACATATCCACTTCCAAATTTCCTACCTTCCGGCGGATGCTGGATCTGTGACAGCATGCACCATATCTGTCGACAGCGCATCAAGAACACTTGTCAGGAACTCTGTTTTCTTTGCCCCAGGACAGCCTGGAAAATGAGCCACAGACGCATGAGTGTGTGAGAGCTGTGGTATGCAGTTTATATGGGATTAAGTCTGTCTTATACTGAAAAAAATATGAATAAAAAAAACTTATGTCATGGTCAAAAGAATTGCAACAATGTGGAATACTGTAAGGATAGGTGGCCCAACACATTTCCAAAAGGGAACTTCATGTAAACAGCAGCAAAGTTTTAACACAAAGGTACAGAAAAGCAGTAGATAAGATAAACCCAAGATGCGTTGTCCTTTGCTTGCTTTTATAAAGAATCAAACCTCCCCCATCTGGAGGGGGAAGCAGATACCTGGCAATCATCCTGGAGGCCCTGTTGCTGGTTTTGACAGCTGGTGGAACTTAGATGTTGCACAAAAAGATGAGACTCACCAAAAAAAGGGATAAGTTTTGAATAAATACTGTCCTGACATTTAAAATTTGATAGACTTGGTCTTATTTGGAGGTAAAGAAACAAACAAAAACGACCTAAAATATGTTCTTAATTAAATAGTGATGTTACTATTCATTCTATTATAAGTGACTAGCAGGTAAAGGTGAAATAACGTAAGCTTATCAGGTAAAATCAGTAACAACCTATTAAAGTATAATTTCAGGCAAAATCATGGGAATATTTTAAAATAAGGGGCAACAGTGGCGGAATGACCTTAATGACAGTAATTGTCTGTTAGGCCATATAGTTTTCGGACCAGTGTGGCTTTCGAAGACCTGAAGGCTATGGAGACTTGAGGGCTTCCTGGATTCCAGTCTTCTCTGCTTTCTCACAGTCTGGCTTCATACTGTGTCTGTGGAGGAGAAATTCTCCACAGGTTGCGGCTCTTTTTATGGCTCAGGCCTGCGGGGCCAGATTCTCCTGTGCTGGAGATAATAGCATGCTTTGCACCTCTCTAACAGGTGGCGACCAGCATTGGCATAAACACACAGCCTCCACTCCACCTTTCAGAGCTTTAGCAACCAGTGCTGAGCCCACATGTTCAAACTCTTCCACAGTTTCCTGTACTTGCAATTAAGTTTTAGTTTTTCAATAAGCCCTGGCCCAGTAAAACATCTGACCCACCTGTTAATGGCCACGCTGGTGCCTCTCAGAGACTCTTGTGGTAAATTAGTCTAGACAGTCACACAGTTGCACCCTCAGAAGGAAAAGTGTTTTTATCTGACTTCTTATTGAGAAGACATTTGTGGGATGCTGCTGGACTTATTTGAGCCATAGTATTTTTCATGGAAAGCACCAGTTTGCTCCGTAATGCCGCAGGAATCTGAGAGGTCTGCAGTTCTTTCAACTGGGAAGCCATTGGGTAATGCCTCAGTCCCTTCCTCTTGGCAGCAATTTGCTTTTCTTGTGAGGGCGGGACATATCTGTCTGTCTGGACACTTTTTACTGTGAGGAAGGACGCAAACGTGCCGGCTGTCATTCAGAGGAAATTGCGTTTGGCCATTTTCTGTTCAGGGCAAGGCTTCAGGAGCAAATGGCTGCCGTCTGGCTGCATGATGATTATGATCATGTTATACCCAGTTTTGCAGTCTGCAGAATGGAATCCAGTTGAGAAAGCCTTGAATAAAAGACTTGGGGAGGCACAAGTCACGGGCCCCCTCATATCTGTGAAATGCTGGCCAGTATGTGCATGTTTACATGTGTGCGCCTGTACATTACTGTCAATAAAAAGCAGTGTTTTTCTATGGAGCCACATGGGGCAAAGCCCTGTCAGCACTCACAGTCACAGCTCAAAATGCCTGCTTAATGCTACATCATGATCCCACTCTGAGGAGAGCGCAAGCCAGCTACTCAGCTTTCCCTTCCTACCGCTTCCAAGGCAAGCTGCTCCTTTCTTGCATCTCGCCCCATAAACCTCTCAACACCAGCACTTCAACTGCAAATGGGCTGCAGCAATGCACAGACACAGTTTATAATTATTCTGGGTTTGTACTGCAACAGAGTTTGCACGCGCTGACGCAATCGCTCATAAGAAGAAGAAAAGAAAAGATGCTGTGTGTGTGTGTGTGTGTGTGTGTGTGTGTGTGTGTGTGTGTGTGTGTGTGTGTGTGTGTGTGTGTGTGTGTGTGTGTGTGAGAGAGAGATTTACACTAAAATATTGTGGTTTATTTTATAATTGGAAACCTGGCTAATACAGAGCTGTTTTTTTTTTTTTTTTTTAAGTATGAATGTCTGACCCTGAATGAATGTGCTACGTCTTCTTCTATCATTACACTTGGGTGCAATCTTTCAACTCATGGCAAATACATGGCCATTTTCCACTGGCACCTGTGCCACTGGGGAACAAAGAGGAAAAATGTTTATTTGTCTTATGTGAATCCTTCTATGAGGTTGTCTTTACCCCCTCCCCCCTTCACCGCCCCACCGCTTAATATTAAATGTACAACGGTCCGTAATGCATCCTAATTGCAGCACCTGCGAGAGGAGAGCACAGCTCCGTCCTGGCACTCTGTTACATAAACACTTGCAGATGAGACAAGAACAGTGGAAGCTCTGTTCATAGGCTGCTGGATTATTAACGTGTTTACCAAACCACCAAAAAACTGCAGTTTTTCCAAGAAATTTCAAGTTCAGCTTGAAACTGTGATTTGGTTGTAGGCAGCATCTGACAACTCAGTGGATTTACAGCTGAGTTTGTCTGAGGCTGACGAGCAGATTGATCATGTGAAACTGGACCAAATCAAGACTTTGTAACAGAGTTTAACAGTGATTTTAATTGAACGCGGTCTATCTTTTTCCATAAAATCGTCCTTCATAAGTCTTAGAGACTCTGTGATCCAAACTCACAAAAGGGGAAGAAAGTAGATGGATGCAAGTCTTAAAAACATACAACATCCCAACATGGTGGAAAAAACCTCAAGCTACTAAGGTCCCAACTTAAAAAAGTATGTGCAAGTTTTGAATTGATTCATTTAATACCCAAATAATTTGCATGACAAACCTTTGCAATATTTCATGAATGGATTAAGATATTGTTTTGAAATTAGACACTACATTTAGACTTGCTCACTTACCATATGCACTAAAGTGAATTATATTTGATCATATATATATATATATATATATATATATATATATATATATATATATATATATATATATATATATAAAAGGGGCCAGATTCAGCTTTCAAAACTAACATCAGCGCAGAAGTGCCAAAGCATGGAGGTAATCGAATGAATGGTTGTGTGTGGGTGTAAAAGTGACTGAATTTCCATAACTTACATAATTGAGGTTGTTGGTTATTTTTGGCGACAGCTGCATTGTAGTCTATGGTTTCAAGCAGCTTGATATCTTCACTTTAGCTACTTGGCACTTTCGGTGAACTTGACTTCTGACCTGTTAATAAAAACCTAAGGGAGCATAAACGTTCTTATCTAATGTTAAAATGTTTTGTTGCGCTGTTAAAAGGTTTGACAGACCACTGGGGCAGCTCTGGGCTGGCCTTGAAGGTATCTGTGGAGAACCTTAACCGAGCTGCTTCGATGGAGCAAAGCTGCACTTTCCCCAGGCACTTCCACGTCAGCTATCCAGGCTGCCACTTTGTTTACACTCAGTCTTCATTTCAGATATGTTTTGGTAGCGACATTCGAAAAGAGGACAGATTGAGCGATTCAGTCAGAATGAATGTAAACTAACATCCGCTTGTATCATAGGTGAGCATGAGCTAAGATAAACGCAAAAATCTAGTTTGGGGTTAGCAGATGGCCGTGTCTCAACTATTTGCCGATTTCCCATATTTGGAGTAAAAAGGTGTTCCCCATACCTCCATAACTTTGAGGGGGATCATGGAGTGTTTTTCCATCTCTTTTTATAGTACATGGGCCAAGGGGAAGGTGGGGAAACGAGGAAAGTTATATCTAATTTGCAGCATTTCTTCGTGCCAAATTTGCGCTTGAGTTTCATATTTCAACAATGTGACATCATGACATCTGTAGCATAAGAGTAGTTGCTATTGTACACACAGCATTTTCTACAGCAGTATTTATGAGGTGATCTGGTGACCTTTTCTTTCTAATTTGTCTCCAAATCAAATGAAGACTTGTAGGAAACTGTCTTCTCAGCTGGGCAGTCATTACCTCACCATTTCTGTGTAAAAAAAGTCCAATTCCACTTATGAAAATGTGTCTAAGTGTTTGGATTAAGAAGGGGGATTAAGGCATTAAAATATTATCATTTCTATGAAAAAAGTAGGGAAAACCTATGTAGTGGGAAAAAGTCATATTTTAACACATATTAACAAAACAAAATTAATCAAAGAATATAATTCTTAATTTTAGTATCTCCTGATTGCATTGACTGACCCGCTCCTAAGCTTTATGAGAAATGTATCTTAGAGTCATTTCAATTGTGAGACTAAAACTATGTGACAAAATTCATTTAATGACCCAACACCCCATATTGGCTGAATATCATGGTTTTACCTTGACCCATCTAACAATCCATAGCTCATATTTTGTCACTTCAATGTACATAGATTTATGGGGCATCTGTTCTTTGAAATTAAGTCGTCGTAATATCAAGTGATGTAACAATTTATAATTTAGCAAAATCTGTCGTTAGACCTATCAAGTGTAATATTCAAAGAAGAAAATATTGTCTTCACACAATCTCACCTGTAACTAAGCCTGCTCCGTGATTGCTGCCCCCTAACTGATCTTCTGCCCTCAATTTCGTTATCTACACTGCTATCAGTCTTGGTATCAGCACCTGCCTCTGGCATCCTATTATCCATTATCTCCACCTCACCTCCCTGCTGTTTCTCCTCTGTGCTTTCATTTCACTATCCTCCATCTCCAGTGTCAGTTGAAGATTAATCCTCCCCCAATCTGTCTCTGTCTGCTTATTGACCAGTGAAGGGCAGCATCTGGCAATCCTCAGCTCTTTATCGAGCATTTCCTTGACCATTGGTAATGATGTCAACACACACGCACACATATACACATTGTTATCACAACCTGGGTACCGTGGCAGCAGCTGGACGCCAACGGCTGAAGAATGAGGAGAAAAAACAGACACTGAGTCCAGCCTTGGGAGACCTACCCTGAAGATGTCGGCTTCTATAGTAGTCCTTTGGCTTCGGGGAATGGGCCCTGGCATTGCTATCACACTTTGGCTGTTCGTACCTGTGACAATACACCATGTGAAAAATGCTAATTAATTCAAAGTGAAATGGATGAAAAGGGGTTGCTTACCTGAGGAAAAGTATCCTCATACATTTAAAGGAAACCACTGTTTTCTAATTATATTGTACAATTAATGCTCAGGGATTCAAATTAAACCACGACTGTGAAACACGTCCAAAATAAGGGGAAGGATTTGGAGCTGGTACGAGGATAGAAAAGGGGAGGGATGGGGAGAAAGAGAGAGACTGCAGAAGAGGAGCAGAGAGGGAGCGTGGGACACAAGGAATCTTTCACCGCCTCCCTTGGAGAGACGGCAGAGTCCCAATTGCTTCTGTGCGACTGGGCGCTGGGACAAGAGGAAAATCCACGCTTCAATATCTGCGCTGAAGTGATGACTGGCACTGCGCCTAGAGTCTTGTTAATCTGATACCCAGCAATGTCGCTCAATACGAGTGCACCGATGCAACAATCCGCCAGGCTGACTAACCTCTGACCTGCTGCTCTGCAGAGCACCAAGTCCCTCTCTGTCATCAGCCATGGAGACATCTGTTCACGTCAGATGTGGATTTCCACAGGTGTCAAACAAAAAAACATGCTAGACATAAAACACATTTTGCATAGGTTTGGTTATTTGCAGCCCACCTGGTTGATGTCCCGGGTATGGGCCTTCCAGTGTCCACTAGCACACACCAGCAGTAGCCAGTGGAAGGGTGGCATTGGACGGGCTTGTAGAGTCCTCCGTCAGCACAGTCGGGTATGATTACAGCATCATTCTTGTTCTGCCTTGCCTGTTCCTGGGCAGACTGCTGCTCCTGGTCACATGATAATGCTGGAAAGAGGAGCCAATGGTCACATGGGAATTAACAAATACACATTCTGCACATAAAGCTTAATTTGGAGTCACTTCTAATCTGACCAGCACAGTTAGATTAACACAACATTCATTCAATGCGACTGAAATAATTTTTATTCAAAACCAAAAAGCAAGGAGTTGCTCATGATATTTTTGCCATTACACTTGCTGTGAATCGTCAAGGAGGAGGAAGTGAGGTGGAAGATGAGTGCTTGGAGATAATGGCTGTAGACTGCTATATCAGTCCCCCGTGGCATTGTTTACAGCCATTACCAGGCTAATGACTAAGTACAGCTCCCTATGCCCCAAGTTAGGTAAATATTTGGACGCTCCACTGCCTTTTCTGGATGTGTGTGACAGAGAGAGCAACAGACAAAGGTAGAACAGTAGGCAGTTATACCTTTGCCTCCACAAACCCACATTCACTTACACGTCACTACAAGAAATCAAAAAGTATCTGGAATCGATACGTTTCAATGTTGAAATTCCCTAGAAGAGTGCAATTCCTCATGTTTTCATATTATATCCATACATGCAGAGAATGCAGTAAAGTTGATGAGGGAGAAGATACACGTTGCAAGACATCTAACCAGACCTTTTTCTGTGAGGAACCCTCTTTGTTTGCTGTGCTGCTCTGCAACAGTGATTATAGAAGTAAACTCAAAAAATGGAAAAAGTGCTCTGGTCACGAGAACCTTCTTTGCATAGGTCTGCTTCTCTGCTGTGCTCACCTTTAAGCTCAGGAGCTACCATGGGATTATGGACATTTCTTTTTCCCTTTTCTTTATTAGAGATTTGTACTTACACAAAAGAAGCCAAATTAAATCCCCCTGCTAAAACCAACTCTTTCCGCTCCAGTTCCTGCGTATGGTCTCTCTTTGTCAGGGCAGGAGGTTTTTTTTTTTTTCCACCCCAATACCCCAAATGAAATTATGATAATCAAAACCATCAATGCTGCATTTCTCCGACTTTTTATTGGTTGTAAATTATGATGATGGGATTCACACACAAATACACAGTGAGGATTCTCATCACTGAGCCAGCCTCAGATAAGAAAAGCAAATATATTTCCAGAAGAGTAAAGAAGTAACTGACATAAAAAACAACCCACATGTGTAAAAACAGAAAAATTGGAGCTCCTGTGATTGTGCCATGTGTTGATAATTACAGAGTTGTCGCAATGTAAAGAACCACAGAGAAGCAGACCCTTGCAGCTTGACACACTCCAACACCAACATGCACTGGTTTCACAACCAACCATCTGTCCTTAAAAGACAGGAAGAACCTCAAACCACGATTGCTCACACAAGTAAGAAGAATGCAGAGTGTGTTTTCAGTTTTCAGGCGAGGTTAACAAGCACCAAAAGAGCAGTCCTCAAACACTCACATGGTGCTCTGGTCCTGTTGATCTGCGGCCTGAGAAGCTGGTTATTCATCAGACTCGGGGAACTGGAAGTGAAGACTGAAAATAAAATAGTGAGAGAGTTTTATGATATTAGGCCATCCCTTCCCCCCAAAAAACAAACTGTGTTATACTTAGTTCCTGACACTGTTCCTGTTCCTAGGATGACCAGTAGCTTATAGTGACCATGTGGCTTTTACAGTATTTCGTTTTCTTGCACTTCCTTTCCCTCAGTCTTTATGTTCATATCAAATTTACAGGCAAAAAAGATCACAAACTTGTCAAAGTTGTCTTTGTTTTGCTTAAATTTCCCAATCAAAATGTTGTACTTCTTCTCATTCTTAAAGGTGTTATTACTTCGTCCCCTGAGTCAAAAGTGTGCTGCCGTAACTGCATCATGTGCAACTCCTTCCCCCTTTTAAGGAGGTCTTGAAACTCTGCTTTTGAGTCACTCAGTGGGATCTCAGTCAACACAGGCTCAGGATCAAACAATCTGTTTTTCTCACATGCTGATGAGTGAGAGAGTAAGAGTAAGAGTAAGAGCTCACCTTCGTCCTCTGTCGTGGGCGGCGGGTCCATGACCAGGCCAATGTCATCTGAATTTAGAATGGAGAATATTTGCAAGGAGACTACAATTATGAGAGTTAGCCAGATTAGGGATCACTTAACTATGTGAGATTTTGCACTTTGCCCGGTCAAGAAGTATGGAAGCAGAAGGAGAAGTGAGGAGAATGATAAAAGAAAGGTGTGTAGATAACGGGGGGAAATCAATGAATGAGGGAAAATCAAGAGTTTAGTGGTCACATAATCCCTTCACTTCATGCAACGGGGGAAGTTGTTATGCTAAAGAGGGTAAACTGAAGTCAGTTATCATAAGTGAGGGAAGAACTAGATGTAGCCGTCCCTGACGTTCTTCTCCATCCTGTCTTCAGGCTATGAGAGCTGTGTAAAGGTGAGCAAGACAGAAAAAAAATGCAAGTGCCAAGTCTGAGATGTACCAATTAGTTGTGGGAGGTTCAAGTCTGTTTGCGAACTGCTCAGGACGACGATGACAGTAGGTGTGGTTAACCTCAGGCTTGGGTCACTCCTGCTCAGAATAAAACTCAGGAGATCTGTAATGGCTGGCTCCAAATTTAGCACAAACCATTTTTAACAATGAATTTCCACAGAAAAAAAAAATCAAGCGTTTATACTGAATGCAAGTTTGCTATGCCAGCCATTCATCTGGTCACGCATGTTTAGAAGATTAAAATACATACAGTCAGTGTGACTGACTGAGGGAGACCTGTTATTACTTTGCTGAATCCAGAAATGGAAATGCCATTTCAAAGAGCGCATTTATGATTTGGATTTACAATAAACCACTAATGACCTATCTTTAATTTGTGGACTTTTACATGACTGTAACACCTCTTTTAGCAGCTGCCAGGAAACCCCCATGCTCTTTGTGGTCATGACATTAGTTTTACTGCTGTTTGTCAGTCGTCAGCTGCGTATGATTCCAGCATGAGAACAAATTTATCAAGTCGAGCAGCAGAAATGTGCTCACACCAATGCAATTATTGCTTAACTGACTATATTCTGGTATAAAAAAATCCTGTTTCAGGTTGCCGTGGAATGCTTAGGTACTGTTGGGCTTCTTCTGAATCAAAATATTGATGCAATCACCGCTATTTTCAGTGCTGGCATGCCACAAACCTACGGTTTATTCTGCCTTTCACCACGCTGTTTATCCAACCAGTTCAGACTAAACCACAGCCCCCTCCCCTCCTACACCTCTCCTCTTCCCATTCGTCCTCTCCCATAATTCCTGCTTTTTTAAAATTTAACATTCCCACTTGATGTATGTGTAATGACTTGGCCAAGTTCAGACAGACACTATACCCACGAATGTTTAGAGAGAGAGATGTGAATGTCACACTGACAGGAATAGACCATGTGACAAACACAAGTAGATGTAAATGCACTTTCTCTCCCTCATACAAACACACACGCAATCACACCAGGAATCAATCTGAAACAAAAACATAAACAAAGGAAAACAACCACAAATTACACTCTTTGTGAGTTTTCAGAGCACATCAGTTAAACAAATCGAGAAAGATATACAATTTCCAAAGTGGAGTCAAAGGGAATTTCAGTGGTCATAAATCTGGAAGAGGGGAGATCTTTGATGCAAGAATGAGTTAAAAGAGCCTGCAGGACAATGTGTGGGCATTTCCTTGAATCTTCTGACACTAAGGCTGAAAAAGAACCATGATTAGGTGTGAGAAGGTTGGACAAGGTTAGACGAGGCGAACTTGATAAGTCGGGGCTCCTCCGTTCTTGCAGCTGGTTGTCTCTTTGGCTGTCTGGTAAAAACGGGCAGTTATGAGCACTGCAGCTGCTGACAGTTTGCATTAAAGCTTGACATTCACTTTCTCCTCAGACTTGTTACTTGTTACGTTGATTTTATATCAGCCTTCGGGTTGCTCGCGCTTTTGGAGATGACAAAACATTACAGAGGCAAGCCTCGACAGGTGACTCAGCTACAACGACTTTAACACAGATGCATGCAGACAGACACAAATACTCAGATACGCAAGCATCCTTCCAGACTTTGAAATGTGCATGTAACGTACAAGGACACATACAACAAAACTCACTTCTACTGCACAGTGTAAATGTAAGAGAGTCGTTTGGCTTCCACCACACATCATTTCTCGTACAAGGGTTAAGCAGTTTGTTTGCATTTAGCTGAACTGATAACCTCTGGTAAAGGTTTCCCTTTAGTTTCCCTTGTGTGGCTGGCTGGATGGTGCCTCTTTACTGGCTCTCTGTGTAGTCATCACAGTGTGCAGCAGTACAAGCTGAGCTTGGCTGCATGAGCCCAACCATTTATTATTAAGCCATTAAATCAGGAAGTCTCACCTGATTTACTTGGCTCTTTTGTTGTCGGTCTCTCTTGTTTTGATCCTGAAATACAACAGACATGTATTACTAAGAAAAACAAACAAAAGAGAACGATTAGACTTCACTACACAAGAATTTTGCATCCATCCATCTCATCTGTGAAAAACAGTAAGCATTTATTGCATTTTTATTTTGAACTGGCGTCATGCTGTTATATTGTGATGCTTGCTTTTAATCTGAAGTCTTACAGCAATTTTGGTATCACATCAACATTATAAGGACCCACGAATGTTTTTATAAAATAAACTGAAGGTTTTACAATCCCAAATGGTTTATATTTAAAGTTTCTATTTTTTTCAGGGGCTAAGAAATGATTGGTTTGACTGGACAGCTTTCTAGACAACCCACTGGTCTGACGATTTAAGAAGGTTTTTATAAACAGAACCTCATGCTGTAATGGATTAATTATGGGCTGTTTTACAATATCCACATTACTTTCAATCACTTGAACAATGCAATGATCTTTTGTGTAATTTTTAGACTTCGTGAACAAAGCAGTTGTTAATGTAAAGCTCTCAATAGCAGTACAAACACTGCTGCTGTTGCAGCCGCAACCACAGAGAGATATGAAGGCGGGACATGTGGCATTGGTTAGCTGAGTGTATGATGGGCGCGATGCTCTAATAACACTTACATTCCTTACACTTAAACTCTGTTTCTCAACTCTCCAGCATGGACTTTCTGCCCAGCGTGCTCATGCCACAGCCCCATGCCTTGAGCATGGCTCGGTGCTGGGATGGCCCTTAAACCTTTGGCCACCAGTCCAGCACTGACAACATTCCCACTGGACTGACGGCTGCATCCCACCCCCAGCAAACATGGAATTTCACCCAACATATCACTGCTGCAGAAAATTATTATACCTAAATAAGAACCATGAACTATAAATAACAGTTGGCATTTACCCACCTTGGCATCGAGGCTTTTTATTGGCCACTGCTGATCCGCTGATGGGTCGCCCGTTGGGGGTGACGCACCAACAGTAACCAGTGTAGCTGTGGCACTGAACCTGTGATCAACGCAACATGGAAACAGAAATGGGAGTTATAGAGATGAAATTTGAAGAAACTGTATAAAAAACCCACTAACAATTTGATTTGAACAGGAAAACATAGTAAAATGCTCACGATTGGTGAGAAATAGTTTGTGGCTTCTCTGGTTAAATGCTTTGCTTTTGCTTCAAAACAAACAAAATTTATGCAATTTATCTATTTTATTTTTTGTTACCTCACTGTACGTGCCATCGGGGTTGCATACAGGCACAAAGACGTGTGGGAAAAGCTTCTTGGCCTGTTGCTCTGTGTACTTCTTCTCTGCAACACATCTGGATGTATCTGAGGAGCACCACAAATCACCAGAATCACTAGACATCAGAGAGACCCATGAATCAGCCCACAGTTCAACTATTTTCTTATGCTCCACAACTATGAAACCAACATACTTAAAAAGTCAGAGAAAGATGTTGAATCTCACAGAGGATGAAGAATGTGAGGAAAATGTAGAGAGAGACAGAGACAGGAGAGAGCAATTCAAGACATTTCGGAAGCAAGAGATGCCTGTGTGGTTGGGAATAGAACCAACATCACCAGTCTTATTGGGAGCTGGTGTGGCGAGCCCTCGCAGAGCCTGGTGGTAAAACCATTACTGAATGTGGCAGCTTATTCTCATCCTCTAGAATATTCCAGTAACCCAAGAAAAAAGGCTGATGCACAGGGAAATTCGGACCTGTACTTAAGGTCTGTCTCACTCTGCTCCTAAACCTCTGTCATCTGTTAAGTTCAGTCCATGCTTATCCTTCAAGGTATTAGTTTATCTTAACATGGGTCAACAACCTTTTTTATCTATGCGCACACAAGCCTTCTCATTTCCCAGTCGGAGTCATGACTCATCCCACCAATCCACAGGTGCCTCAGCTCACCTGGCCTACAGCTCCAGCTGTGCAAACTCTGAGCTGGGATGAATTTGACGGTAACTTGTTGTGACACATTAGCTTCCACACAGCGATGCTTCAATTCACTTTAAAACAGTGACTCATGTTAAGCTAAAAAACTTTTGCCACTCTAGCCAGCAGGCTGCAGGCTGCATGCAGCAGACACATCCACGGGAATGTGGGCTGGTTTCTCTCAGTTTGAGGCTGGACGGGATTGCATGTGTCACTGACACTGCTGAGGAGAGGGGACCAGGCGTATGATGTTCCGGATGGAAGAAACAGAATGAGCTGAGGAGCTCTAAAGTTAGATTCAGTGGAAAAACCCAAAACCATCATCGTTCACCGAGGGGCTCTGACCAAAAGGCTGTCTGGAAAAAGTGAGAGGACACTTGAATCATCTAAGCGCAGTGATAGAAAACAAATGTGGTGCCACTCTTGCCATGCTTAAAGACAATCCCATGCCTGTGCTTCTAAAGCCAGACTGGCCGAGCAGTATAGCGTTAGTGAGTGGGGTGGGGGCGAAAAGGCTCGAGGCTGAAGCACTGAGTGCATGGGTCCTTCCTTCCAACAAGAGTTATAACAATGAGGGAGTCTGTGAGTGGCCTGACCTCTCTGGCTCTAGTTCCCCATTACTTTTCATTCCCAGTCCTCTGTTTGTCACATATGTAGAGCTTTACATCTAGCATGATGACAACGAGACCATTAATTCTTGTCAGGACACTTCATTTGAAGGTCCTCCCCACTGCAAAAAAAATTCACTTCAAAGAGTCGAAGACCCTTGAAGTCTGGGAGTAAAAGGAAACACATTTTCCACTGAAATAAAAAAACATATATCATTTTGACAAATTAATGACAGTTCCTACATCACACAAATAGTGTGAAATTGTTGAACCATCCAGGCATCAGTGAGCTCCCCCTTTACACACTCTCACAGTGTCAACCCCACTTGTCCTCCCAGCACTCACAGATTCAATTACGCTGAAACCAATTTCACCCACAAGTTTCTAATGTGCACCCCTCCTCGGTGCATTTGAGAGTGTCAGACGGCACTGAAGCGTGACTCATGACCTGACCTTTGCATGGCCCTCGGATGACCTCCAGCTGGGGGTCGCGGCACTTGGCTCGGAGGAACTCGCAGCGAGATGTGAAGGTCCTGCCGTCGGAGGCGCACAGGGGCTTGCGAGGAGCTCTGCTGCATTCCATGTTGCACTCCTTATCCTGATCCACCCGCAGAAACTGCAAAAGCGAGAAAGTAGGAGATAAGCACCAAAAATAAAACAGTTCCTAAATGAGCCATTTCTGGGAAGCATTGATCTCTGCACCAAAAACCTCTGAATCTCCACGACTACAGGTGTGACTTGTGAGGGATTTATAAAGGTTATGGAAAATGCATTTCATGAAAGCAGTCCAACAGACTGAAAACAGACAAATGACAGGTGAGCATCGCCATACAAACCATTTTCTATTTCACAACTTTTAAACTTTTAAAGTTAAAGATGAAGGTCATAAAAACACTCAGACACACCAGTAGACACAAAAATGAGGCATAGTCAGCACAGGACAGCCTTTGTTTTAACACTTCTGCGTGTCTTTGTCTGTGCCAGCGAAAGATGTTTTACTCGGCCATGAAAAGGAAAAACAAGAACACAGACTCCCGGCTGCAAGCATCGGATCACCTTTTGTCAATGCCACTTTTGTAGCTGCCGCTTTGGTATGAAATCCCTTTGCCAAGCCACACAACAGAGCTTGGTGGTGGTGGTAAAGGCGGATGGGGGGGGGGGAGGGGGCAAGCTGTGACTGCTACAGTGAATGAAAAGGCTGAATGAGTGATAGATGTCAGCGCGCTTTGTGCAGCTGCAGTGTTAGCATTTTCACAGTATGTGATTCATTCACTTTGGTGGAATCATAAACAGGGCAAAATCAAAAACAAACTCCACACTCATGCCGATGCAGGTGCTGCTTTCAGACACTTATATTCAAAGACAAATACTTCAATGAATTACTTGGCTCTTCGCTTATTAAGAAAATGTTTGCACATATTAAATACTGATATTTTACGTTCAGGTTTGCTCTTTTGTTTTGTGAAGCGTTTGTTTAATTTTCAGTGCATGGACGTATATCCAGACTGCGTCTCTGTTAACTAGTCACAGCGGACGGACACACAGGAACCCTCTTTGTTTTCCTCACACATATTTATAAATGGTACAAATCAAAGAATCAAAGCCATCACTGAATTTTTTTTCATCTAAAGAAATTATGTGGTCCTGCACAGAGGGCAAAACACACATCTGTGATGATTAAAATTTTAGAAATGAAGTGGGAGATGAGGTTTGGTGAGGGCAACTCCCCACCCCCACCCTGCCTCCCCCCCACATTCAGACAAGCATAGCTGCAGGGTTGCATGCACCTGGGAGAGAGAAGAGGGTTGGCAGGGACGTGGAGTTGCCCTGGGCCGGTGGAGGTGTATGTGTGTGTGTGTGTGGTGGGGGGGGTCTCATAAATCTCCTTGTGGGGAGATCAGATGGAGGAGACCCATTCAAACACATCAGAAGATGAGCAACAAGGGATGCTTGGGGGGTGATGAGGCAAACAAAAAAATTCAAATCCCTTATATTTTACTGGCTTTGAAAATGTGTTTGATGTCTTTTGAGGACGCAACTCATGAAAATGTTGCAATGCAGGGGTGCATGACGTCTGTCTCATATTCTGCTACAAAAAACAAGCAGGTACATGATAAGTGTAGAGACGTGGACAAAGCAGTTACTGTGAAGCAGAAATCTCTCCCCTGGTTTTTTTTTTTTTTTTTACTACATTCATTCGATTGGCCAGAAGTCAGAAAAGTTGACAGATTTTTCCTTGTTGTGGCACAATTGCGAGATTTTGTGAAGAAGCTGCCACCTTGGAGCACATTCATGAATTCTATCTGGTTGATCACTTGGCTCTCCTTTTAATAGCTATCTGAGGCAGATCTATTGTCATATTTTGATTAACAGTTGAATGTGAATCCTCTTTCAACAGCTGCACATGTCTTTGCCTGGGTCTCGTTATGAATTGGTGGTCAAACATCTCCCAGCCTCCCCTTGTTAGAGCTTTAGTCCTAACTGACAGCGTCCTGATGGCACCCCCACTCCCTCCTTTGACATCACAGCACACTGGTTGGGACTTTGCTCTGCTCCAGTCACCTCCTCTCAGTCGCCACACTGATAGTGTCTGTGTGTGTCCAGCCGTGCCTGGAGGTGACCCACCAACACAGCAAAGCCAGTGACGACCTCTCCAGTGATCCCAGTACTCCAGCATTATCAGCGTGGCCCCTGCCGGCCGGCAGATTGACAGCCCAGACAGAGTCATTGAGCAGCGCAGCATCCTGCTAAATGTTCGCTTTACAGCACAACGCCAAGTGCCTGCAAGTTTATGATAACGCTCCAAGATCGCAGCGTGGAAAATCACAGCTAGCCATGAAACCAGCCACCCATGAAATCAACCACCCAGACTCACCATCAGACATCCAAGTATTCATCTCGAAAGTCACAGTTGGCCGCACTGAATGAGAACAACAAGTAAGATATGAAAGCCAATGAGAGGAGGAGGCTTTTGAGACTAATGGTGTGTTGAGCAAGCTCTTCCTCCTGTGTGCATCTAATCGTAGCTCCCTGTCTGCGGCAGATCTCTGTGTGTTTGACCGTGGTGATGGATAGCCAAGGCTGAACAAGAGTCCTGACACTCCCCTGATGTCTCATTCCAGCCTCTCCAAGTCGGCATCATTGTCCTGCACAACAACATGGCGGGGAGTGATGGATGGCCTCCACCCCAGCTACACGCAGCGCAGGCTTCCACCCTGATTTATCATAAAAGCAGACTCATACAAGACAGAACACATATTGTGACTCAAGCCCATTTAGTCCTCAAATCCTTTTCTTGACTACTTCCAGACAGCTGGCTCTCACTTTCTCTGTTTGCCTCTTTATTTCACTTTCTTTCCTTTCACTGTTTCTTTCTTTTTTCTTGGTGTGACCTCTCTTGGAAGATGTTTTTTTTTGCATCTGCTCAAAGAACACAAGAGGCTGACAAAGGAACTAGAGAAGCAAGAGACGGCGAGACATACAGAGTATAGGCGATTTTTTTTTTTCTAAACCTACCAGCATACAAATCAAATCCTATTACCTCCCCATGGCTCTGCAATATTGTGGGACTGAATGGAGGACGGAGGAAGCGAGCGTCCAGCAGAGAGCCCATTGTGAGCTTATAAGAGCCTTGTGGGCTAGGAGCCCCCCGCCCTTCCAGCGCCCGGAGAGGCCCCTCACACCACAGCCCTGCAGGGTCAATGGGAGCCCCGACTGAGAACTGTGTTGAACGTGTTAAATGGCCTTGGCGGGAGTTTCCTGCATGGATGCTGGGATGCAGAAGGGATTATTTGTTTCTAGCATAAGGAGTGGGAAGACGGTCTCAGTATTTAACTAGCCATTATCTCAAAGGAAAAAGAATTTAGTTGCTGTGAATCAGAGGTTTTATGAGAAGACACTGACGGTCAAGTGATGATGAAAAACGCCTCTTTGGGCAGGTGCATGATTTGATGAAAGCACTGGAGCCACTGACCTCATATCTTATTGTAAAATTGCCATCTGCAGATTTTATTATTATTATTTCTCTTAAAAAGCCGCCAATCCTTCATGGGCTCACATTTTCTTACGCACCACTTCATACTCCCATTTACCACTGAAAAAGTGCCTCATGAATAACCCGGGCAAACATCCCATATATTTCACTGCCTTATTCAACCTCAAATATGCCCCAAACATCACATGGAGACATTTTCTTGAATCCTGCAGCAACCTCTCCTGTGTCACTTAAAAAGTTTAGCCATAAATCCCTTGCAGGGGCTTCCAAAGGAAAGTCCAGCGCTCCCTGGACAAAACCAGGTCTAATCAGCAAAGAGAAGTGGGCCATAGACACAAACACCTTTGCAACATCTCATTAAATATTTGATATTTTCTAATGTTATATTACACTGTTGCCCATAAAGATGGAATCATTTTGTTTTCTGAAACAGTCTTCTTTTCTATTCTTTTCATTTACAACCACTTCATGAGAAGAGGTAAAACACGTTTTACTCCAGCTTTATGGGCAACAGCGTAACAGCAAAACATCAAGACCCCATCAGAAACAAGGCTTAAAACCTTTCTATTACCTACAAGGTAAATATTGCTATCTTTAAAAGCAAACCTTTAGATTTGATCTATAGGTATGATTCAAGTAAATGAATGCATCAAGTCATTGGCTCGGAAACAATTCCTCCCACATTCCACAACTCCATAGTCCGGTCACGGAGAAAGGATCTCCACCTACAGGTTAACAACCCCTGGCCATTTATTTCCAACGGGATATTGAAGCATCTTAACTTATACCATAACTCATGGTGCTGGCCCTGGTAATGTAGGTGGGTAGCCTCTGACGGTGCACATTCCACTCTATTAATCCTCCTTTGTCATGTATCTGAACTTGATCATGGTCATGAAATTTTCTTGAAGAAATTGTTTTCTTTTGCAGTGTAACAAAATAATAATAACAATAATAATAATAAAAGCCTCTTCCCTGCTGCTGTAAACGATGTCATGTGCTGTGGTGCAGCATAGCACTGGCAACCCAGTCTCTGACGAGCTGGAATAACAGCCGTTAAGTGGACAGAGAGGTAGACAAGTCACAAGAAGCTGGCATGCAGGTGACCACCGAGCACAAACCACAACCAGAACACACTACCTGAAACTCAAGAACAGACTTTACCTAAGTAGAAAACAGCAGAAAATCCCGTTTTCAGATGAAAAGTCATCTGCTTAATACTTTCTTTCAGAATTAAAACGTCACTCAAAATGATCTGTCTTTGGAGGAAGATCTAAACAAGGCGCAGACATGGACAACAATGGTTTAATTGTGGCTGCGTTAATTCATCATTTGCAACATAAAGATTTTCGGAGATTAAATTGCAATCTATAAAGCAATGCCTGAAAAATAAAAACCCTGGTGGTATTTAATGCTTTTGCCAGAGTGGGCTTTTCCCAGGATTACGCATAGAAAGCAAAAGCATGCGCTTTTCTTTAAAACTATTTTTCACTCATAGAAAAGATTGGAAACATGTTCGGTGACTAATGCGGCTCCTACCGTGAAAGCGGATAGCTTTTGAGAACGTCCAGCGCACAGCAGACAGAGGAAGACGAGCAGCGGACAGACGCGCATCCTGACGCGGCGGAGCAATAAACTCTCCAAATTACGCACGGTCCAAAATTCACTGTGGTGCGTAGACTTCACCCTAAGCACGAACACTGTCTTTGGAGAGAGTCGAAATTTGTTAAAAATCCAAACTACTTAGGAAAAAAATAAATAAAAATGTCTGTACTGGAGTGAGAAGGGGTTGCGCGTTTATTTCACTTCCTTTCCTTGGTTTCGTCTGCCAAACCGTGTAGACACTCTTCTTATTTCTGGCAGTGTAGTAGGCCCCCCCACCCATCCTCCCCCCGTGTCCCTGACCTTTTCCCCTCCCTCGGTGTCTCTTCTCTCTTTCTTCCTCCCTCCAATTCAATTTCTTGCCTCCACACCCCTTTCCTCCACACTTGATTTTGTGGAAGAGATCCCTTATCGGATGCAGGCGGTTCCCCGGCCGGTGGGCAGGCAGGTAGGGAGGTAGGTGTAAGGCTGGAGGGACTCCCTCTGCTGCTGGTCGAAGCAGGTATTCTTCTCTTTCAGCTACCTCTTTCAAAACCAACAAGGAAACATGTTTACCCCTGGAAGGATCACCGTCTACAGTCAGACAAGTCTCACAACACATATTCCGAAGAAGGAAAGTTAACTAAAGTCCAAAAACATTGACACAAGGCACAAAAAGTGACCACGTTTGGCTCTTTTATTTGTTTAGATAATATTTTGCGTGCAGAGCAGCACCCCCATCAGTGAACACATCCTGTATAAACTTTAGTAAACGTAAAGGTAAGATGGATTAGTTCGGCTTTTCGTCTTGGTCCCCATCTCGACATACTAGTCCGTGGCCACCAAACTCTTGTCAGAAGACGGAGCTACACCTTTTAGCTATAACGCCACCTAAAGTTTGATGGGAGTAGACGCAAGTTCTCTTATAGGCATCACTCATTTCATTTCATTTGGTCATTTCCGAATGTTTTCTCTTCTACTTTTTTCATTTCAGTGACTTTACCTAACACTCAACATCATGTACTACATCACAAGGAGGCCTTTAAATCATCAGATCATTAGAATAGTGTATCTTTTTTCCTAATTCCCGCCGGGCATCAAGACATTTAGGAGTCTATGTCATGTAGCACACACTGGTAATGTAATATGAGAAATATAATGTGAACGTTAACACGTATGTTTGTTTATAAATTACATATGAAAATAATACATATTTTCTGAATGTTGATTATTTGTCATAAAACATATTCCCAAATGTGACGTATTTTGACTGGTCAAACTCAGTTGTGGTCTTAGAGTTTTCATCCACATAATTAAGGGATCAGTCCGCGCGAGTATGTAAATGCGGGTTCATATGAGGTAACCGTGGGCTGCAAATATGGGTCCAAGTAAATATGTGGGCAAGTTACATGGTGGTCCTGCTTGTTTGCCCATTCCTCCTTTTATTCAGTCATTTCCTGAGAAGAAGTCAAAAGAAAATGTTCTATGCCAACTTCATGGGTAACAGTGTATTTAGCACACAAAGGCAGTAAGTATATGTAGGTATATGTTTTTTATATTTCCACGAAAATTCCTTTGATCCGTATAATATTCCACTGTGTCTTCTTCTCTTGTGTATGTTATTCCACAGTGTTTTTATTTGTTATACTGTCTTGCTCAGGCATGTGAGTGTGTGTATGTAAGCTCTGTGTGCAGCTATGTGAGTGGTAATTTCGACTTTTGTAGGCACAATTTGGAGATGCACCTCAGTCTCATTATACTTTCTCTATGCAATTATAATAAAGGCGTACAAATGATTAACCTAATTTATAAATAAATAGTATATATTCTGTTCTTGTCTCTTCAGAGACTATAAACTATTGTAGGAGCTGTTCGTAGCAGTTTATGGCATTGTATTAATTTGGTCAGCTGGAATTAGCGATAATCGAAAAAAAAAACTAAATGTATATTTTTTTAATAATCAATAACCTGAAAATACTACTCCTACTATTACTATTACTACTACATCTAATAAATAAATAAATAAATAAATAAATAAATAAATAAATAAATAAATAAATAAATAAAAATATACGAATAATAAGAACAATTTCAGCTTTACAATTATTAAATAAATGTAAACCGGCACAAACCCCACAGACAACTCGTACTCAATATCCCATAATGCTCCAGCATCACAGCCCCTCTCACGTCACAGTGTCTTCCTTCCGCTTTCTTTCGTTTCAGCCGCTGCATGGTTTAGCGGCGTTATCCTGCTGGTCCACGTTTTCCTTTTTAGTCCATAATCCACCGAGCTTGGACTTACGACTTCCAGTATGTCTTATCACGAAGAAGAAGAAGTTAGTATACACCTCTCCTCCGTGTACTAGATAGCTGCTTTTGAAGCAGGGGCGGTAGCGGTTGGTGACAGTTAGCCGTAGTTAGCCGTTAGTACGCCGTCAGCAGCTCGGAACGAGCTAGCACGACGGTCGTGGTTGTTTTTGGTTGGTTTGTCTTACAAGAATATCACCAAGCACTTAAAGATATATATGTATATGTATATACACACACACAGCTTTTAGGATTAAAAAATACTTTTGACATAGCAAACAACACTGTTAATGATCATTGCATATTGACGATTGCATTTCATCAGCAACAACTGTGTAATCTCCATATCCCAGCAGTACGACCCGTACGCCTACACAAACGACTACGACCTCCACACGGGTGAGTGCACAAACCCTTTACTGTGCTCCTCCTACATTTAAGTACTTGTTTCAAATGATGGTTAATTTCTTCTTTGGTCACCGGTCTCCTTGCAGGCGACCCTAAAGCAGACCTGGCTTACGAGAGGCAATATGAGCAGCAGACCTACCATGTCATCCCAGAGGTGATCAAAAACTTTCTGCAGTATTTCCACAAAACCATCTCTGACTTGATCGACCAGAAGGTTTATGAGCTGCAGTCCAACCGTGTGTCGAGCGAGAGCATTGAGCAAAAGATCTATGAGATCCAGGATGTTTATGAGAACAGGTAAACTCAAGTCTTGTTTATAAAGGTCATCCCAGGGTTGTTTTTTAATTATTATTATTAAAAAGACAGTTAAGATGTGCACCACATGATGCTTAACTTCTATTTTTGATCTTCCTCCTGATCAGCTGGAACAAGTTGACTGATCGTTTCTTCAAGAACTCCCCCTGGCCAGAGGCTGAAGCCATCTCAGCACTAGTTGGCAATGGTGAGACTTGCATCTAAGGGTCATCGTTTCACTTCGTATGAGTGCTGAAATATTTCAGTAAAATATGAAAAATGTACAGATATTGTCTTATTCTTGTCCTTGTCAAAGTAATAACACAGTTGGTCATGTGGTTTTGCAGGGTTGTTTTTTTTACACATCTGTTATGGTTAAAACTGTGTTATAAGTCAGTTATGGTGTATTGCTAAATGAGGCTTATTTGTTGATATGTCATTAATTTTCATTATTTATTTTAAAACAGATGCTGTTTTCCTTATCCTCTACAAGGAGCTCTATTATAGACACATCTATGCCAAAGTCAGCGTGAGTATTTGCACATTATGAACATTGCCTAATCTCTGCCTTGGCTTCTGAGTAACCTGCAGGATGTGTTGGATGATTCTTAGTGTTATAAATATGGTTTTCTATATTAAAACGTTATCAATATTCTTTATCAGGGTGGACCAACTTTGGAGCAAAGGTTTGAATCGTACTACAATTACTGCAACCTCTTCAACTACATCCTCAGTAAGTCCTTTTTTTTTCCCTTCCCCTCATTTGTAGTTAATGGTGCAAAATATCAGTTGTTGCATCATTCATACGAACTTGTTTGGCTGAAAACAGATGCTGATGGACCTGCTCCCTTGGAGCTACCCAACCAGTGGCTTTGGGACATCATTGACGAATTCATCTATCAGGTAGAGAACATGATAGGATTTTTATTTTATTTTTTTTGTTCAAAGTACAACAGGTACAGTTGCTGGGTTGTCTTTTAAACAAGCCATCTACTAAAATATAGATCATAGAAAGTCTGGATAAGTGGTGTTAACTAGATGTGAAAACTGCACTCTTCCCTCTTTAGTTCCAGTCTTTCAGTCAGTACCGCTGTAAGACGGCCAAAAAATCAGAGGAGGAAATTGAGTTCCTGAGGAATAACCCGAAGATCTGGAATGTCCACAGTGTCCTTAATGTCCTTCACTCCCTGGTGGACAAGAGCAACATCAACCGTCAGCTTGAGGTGTACACCAGTGGAGGTAAACGATAACTTGACACTTTTTGTGTTGAAGAAAACGGTAAACTTAAATTATATCAACGTCTTGATTTTCATCAAAGTTCTTCTACATATGTATAAATAAAGTACAAAGTAATTTCAACATGCAAACTAGATTATTGAAGACGGCATACTTGCCATCTGTCCATTGGATGCAGGAGACCCAGAGAGCGTGGCAGGAGAATATGGACGTCACTCTTTGTACAAGATGTTGGGCTACTTCAGCTTGGTTGGCCTTCTGAGGCTTCACTCTCTGCTGGGAGACTATTACCAGGCTATTAAAGTCCTGGAGAACATTGAGCTCAACAAGAAGGTGAGAGCTCGTTCATACTACCTAATCTATAGATGGACTCACTCTAAAATACCAAGAATGATTCTACAAAACATGGTAAATGCACTACATTAAGTGGATCATCTTCTGCGTATCTTTTGTTTTTCCTGTCTTGTAGAGCATGTATTCTCGTGTACCCGAGTGCCAGATCACCACCTATTACTATGTTGGTTTTGCCTACCTAATGATGCGGCGCTACCAGGATGCCATTCGAGTCTTCGCCAACATCCTCCTCTACATCCAGAGGACGAGGAACATGTTCCAGAGGTCAACGTATAAATACGAGATGGTTAGTAAGAGTTCAGCAGAGTAGACCTTTCCTTTTTTTTTTTTTTTTTTTTTTTTTTTTTTTTTTTTTTGTCAATATCATGTTCAGATGTGGGGTTAACTTATTCTAGGTCAGGGGTGTCCAAAGTTGGTCCTCGAGGGCCGGTGTCCTGCAGGTTTTAGGTCTCTCCTTGCATCAACACACCTGATTCTAATTAACGGTTGTCATCAGCTTGTCATCTAGGTCTGCACAACTCTGTTGATGCCACAGTCATTTGTATCAGGGTGTGTTAAAACAGGGAAATATCTAAAACCTGCAGGACACCGGCCCTCGAGGACCGACTTTGGACACCCCTGACCTAGGTGATGGCTCTAAATGCAGGCGTAAATAAGCTGGACGCCTTTAAATAAAATCTGTCAGGCTGCATTCAGAGGTGGTCCGAGACCCTAGTGTCTGCGCTCCTGCTACACTATTAAACACTGATGAGACTCCACGTAAAGAGATGAGTTTCCACTAGGATGCTTTCAGTTTTCCAGTTTCTGTAAAATTTACATTCTACAAAACGTAGCAGCCAAATGAACAAGATTCATCTTTCACATGAAATGGTGTGAACAAATGTACATGTACATCCTGTTAACCGTAATGAAATGACACATGTCAGATAATTTAGCCACTTGGCTCAAGAGGGTTTCTTCTAAAAGAAAATACTTATTGTTGTGTTTTTAGATCAATAAACAAAATGAGCAGATGCACGGCCTGCTGGCAATCGCTCTCACCATGTACCCGATGCGCATCGACGAGAGCATCCACACACAGCTGAGGGAAAAGTACGGAGACAAGATGCTTCGTATGCAGAAAGGGTAAGAAACATACTTATCACCTTGTTAGAACAGCTGTCAGTGTTTCTCCCAATATATTTCACTTTGAATTTCTTTATTCCATTGCTAATTATACTTTTTTTTTATTATTGTTATTATCATTATTTTGGCAATGGAGTTTTGAGAACCATGCTTCGTTTTAGATGCGTTGTTGGGCTTAGGACACCTAAGGCTTTAGTGTGTGTATACAGAGCATACTGTGGTTACTGCTGCGTTTCAAACACATTTGTGGTCCCTTTTCCAATATAAGCGATCTGCAGGTGTTCGAGGAGCTGTTCAGCTTTGCCTGTCCCAAATTCCTGTCACCTGTGGTGCCAAACTACGACAACGTCCACCCCAACTACCACAAAGAGCCTTTTCAACAGCAGCTCAAGGTCTTTGCTGAGGAGGTGCAGCAGCAGGCCCAACTCTCAACCATTCGGAGGTACAGCAGACATACTGTGTGTATTCCAAAGTTATTGTATCAGAATTTAGTTTTTCTGCTTTGGAAGTCTGTCACACTTATATTCATGATAGGCTTCGATAGGGTCCGGTAGAAAAATCATGGGAGCAGTTCTGGGAACTTTTCCGTGCATGTCTGTGTCATCTTTATGACTGTGTGTTTTTTTTTTTGTTGTTTTTTTTTCAGCTTCTTGAAGCTCTACACCACCATGCCAGTGGCGAAGCTGGCAGGATTCCTGGACATGACGGAGCAGGAGTTCCGCATTCAGCTGCTCGTCTTCAAACACAAGATGAAGAACCTGGTGTGGACCAGCGGCATCTCAGCGCTGGACGGAGAGTTCCAGTCTGCTTCTGAAGTGGACTTTTACATTGATAAGGTGAAGTTGTTAAAATAATAACTCTTCCAAAACTGGATTTGTTGCACAGGTGACATCCTATCACAGTTCCACGTTGGAATTCATTAAACTCCTGAGAGCAACCCATTCTTTCACAAATAGTTGTAAAAAGCGGTCTGCATGTCTACGTGCTTGATTTTATACACCTGTGGTCATGGAAGTGATGGGAACACCTGATTCTGATTATTTGGATGGGTGAGTGAATACTTTTGGCAATATAGTGCATATAAACCCACACTTTAGTGTGTGGTGCTAATGTCTTCTTACTGTGCAGCTAAAACTGTCCCTTGACAATAAGTAGCATATGCAGACACTAAAATGAAATGTATTAGTTCTTTTCCTGTAACAGTTTTATAAAAAAAAATGCACCGTGCAGGAGTAACATTATTCATGCAAATTAGCATTTAAATTGATATCTCAGGCAGTGCAGTTCCATCTGGTGGGTCAGATATAATTAGTTTAGAATATGAATGCATGCCACTTGTAAAACAAACAAACTTGCTTTTCCATCTATCCGTCTTCTGCCACTTATCTGGGGTTAGGTTGGGCGGGGAAGCCCAGATTTCCCTCTCCCCAGCCTCATCATCCAACTTATCTGGGTCTTCCCAGGGGTCTCCTCCCAGTGGGACATGCCTGAAAGACCTCACCAGAGAGGCGTCCAGGAGGCATCCTCACTATCTAGTCTGGACGCCTCACCTCATCTGGCTCCTCTTGATGTGTAGGAGCATCAGCTCCACTTTGAGCCTATCCTGGATGATGGCGCCCTCCCTGTCTCTGAGGGAGAGCCCGGACACCCTACGGACGAAACTCGTTTTAGCGTTTTGTATCCGCGATCTCATTCTTTCAGTCACTCAGCGCTCATGACCATAGGTGAGGGTAAGTCAGTAGACTGGTTAATGGAGAGCATCGCCTTTTGGCTCGTCTCCTTCACCACATCCAACTGCTGCAGCGACTGCATCACTGTGGACTTCGTATCAATCTCCCGCTCCATTCTTATCTCACTTGTCAACAACTCCCCGAGATACTTGAACTTCCCTTGGGGGAGGATCTGATCCCCGACTCGGAGAGGGCACACATCCCTTTTCTGGATTTTTGTTTTCCAGCTTTTTGTTGTTTGTAGTTGTTGTTGTTGTTGTTGTGCATGTTAATATTACAATTGCAGTAATACATTTTTATTATATTGTGCCTCTTTAGTAAGAAGTATAAAGTATACGAGTAGGTTCCCAAAAGCAGCTTCTTTGCACAAACCCTTTTCTCTCATGATCACTTAACCTCCCCATGTCCTGAAACGATGCAGCATTCTCTCTAAATTATGTGACAAATATCTTGTTCTTCTCTTCTTCAAATATGTTTAAGAGACTTTAATATACTTCCATCCGTACTTTAATATTGTGAGAAACCCTCTTTGTTGCTCACAGTTGTATGCTGTTTATCAGTGATACTGATGATTTTCCTGAAATACTCCCACAGGACATGATCCACATTGCCGACACTAAAGTAGCCCGTCGGTACGGAGACTTTTTCATCAGGCAGATCCACAAGTTTGAAGAGGTAACTAATCATTCATCTTGATTCATAGAGGAGTTGCTGATTTTAATATCACAAAACATTTTTTTATAAGGAAATTTAATTTTAACATGAGGCAGAGACTTGAAATTAAACTGTCGTCATTCATCGATTTGTTTTAATGGTAGTTTCTAGTGTTATTGCCATGTTTAAGGAGGAAAACATCTGTCTGTGTACAGCTGAATAGGACATTGAAGAAGATGCCAGCCACTGGTACCACCACAGCATCGGGGAGCGCTACAACCCGATGAATCTGACCAGCAGTGAAGAAGACCTCAGGACCTGAATCTTCATCTTTTATTCATGAAAACTTTTCTATATAACCTGGCAACAATAAAAGGGTTGAGTGGTCTGCTAAAATGTATTTCTTTTTTCACTTGAACATGTTTACATTTATCAAACACTAGATGGCAGAATGCACCAGCTGTCACATCAACGTGTTTAGATTTAAAAGAAAAAAAAAGATTACGGTATTTTTGCAGCAGCACATCAGAATTGAATTTCGCCTGTTTAGTGGGTATTACTTTACTTCCCCGGCTCACCCTGATCCACTAAACATCCGCTCTCCAACCATCCCATCGACTGAGGACAGAGGCCATTGCATATTTCTTTTATTATCACAGATCATCCCACAACATTTCCCAACACAGATCTCAGGTCAGGCTGGTGACAATGACAAATTAAAGTTTACAAAATGGAAATATATAAAAAAAATAAAATAAAACTCCCAAAATACACCACTCATCAGAAGCATCAGTTGTCAAAGGGAAACAAACTGACATGTCACCGTATCACAATACTCAAACTCCAAACATCCAACATAGTTTCCTACCTGTTTTGGTAAGCCAGCATTTTTCTTCAAAAAAGTTTCTATTTTTTTAATTTTATACTTTTTAGTAGAAAATGGAAAAAATAAAGCAAAACTGTTTATTTTGAGCATGACTTTTACTCCCTCGTGTGGCAGTGTAAAGTCTGTGGGCACAAAGCCATCTTTATTTATAAAACTTGAAACATTTTCTCCCATTTATACATTTTTTTTAAATAGTCTTTTTAATCTATCATATTAACACCCCCTCCCTCCCCACCCTCTTCTATCCATCATTTGTGGAGGTTGAGTTGAGGACTCCTTGTGTCCCAGTGTTTGACTGAAGATGGAGAGGTGGACCAGACTGCGAAGGTCTCCTGCTGCTCTTCCAGTGTTTACTTCTTTTTTCTTTCATCAAAAATAGTTTATTTTGAACTACAACAACGTCTAGGCCACTCTTCCTCTCTGCGACAAATGAAAACTCTTAATTGTCACTGTGGTAATAGAAGTTCCCCGTGTTTGAATGAAACGTTCAATTGTTTCTGAACAAGATGCATCTGTGAGAAAGTCCTCGCATCTAGAGCCCCTCAACACTGCATCATTATGAAAGTTACAGCGTGACTGCATCATTTTTTCAGCGTCTCATTGGTGGCCGTCTGCTGGTCTGAGTGTAGTTCCTTCCTTGTTTTTCTTTGAGTGTGTGTATATGAGTTTCTGTGAGCGTCTGCAGTCCAGGATGACTGAAAGTTTTGTTACTGAGGCACCTGTTGACGATTTTAAGGTCCGGGTTTTCCGAGGCTCAGTCATTTCTTCTCAATGCCCCTTTGATGATAATTGATGACGTTTGCTGATTTGTTTTTCTGACTGCAGGAAAGTGTCATTCGTGGTGCTTACTATTCCCTAAACACCATTTAACATACTTAAACTTCTATTAAAGTGTGCAACGTGACCATCTTCAATGCTGTATCCATTTAAACTATTCCAGTGATGAGTACATTTCTCTCGCAACATGTTTCACTGATGTGTTGATGAGGTTCCCTAGACTACACACACTCCTCCAGTCCTTCCCAACCTTATCAGGGTCTCAGTTTGGAGCAACAAGGACACAAGTCACGGTTGCTTTCAGACCAGCGAGGCCTCGGCTAGTCATAACTCTGTGATCTCCAGCGGACTCTTTGACAGTGCGTCCCCGTCTTTGTGGCGGTGCAGCGGTGTGGACTTGGCCGACTCTGTGCGGGCATTGCGTTCCGAATACAACCCCCCATCAGCATTCAGCGCCTCCAGAGAGCGTGCAAGGGCCCGCTGGTCATCCTCTGGCAGGCTGTTGAGGTCCGAGGTCAAGAGGGTGCCTGTGCTGCCGTGGACCACGTGCACACCTTCAGGCCCCTTCAGTTCCACAGGAAGCTTGTGCTTGAAGCGCATTGTACCACGACCACCACCCATACCCAAATGCTCATCCTCATCTTCATCGAGATCACTCTGGATGAGCTTTTTGAGGTGGATAGAAAAGATAGAAGCAATAAATTATCTGATTGGTAATAAAGTTATTTAGAAAATTATGTTGACAAAAACTCAATTCATTTGTATCAAACACTCGAAGAACTTAGAAATACACTGCAAAACACCCTCTTTAGAAATAAGCCAAATATTCCTAAAAATAATATATAATCAAAATGATCTTGTTTTAAACAAATTCTCTTTACCAATGGCAGCAAGAAATATTGTTTTGACTAGAGTTTTTAAAACTGCCAAAATAGTCAAAAAAAAGCTCTTGAAACAAGGCTTTGTTACTTTGTTAGAAATGAGTTTTTGCAGTGTGAAACAACAGCGTGTGAATTTACTGAGATAACAGATCAGCAGAGAAAAGTCCTCGACTAAATAAAGACAAACAATTGTTGATGTTTGGGCTAGAACATCCACATCCAGCAAAGTACAGAACTGTAAAAATGTGACTACATTTTTCCTTTTGAGTGACAGTCGCAATTTATATAGACATGCTTTTTTTTTTTTTTTTTGGCAAGTAAATAAAATGTCCATTTAACCAAAAAGTGCAAATTTTATTTGGTTTAGAGTATCATTCAAAGTAGCAGTGAGGCAGAAAGCAGAAGGGCGAAGGTGCCACGGCAGAGCAGCGGACAGGATGTCAGAATCTACATCGCTCTCCAGCAGTGGGAGACAGATTGCTCGCTTTTCCGAGCCCACCTCAGTGACCGATGACTGATCTCCCTGGCTGGTGGATACGGTGACAAGTCGCGCTGCAAAGAGCTTTTTCAGCCTCAGGTAGTCGTCCAGGACCACTTTGAGCAGCGAACCCTGACAGGATGGCAGTTAGGATCAAACAGAGTCTATCACACAATCCACCTCACACCCTAAACATCACAGTCGTCAGAAACAAAGATCCACAGCGGGAATGTCCAACCCTTTAACTAACAGCGTGGTCTCAACAGCGTTATCTTTAAATCTTTGAGGTTTCTCACTTTGCTCTCCTCTCAGGACACACTGCAGAAGGTCTTGTTTTCTGTCCTCTGGTACATTTTAGGGAGGATGGATGGAGAGCGCACATGACCATAAGAACAGCGGCTTTAGGGATCAGACATCTCTGTGTGTGTGTGTGTGTGTGTGTGTGTGTTCACCCCTTTACGAGTCTCACCTTGATAGGCCCCTCCCTCATGATCTGGCCCAGTTTGGCGATGTTATCATACTCCTGAATGGCCGCTCTCAAGTAACGGTCATCCTCAGGCCTTGCCTGAGGCTCTCGACCAAAGGTGCCCTGTCATGTTAACATACACATAATTAAATAACATGCAGGCCCTCCTGAGCGTCTGTAAGGACAGACTCAGATTATAATGTTACAGAATACAGTTGTGGAAAACAAGAGAAGCCAGATTCACATGAGTGCGCGCAGGGCTGTTCCACAGGTCGGTTATCTCACTCAGGTTCTCGGGCAGGTCGTCTTCGTGGTCGGCCTGAGCAGCCAGCTCTAGGTTGCGGCAGAACGGGTCGAGCCACACGGGGTTAGCCCTGCAGAGGCAGACGCAACACAAGCGCCATCGACTCAAAGCAGCAGGACGGTTTTTGAATGTTTCTAAAACACATTTCCCTCTTGAGTCTCAGAGTCAAATGTGGAGGAAGAGCTGACAAAGAGTTAACAAAATCTACCAAAGGCTCAAGCTTAGTGATTAAAATGCTATATGTTACCTGTTAATCCAAAAAAAACGCAACATGTCCAGACAACGTGATGTGTTCTGATAAACTGTGCTCCGTAACATTTCTTTATGCCTCTGAAATAGCTGCACTAAATTTAAAATTCTCATAAACATTGTATTGCAGTTAAGTGTGAAAGTAAATCTCACCCCTCAAAGGAGTACTTGTTCGTGTTGGGCATGTCCAGGATGTCCATTAGACCCTGGTTTCCTGCAGGGCAGAGGACAAAGAATCATACAAGAAAAACAGTCTTGCATTAGCTTCTAGCTGAGTGACATTTGAGCACCACATCCTGACAAGGAGTTAACGGGACTGTCCCGTTACAAAAGCTTTCTTACCTGTTGATCCTGCAACGATTGCTTTCAGCTTCCTCTGGTGTCTGCAACACAGCAAGAGATGCGCCATGAAAAGATAAGTAAGTTCCTCTGATGCTCAGACTGACAGCTCAAAATGAGATGTATGTCTGAGCTGATCTGAAAAGATGAAATCTCCAAAAAGAAATCCACAATTGCACAAAATATATGGAGGATTCTCACACTCTGCGATAATGCCAGTTCATCGTTACAAACAAAATTCCTGCCAGGCACAGCAGCACAGCCAGGATAATGATGACCAGCTGAGAAAGGGAGAAAAAAAGAAAGCTCAAAGGCAGCAGTATAGGATTATTACAACAAAAGTCCGTCGGGATCGGGAGCTCGTGGATTTTCAGACCTGCAGTGTGGAGATGTCGTCGGGCAGTTTGTCACCAATAGCAGGTTGAACGTCCACTACGTTGTGTGTCCTGAACAGGCTTCTCAGCTGCTCCTTGTTCTCATCGATCATCTGGATTACTCTGCAAAGCATGAAACATCAGCAGGCAGGAAACCACAACAGAGCAGACTCCATGCACTGCCAAGCTTACAGACGTGAGATCTCAGCAGATGGGTTCCAGACAGTGCAACGGAAAAGGTTTCAAACAAAAGAAGCAAAACAAAGTCGTACGAGACCTTTCAACGTCGAGGATGGTGTTGGTCTGATTGTTGACGACGTGGATGAGCATGTCGGTCTGACCATAATTCACCCTTCCCTTCTTGTCCACGTGGAACTAATGATACAAGAGTGACGCAAAGTTGTCAGATATTTATAAAACACAAACGTTATTCCTTTATAACTTAAGCAGGAAGACGCCTAACCTGTATGTCATCTAGGTTTACAATCGCACCAGTTATGTTGGACAGAAGGTTGAGGAAGTCCTCCTGGTTTTCACGAATCAAATCGGGTATTTCATTAAAGACTATCTTGACCCGCTGGTCGTCCCGCAGGATATAGATGTTAACGTTGGTGGTTGTACTGTGTCCAGCATAGTCGCGAGCCAAAATCTCGAGTTGAAAATAGCCTGGATTGTAGGCTGTGAAGAGGTCGTAAGTGCGAATCATTCCATCTGTCAAACCTGCGGAAATGACGGGACAGAGCGGGACAGGACAGGACACAAATCTGGCTCAGAGGCAGAGGAAACTCAAATTCTGGACGGTTGCGTGCTACAAAACATCTCATATTGTAAAAGTGGAAGTGGTTGCAGGAAGCGAATGCGAATCAACAAGTCCCGTAGAAGAACTGCTGCTTAGCTGAATCTGTTTTGGTCTTTTTGCATCTTTGAAATTCTGCATAAAGAAATTCAAAAGAATTCTTACTTATATTTCCTACGTTTGGTATAAGCCATGTCTCTTTCACAGCACGCTAATTTCCTTTTAAATGGTTAGTAAATGAAAAACAGTTTGAACTTAAACCCCTCGTAATAATGTAGGACAAGCATTTTATTTCTAATTCCATAATGACAAATAAATGTCATTAAGTATCATGAGATACAGTATTTGACACAAACAGAGAAGCACAACTTCCATTAACAAACACAATGCGACATAATGGAGACTCACCAATGGTGAAGACACTGCCGACGTCCTCGCTGCCGTTGCTCTGGGACTGGAAGTAGCGGATTGTGACGATGTGATACAGTACAACGCTGTTGTTGCCAATGTCGTTGTCTGTCGCCACCACCTTGATCAGGTCTGAGCCCACTTTGGCATTTGCTGCAACTCCTGAAACAAGGGAGCAAAGAGGGGCGATTAATCTGGTTACATCCAGACATGAACCTACACAGTTGACGGATCAGTGTACCGGCAGTGTATTCTGCTTTCGTGAAGCGTGGCGTCTGGTCATTGATGTCCTCCAGTTCAACTTGGACTTCCAGGAGGCTTGGGTCAAGTGCAGGGTCCAAAGCTCTGGCCCGTAATGCCCTCTGACCCCTGGGAGAAGTCCAGCTTTTGTTGCTGGAAGCCTTGATGATGATGGAGTAGAATGGTGTCTCCTCCCTGTCCAGATCCTTGAGCACTTTCAGCTCTCCATCTAGGCTCAGGCCAAAGTTTCCATTGCTGTTTCCTCCTTCAGGAAGAGATGAAATGATTTGTATTCAGGATGGATCTATACAAATGTCTTCATTATTCCCAAGCTTTTGAAGCACAATAGCTTTCATGTACCCACACAATGGTCAAAGAATAAACGAGGAAGACCTCCCTGTCCTCCCTCAATGAATCCAGGATTTTACTTTGGGTGGAACAATATAAATAGTTAACCACACCCAATTTCTACATAAGTTAAGAATCTTTCAAAAATGCATAAATGCAGGGATCTGTTCAGGAGACAGATTTTAACCAAGGCAGTTTAGTCGAGGTCATGGAGAGTGAAGGTTGACATGGTCCTGCTGAAACAACTCTTGAGAAAAACAAGTCTTCCTGATGGTAGCATATGTTTCTGCAAAAATGTCAATATATGCTTCAGAATCAAGTTTACCTTGACACCTACGCAGGGACCCACACCATGGTTCCTGCTTGAAGAAACTGGCCTTTTCCGTTTCTCCCCAAATAAAGATGAAGCATGGACTAATCTGGCAGAAGAACACAAGTCCACTATCTTTGTGCCATCTGGAGCTCATGCCCAGAGAGCTCAGCAGTGTTTCTCAGTGTTCAGTATCAATGATTTTGCCATGTCACTATAAAGTTAAAGCGTCTGACTGATCACACTGTCGTGGTTTCTCAAGCTGTACCACCTGAGGCCTGAGATGTTTCCAGCTTTTGCCTTTATGCACTGATTTCCCCAGACTCCCTGACGCTTTTACATCACATTATTCAGCTCTAGAAGTTAAATTCTTAAGTTCATTAAAAGTTTGCTTTGAGATTTAATCTGAATGCTGATTCTTAGACAAAGTTTTGTGCAACGCGGTGAACCACGACACGTCCTTGTCTGTGAAACCTTCAGTGGATGCGGTTTTTATACCCAATCCTGACACCCTCTCTCGATTGCAGAAACCCTCAGAGGAGACGTACTTGTGTAAACATTCACGTCTTTCAATGCATCTCTTAAAATGTTCAACATAGCATCCATTTTAGATTTAAAATAATTTATTTTCCAAAAGTCTATTAAATGAGGGTTCAAACAAATGATAAATGCAATTTATTTTGCTTAAAGTTTGGGTGGGAGAACATTTTTATATATACTGCATTTCTTTTTACACACTGATGGCAAACAATTAAATGTCCAAAAAGAAAAAAAGAATAATTTGTGGACATGCCAGGGTTGTAAAGACACCGTCCCTTCATTGTGGACGAGTGTAACAAGCCACTGGACTCTTGGTTTGCCTGTCAAACTCTCTTTTTCTTTAGTGAACAGACATTATCTGTTCATGTGCTTTGGAGGTTTGAATTCGGAGGCCTTCTGACCAAAAGAGCTTAAACTTCTTAACCGTTTTAAAAACCCTACTAACTTTTACCAGTTTTTCCAACATCTCCTACCCAACCTTTAACTTTTTGCTGCATGTTAGAAAACCTACTTTCCTTCAAATGGAGTTTGTAACTATAGGAAAAGGTGTTTAAATATATTTAAATGAGGACGCCAGTACCTGCAATGAAATAATAGACGAAAGCGTTGGATCCTTCGTCAGCATCTACAGCTCTGGTTACATTCCCCACCACCGTGCTTGGAGGAGAGTGTTCAGGCACTTTCAGCTTCTGGTAAGGCAAACTGCCACGCTGAAGTGGAGCAAAAGAAAACATTACAATAGGCACATAGTTTAACAACAAATGTGAGGTAGGCATACTATTGGAGCACATACAGAGAGCATAACACTCACTGGTGGTTTGAGGAAGACAGGTTCATTATCATCAATGTCCAAAAGTGCCACCAGCAGAGGCTGTGTGGTCTCGTAAGGCACTGGCTGACCCATGTCACGGGCCACAATGATAAGCTGAGAGAGTCATGAGCACGCAGTTAGAGAAGCACGACTGCAACGTCTCAGCTGCACAAACGGCAAAGACACGACTGACTTACGCTGTGGAGGGCCTGTTTCTCCCGATCGAGTTTCACAGTAGTAGTAATGACACCGGTCATGGCATCAATGTGGAAGTTCTCCCAGTCTCTGTTCCCTGCTCCCGTTTGCAAGAAGGCGTAGCGGACCTCTCCATTCACTCCCTCGTCCGAGTCTGTTGCATGCACCTCGTATACTGGCAGGCCTGGAGGCTGCTCCTGCACAGTCAGCAGTGATGGAGTGTCAAATGAATTGACAAACAAAGCTAAGTGACTCATATTTAAAGTTTCTCACGTTGTTTCAGAGTAACTTTGCTTCACTGTTCTTCACAATATTGATTCATTTCACTGAGATTTGTGGGCAACTGTTTATTTATACACAGCTCTCTTAAGGTTCCACCGCAGCATTTCAGTTGCGACGAGGTCTGCGTTTTTAATTTGGGCTGATACGAAATTTCTTTCCCTTTTTCTGTAAATCTGACATAGATTTGCCAGTTTTCTTGGGGTTGTCCTGGTGCCTGACCCAGTTTCAGTTGACATTTGGATCTCAGGCTTGGCGTGATTCATTCTAGTGTGAAATCGTACGCAGAGGAAGTCTTAACTCAGGGACTGCTAGATGTTCATGTCCTGTGGCTGAAAAACACATCAAATCATCACCCATACACTGCTGCACTACACAGCTTTGTGCTGATATCCTGTGGTTGGTTCAAGCCAAATGTCATGCTGTCAGTGTGCAAAGTTGTCTTGTCTCATGCAATATCTGTCTCAAAATATGACAGAGTTCTTTTGTTGTTTAGAAAGGACCTCATAGCTCTTTCCAGATTGATGGGCAGCAACAGCTGGTTCTTTAAGATCATTGCTGATGTCTTTTCACTCTGGGATAATTGAATTTGACAGAATTTAATTGGACTTACTTTTGTTGTGAATTTGCACTACATACTTAAAAGTTAACTGAAGTAGAAATGTGTCGGCAGTCGTCCAAATGACAGACCAGGTGGGTTTTTTTTTCTATGTCCTGATACATAAACATGAGAACTGACGGAGGATTTACTTTCTTTCCTGTTTGGAAACTGGGACAAAAGCCCTGGACAATCTACTTTTACATCACTGCACATGTGTGGCCCTGTAGTCAGTTTTCTTTCATACCTACACGTGATGACATCAGAAAGTGACTACAGATATTACACAAAGAGGAGAATGCACACATTTGTAGTGACACTGACGCAGCAGCTGGACATGAATGTGATACCTCAGAGATGTGTATGATGGTCCCGTTAGCCGGCCTGACAAACACAGGCCTGTTGTCATTCACATCTATGACTGCAATGATCAGGTCTGCAGTGCCCCACAGGGGAGGACGTCCCTGGTCCGTAGCTACCACAGTAAAGTTGAAACGCTCCGAAGACTGAAGCAGCCGCCGAGAACGAACCAGTCCAGTGTTGGGATCCATGTAAAACGCATCTAAAAAGCCAGAGAGAACGAGGGGAGCAATATAGACATGAGCAACATGCCAAATCTGGCGTCATGAAAGCCTCTCAATGTTTGTACAGTTAGAGAACACTTATTCATACCTAAATGTGATCCCAGCATGCTGTAGAGGACTGCAGCGTTCTCTCCTTCATCCAGGTCAACAGCCGTGACCGTTATCACAGATGTACCACTGGGCTCATTCTCAAACACACTGGTGTTGTACACTCGCCTGGTGAAGCGTGGCCGATAATCATTGACATCCAGAACCGTCACCAGGACCTGATGTGAGATCAGATTATATTTACACAGGAGGTTTTATCTGGTCTGTGTGACAGAACCAACGTGACGTGTAGTAAACGTAAGGGTTTTTGTCATAGTAGAGAGTAATTAGCAAAGATTCATATAATGTTTGTCCACACAGCCTCACTGATTTGTTAAAAAAAAAAAGTCAGTTCATTGTCTGAGTGTAAATGACGTGGTCAAATAAAACAAATGAAAAAACAACCACAAAAAAGAACAAAAAGGCACTAAAATACTTTGGGTCCCAAAGTTTTTGGACAATGAGAGTTTTTTATGATTTTTTTTTAAGAATAATTGTATGCACAGCCACAATAAATTCAAAATAAAGATCTTAATAAAATGTAGATATTCTGTTTTTATGTAAGAGGTTTCACAGAATTGTTCACCATGTAGGATTTACGGTCATTTTAGGTAAAGTACCCCGACTTTCTATCTTATGGAATGAGCTCATAGATGAATGAGAAAGGAAATCTGAGGTTTATAGAGCAACACTCTCTGCTCCCATCCGGCTAAACCGCTAGGATGGAGCTTTACAGCACAGATAAAAAATAACTCTTGACATACTGCAAAAGCAGCTAAAGAAATTAATATTCAGGTCAGTTGTCTGCTCTCAAGCCAGCAGAGCAGACGTTTTAGTTACTGACGACAACGCTGAGGGCAGAAGGGCCCATGGACAGGCAGTAACTGAAGGCGTCTGCTGTGGAGGCCTGGAAAAGCATCTCCAGGGAGGAAACTCAGAATTTAGAGATGTCCAGACTTCAGGCGATCGTTGACCTCGTAGGGTTTTTATCAAAAAAATTAAAACGTATGCCTATATTTACAAGATTTTCACTTTGTCCAAGTACTTTTCAGCCCCTGAAAAATGAGGCACTTTACTTAAAATGGCTGTAATTCCTAAATGGTAAATGGCATATCCCTGTGAAAGGAAAACTGAAACTCTACATTTGATCACATCTTGATTGTTTTATTTCAAATACATTGGGACGGTATATAAAGCCAAAATCACAAAAACTCTGTTATTGGCCAAATGCCTCTGGATCTAAATGTACCTTCACATTTGTTCAGTATTATTTCTTCTTGACAACACAAGCAACTAAATGATGACAGATACTCAAACTTGCTGATTACGGGGTGAGATACACTGCAGGGCACGATTTCTACCTGGACAGAGTTTTCTCTTCTGTTGTTGGGGGTTCCGCCGGGGTTGTCTCGAGCAACTGCAGTTAAAGTGTAGTGGTCCTTTGTCTCTCTGTCCAGAGGGGAAAGGATGTAGATCTCTCCCTGACAAAGAGGAGAAGGAACTCAACTCAACTCAGCTTTATTTGTTGAGCACTTTAACACAACAACAGCTGAAACAAACTGCTGAAACAAAGCAATGATTAGGAAGGAAGTACTAACTGGGAATGGTAGTTTTGTCGACATTAAGTGGAGCCTCGCTTTTTGGCAGAAGTAGACTATAGATCTAAAATATGTAGACTGCCCTGAGGATACTCAAATATCTTGTTAAAACTTTCATTTCCCGCCAGGATGACGTTCTGCTCTGTTTACAGAGAAAACACAGAGGACCATTTCTTTCCAGTTAATGAATGTTTGTCTTTTGTCTGAGGTCACCAAAGGGAAAATTTCTGACATTTTTGTGGACACTGCATTAAAAAGGCATTTAAACATCCCTGGTTTACCCTGTCTGGTAAAACCTTAGGCAGAGGAATATCCTACATTCACTCCAACTAGGCTGAAATTAGAAGCTATAATTCAAGAGAAGAGGAATTGATTGCTGAGATTTCTGATTTTAAAATAAAAAAGCGAGAAAAAAAACAGGTGGTTCTGTTTACAGTGTTGTTAGAGCTAGTTGTGCTGGTGTTTAGGATAACTTACAGAGGATGGTTTGATGCCAAACTTCCCCTCGCCGTCTACTAGGCTGTACTCAATGACAGCGAAGAGGCCAGAGTCAGCGTCTGTAGCTTTGACACGAGCTACGGTGGAGCCCAAGTCTGCATTCTCAAAAACAGGCTCCTACAAATAGAAACGCATACTTTGCTGAAGCGCATTACAAGAAATCCTTTAAGCCAATACCACTTAACAGTCTGTTCAATCTTTCTTCAGGTTATTTGTTACTCCTGGGTTTTACATGTCAGCTGTTCAAATAATAAAGCAGTAATCATTTAAACATTTTTTTTGTGTTTTTTGTTTTGGGGTAGGGGGTGTCAACAGTACCTGGTAGGAGGGTTGGAGAAATACTGGATTGTTGTCGTTGACATCCACTATGCGCAGGTAAACTGGCAGCTCAGCACTCCTGGGAGGGGAACCGTGGTCCTGAGCCCGTATGGTGAAATTCAGCCACTGCACTTGCTCGAAATCCACCGTCTGGTTGGCCACAATCTTTCCTGGAGACAAACGGTGAGTTACTGTTATCATTTACATTACATTTACACTGTAAGCTGCTCGGTGGTGGTCGTACCAATTGAAGGGTCCTCCAGTCTGACGTAGCCCCCTCGAGGCAGGTGGAGGAGCTGGTAGATGACCTGGCCATTGGGACCTTTATCTGGGTCTACAGCTGACACTGAGAGCAGTGTTGTTCCTGGCTGGGCTCCTTCCAGAATCTTCTCTGTGAAATTTGTCACTCCGAAGGGTCGAAAACGAGGCGCGTTGTCATTCACGTCCAAAACATTGATGGTTAGTCTTGCTGTGGAATAAACAACCAAGATAAGAGCGATGAGGAGTGAAATCAGTCGTTTAATTTAGCAACTGAAGAGAAGCGTGACTTAGATTTACCATTGGGAACACTGCCGGACTTGTCAATTACTTCGCTGGCATTGTCATGGACAGACACAATGATCTCAAATGTCGCTACCAGCTCTCTGTTGAGTGGATTGCGCACAAATACTGCACCTGGAAATTAATCAAAACATGCACTCATTTGGCATTTGTAATGTAATATAATCAATGTATCCAACCTCACTAGGACCAAGCAGAAATCCATAGCTCACCTGTGTGTAAATCAATGCCGAAGGACTCCTGCAGGCCGTCCACTGGGTTGTTCCCATCATCCTTTGCCTCCACTGAAATGATGTAATACTCCAGCCTTGGATGCAGGTCGGGGTCCACAGCGGTCAGTGTGGCTACCACCACACCAGGTGGGGTAGACTCATTTACATTGATCATGGTTACAGGCTCTATAAAACGCGGCCTCGAGTCATTGACATCATCCAGGATGACCGTCAGAGTGGCTGTTCCCGACAAAGGGGGTGTGCCACGGTCTGTTGCCATGACAACAAGGCGGTAGGAACCACGCTCTTCTCTGTCAAGTGTGGTGTTTCCCACCAAGACTGCGCCAGAAAGCGGGTCAACCACAAATCGGTCCTGCGCTCCGCTTTCTAGCCGGTACATTAGCCAGCCGTTGGAGCCAGAGTCGGCGTCGGTGGCAGACAACTGAGTCACCACCACACCTGCAGAAGACAAGCACACGCACGCATTTGCAATCTTGTAACTACAATTCCCAACGCTTAAACATTGGTTCAAAACGGAGGGTACATAAAGCTGCCGATCACAGTTGTCACACATGAGTCTATACCGACACACCGACCACAAGACAACGCACGCACCAGTGGGGCTGTTCTCGGGGAGTCGAACACTGAAACTGGATGGACCGAAGACTGGAGGGTTGTCATTCTGGTCCAGGATCGTAACTGTGAGGGGGACACTGTTGTTTAAGCCTCCTACGTCCACCCCGACCAGAATCAGCTCTACCCGCGGCTCCTGAAATGCTTCACGATCCAATTTAGCTCCCTGGCGCACAGATATAACACCTTAATGGGAGATACAGAGAGAGGAACTTTTGCACTGCACCTTTTTTTCAAAACATGTTTCTTTCTGTTGAACTTTGGCAGAGAAATCATTTTACCAGTATCAGCATCAACAGTAAAGAGGTCCACCCTCGCTCCCAGCAAGCGGTACTTCACCACAGAATTAGGTCCAATGTCTTTATCCTCAGCCAGAATGGGCCCATTTAAAACAGTTATGGTGCTCCCTGAGACACAAGTAGACATTACAGAACACACATTTGTATTTACTGTACAGAAATTATTGTTAAAACAGGAACGGCAAGTTACAGGCAAGAAAGAAATACTCATAGGTGGTTAGATTTGCTACACGTCTCCCTAATTACGTTCGGGAAAACTGCCCTGCTGACAGGATGTAGTAGTGCTGTTGGCCCTCTGGATTTTTCTAACTCTCCAGAATTAGTAGTCCAGTCTAGTCTTTATCATTTGAGTCTAATCAGCAGAGTTAAGCCTCATCCTCCTCATGCTGCCCTTGAAGGGGTCGTTCATGCTCTTATCTTTACTAGACTGGACTACTGCAACTCCCTTTAAGGTGGGATGGACCAGTCTTTTCTCCACCGTCTCCAGCTGGTCCAGAATTCAGCTGCCCGCCTATTATCGGGGACAAGACGGTGTGAGCATATTACCCCGATACTGCGCTCTCTTCACTGGCTGCCTGTTTGTTTTAGAATTGCTTTTAAAATTTTATTTCTAGCTGTTAAACACTTACATGGTCTGGCACCTCCTCATCTCTCTGAGCTCTTACATAGACATCGTCCTTGTAGAGCCCTGAGATCTGAAGATCGAATTCTGTTGGTGGTTCCCAGGACTCGACTTGTGCTCCTAAACTTTGGAACGGTCTCCCTCTTTCTCTGAGGTCTGCCAGAACTCTCCACGTTTTTAAATCTCTTTTAAAAACACTTTTTTTTTTAAAAACTGCCTTTTAACGTCAGCGAGTAAGCCAGTCCTTGCATTGTCCTTTGTTTATTTAAGGGATGCTGCTTTTATTTGTATCTTATGGTTTTATTTGTTGTATGTTTATTCACATGTACAGCACTTTGGTTGCCTTTTGGCATGTTAAAGTGATTTATAAATACAGTTTTTATTGATTGATACATGGGTAGTTTTTGTACCTCAGACTCAAGACATACTTATATGTAGTTAATTGAGAATCCTTCGAGTCCCAAGTTAAGAATTAACAAGCATGGTGTGTAAGCAAAGTCAGGAAGTGGTTAAAACGTTGCTTCATGTGCTACAAGGTTTCTGCTGTGTGCTGCAAACATACAGTAGATTATCTGCTCACGATAAACAAGAAAGTAGACACTCAAACACGCCCACACACATAACAGTGCTACCTGCTGCAGAGTTTTCTGTGATTTCTGCTCGGTAGCTGGTCTGCGTGAATATGGGTCTGTTGTCATTCTCATCCAGAATGGTGATGACCAAGAAGTCCGAGTCCTACCGGACAGGGTTGAGAGGGTAAAGAAGAAATGATTAAAAAGGGAAATTTGCCATTCTCCCGGTCCTTGCATGAGTTTTCTCAAGGTGCGACAGGTTCCCCCATAAAGTCCAAAGACGTGTTATTTTATCTGCTAATTCTAAACTGATGGTAGACATGAGAGTAAATGTATCCCTCCTCTTGAGCCGCAGTAGCTGGGATAGACTCCAGCCGCACTCGGCCTTGAACAGAACAGAAACCAGACGAATGTAAGAACTGTATGATAATGGGAGGCAGAGGGGAAATGATTTAACTGACCCTCAAAAAGGCATTTTAATCAACGCATGTCACTTTTTTGGAGATGTTCAGAAGTACAGGTTTTGCAGCTTTTGCACTTTACTGCACCGGTTCAGTACTTCGTCAAGTTTCTCGCCTTTACCACAGAGGACTTCAGCAGCGTTGTTTAAACAGAAACATGAACCAGCTGCACTTTCAGTTGTTCGGATGTCTGCATTTTAAACAATTTATTTAGTCAAAACCCATATATGGACTTTCTGACGTCATCAAAGCTTAACAGTGGGACAGAATGAAGGAAATAATAAGAATAAAGCGATTCAAACTGCCTGAATACACCTACAGCTTTTGACAGTGTTTCCATGGTTTCAGATAATAGGGAAGATGTAAATAGACATATACAGGAGACGGGATAATAATCTCAGCGACAGAAACAATCGCCAACTTTCCTCCAGTACTGTAACCTTCTGGTGAAATGAGACAGGTACAGGCTACATGTTAGGGCACTTCAGATGACATCACAGGAACTGAGATTATACATTCCCAAAAAGGAAATTCTGTCTTCATTTGTAAAAAGTATATAAATTTAGATTGGGCAATTACGATTTTCAAGTGAAAGGTCTCAGTAAGCCTTAATCGGATTTATGAATTAATAGCCGAATTGTGACAAAGTGTGAGCACTGCAGTGCATGTGCACAGGCGAGCGGGGTTACCCTGCGAGCGATGCGGGGGTTCTCTGGGTTGTCCTTGACAGTGATGGTGAGTGTGTACTCAGCTACCCGCTCTCTGTCCAGTGGTCTGTTAATGTTCACCACACCTGTCTGTGAGACACAGGACACAGAAGGAGTTTAATCTTCTCTATATGTAACACTTTATAGACAGAGCATGTAAATCATACGTAAAGGTTAAAGACACGTGTACCAAGAACTTCACCCCTCATTAACCTGTCATTTCTGTGGTTTAAAACAAAAAAACTCACCTAAAGTTTGTTTTAAAACTACTTCCTGAAACATTAAAGCTCGTGTCTCTTAAGCACTGACAGTGGAAACACGTTAAGAGCTGGGCATGTTGTGATAAATGAAGCAGTCACATCCAGGAGAACTGAAACTGACGTCTGTAAGTCTTCCTCTTGAAATCATGATCACGTTGAGTAAACTTGTTTCTGTGATGTGACTGTATCATATATCACATATCTATCTGTAAGTTAAAACATACTCATCCAGCTGCTTTTACAAAACATGTCAAATGATATACTCGTATAAGGACGATGTCAGTAAACAGCTGGTAATTACAGATGGACCTTACAGCGTCCTAATACTACACTCTTCTGTATGACATGCCATATTTGTGCACCTGGTAATAATATGTAATATCATAATCAGATCAATGTATTTAAAAAACACAAGTGTGCAAGTGTGAATGAGGCGGGTGAAAGGCCAAGATAAGGCAAAGAACTGAATATGTAATCAAACCTGGGAGCTGCCAGTAACAAAACTGCCAACTTCCATGCCGGCTTTCTTTCATTTTCATGCTTCAACTACAACATGCATTTCTGTTACCGTGTCGTTGATGTAGAAGGCTCCTCCCAGGTTTCCAGCTGTTATGTTGTAAGTGAGCAGCGCGTTGCGCTCGCTGTCTGCGTCTTGTGCACGGATTCTCGCCACGGAGGTGTGTATGGCAGCGCCTTCACTCACGCTCGTGTTGTGAGGAAGGTTCAGGAGGACCGGGTCATTATCGTTGATGTCTAGGACTCGGACACCCACCACCACCTGAAGATAACCAGGGTGATCTTTTGAAATACACACGGCCTGTTCCCAGCAGTCCTTCTTCTTCTTTTTACGTGGATTGTCTCTTTACATTGAATATATGATGGAAGAGTTTGTGCTATGTAACTCCTTAAATGCATCAAAAAGCAGCTGTTTCTGACCGTACTGTAAGTACTGAATGCAGAGTAGAGAAGCGTTTTTTGTTTAGTATGCATGTAAGTTAAATTATATGCAGAAGTAAAGTTTGCAAGTTCTTCATTGTTCAAGCAGATGTGATGAGAGAGTATGGTGTAATATATTTCTCACCGAGCTGTTGAGAGACGGAGTTCCCAGGTCTCGAGCTGTGACAGTGATGTTGTAGAAGCCTGTTGTCTCTCTGTCCAGCTCTATGTCTTTCCTCACCCGGAGCTCACCCTCCACAGGAGAGATGATGAATTCATCTGACAGGTAGACACGGACAGCTCAGAGATAAATGGAAATGATGCAATCTTATTTCAGTAATAGCACACACACACACACGTACACTAGAAGAACCCCATCTCATACTAACTCTGGTAATCTCCACCAGTGATCCTGTATTCCACTTTGCCATTGAGACCAGAGTCTTCATCGCTAGCTTTGAGGGTCCACACCCGTGGTCCTGGCTGGCCCTCTGTCACCTCATAGGGTCCCTCGTAGGCTCTGGGGAAAGTTGGCGTGACGTCGTTCACATCTAAGACGTTCACCAGCACCTAACGAGGGAGAGGGCAGACGTCCTGACACAACCAACCAGCACACACTGCGACACGCAAAGCTGAGTGAAATCTGATTTGCACAACTCCTGCTCTCAGTTTGACGCTGGAGAATATGTATGTTTTTGGTAAACAGGCATAAAATATTGTGCGTGATTACTGTTGTGCTTGATGTCAAGCGTAGAGCAAGCTTAGGACACTGGTCAGTAGCCGTGACAACCAGCACATAATGACCACTGCTGATCTCGTAGTCCAACTCCTTAACAGCAGTGATTCTCCCCTGAAAAAAGCAAAGCACATTTTATTTCTTTGGTTTGTTTGTGGCTGCTTCATTACTGACAGTTTTGTAAAAGTTTCCTGACTCACAGTGATGCTGTTGATGTTAAAGGTCTGGATTATGTTGCCTTTAGTGATGGCATATCTCAGCGTGCCGTTAAGGCCCTCGTCCGGGTCGATGGCAGTTACCGTAGCGATGGTGGCTCCCACTGTCTCCGGTCCCTCACTCAGCACTGTGACGTACTCCTCCTCAGGGAACTCCGGAGCGTTATCATTCTCATCCACGATGCGAACATAGACAGTGGTCGAGGTCTGCATTAGGAACAAAGAGACAAGGAAAACATTTACAGATGGAGTTAATATTAATCCTACCGACATCGGAACCAGCTCCAGCAACATTCACTGGGCCTGCAAGTGAAAGCATTTTGTTATTCCACTTCATGATGCAACATGACAATCGTGATTCATTTATCAGCAAGGACTATACTTTCTGACACAGAATGAAAATAATATCCCATAAGAACCAAAATGAAAATGTTAAGAGTAAATGAGGCAAAGACAAGAGGCTGTAAGATGATAAAACACTGACATGTCTCATCTTACCAACAAACTCTAGAAAAGAAGGAAATCATACAACCCCAGGAAAAACAATAAAGTCATTTTTAAATTTACTGTGTGACCTGTTTTTTTTCTTCCATCAAATTAATTTTATTTTGTCAATATACAGCAAATCAATTTTTCGACTTCCGGCCATTAACACATTATAAATTACAGGGACATTTTAGAGCAAGTTAAGGAAAGATAATGATGTTAGGTGAAACATGTCATGTCAAGAGGTACAAAAGTGTATTCGTGACATGTGGAACGTTTTTGAAACCTCATAGCGTAGTTTACTGTACATTATGTTATAAATGTTTTCCACCTAAAAGACGAGTATGCCATGGCATAACAAGAAAACCGTCGCGTGACTATTGTGAGAGCTTTTTGATGTAGGGACCTAATACAGTGTAGGATACACTTCCCAAGGAAGACTGGTTAGTCTTTATCCCAGAAGTAGGAAAAATTCAGATATTTATTAAATACTGTAGAGTACATATTGTACATACTACATCTGGCAAAACTGGTTTGCACTAGTAGTACATAGTATTATTAGGTGTTGCTGTGTTATTTCTTTATTTTCATTTTTTATATCGTACCAGCGTTTTTCTGATTTGTGGCTGTAAAATGCAAGTTAAATGTATAAAAAAACAACAACCCAAAACCATGCAAATTTAAATAAACCCCTCCATCAAACCCCTGAATAATTGTGATAAATAAAACAAAGCTAAAGGTATCGTTGCATGAAACAGAGGTGACGGTAAATTCTTGTTCAACAAGTCTGACCTGTCTGTTGTATACGGATCGATTCTGTTTTCCCCCGAGGCTGGGATGACTGAAGGTTAGAATGAGGTGAAAATGAAACGCACAGCGTGGTCATCTATACACAAAGAACAGATTTATTTCACCTAAAATATATTGTTTAATGCCAAAGAGTTCTAAACATTATGAATTATAGATCAAACATTGATATTAGTTTTTGAGTCATGACAAGTTATACCAACACTAGACCGTCTCCTGCAGTGCTTCAGGAAGTGTCTGTTTGTCTATCTATCTAGTTGTTTTAAACTTTGAACTTTAAATGACTGTCGCGTGTATTTACATATTCATTATACCAGTTATAAAAAAAAACTAACCAATAACTTAGTCTGTCTAAAATGATCATTTTCTCTTCTTGTTCATGTATAAAATATAATAAAAAGACTGCTAAATAAATTCAGACTTTGGTCAAAACAAGACTGGGGTGCCGAGGTCCGTGGTGGTTTTGGGTGGGTGGGGTGGGGGTGGGGGTGGGATCAGCCTGTCAGCAGGGGAGGGGCGTTTTTACTAAAGGTATCACGTTGCTTTAAAGCGGCGGAGCTCAGAGAGTGAAGTACGGGAGGACGGAGAGTATCAGCCCATCTGTTTTGGTGCAAAGTTAAAAGATCGTGCTCAGATTAGGAGTAGATGAGGTACGATTTAACAAAGACAACCAAAGCAGATAATTAACTCGACTCTGAGAGGGTGACAAAAGGATCAAACTAAAGCCGCCTTCCCCGCAGACATGGAGCGGAGATTACCGGGTCTAATATCAGGTTCTGCACGAAAGCTCATGTTTTGGATTTTCTCGGTTCTGTTACCCGTTACTGGAGGTAAGTCCATTAAATAAAACCCGAGAAAATATAAAATTAGATTGAAAAGGTCGGTCTAAGTAAGTAGAAACCTAATGTGTCTGACTAGAACAGATACTTTGGCAGCTTGATGTAAATTGACGACTTTAATCCGTTTTTATCCCCATTCTTTCTTTCTTTCTTTCTTTCTTTCTTTCTTTCTTTCTTTCTTTCTTTCTTTCTTTCTTTCTTTCTTTCTTTCTTTCTTTCTTTCTTTCTTTCTTTCTTTCTTTCTTTCTTTCTTTCTTTCTTTCTTTCTTTCTTTCTTTCTTTCCTGCGCTGCATCGCATCTCACGCCGACTCACTGGCGTTTCTCTGTAAAACTATTTGGGCTGTAGACATTCCCCACATGTGGTGCCTCGCTGTTTTTGTTTTGACGCAGAACATCTGGCGCGGAGCGGTTCCGGAGCTCCTCCTTTGGGCTGCTGTGAAGTGCAAATCCACCTTAAACTCAGCCGCAAACAAGAGCTCTTACATCAGAAATGTGGCCCAAGTTTGGAGAGGCAAAACTAAAAAGAGAACAGCATTACGGGCACGTTGACCTTCACCACCAGTAATCTATTCACTTAATGACTGCTTTATTCTTACAGTATTTCAGTTACTTACAGTTGTGGCAGCTCTACTCAAACGCAGTTTATTCAAGGACTTATTCAGAGTTTTGGAGGAGAACCAGCTGTTGCCTCCCCGGGTGCAGGCTGCTTCACTTCAAACACAGATCAAAACTTTATCACTTCTCAGCCTGTTGCTTAAGTCTGTTTAGATAAGCTAAAAGTCAGTCAGAAGCAATAACAATTTCATTTAAGTCCTTAAAATTAGGCTATGGCATCTTGGGATGAAAAAAAACCAAACAGGCCATAGTTCATTTTTAGATGCACTATGGACTAAATTTCAAGTGCATCTAGTTTGTGATGTACATGATGTTCATCGAGGCCTGTGAGACTGACAGGCTCCATCAAAAGATAAAAGGTCTAAGACCATCTAACGACCTCCTGGCAAACTTGTAATGTCCTCTTTGTTGGAGGTTTCCTTCTTTTCAGCCAACGATGAAAACAGCTGTTTGTGCCACTGCCAATAATGGATTTCCACTCTGCAAAATACAACCTGAGTAAAACCCCGCTGTAATTAGTGCCGCCTTTCCTCTCAGATAAGCATTTAGTACCTCGGGGTGGACAATGGCTGGGTTAAAAACGCTCAGCGGACTGCTCTGAATGGGACCACTCTCTGTCGTGCATTGATCCTGTCCTAAATGAATAAATCTTTTAACAGGACACAGGTTGCCTTTGGTCAGTGCTGTTGACAAGAACAGGCCTGGCCCGTAGCCAGCATATGGATGTGCAGCAGTCGTGTGAGCGTGCACTGAAAGTGCATTAGTAATAAGAGGATTGCGGAGTAGGTTCTTTGCCCTGTGATTTTTTTCGGGGTTTCACACATTGAAAGGTCTATGAATAAGTTGCTGAAGTCCCATTTTAAGCATGCAGCGAGAATGATAACTGAAATTACCACCAGTGACCTCCACGCTGCCGGGAACAGTGTGTCTCCCACACTGGTGGTTCCCTGAACAGCTCGAGGACGCGACATGAACCGACACATCCAGAACCTTGACTCATCAACAAACTACAGCAGCTAAAACTCCAAGCTGCTGAACGTTGTTTAGGAGAGCTTGCAGATGTTGACTGTAACCTTCTAGTCACTTCTCAGCAGGAATGATGCAAATATGGAGAAAGCGAAGGAAGAAGTTAGTAGTAAATGTGTTCATCAGGATGATGTAATGATACAAATTATGCTGTTTCAAAACAACAGATTTTCCCATTTAAACTTTCACAATGACATTTGAGCTGCGTTGTGACTGAAGTAGGAATTATGAAAGAGTGAAGTAATTATGTTGTAAATATGTCCTTAACCCATCGTTTACTTGACTAAATGCAAATTTTGAGGTTGAAGAACGGGAAGACGGTTAGAGGAAACAGTGGCACAGCTGTTAATATTAAGTTATCTCAAATTTGTTCAGCTCACCAAGGAAATTGGAAAACCCACATGTGATGAACACCTGAACATGTTGACCTCGCCGCGACTTCCCCATGTGGATATTTGAGTAACCGATTTAAACATTTCCTGTTGCTGTATCTGTTTAAGTTATAATTACCAGCAGCTTTTACTCAAACCCGCTTAGTTTTGGTGTTAGTGTGTGCAGGGGGTGATTTCCTGGTTTCACAGGCATCCTGCCATAGCTCAAGATATGAAAAAAGGTGTTAAATTGGTGTGTCAGGAAGGAGGACATGTACACAGGTAGAGAATCTTTGCAACGGAAAGAACATTTAAAATTGAGCTGGATTTTGAGTTCAGCTCAGTTTGTGTTCGACTCCTGCTGAAGAGTTGTTCGAGTCTTAACGTACATAATATGTAATTAACTTACATATGTCACATGTCTGGCAGCAACTACTCTGACATCGGCAGCATGTCCTAAACAGGTGGCACTCAAGGCTGAAAACAAAAGACGGATTGTTTCTGGGCCCTCTGGGACTATCAGGATCCAGAGAACAGAGATCACAGGTGGCAACCTAACTCTATCATCGAGCCAACATACAGATGTCTTATGTATATAACCAACAAACGAAAAAAAATGCTTTCTGCTTTGCACATGTTAAAAAGTTTGCATTTTTACCTCCGACCACATCAAAATCGCTACTTTGCTGACACTGTGGTAAACACCACCCACTTGGAACCTCTTTAAGTGCTCAAACTAAAGATATTCGTTTCCTCCAGATACCTCTTCTCATAAGTCTGGTCTTGTTATGAAGATGTGAGAAATATAATCCATCTGTTACATGAGAACCTTTGGGTCTCTAAGCTCAAAACTTCAAAAAGGAAAGAAGAAAAAAAAACTATTTTCCAGAGATCATTTCCTCATGCAAATCTGACAAGTGAAGGCAGAGTGAGCTGTTAAAAAAAAAAAAAAAAAAGGGTAGTGAGAAGGGCAGGGTGGGCCTGAAACATTAGATGAGAAGGGCTACCCCTCCTATTGTCCCAGCACATTGGCAGGATCAGCCCGGGATAACAGTTTCACCTTAATCACCCTCCATGGTCTTCCTATTGCTTTTCCTGGCACACAATGGCGAGTGTAGGGATCAGCCGCACACACGGGAACGGGGCACTACTTCTCATTTTGTCACACGCACAGACGCACGCACACAAACAGACACACAGGATGCACACATGGCGTGTAAACAAACATGCGTGGTTAATCAAAGAGCGGAGGTCACTGGCTGTTCAGCTACTATATTTCCTTCCCAGTTGAGACTAAATCAACCATTTGAAGCCGGTATTCATTTCTCTGCTTCCCCATTTATTTTATAGCTGAGCCAAAAGGCTCCCTCACATAGTGTATCTGACCCCTGGGAAAACATACGTGCATAAAAAAACCGATCATGGCTACATGTACCTCAGTCATACGCAGCTGCCACAGCAGCTGTTACAGTCCGAAGGCTTTTACTTGTTAGTCTTTGGACAGAAGGTGAAAATATCTGAACAATTCAAAGGGAATTCATTTCAACTCAAGTAATCAAGTAATCAAGTCAAGAGTTTATTAACAAAAATGTGATATTAATGTGTTCACGTTTGGAAAAAAAAAAGACCACTTTACTCTAGTTTAGATTGTGATTGAGAAAATATTTTGGGATGTTGGACCTGTTGTGGGATAAGATCTATATATGATTGAAAAACGAGAAGAGTCTGAAGGGATAGTCATCATTACTGATTAGGGGCAGGAGAAACTCTACTAAACAGTCACAAATTAGCAGCCTTAAAGTTTTTAATTCAGTTTCAAACTGCAGGGAATCAGAAAGGAGGAGGAGGAGGGGGTCGAGTGTTTAGGGACAACTCAGGAAGGAAGTCCACTCCTCAAACTAGGCACCAATCAGTCTCCAGAAATGCACTTACACACACACACACACTCATGCTGGTAATGTACATGAACACGCTTGCACATGCTCTTTCTGCCGTCTCTGCAGCTCTAAGCAATCTTGGATGCTGCACTACAATGCAATCTACTGCAGAAGAAGCATTACAATCCTAAATGGACAGCGCTGCACGGCTACTTTGTGTGTGTATGTGTTTGTGTGTGTGTGCACAATTGGAGGGACTGTTAGAAACTAGCCTCTGTCCTGAGGCGTATTATAACGCAGACATTTAAAATATACCTTAAGGGTTAATCTATGAATTCATTTTATTGCTGCGCCGAAGAGCAGGATGTGGTGAAAAGCAAATGTGTGAGTGAGAAAGAGAGTTTGTGCAATATGTAAGAAGTGTCTTAACAGCTGTCTTGTTGGTTTCCTGGGTGTACATGAAAATTGACATGCAGCCAAACTGTGTCACAGTACAGCTTTTTTACATAAACTGGGTAATACTATCTTAAGGCAAAAGTGTTTTTTTTCCGGAACAATCGAACACGGCATGGGTGAGATTTCTATACTGTCCCTGTTTATACGGTCCCAGCGATCCTGTATATGTATCTGCAGCTGTCCGACAGGAACAGGCTATTTAACTCCCACAGGAGGTTAGTGGATTTGTTTTAGTCAGCAGACTCCACTCTATTTCTAACCGCAGTTTGAATAAACACAACAAGAAACAAACTGTGTTGACCCGAAGGCGCAGAGACTATGACACAAGCAGAATCAGTTCATGGAAAACGCTGGGCTTTGGTTTCAAGTCCACATTGAAATTGCTAGTTGCTATAATTGCTTTTTTGCGCTGTGGTTTTTTTGTGTTATGAGTCATGGCAGCAGGCACAAACTTCAGTCCACTCAGCTTTAGCTAATTTAAAATGACCAGTGATTTCCTGCCCGAGTCGAATTTTACTTCAAGAAACTTGAACCTTCAATTAAAGCTGGACGTCAAAGGTCACCGTGGGTTCCCTGCATTAGTGTAGATGAGTCTGGTAATTGCTGGAGGGCACAAATTCTAAAGGAATTGTTGTCATTCTGAAATAAACAAATTGGAAGATGTTTCTAAAGAACAATGAATACCTTTGCTGATGCTTTTGACTCATTGCTTATAGTGGACACCAGCTGGACAATCACTCTTCTTAGTAGAAATGGTAGAGTTGAATTATATCTGAATATTTCCTGCAAGGATCTGACATTCAAACACAATCCACTTATTTTTCATAGCAACTAGATGAAGACTTTGACTCTACAGTTCCAAGGGCCTTCTCTAACCTTGCTTTGTCTGTTTAATGAGCTGTTTTGTGGTGCTGCTGGAATACCCGGATGGGCCATGCTGATGCTTTGAGGTAATGCTGAAAATACTGAGGTAGTGCTTTTTCATTATTCATCCACTTTGTTCAATCTTCCAGCTCGACAGGGATAAAAAAAACAACCAAAGAGCACGAAAGACATCCTAGTTGGCAGTGTCCTTTGAGCTGAATACCTCACTGTTTACTTCTGCAAACATACCCGTGGTTAATGCGACCAAACAACTTAATCATTAGCTCATCAGACAACAAGAATATCCATCCAAAATCCTTTGTAAAGCTTGACGCTGTTGACTGAGGAGCATGACTCTCTTTGACGGACGGCAGCGTTGGACTTTTATTTTTCTGTGGTTGCTCCTCCTGACCATCTGAACCACCCGTCCTTCACGTAGACTGGTAGTTTGAGTGACCTGAGTACCAAGTTCTTTTTTTAAAACTGAATTGCGTGCCATTCCTGTATAACGAATAGTTCAATATGACCTTTTACACTGTCCATGCACATGCTCACATTTTCCTCTCACAACATGATTACGGTCTGCTTCTAAGCATTGTTTCATGCAGTTTTCCTAGACTCCCATGGATTTTGTATCTTGGAAAAAGTAGCTTCTTCCACCACAAAAATAAACTTAACTAAATTTAACTTCATATTTTTATTGAAATACTCCATTTTTTCCTCTGGGTTTTCTTTGTCATCTATAAATATAGAGATTTCCCCCCTGGGTTTAATTTCCCAGACATTTGTTGTTATTTCCATTTTGTACAAATCCCGTCTCTCTCATAAGAAGCCACACAAATACACCCCAACCACAGCCAAGAACTCACCATTGCACCTCTAAAATAAATCACTGGATTGGTAGAATGTGTTCTGACAGGAAGTCACGTGTGTTAATTGCATTTTTCCTTCTGTCTTCTCTCCAGCTACTGAGACACCTCATTCCCACTCCACGCTTGGCGTCTCTGCACCTCACCTGTACTATACCTGTCCAGAAGGTGCGACTGTTCAGCTTATGTGCACCCAGAAAGGCGAGGCTGCGCACCAAAGTGATATTCTGAGGCACACCTGGCTATTCACACCGCACAGTGACAAACACTGCACACCAGGGTTAGGCCCACGGAACCTGAAAATCGGTAGTAATCACATCTTACCGCCAGGATTGCACTTTGGGCATACAGATGAGAAGATGTGGGTCGTCATGCACAACGTGACCCATGCTGACCAGGGTCGCTACTGCTGTGTGATCCTGGACATGATGAGGGACCACAACCGCACTTTGCTGGAGCAGAGGTCCCACAGCCACTTTGTTCTTCATGTTACACCACGTAAGCACATGAAATGAACAAGCTCATGCGAATCAGTCACTGTGTTTTTGTTTGCTACCAAGTAGGACAAGACTGTTGTGTCTGCTTCCTTTAATGTGATCAATTCTTTGGCCGTTTATAGATGCATTTCACTGGTGTCACATTTTGATAAATACAATTTGTTTTATTTGAACTTTCCAGGAAGAAATGTACCTGAAAACTGCACTGTCTGGGATCCCACACCGCCTGCGGGTACAGTACCATACTAAAGCTTCGCAGACAACGGATGACCGTCCAGTTAATCTGTTTGTTTAACTGACAGTCCCTCTGTTGCTTCCCAGGCTCTGTACCCGTGGCCTTGGCTTTAGCAGCCTGCATCTTGGCTCTGCTCTCTCTGCCTCTTATTCTGGTGCTCGTCTACAAACAGAGGCAGAATGGCCAGTCCAGCAGGCGTATGTATTACTGGTGAACACAAACACGCAACGCACACACCCACAAACTTAATTTCCATCTTCTTGCTATGGGTCACGTCGAAATTTCCTACACTGGGTTCCCAGAGTGTTGGGTCTGATACATTTCCTGCCAGTGTGGTGGATTAACTGTATTTCACACAGTAGGAAGCACATTCTCAGTCAGCTCTGTTTCAGTTCATTCACAATGGCCCATTTCCTGTTTCCTCTCTCCCAGGTGCACAGGAGCTGGTGAGGATGGACAGGTGAGTTTCCCACAGTCTGCCAGACAGCTGATCTCACAGACCAGCATCAAAACAAAGCTGCTGGGTCACGCTTATGAGTCCAAAATATGCAACAGTGGATTTCTTCATGTAGCGTCAGATAAACAACATAAAACCTTACGTACTGTGGTAGGTTCTACTTTAGGTACAGGGACGACTTGATAACGGATGTTTCACACCGTCATGTTGGATTTAAGGAATTTGCGTGCATGCGTGCGTGCGTGCATGCATGTGTACAGCCTGTTATTTTTTTGACAGTCTTAAGCAACAGATGAGTTTTGTAACAGGGCATTGAGTCATTTTGTCAGTTTCTTACTTGCTTCTCTTTCTTTGTTGCTTGTGTGGTTGTGTTTGCGTACTATTCAGTGAGGCCTACAGCCACGAGAACCCGGTCTTTCTTGGAGAATCACCTCAGATAAAGACTCGTACCGTGTCTCAGATCATGACCAGGCAGTCCTCTGAGACGGGACGTCACTTGCTGTCTGACCCGGGAACGCCCCTGTCTCCTCCTGCTCATGGGGACGTATTCTTCCCATCTGAGGGTAAGACGTGCCCCAGAAATTAATTTCTTGTAGTGCAAACTCATATCGCTGGGGAAACCATATTCAGGCCAAGCCAGAGATGCTGATACTCACTAACACTCTGCACAAAGAATTCTTTCTTCATTCTTCAGTCCACGCAAAGCATTCTCAGATCCTCTTACATTTTCCACATTTTCTGCTGTTTCAGACCTAACCGAGTTCAAACAAGGTGCTTTAATTCAACTTGATTAAAATGTACAGTAATGTGAATAAAAGAGTGAACTTTACATTCTGGCATCAATAAAAGTTTTCTCGTAATCAACAAGGTTTTTGCACCTTTTCCTCTGACAGTGTTAAATGTGAAACGTAGAAACTCAAAAAAACAAATATCAGTATTGACTGGTCCTCGTCACCTCGTCAGTCTTCTTGTTTACCTATCTGACTTAGTTGCAGGGTTTGAACATCTGGTGGTATTACAAAATCTTCTTAGTTGCGTTTAGAGATTATGTTCAGTGGTGCTCGCATGTTCTTGTAAGTTCCCCAAAACTGCATCTGAACAATTCTGTCTAACCAGGCTTCACTTTGTGGTTTGGTTTCATTCTGACATGTAACAGAAACGTGTAGCTAATATGCAAAAGGGGGCAGGTCTTTGGGGTTATGTCTGAAGTATTCAGGTCCAGCTGGCTGGCTGCAGCAGTGGATCTGCTTCAAGAATACAACTGATGCACCAGAACCCAGTTGCCTTTAACAAAATACTACTTTTCTTTTTTTTTTTAAAATTGGCATTATATATGGAAAACAGGGGACATAAAACCAAGAAAGATGCGGAAAGCATCAAGAGTTAGAAAAGCTCACATATGTAGTATATGTTGAATTTTGAAAGAATGACCGTCAGACACTTGTATGGATGTCAGGAGTGGGGGTGGGTGGGTCCTGGGTGTTTTATTCACACACATATACAGTATATACTGTGACTGTGTAGACACTAACAAGGACCAACAACGTTGTTCTGAAGGAAGTGATTGTGTTTCTGTGTTCTTCACTTATTTCCAAGTCACTCTCCCAAGGAAGGAAAGTTGTCTTTTACCCAACTTGAAATAATATTGAAACATTAGTTATGGTTCAGAGCTTCAATCCCAGGTATTTTTCTTCTACTGGTTCCTGAGGCACCTATGCAGACATTCCAGCCATAGATGGATTGACAAGCTTCCTTCTAGCTCAATGATATCGGGAAAAGGACAGAAAAAAAAAACAAAAGACACCCAAAAATATGACAATAACAAACACCATATATGCCAAAACAGGGCCCTCTCACAGACTGACACTTATCCAGATGCTGCAGTTTTGGCCTGAATGTATAAATTGAAATGATTGTAGAACGAGGAAAATATTTAACAATAAACAGCATCTAGTGGTTATTGACGTCACTGGCATCTAAAATTACAGTGAAGCTTCTTCTCAGGACAGTCTCAGATAATGTTAAAAGTCATAAAAATTCAGAACACACACACACACACACACACACACACACACACACACACACACGCACACACACAGCTTTCTTCTTCACATTTTTCGGCCCTCTGACCTTCCGCTGTGCAGTATTTAAGTAGCAGCACTTCCCTATTATTTTCAACATGTTGCAACTCAACTCAGTCCTTTTGTTCTGCTTTTTGATGGGTTTCCAAACACATCTTTTGTGCCACATGTCTGCCTCTGCATGTCACGTATCGGCTTATTGAGGTAGGAATAAGGTAAACGTTAAATGCAGTCACGGTAGTAGAAATGCATTGCTGAAAATGCAAACACCCACATATTTAAATTTTTTTCCAGAAGGCAGCAAAAAGGCATGAAAGGCTCATGAGTGTAGGAGGATAACTTCTGATTTCAGTCCTCTGACAGACATGTGCTTTTCTGTGTTTCAGGCACCATCCCAGAGTCTCCAGACTTCATAGTGGTCTAAAAGCCTCATTCATCGCTCAGAAAGCTGACCTGGAAATAGTTTTGCAATTCTCTTCCTCTTCTGTGTTTTACGAACATTATCGTCCTCACAAGCTGTCTCATAATAAGTTCAGCTGGGATTGTCGTTTGTACATTGTCTGGACCGCAGGAGGGAGAAGCACGGCAGGTTTTTTTTGTTGTTATTTTTTAGCCAGAAACTACTCCCACCTGCAACAATAGCTGGAGGCCGAATGTGAACTTAAAAAACTCTGATAATGGCTCACAGACCGTCAGGTACCCTGGTCTGGTGGGGCCGGCTGCCTATGATGAACCCTGTGATGAGAGCTGAGAGCGCAGGTCCTGCCATATGCAGGGATGGCGTGTAAAAGGTGACAGACACGTTGTAGTTTGGTGCGGTTCGGACAGATGTTTACTAGTTGGGTTTGGGGGATCTAGGCTGGTCTGTTTTTAGCCCCACACACATCCCAACTTACAGTGCCTGCTTTCTGTCCTTGAGGGCAGGAATAATAAGTTACAAACTTGCACATCCACATAACAGTTTTTTCCTTTTAAACCAAAGCACAGGTGAGAAAGCAGACTGCAGTCGTTCTTCTGCTCTCATCCTCACTGCTGACGCTTCAATCATAAGAGAAGACCCAGGATTCTCTTTGAGGTTAACAGTCGTTTGTCTTAATGGCATTAAATTGTTGTTTTACATCATCTGTACTCTGCTCTACTGCTCTAAATGCCCTCCTTCCAGCCTTTACTTACAAAAATGAAGCACTCCACAGTTGCCTTAAATATTCTTGTTAACTTCTGAAAATTAAGGTAAAAATGCTTTTATTATTTTGTGACTTACTTAATGTTGTTTAAGTGAATATTTAATGGTTAAAAATAAAATGTTTATTATTCTTCTCTTGAATGTAGCCTCGCAGACACCAGCAAAAACTGCCAATAGTTCCATCAGCATCATTTAAATGCTGTTTTGTGAATATTCTCATTTGTTTTGATTTTAATGTGGTAATGTATATGCGTGTTAGTGTTCATTTATGTTCTTTAATGTGCAATGAGGCAGATAATTAGCATATATTATATATTTAGCGAATGTGTACATAAATGCAAACCAAAGACAAAATATATCAGTATGGTTTAAGAGAAAATGAGACGCAAGTGCAAATGACTGCATTGATGACGTTATCCCGTCTGAGGGGAGAGGCGCTCAGCAGGAATCATCTCCAGATGCATGTGTAGCAGGTGTACAGTTTAGGAACGGATATAATGTACATGTAAGGTTTTCTGTTTTAAAAGACTGAATACTTAATATTGTCTTGTTTGAGTATTTGGGCTATCAAGCATGTTTGTGACTGCGTGGATGTCTGTGTGTTTTTAAATCTGAGAGGATACTTGTTGGTCTTGTTGTGAATGTTACCTTAAATACAACCTTTCCATGTCTGTTTGTTTTATACTCGAAGCTAGTATCACACAAAGTTCTGATGAGAACATGTTTTTGTTCTGCATATTGCTTTTAAACTGTCCTCTTAGGAGCTTGTATAATAAAGTGGTGCTTTTGGACCCTACAGCCTTGTGAGGTCTCATCTCTGAAATCATTCTCCTTTCAAATGGCAGATCTCTAAAAGCAGTGCGATACAAGGACATACCGCATTTGCTATCGAGGGAGCCATCACAGATAAAACAAGGTTGTTCCACTTGTGCGCGTCTGAGATGGTGCACACCAGAGGGAGACTGGCATTGAGGAGAGAAAATGATAAAACGAGCTTACTGTCTACTTTTATGAGAAGAGACAGAGACCTAGATGGGAAGAGACAATGCCTGGTAATGGGCCTCTTTTTTTTTTTTTTTTTTAAATCACACTCTTACGTAAACAAATGTTCAAATTATAAAAAATGTTTCTGCTTTTTTTTTTTTTTTTTTTTTTTAAATCAGCCACTTCATAAATGGTGCACATATGATTCATGTGGTACAGTAAATAATTCCTTCTGTCTGCACGCAAAAAAATAAAACATCTGAGGAGCTTTTTAACTGTTTCCAGACTGGAAAAACCAGTCGACTTTGTCTTTTGAGAAATACGTCTTGTGGCTTTCCTGTTGACAAAGCAAGGTGTTTCCTGTGCCTGCACAGCCAATCAGCTCGTAAAGACGATCAGCCAATCATTTTTTTCTTTTAATTTCTCTGCCTAGTTTTGGTAAAACACATCCTCACGTCACACATCCCTGCAGCGCTCTGGCTTATGTAGCTGTGAAAGAAGTAATCATGACATTCTGAGAAAACGAGGATTTGCCGAATTACTCACATTTGAACTAAAAGTACAAAGTAAAAGTATATAAAATCTGACAGCAAATTGAGAGAAATGCGAGACATTAAAGAAAATGTTTTATTGCTGTAACATTCTGCTTACACAAGAGATGTAGCTCTTGGGTTTTTCCTTTTTTGCAATTTCTCTGAGCGCTGTGGAGTCTGACCTTGGGGTGAAATTGCTCGGATGCACACACGGGGAAGATTGTCATCTGTCTTGAATGTTTTCCACCTGTGAATAATCTTTCCCACTGCAGAATGATGCACCTCAAATTGTTTGGAAACGGCCTCATAACCCTTCCCAGATTGTTAGGCAGAAAGAATTGCTTCCCTAAGATCACTGCTGACGTCTTTCCTCTCTGGGATTTTGTTAACACACACCTGAATGCTCCAGACAAGCCAAAAGCCCAAACTTCTCCTTTCATAGAGATGCGCACACTTGCTGATGGTAAATTAACAACCATCAGCACCTGGTTGTTACTTGCACTGAAGACCTGGTAAGCACCAGATAATTTGTTTTATTATGTACTTAAAAGGTGAAAGATGCTGTACTTGCTTTTTAACAACTATAAGTCAGTCTTTTCTGTAATGTTTTCATGCTAGATGGACTATTTTATGGTTACAAAAAACTGAAAAAGGCAAGCTGTTAATAGCCGACACATCGAAAAAGGGACCTCAGCTTGTGAAAAACATAAAAAACCATCAGGTTAATGAGTCCAATGTGCTGTGTTTTAAACACTTGATAGTAGAAAGAACATTACGGTGAGAGGTGAGGTGAGCAGAAAATATTAAATAGCACAAAATGTGGACACTCCAGTAAAATATGGATATGAGTAAGTATATTTGGTTAGTTTTCCACCACTGCATTTAAAACAAGTAGATTGAGATGCAGTCAAGAGATTATTATTAATTATATCAGTTCATTCAGCATCCACCCTCTCAAATGTTACAATACATTTTGAAGGGATTCACTGTTTTTCTGTTTGCAGCAGATTCTCAAGCGGCTCTCTGTTGCCGTTCCTACCGACAGTGGTGGCGTGCCATCGTCCTCCACAGTCACCGTGAGTCGATACTCCTGCTGGCGCTCCCGGTCAGGTGGAGCTGGGCGTGTCACCATCTCGCCGGTCATTCGGTCCATGCGAAAGGTCAAGTCCTCGTTTCCAGCGGTGATGTAGTAAAACAGCATGGCGTTGGGACCAATGTCTCGGTCAGTAGCCATCACACGGAGGACTGATGTTCCTCCGCCAACGTTCTGAAAGTTACATAGAAAAAGATTCCCATTGTCAACTTTATAAAAACAGAACTGGAGCAAATAGTTAAATATCCATGCTAAGGTTACATTTACAACTTGTTGAAACTTGAAGAAACTTGCAAGAGTGGATAAGATGAGCTGGTGTGCAGGTGCGTTCCTACCTCACTGACACTGACGTTGTAGCCCCTCTGGCTGTCAATAACGGGTGTATTATCGTTGACGTCCAGGATGTTGACAGTGAGCGAGTGGTCTGTGTGTCTGGGAGGTGAGCCATTATCAGTGGCACGCACCTGCAACAACACACGTAACTGATGTGTGACAGAATGCGAGTTTCAGCGAGGACTCTGATCGATGATAAATGTATGCCTTTGAGATTGGTGAGAAATTTGCCTTAATATCTCAGTCAATGATTTTGAGCAGACGGGTAACATCCTCTCAAACTTTCCTTCATGCGGAAGCTCATCGTCTTTCTGTGGCCGGATTGATGGAGAGTGAGTTAGATTTTGAGTTTAAAAGTGTTACGTGTAATAAGTTTGTAGGTTTAATGACCGCCGTGGTCTAAGCACAGAATGTCAACGTGAATGGGCATCAAGCCACGTACATGTGTGGTGAAAGACGCCATAACCACATCTAACCACAGCCTGACCTTTAGTAGGTAGCGGTCTACTGACTCTCTGTCCAGAGGAGCGTTGACATAAACCTCCCCATAGCTGTTGTTCACCGTCTTGATCTTGAACACATCCTGCATGTTTCCTGCCACCAGAGTGAAATTGACCTGAGACAAAGTCATGAACGAGAACGAGAATGAGACAACAGGAACGAGGCGCGGACAGACTGAATGCCACAACACTGCAATGCAAAACCATCCAAAATATAAAAGCAGATTCATCGAAAGAATGAAATCAAAGCATTTCATCATATAGAAATAAAATAAAATAAAATAACCTAACTAACTAAAGAGGTTTTGGCAGTGATGCAAATTCAGGTTTTTGTGAACATCGTTGCTTCAAATTTTTAGATAATACATTTCTTACGTTCCCATGATATACTGAAGAACATTTATAAGCGGAGTTAATATTTACGGCACTGACCCGTCATCTTCAAGCTCACTCTGGCTTGTTGGATATCAGATTCTGGGACAGATGGAGACCAAATCAGGGCTGTGGTGCCCTGACTTGATAATAACTTGTAATTCTCTGTTTGCTCACCTGCTTCTTGAAGATTGACTGCAGGTTCATGAAATGGGGTCAAGACTTTTGAAAATCAGTCCCAAGATCCTAAATTTTAGTGTCATGATCCCTGAGCCCCTTTGCCGTCACTTTTTCCTTGCAGCATGGTGCTTCATCATGCTAATAAAATGCACAGATCATCACCAAACTGCCCCTGGAGAAGTTGCTCTCAGGAAATTTTAGTTTTGCACAGTTTTTGGGTAGAATTGTAAATGAACCCGCTCAGTTACCGGTACATGAAATGAAAAATCAACATAGGGGGCTCTCAGGATGTTTGATTGTTGGCATAAAACATAAGGCATTCACCTTTTCTTCAATAAAAAAAAAAAAATCCATTGCTTATTTCCCAGACAACTGGAAGAGGGGCTTCATTGGAGAAAATACTTTGGCACCAGCCTTGTACTTTGCAAATTATGTACATTTTTATGCTAAAAAATAAATCTCCACACAGCAAATTCGAAACAGCGTGAATCCCGACGACAAAGCCAGCACTTTTATAATTGTCACAACTTTTGGGAAAAGCCAGAAATTTCAGTGAAAACCCCTATCCTGTGGCTCTTGTACTAGGTATGTGTTCTTCTCCAGAGAAAAAACAAATCTCTTATAGTTAAAATTGATGCAGAAAAGCCCAAATGAAGACCGGAAGGTAAGAACAACATGAAAAATTAACAGTCAGCAACAACAACGTGTAACAGTGTACATCACACGTTCATCGAGCAGCTTTCAGGAACTGCTGGGAGCCTCAGGTCCGTGTCAGCTGCTGAGAAACTGAAGTGATCCTATTTTATGGGTTGTGCTAAAAAAAATGCTGATATAGCAACTATGTTGTGTAAAAAGCTTCATAAATTATATTAAATGAGGTAAAACTTGTGCATTTAATACTTGGTAAGGAAAAGCCTTACAAAATATCCCTTAATTCATCATTAGGTATTAAAAATTTCAGCACCACAATCTGGAGGGAGCATTTAGTGTGTCATGTCATGACACAATGTCATTAATTGTTTTAAAGTGGCATAATAAACTTCTTATCTCTTGAACTTAGGTTTTAAATGAGCCATAGAAACCTTTTATTTAGATGATTACTTGGCTTACATACTGCAGAGAAAGCAAACACAGACACAAAAAATAAACCACATTCAGGAGTTGCACCGCATTGTCTGGAGAGTTTCAAAATCAGCGTGTGACGCCCGATGTTGAAAACCGAATCACTGGGAAGTGAGTGGCACCTTGGGTAACTCGTTGACATGGTAAACATTTCACAAAGGTAATTCTGTGTGAGCCGTGTTATGGCATGTCATGGTATCCTCACCAATCCGTTTAATCCAGCGTCTCTGTCTTTTCCCAGCACGACTGCTACTTTTTTCCCCATGGGTGTGTTTTCTGGGATGCTTACAGAAGTATCAGATGTAATGTCAAACTCTGGACTGTTGTCATTTTCATCCAGAATGGTGATGGACACCTGTGGAGTTTTGAGATCAATTGTAGCTTACAATTAAGGGGAACATGTTATATACTGTAAATTAAAAGGAAAAAAAAAGAAAGCGTTTTTGTCTTTTTTGGGCATATATTCACATAACGCAGCCTTGTTTGGGACACCCCAAGTCTGTAAATGTTTCCTTAGTTGAGGCCTTCAGATCTGCAGGAAACTGTGACATCACAGACCAGGACCAGGGCTGAATAATACAGCCTCTCCAGTTTTTTATTCCCATCATGCTGCATCTGATGTACTTTTGAAGAGTGTAGTGCAAAGCTGCAACACTGATTTGTGTTACAGCTTTGCACTTGTTTTCTTTTTAAAGGGCCACAATAAGTCAAAATTGGTCACTTATCAGATGAATGAATTTCCTGTTAAACCCTTGCTGCGCTATTGGTCAATTTGGGTAATAAAATCCAAGTCTTACCTTCTACAGTTCCAATGAGAGATGCAAATAATAAAAGAGGAATACCATTGAGTTTCTACAAAAGAATATATAACACGTGTAATAACAGAGTTAAACAACGTGGACCAACGATTTAAATGGTCATGGCTACAGAAACTCCATCCATAATCAAGTGACATACCACAGTGGAGTCCTTTTTAGGTCCCCCATCATCAGCCACAATAGTCAAGGTGTACAAGTCCCCCTTCTCTCTGTCCAGCAGGCCTGTCACTGTGATCCGGCCCTGAAACACCCGACGCGAGCAGAAAACCTTCACAAGCTGGAAATTCACTTTGAGAAACCGAAAACAAACCTAACAACTCAGAAAATAAAAACGTATCAAACAAATCAACAACAACAACTAAAAAAAAAAAAAAATTCCCCATTTTTCATTTATGAAAACAATCAAATGACTTCAAAGAGTCATCGCTCTTTGATCAGCTTACAGTCATGCAGCGACAAGATTGCTGGCATAAATCACAGAGGATGAGGTGTTGTTAAATCACAGTATGGTTAATGGATGAGACATATTAGACACTGGGTGGGTGTAGTGTTTGAAGTAAAGACGTATGCTCATTGTGCTCCTGTTCTTCTCTGCCCCTTCACTCACCGTGATGCTATCTATCTTGAAGAGGGCCAGAGCCGCAGGAGATGTGTCAGGGTCAAACCGGTAGGTCAGCTGGTTCAGGTTGTCGGCAGACTTGGCCTGGACCTGGACCACCTCTGTCCCTGTGGCGATGTTCTCTCGAAGCGAAGCCTCGTAGCCAGCGGAGAAGAAGGCTACAGCCTCGTCCAGCTCATTGAGCAGCGTGACGTAAACAGTACAGAACCTTTGGTGGAACGGTGGAGCCTGGTCAGTGGCCGAGACGTTCATGAGGTAGGTGGTCTTGGTCTCATAGTCTAAGTAATCCACTGTGGTAACCAGACCTGTGCTCACATCCACCTCAAACTTGCGGTCTGAGCCAGATACAAGGGCATAGGCAACGGCTCCACCGTCACCTGAACAGACAAATGTTTACAGTCACAACTGAAAAGGAATAATAAAAAAGTTGTCTATTGACTGTGAAAGTTTAGAATAATAAAGCTGTTGCAGTGGAGCTAGGTTACCGTTTCCACAACTGTGGGTTTTATTTAATACAGCTGTCACAGCTGTTTTATTAAGTGTGCAGTGTTTTTTTTTTTTCCATTTCATTCCTGCTCTGATGTTTTGGAAAATGCTTGTCACCACACCAGATGCATCATGAGGTATCAAAGCAACACCAAGGGAAGTGAAGAGAGGAAGTTTCAACCGGGAAGTAGAAATTTAAATGCCAGATACAGTTAATACAACCTCGTTCAAAGATGAAAAAAAAAAAAAAAAGCTCTAATAGTTTCCAGTGAAACAGCACCCACTAGTGTCAGGGGTGATGATCTACAAGAGGCAGCAGGAGACGCGCAAAATTCAATGTTAAGTGTAAATGCTCCACTAATTGTTAAGATAAGCTCTTTTAAAAAAAAGCGGGGTAACATCAACTGAACTAAAGCCCCGTCTCGGTCTTCACTCCTCTCTCAGATCTGACAGGGAACTCACCGGTGTCTGGGTCCGTGGCACGCACTACAATCACTGAGGTGCCAATGCCGGCTGTCTCTCTCAAGCCCAGACGGTTGTACTGCTGCTGGGTAAAAACTGGCACTTCATCATTGGCGTCGTCCACATATACGATCACCTGCAGATGAAGACATTTGTGGCGTTGTGTAGGAAAATATCAAGTAATGGGACAATCTACACTCCAAATCCACTCGAGGTGCTGAATGTTCGCCTAGAAAATGTTTATCAGAGCAGTTACACCAGAAAGACAACTTTGAAAAGACAATCATTGAAGAAGACAATTACATACTTAATGTGGTATGAAAAGCTTCAATTATTTTTGAAAAAGAAATCACTGAGGTAAAACTGGCATGTGTTTTTGCATGCCGACTAGTGTTTATTTCACACTTTCTCACCCTCACGGAGCTCCTCATGCTGCCCTCATCACTGTTGTAGGCCTCCACTTCCAACACGTGGGAGCTGCTGGTTTCTCTGTCCAGAGGCTTGAGGCCTCTCGTTACAAGCCCAGACTGTCGGTCAATGTTGAACAGGTTGTTGCTGTTCCCTGCGTGCATGCATCCACAAAACCAAGCACATGTCCAGAGACAGCGGGGGAAAAAGTGAGGAAATCCAAGACACCTTTATGAAAATGCAACTTTTAGCTAAATGTTCAGTCTCACTTCCACTTGTTTTTCTGACAGATTACATAAATATTATCTCATCAAATGTCAGCCAAATTGAGCCAGAGACAGAGGTATAAACTATTAAATGATGTTGCAAATCTGGATCAGGGTTAAAAAAAAAAAAAAAAAAATCAGCTCTTCTTTTGTCAACTGTTCTTCTGTACGATGCAGCTGGTTTGTACAACTGCATTGCAGTGCTTCAGTAATCCTGATCAGGATTTGGTCTAGTAATATTTAGTCCATTTGTCGATGATCAGGCATTGTGACGGTAAAAAAAAAAAAAAACAAAAAAAAAAAAAAACAGCACCACTTACCAGTAAGGATCCTGTACAAAACTCTGCCATTCTCTCCCTGATCTGCATCTGTGGCTTGCACCTGCACATCAAACACACAGTAAATCTGTAGTTTCTTAAAATACCTACACTGAACGTAACTAAATGCATAAATGTATACAAATGCAAACTATTCTGCAACATACAAGGAATTCACAATGGAAAAGATTTCTCTTTAAAACAACTTATATTAAAATGAAGTGAAGTTTATTTTCTTTGCAGTCTGACTGTAGAGTACACGACTCGACAATTACAACTGAAGAGAAACCTGAACAGTTGTATTTGGTCATCTGTAAAAGTCCTGTTAAAGTTGTTGATGGTTTTCTGCAAAGGCACGAACAAATCGTTGTACTTTCTCATTCACGCCACATCCTCTGTTGCCTAGTGTCTTGTTGCCACAACAACCCCATCGTGGCTTGGCAGTGGGAGCCTCTCTCTCCCTCTGTTACAGGCAGATAGCCAGAAAAAAGCCCTAAAAGCCCAGTCCCTGTACAGACAGCACGGCTCTGCACCACACACAGATTAATAGAGCAGCATGCTGGGCTGCTGGTGAATGGGCCATGACATAGGACTGACTTCTGAATCCAGAGAGGGACACACTGCTGGCGCTGGATGAGGCTGACTTCATGTCACATCGCACTTCTCTGTGGATGCATCCGGAACTGTGGAGACGGCTTCAAAGTGCATATTCAACTGAATACGGAGACACACACTCGAGACACTACAGCACATGTCTGTGTGAGCTCAGGTATGTACAAATACTGGTGCTCTCAAAGTCTCGTCCTTTGCGCTCTCTCACTCCCTCTATGAAGAGGGGCCCACCTTCTGTCTCATTAGCTTTATAAAGAGGCGTAGAGTGGAGAGGAGAAAGAGGAGGACAGGGGAGGGGGAGTAGGGAGGAGAAAGACACTGGGGGTCAGCTTGGTGAGTGATGAATAGGGTATTACACTGTGGAATGAACCACTTAGCTCAGAAAAAGGGGTGTATAAAGTGTAAGAGTATGTTGCAGAGCCAGATATTGAATGTGTGCTCTTGTGGAGCTTGTGCAGATTTTTCACTTAGCCTCTGCGTGGCAGAAAAAAAGCCCCACGATCTTTCCTGTGACTCCCCTTCACCCGAGTAACAGTGAGATTTTGCTGCTGTTGCGCTGTTACCAGCAACACACCCCCTGTCCCACTTGTTCCCCCTCTTCCTCCCCACTGTTTCCCACTCTGTTTCTGGGAAAGTAGCAGTTTAAGGGGGAAAAACAAGCGTGTGGACCCACGAAACAGGCCTGACCTCGGTTACTGGAACTCAGCAAGGTGTTGTTTTAAAGAGACTCTAAGTGTGGGTGTGAGTATACATCTCAGAAAGGGTTGATTTCAAATAGATAACATGTCAGTGTAGCACTTTAAAAAAAAAAGTTAAGTATTTTGGATTACAGAGATAGAAATAAATGGAATACTTTAATATTGAATTTGGACGGTTGGAAAATATATTAATGAAGCTTCCATTTTAGATCTGCTGGTTTAAATGTCTAAAATCCATATTTTTACATGTTATTACTTGACATGTGCTTAGAGCAGACAGACATATGGAGATGCATAATAAGGTACGCTGTGTGCACTTGGTTTCGTAAACTTTTGATGCATTTGGCATTTGGACGTCAACATTAGTGAATAGGGGCTGTACATCTGCTGCACTTTCATTTTACTATATCATCCTTTTTTCTGTCCACCATGGAGATGATAACAATTGAAAAAGAAGACAACTCTTTGCAAAGAAATTACTGGAGAACTTAAAATTGTATGATTGGTCAGACTTTACAACTGGAACAGGTAAGTGCACGTGTTCTTGTAAAGAGGTAATGATGGAGTTTTAGTTTCTTAAAACGAGCTGAGCAGTCAGATCTGGAGGAGTTACAACAATGTGGGATGAAGGAGAGGGAGCAGCGTCCAAGCTTCACAAGAATGTGCCTCATCATGAATAAATGTACAAGCTGCAGTGGGAGAGGTGGAGAAAGAAAGTTTGGGATCCAAATAGCTGTATTTGTGTGAATGTGTGTTGTAGTTGGAAGCGCTGACTAATGAACTGACTCTCTAACGAGCCATCCTGCTCCACTGGCCTTTTCACAGCTTTCCTGGCATTTGGTCTTAAAAATAATTTCACGTCCCAATGTGTTTCCCTTAAACCGATAAGCCATGCTTTGTCTCCTCTGAATTAGGGATGATGACATTTACAAATGTTACCATGCTGAAGATGGCGGTGCACAGAATGAGAGGGAGGGGGGTAATTGGAGAGTGGGGTAGAAGAGGTGGGTGCTTTGCATTTTACAAGGGGCATTTTAATAAACCCAATTTGTTTTACACTGAAGAAAGCCTGTCAAGCATTGACTGTTTTGTAGTCCTTGATTTAATAGCTACATAATTGTCGCAAATGCCAAACATTCACCGCATCTGTGCACACATGCAAGAGTTTCTATGCATATTTGTGCATGTGTGCATTGTCAGCCCTTGGGTGTATGCTCCTAATGAAAGGAAAACATCAAAATAGGCCTCGAGATGAGCCTCCTCCTTAGCTTGGTTAGGCTTGGCCGTTGAGGCAAAACACAGCATATCAGGAAAGGATGCCGTGGCCCTTTGATAGAGGCTGACCGCGTGCATTTTAACTTCAAACGCAGTCACAGGCACTAGTAAACAAAAACATACACAACCTTTACAATGTCCTGATATTAATATACTGACAAATGTCTCTTTTCTCAACCCAAGGCCGGGACAACATGAATACCACCAACCCAGGATCCAACGTCACCTTTGCTTCTCACACAGAAAACGCCACTCTGTCCAGCCTGACAATCATCAGCATCTCTCCTACCCTTCCACCACCTCCATCCTCTTCCTCAGAAGGGCATGATCCAGAATTCACCATCATGTTGGTGCTGGGCTTATCGTTGCTGCTGGCAGGGTTAGCAGCGTTCCTGGCGGTGTGCCGGCGCTCTGAACAGGACGGGGACTTTGAGGCGAGCTGTGCCCCCGGGGAAAGCTTGACTCGTGGAAGGAACTTATCGAGCGAGCCCCAGCTCAAGGTGTGGAAGAGGCTGGGCTCGTATCGGCGTTCATACAACCTCTCCTTCAGACGACCGCCTCATCGCAGGCCACACCAGCAGGACGGAGCCCACATGTCCCAGCCTGCAGCCTCACAGCCAGAGCCCAGCCCAGAGCCACACCTCACCATGCCCTGTCTGTTTGACTATGTCACTGAAATCTGACTCAGACAGGCTGAGATCTGCTCCCCACTCGTGACACTCTATGTATGTGAAGGCTGTTACAGCAAAAGTGTCTTGTATATACCGGGAGACTGCAAACAATGCATTTCTAGTATTCGTCTAACATTCTTTAAATCCACTGTGGATGATGTTTGCTAGAAAAAAAATCCACAGGGAACACAACTTGTGAGTGGTTATTTTATCTTGAACAGCAGATAAAATTGTTAGCAGTGATGTTCACGCATGGTGACTTTTGTCACAGTTTTGGGGTGTATGCTCTAGATAAAAAAGAAATATACATATATATATATAAATCCGTTTAATTTGACTGTTAATCAACATGATCACAGTTGAAAATCCAGGAACAGATCCTGCAACTCAATGCTGTATTTGCTCTGCAGCACTAAACGTCATCCATCAAGTGAGCCGCATGCATTAAAACAAACTCATGGAAAATTTCATGCGGCTTTCAATACAAAGTAGGTTCCTAATGTATAGAAGACAAAGTTCAACTTAAGCCAAAAAGGGATCCAGTGAATCTTATGAAGGTAAAATGAGTTCCGAGTTGGCTAAAGGTGCTGTTAGTGTGTGTTTTTGAGATGCGTTTGTACCTGAAGGATGCTTGTTCCTCGGGGCACAGTTTCCAGAATGCTTGTCTCATAGCTGTTTTGCAGGAAGATAGGCCTGTTGTCATTAACATCTTGCACCTCAATAAATACAGTGGCAGTGCCTGTCCTTCGGCTGCCTGCTGGACCGTTGTCTATGTGGAGAGACAGGCAGTTCACAAGCCCATCAGTTACAAGTATGATGCTAATTTTAAAGATGCCATCCGAACAGACAACACAGCCATAGTTTTTGCACAGTGGATATACGGCACGCGACGAGCCTGATAGGCAGGAAACAATAAGTAATAAATCAGTGCAACCCCACTCAAACATTTAGAGCTGAAAAGCCCTTGAGCAAAGCCCATTACCCCCAACTGCTCCATGGGCACTGAACCTGCAGCTTCACACTTCTCTGCACCTGTCGTCTCTGCCTCTGGTGGGAGCTCTTAATTGCTCAATGCTCCAAGTGTGTGTTCAGTACTTACAGATGTGTTGAATGCAGACTTCAAATTCCTTTGCAGGCAAAGACTGATAACAGACTTTTCCAATATAATAATATTCATGCAATAATACACACTACATTCTTACATAAGCCAATATTATGAGTCTTCAGAAAATTGGCTTTTACAAAAGATAGAAACATTGTTGGCTCATCAAAACTGAGGTCATTTCCATCTGCTTGTAAATGATGTAAATGTGTGTAATTTGTCTTGCACCATGTTATCTCTGCCACTTCTCCCCTCACTGTTGTCTCTGGCCCACTCAGCAGATAAGCTCTTCTGACTCAGTTCTCTCCAAAACAGGAAAACCTCAGAGTTTTTGTTCTTTTTCTTTGGCAAAAAAAGGAACAAAACTGAGCAACAGCTTGAAACTCTGCAGCTGTGCAGGCAGTCGTTTTTTTTTGTTTTTTTTTAAAATCACACATGTAATGTAGAACAAAGCGGCTTTGAAGGAAAAAAAAATAACATTGTGAGAAATATAAACACAATAATAAATTAAAGTTAACAGGTCACAAGGTGTATTCAGTGGAAAAAGATGTAAACTCATGACACACCTATAGCTTCTACGATGAGCCGGTATGAAGCCTGGGTCTCTCTGTCTAGGCCAACGACTGTCCTGACAACTCCATCTCTGAAGCCCACGCTGAACTTACCATCCTGGTTGCCATCTAAAGGTAGAAAAAACATCTCAAAATAGAATTACTGTACGTGTATAAAACAAAAGCCCCTTATCTATGCACGTTCAAAAACATGCCAAAAAAGATGCATGTGAGACAAGTTCACCTCATGTACAAACTCACATGGGGATGGATGAACGGTATGAGCAGTAACTGGCGCAACACTTTAACCTACAAACACATGAAAGCCGCTCCACTGTGACGTCTGACCTGTGATGAAGTAGCTCAGTTCGGCATTGAGACCGGCATCGTTGTCAGAGCAGCTGAGGCGTTGTACAGTGTGATCTCTAGGGACACTCTCCATCAGCGAAATATTGTACATGCGCGGGCTGAAGGTGGGCGTCTCATCATTTACATCCAGTACTGGGGCGCACACCCAAACAGGTAGAAACACACGAGGACACACAGATCGATGATCCCGTGGGCAAAGACAGCAGGGTGACAGTAAAGAGAGAGAGAGAAAAACAATTTAAATAAAGTATAACTTCCGCCCATTAAAAGCTCCATCTAGCTAAAGAGTTCAGCTTCATGACTACTTCTCCAGACTCCATTTCACTTTAAAACTTCTAAAAGCAATTTACGTCTATCATGTTCAAAGTGTTCATCAATTAGCGCTTCAAACTGAAAAGATCCGGTCATGAAACTTAAAAGATTAACGTACAAAGAATCCCACTTCTCACCTGTGACTGTGAGGGTTGAAGTAGAGGTCCGTGGGAACCTCCCTGCATCGTATGCGACAATCCTCAAATGGTACTGTCCGATCTCCTCACGATCCAGGACTGCGGTGGAGGTGAGAACTCCCGTGGAAGTGTTCAGGTGGAAGTCCAGGCGGGGCATTCCCATCTGTAATGCCATGGTGATCAGACCGTTCTTATCCTCATCTGGGTCCTCCACCTGGACCTAGAGGAGCGTAAGAGTGGACGTGTGAAACAGAGAGAGGACAAGGCCGAAAAAAAGCTAATTTCTAATTATAACAATGACTACGTAGCTGTAAGGCAGTCATGTTTGGAAAACATCAGACCAGGAAATCCTTGTCATGGTTTCTTTTATTTATTCACAACAGATGTGGCAAGAATTACATTAATACAAAATAGATTCAATTCAATTCAATTGTATTTATACAGCGTCTATTACAACACAAGTTGTCTCTAGGCGCTTTCCAGAGAATAGATGGATGTACATATAGGCAGCTGTTTCTAAGCACCCTTTCATCCTTTAAATTTTGTAAAATTTCCCTACACATGAATTTTAATGTTATCTTTACCCTAAAAAACGAGGTCCTAATGGGCAGCCCTTCTGGTACTTCAGCAACGAAGGGCAGATTGAGGAAGGTCGGGTCGTTGTCGTTGAGATCCAGCAGGTTGACAATTACTGTGGTGCTGGCAGTGGCATGCAGTGGAGGTGATCCACCTACAGAGGGCGCCAGAGTGATACAGAAAGACAAACATCCACAGAACCACACGCTAGATTGCATGGAAAAAATATGCACGAGATTTTTTATTAAACACAGTAAAATTACAATTCTTGATCAACAACTAACTTAAGGCAAGACTCTTGCTGAAAAGAACCCAAAAGCTGTGCAACCTAATTAAGTAAGCGGTGTAAAACGGTGCACAGCAGTTTACATGTAGGTGGTTTAGCTTTTTCTTGAGTCTCTCTCTCCCTGTCATGCACACACACACAAACACACACACTCATACTCACGGTCAACAGCTGAGATGATGATCGCTCTCATAAGTACTGCGTCTGTGGGCTTTGAGGTCTCCCTGTCAAGAGTGACGCCACTGGTGCGGATCTTTCCTGTCCTGCTGTCGATGGTGTAGAAAGGGTTTTCTGGACTGATACTGTATGTAACTGTTCCGTTTGCTCCATTGTCAGGGTCCACAGCCAACACCTGAAAAGTCAAAGGAAAGAAAAAAAACAAGACTTTCTATTTTCATTGTATCACAGAAGTTATACTTGGCGCTCTATTTAACAAGAATAACTTGAAGCTGTGGGGACAGATATGATTTACAACAGAAAATGACAGAAAAAAAGAAGAGGAGAATTAAATAAATGAATGGGGAGAGAATAGGAACCACGGAAATTGTAATAGTGTTGATAATAAGAACATCCCTTCCCCAGTCCACGAGCATCTTCACATACAGCCCTTCCAATTGCTTTAACTCATCAATCAGCTAAAAGAAAAATGGTAACAGATTTTTTTTTTTTTTGGACTCAAAATGGCAATGGGTGATAAATGTGTGAAGCCCGGAGCCCAGCTAAAACACGGCTGATTTTTAAAGAGCTGATTAATTATTCAGTGTGCTGACTAAAATGCTGGAAACTGGTTAATTGGTCATTAGAGGAACAAAGGCTTTGCAGGTGTTTAATTATTAAGAAGAAATGTTAGGCAGGCATCGCGTCTCATTGATTAGCAACTGCACAGACAAGGTGGGTGATATAAGTTGTGGAGTACTATATGGCCGGGGTCCATTCAACTTATCCATTCTGGCCTGAGCAGAAAAAAAAACACATTAAAAGATGGTGAGCAAATATATTAGCTCTGTCAAATGAACTGTGGTACCAGTGTTGCTGCAGAGTGGCAGAAAAAAGGTGTTTTTAAACGAGATGCCGGAGGATGCTTGCTTTGTGTGTTTGTCTGGTTGTGTTGTTCGTGTGTGTGCGTGTGTGTATGTGTGCTCGAGAGAGCTGAATGTAAGAGGCATCAGTCCTGATAGTGGGACGCTCTGAGATTTGAGTGGGTTGATCCTTGCACTGGACACAGCAGCCAAATTCATCGGCTCACTGGACACCTCCAGAAGGACACAGCAGGTGGCTTCTTGTCACCATGGAAACACTGACTAGACCCTTAGACTGTATGGCTAGACGGAGGCTACACTGGGGACAATTACAGGACTTTAAGCCTGGGTGATCAGATTCATAGAAAAACGGTCAGAGGGGCAACAGCAACTGTCCGCTGAGCACAGAGTCACATTAAGTATGCATTGTTTTGCTGGATGCACCATGAATGAAGTCAACTGAGAAATACTTACTAGACATCATGTATAAGTGGAAAGTGTACTTATATCTTTGCAGGGAAAAAGTTATAGTTTTATTTATTTTTGCTTCTCCAGTTCACATTTTTACTCTGCAACGCAGGTTCCTGCATCTTTTTCAGCCTAGCAGCTGAATAATTTGCAATGCATATGACTGCAGGCAATATTTTAATTAGCAATCAGACTCCTTTAATTACACTTAGTGACGCCTCTTTAATTAATGGACAATCAAATCTTAATTACCAGCAACACAATGCCAAAGACAGCAGCAGGACAAAGAGGGAGTTTGGGGGTAATACTGGAGTTTACTTTGTGATAACCTGTGCAGTAATGGATATTTGTCCATCAAATGTGGGGTATATTCTGAAGAAGAAGAAAGTAGAGGCTCTCTCAGTCTGAAGATTTTATGTATCATGACGTACCAAAAAACATCCTCAGGTCTATTCAAAGAGCAAGTGGTTCTCGCATCTCATGGGCCTTCTTGTATGCCAAGCTTCCTTAAAGTTGCAGTCAAGAACTTCCCAAAAATCCAGTGAACTCATCCAACGTTCATGCCCCTCCCGGTTTTTATTTCCAATGTGCCACGCATTACAGCTTCCCCTCTTCCAAGTCTCTCTCCGGATGTACCGTGCTTCTCATTGTGGAAGAGATCTGCTCTTGGTGGCTTCTTTTTCTTCCGGTCCATCTCATGGGGAGCTGTTCAGTGTCATGCATGCCAATTTTCTCCAATGTTAATGCTTTCAACGCCACACGCTCCAAAGGCAAAAGCAAAGCTGTTAAGCGGGCTGCTTTTAAAATCTGCTGTCCCTGAGGTCGATGTTTCCCTCGTGGTGACGCTGGTGTAACCTCTACTTGAGGATTCAGCTGGGTCTTTGTCCTCTTATCTCCTGTGGGAGCCATAACATTAATAACTGCTTCTTCTTTTGGGATTTCTGCTCTGGAAATTACTTTACGCACCTCTTTGCTTGAACTGCACATGGCTGGTCTTCCTCACTCTAATCCCCGCTAACCTCAGGGCCCTCAGGACTCTTGGAAGTGCAGTGCCAGTCTCGGGTGCTGGGTCATTTTTTCTGCTGCTGGAATACTTGTTTCCCCCATTCGAGTACTTTAAAGCAATGCTGTCAGTTTGGTATCGGGGAATTCTTTGATAATAAGTGTTTTGCAGCATGTTCAACCATCGGAAAGTCAGAAGCCTTACTCCATATTTGTGGGATTTTATGAACTCTATCCTACAGTGGCTCCCTTCTCGGTCTAAGGGTTTATATTACTGGTCACAGGTCAGGATTCTTTGATCCTGACCTGTGGAAGGGCACCTCTCTTTTGGTTGATGATTCAATCCCACAAGAAGACACTGTCCGAGCTCTGCACCTCATCCTGTGGTTTTGCCTATAGACTGCTATTCTCCCCATTCTTTAAAAATCACTGAAAAATAATCAGTTTTCCTATTTAAAATCACTGGGTTGATGGTCACATTAATCTTCTCATAAATTAAATTTTGGACAAACCAAAACTAATGAGCTTGTGTACTTTAATAGACCTTTATCAATACAGTATTATGTCAGGATGTTGCTGTGCAAATACACGTATAACCTTGTGTTTAGGTTAGATGACTTTCTTTATTGCTCTCAAGAAGCTATATTCCTTTTGTGTTGATGCACTTGTTTGGAAAGGCCTCATGGAGGCTGGTGCCAGATCACACATAGCAGTTCTCCACTAGATCATATATTCCTTTCATGATGCTGTCGTTATTGGGAATGACCTCGAGGCGACCGGTGCTTGGCACACATATCTCTAAAGGTTGCAAATTTCCATTTTTCATTTGCATTTACATGCAAGGATTGTATTTATTTATTTACTTTTGCACATTTGGGGGGATTAAGTTATGTTCATTAAACTCCAAAATGCCTTAAAAGTGGGTATTTATCAAATCAGAGCCAAAACATAGGTGTTTTATCTTTATGAAAGCCTTTAAAACCTTGGCTAAATGAAAATAGGAAATTATACCCTCAAAGGAGCAACAAGACATGACATATTACACCACTTCATCATTTATTCAACAAAAAGTAAGCCAAAATGCATAAACAGTGTGTGGAAAACTAAGTCCTTTCTGCTTCCACAGTAGTTAAGAGGTTAAATAACAGCCAAGGTGCTGACACAGAATTCATCAAATTTTAAGACCTGCCAACAACAACATGATTGGTTTATTTTTTTCAATTATGTCTCAAAAAGCAGCTGGGATAGTCTCCAGCTTCCTGTAACCCTGCAGTCTGAAGTGGGTAAAGGTAATAGATGGATGATGTCCTGAAAAAAATAAAATCAGAGCACCAACCCTACTCTCCAGTGTTTTTTTAAACAAAACACTGATTTGGTTACCAAACCCTGGAAACCTCATGTTGACAGGTTAAATCTAACACAGAATTAAAGTCCATAATAAGATCTAGACTTCCAGTGTGCTTATTGGTTTTTCCTCTTTTCTTTCCACCCACGTCACCGTTTACTATTAATGTCATCACCAAATGAGTCAGGTAAAGTTCAACAGGTCAGACAGGCACTTACAGAGATAACATCCGTGTTTATGGGACTCATCTCCACAACGTTGGCATGGTACGGCTCATCTCGCCATACTGGAGCATTGTCATTAATGTCAAGGATGGTGATGTTCACCTAAATTATAAATGAGAAAAATAATGTTTAGAGATTTTTTTAAATTAAAAATTTTTTTATATTAAGTGTGTAATAAGTTACCTTTGGTCATTACGTTTGTCTGACTAAAAAATCTTGTTAATAAAATGAAACATGTATCATAAAATGAGAAGCCTGGACAAACGAAGGAAAAGCATAGAAATGCACCTTTATTCGGAACTGACATTAGGCATGAAAGAAGGCTGTGAACTTGTTACCGTAGCAATGCCAGTCTTCTGCTGTGGTCCAACTCCTCCATCAACAGCTCTGACTATCAGGATGTACTCTGACTTCTGCTCTCGGTCCAGCAAGGCTGTGGTGGTGATCTCACCTACAACACATGTGGCATCAAGGAAAAAGTGCAAAAATATGCAGCAACCAATGAGAAAACAAAACAAAACAAAACAAAACAAAACTCTGCAGACAGACTAATCATGGTGGAGTGTAGACAGTGACACAGTCAAGCTCTATGTGCACGCCGACCAGCAATGTAAAAGTCTGAAGAAGATGGAAAGGATGCAGAGAAAATTAAGCGTGTTCTTTACTATCTGCTGTGACAGCAAAAAAAAAAAAAAAAAAAAGATGTTTTGGCTACAACTATACTTTTATAAGACACATCTGCACATGCATGCTCACAAGCGTACAAAGCGTACATACCTGAGCGCGAGTTGAGACGAAACTGAGACGAGCCCTCCAGGGAGTAGATAAGTGAAGCCTGGCCAAACTCCCGCGAGGCGTCCAAATCAGTGGCGTTCACAAGCACCACAGTTGCCCCTGTAGAGAAACAGGGGGAGGCAGGAGGGAGAATGACAAAGAAAGTTACAACTTGCTGAGGTAGCTGGAGAAATGTGAAGTTTAGTCAGAAAAAAAAGAGAGACAGTCAGAGACGAGCTACAGGAGACAGACTGGAATGTTAGTCGCAGAGCTAATGTGTTCACCGCCCCCATCCGCAGCAACACTGATGGCAACGAGTGGGTTTATGGATTAGTGGATTATCAGCTTGTTTGGCACAGCTCGAACTTGGAACAGGGTTGTTCAATACCCAGCCTGGCAAGGGGATGAGATTCTAGCCAGAGCCACAGGGCTAGCCCTGAGCTCTGTGTTGCAGTGCACGCCTTCGGCCTCCAGCTCTGAGCCAAACATTTTCAACACAGCCCTCTAAACCTCAGTCTGGGTCCAAGCTGCTCAGCTAAGTGCCCTTTTAAATAGGGTGCAAAACATAAAACATGTCCAGTGTCTGCCGGAGCTCAAAGAGAGAAAGGGGCGGCCGAATATCCCATTTCCCTCCAGCGACTGTAAACTAATCTATTGTCTACGAAGAAAGAGCTCTCTAAATGCATGTATGAGTATAACAGCCAGTGATTTCCCTTGAATATCCCATATTCTGACAGAGCATTTCAAAACATTATCAAGACAAAACAAATCACACAGTTCAGGCCAGAGGAAGGAAACAAAAAGGGAACACGAGAAACATACCCGGAGGAAAGCAGATGTTCGTTGAATATAATATCACGGAAACTCACGTAAGAGGTGACAATATGTGCCAGACATTGTGTTTGAGTTGTGCTATGTTGTGTTTTGAGTTCTGTTTTGGTTGTGGAAAGATTAATTTGTATTCTAGCAACTAAACTACAACCCGTATTTGAGGTGACTCACCGGCGATGATGTTCTCTGGGATTTTGACGATGTAAGACTGCTGGCTGAACTCGGGTGGGTTGTCATTTTCATCCTGGAGGAGGTATAAACATCAACAGCAGCTCGAGTCAATGTGCTAAACAATAAGAAAATGTAAATTGGCTTGAAAAAGGAGAGCTAAAAAGGGGTAGAAACTGTCACCGCACAGTTGCACTGAGATTAACACATTTGAGAATTAGGATGCTGAGAAGAACAAAAATACTTTTAGCAATAAATCAATGATGGTAGTATCTCCCCAACGATGTAAAATAAAATTGCCACGGACCACTTTGTTTTAAGACCACAACCAGAACATTTGAATCCTTTTGGTTACTGTCTGCAAGCTTCAGAGCCACATTAGTAGAGGACGAGAAGTGGAAGGATGCACAAAATAATGCAGGTATTAAACTGCAGACCGGCTTGCAATGATAGGTAAGATTAGTATTGAAAAGTCTATTGTTAATACTATTATCTAAAACAAAGGGCGAACTGACAGGAATAAATAATTGTAACAAGAAACAGGATGTCCTTAAAAAAAAAACAAAAAAATACATATTCACCCTCCACCAGCATTCAAATGTCTCACAACCTCCCACTCATGAAAAAGTCTGTATTTCACACCAACACATCCAGTTGTGTGGCTATTCACAGAGAAGCTCCCCACTGTGTGTGCAGCTGAGAAATGTTAACAACAGTCACTGCTATCATTATCTATTTGGGCTCAGTGTTACACTGGTGCAAAGCATTGTGAGAGTGAGATGCTGCCAGCTACTGATAAACCCCTGTGGTGTGAGTCACGACACGGTGGAGGACGGCGGAAGAGAGACAGACAGAGAGAGGGAATAGCCCCCGTCCGCTTTAGCATTCGTTTACTCAGTGTTTCTCCCTCATGTAGGATGTGCATAGATTTTCTTACATTACTTGGATGCAAGTACGTCCATTCTTCTTGGTCATGGACGTCTGGTATGGGAAATGAGTCTAAGGTCCCAAAGGCTATTTATAAGCTTTGGATGTTCATTATGATATTACTGCAATGTTTATACCGTCTTAACAAAGGTCAGAATTCACATTTTTCATTTAAAAACATGTACTTTGTGCACAATGTTACATCTGGTGCATATTAAAAGGTATAGCTGTAATGCATCAATATAATCTGAAATAATACAAAAGCATCCATTTGTGATCATTTCAGATGATTTCAATTGCTTAATTTTAGGTTTGAAAAAGAGAGGCAAGATCTAGTAAACATCTAATTTGCAAAATGTTAATTTTAAGCACATGATTTATTTGGGAGACATTTACTCTGATGCTTTATAATTAAGAGTCCTCAAAAAGACCAACTCAAAAGGCAAAATCAATGATACATAATGGCAATATTCACTATGTTGCCGCTACTGGGAGAATACAAAAGATTAATAACGCTGCAACGCACAACACTGCTAAATGACACTGGTAAAAAGGTCATATAAATCAAAACTGCAAGGTGGGATTACAAATAAAACATTTAGCATCAATCATGATGCGCATGGACACACAATGTCCATGTGCACCATGGACATACAGCACGGCTGTAGCTCTCGATGCCTCTAATAAGAAATTTAAAAAGAAAAACAGAAAGCAAAGACAGGGCAGAGGCACAACAACAAGACATGTTTTTTTCTATGTACATGGAAAAAGAGGACAGAATTGCCAATTAAGTGGCATCACGCTCCAGGGAAATACTAGGGGAAAACCATGAAGCTCTATGTTTTTGAATTAGAGCTGAGAACCTTGGCAAGAGTATGACTTTTTCTCTTTTTACAAGTCCTTAATACATTAAAAGAAATCTGATCCACTGAGGGTGTGAGTAGACAGCTATGATTTTTATCAATCTTACGAAAGCTCAGATGGCTGTACAGACTGTTAACAAAGCTGTGGCGAGACCTGGGTCAAAAAGTACCATTTACACAGTGAAGAAATACTAAAGTCCAGAATGTAAATTACAGAAACAAAAAAACCTATTTAAAATCATCATCAAACCATTCAAGTTTGGAGATTCTGATTCTCAACATGAAGATTCTTACTGCAAAATTTATGAGAAAAATACACTGCCTAGAAGATTATATTCAGGTTACAAAGAGCACAAATTCTGTCTAATTAATTCTAGTCCAGCTTTGAAAAAAGAAAACAACAAAAAAAACAAAAAAAAAAAAACCATGTAAGTGCAGACATTTGGTCAGGACTGCTTTTGATCTCTGTGAACCAAGAGCATAGAACCAAGTGGCTTGAATATAAACGCTGACTTGGATCGGCACCTCAGCTGTGTCTCATTACAAGGCAGAAGTCAGCGTGCGTGTGCGTTGCAGTCAGCGTGCGTGTGCGTGCTGCAGGGTTTTACTTACCAACACCTCCACTGTGACAGGGACGGTGCTGTTGAGTGGTGGGTTTCCCCCGTCTTTGGCCATCACTGTCAGATAGATCATCCCTTTGGGGATCTTCTCATAGTCGAGGGGCCTGGTTACACTGATCACTGGTGCAGGGATGACGGGGACAGGCAGGGTGAAGAGAGAGCATGTTTTATTTGTGACCTGCAGCTACATCAACCCTCATTAAATTGATGTCAAATGGCAAATAAATATAAATCAGGTTACACGCCTACACAAATGTAGAAACAGTTCTTTTAATAATATATTTGATATTCATTGTAAATATGATAATATCATAATAATCTTATCAATATAAGAATTAAACAACCCATTCAAATAAATGAATATACCTATGGAGTAAATCTTGAAACACATGTGCATGCAAACCTTTTCAACTTCAAGAGTACTTATTTTAGGCTACTAAGAATGCCACTTTATTGATGGATTGATTGATTGATTGATTGATTGATTTATTCTGGGTGACATAGACAATGTGGTTACGATATGCTCTGACACAGTACTGTTCGCATCTTTTCTTCTCCCTGTTCACTGATAATGCAAATCATTTAATTCACACTGCCAATAAACTGTTGCCTAAGTTTAAATTTACTGTTGTGAGATGATGAAACAGGTCTGGAAATGTGAGCGAAAAGTAGCCCATCAAGAGAACACGTAGCCTCCTGTCTCACTGTCAGAGCCAGTGGCGGCCACTGCTCTGCGCTAATGAAATCTTGATTTTTATGCATAGTGTCATCTGACAAGACCACCATCTCTGTGTAACATCTGTGCAGTGGTTTCAGCTTATATCTATGTTGGAGTTTAGTCCAAAGTTTCCGCTGCCGCTGACTGAGGAAATATGTTGCGCAGATAAGCGCACCTGCAGCAGGACAGACATCACTCTTGCAGAGTTAAACTAGAGATGTTAGTTTTAAAATTCAATAAAACATTAATGAGAAAATTAACTAAATGAAGCGATAAATCTGGCAGTTTAGCAATGCTGACAGTGTGTAAGTGGCAGGATGGTAACCAGTCAGTCAGTCAGACACGGTGCCAGAGACGACAGTGATTAGAGTGAACATGAACCGCCTACTCCTCAACAAGATACATTCACCCATCCATAAAACATTTTTTCATTTTCTCATCTTATTCCTGTCATACGTACTCTCACGCAGCATTGAAAATACATGGTAAATGGGATAACATACTCATGGACACTGGCGCTTGCCTGACTCAGTCAGATAACCATGCCTGCTCATTTGAATGTAAAACACTTAAATAAAAAGAACTGGAAAGTAAATGTGACATTTGGGAATGACAGCTTTCATGTAATAATTACATTTGACATTGTCAAGTCAAAGTCTCTGGAAGTTAATACAAACCTATTCATCAAAAAAAAAAAGAATTTTCTGTTTATCTATTGTACTATATTGATCCTTTTAATTTAAAACTAATTTCAGGATATTTTTCATAGACATAGGGATTTATTTCAGAAATGTTTTTATCTAAAATTGACTGAAATGATACTCCTTAACCTTTGACTCAAAACCCTGTTTCATCTAACATCAGACAAGAACTTTCAGGTGAGGATACCTGCATAGCCTTCCACCATGATGATGCTGAAGTAATCTGGGAAGGCTGAGGCTGAAGTGATGGTGTACGTCAGGAAGTTGTTGGGTGGAGAGTCCTCATCAGTAGCCTGTTGGTGGGCACACATGGATGGCAGAATGGGGGGTGGGAATGCTTTTAACATATGTCTCAGTGACAGACAAGAGCCCACAGAGGGAACACGTTTTGAGAGCGAGACAAAAAGACAGACTGTACCACAGCAGATGCTGCAGCAGACAGTGCTAATATTTTTATGTGTATGTTTGCATAGTGTGGATGTGTGGGAGTGTGAGCATGTGTGTGCAGCCAGGAAGCTGTCAGTCAGTGGTGGCATGTTACTGGACAGATTAAAGCTGGTTCTGGCTATTAGTGGTTCAGGCGTCAATACTGGATGAACACCAACTGAGCCCAGACATGCCAAGCAGGCACAGGACAGATGAAACCATGCTTCGCAGGCCTAATCCACAACATCAACAAAATTGATAGCACCCCCTCATTATTCTCAAGTTGGCAGTAACTTAAACACAAGTCCTCCAGTTCCCCCGCGGGGAGTTTGCTGGGCCTCACTGGCATCATTAGAGACTGGACAGGTTGTCAAAAACTCTCACTTGTATCTCTCTACAACAGGCATATCTCTTCTCTTAGATTTAATGCCAAGGCGCCGAGTAAGCAATACCTTTTCTTCCCCCACAACTTCCTAAGCAGTGGCTTTCTCTTACAAGCTGTCTTCCTCAATAAAGTTTCAACAAACAGTTTCACATTATAAAGTTAAGTCCTACTCAAAGGTAAGAGGAGTCGAGGGCCAAAAGAAATCAAAGAGATGAGTGGCAAAGGAGTATGAAGTGTACAGAAATGAAAAAAAAGAAAAGGTTTAGCTTTTAGGTAGCATAACCACTGTCGTAGGAGGCACAAACCTCCGAGGCAAGAAGTCTTTGTTTCGCTGGCAATGTGCCTTCGTCTTCCACCTGTTTCAGTTTTCCTCTTCTTTCCCCTTCCTCCATTTTCAAGAGTAGTAATGTGTGTGCCCTTTTGTTTAAAGTATATAAGTTCTCGGGCAAACTGCTGACACAAAAAAATTGTGTGTCTGCCCCCTCCCCCCTCCCCCCTCGGTCCTCTGGGGTGGCGTATTAATATCAGCAGCGTTTAAGGTTAGCTCAGAATAATCAAACACAGGGAGCCAAGCGTTGAGGCCTGTTGTCGCAGTGTGCTTTGGCAGGGAAAGCCTTGAGGGATGTCATTTTTTTCTCTTCTGGGTGCAACCAACACAAACGCTGAGCCATTAGTTACCATTGTGCGCGTGTACCTCTGCCTTTTGTGTGGCAGTGACTGATGGCTAACACACGAGGCCGACCCGTTTTCTTCATGGATACAATGCACAGAAACACTGTACAGCATGGTTATAGAAACACTGTGGAAACAAAAAGGAAAGACGGAAAGAGCAGAAAAACCAAGCGCCAATGAGTCCGATGACTGGTGAGTGAGGATCTTTGATGTAGGTGTAGTTTCATGTAAATACACTATAAAGACAGTATGTTTCTATGAACATAATGAATCTATTTAGACACGTTGGAGTCACTGCAATGGCTTTTTTCAAAGTATATCATTGAAATAATTGATTTTAAATCAATAAACATGTTTCCAACATTTGTTTGTGCATTTCATCTATTGACTCCCATCAACTGTTATTATGCAACACTTGGGTCCCATTATGAATAATGATTTTAATATATTTGGTTAGACTGCAATAGAATATGTCACTTTTGCAACAAAACGGTACTTTTTGGGCATAGATGTGTTGTTTGTGTAAAGGTCTGCTCCGTACGCATGTTTTCAGTCACACCTCACCCGAATGCGTGCCACAGACTGGATGGTCTTTTCGTTCTCGTTAAGCGAGCCCACGTAAGCCTCCTTCTGAAAGAGCGGCGGATTGTCGTTGACGTCCAGCACATTGATGCGGATCCTCCCGGTCGTCTCCTCTCCACCGCCGTCCCTGGCCAGCACAGTCAGTGTGAAACGGCGCATTAACTCATAGTCAAGGCTGGCCTGCAGAATGACCCAGCCTGTTTCATCGTCCAATGAAAACCTGCAAGAGAAGTGAAAATGAAGGTTGATGGACTTTGCTCATCACGGTGCGTATAAAAGAGGAATCTTCTTGGTATTGGTGAATCTTGTTATGTCCAAAGAAGTTCACTGATATTGAAAACGTTTCACAACAGATGAAAAAAAGTGAAGTACAATTGTTAACAAAGCTGTAAACTCACTAAAGGTGAATGTTGTGTGTTTATTTTACTGCTTAAATTGTTTCAATATGTGTGTGTAAACTTACTGGTCTGGTTCGTCACTGAAGTAGTAACGCACAAGCCCAAAGATGCCCACATCTCCATCCGTAGCCTGGACAGAAAAGAAAAAAGAAACAAAGAAAAAGAAAAGCCTGTTTTTCTTCACATTCAGATTCTCTTTGTTCCCCTATTTAAGGTTTCAAATGAATGTCAAAGGTTTAAAGGTCAAGCAACACTTCAGCTGTTGAAATGTTTCTATACTCAAAAAAAAAAAGAAAAATCACGTTTAAAATTTTTTTTTTTACAAACCTATGTCATGTTTTAGTCTATTCAAACACTACAGCACAATCTGAGCATTTCAAAAAAGAAAACAGAAAAAAAGGACTTTAATGACAACCAAATAATTGTCAAATTTGATGGCTTAATTAAATCAGAACAGTGTATATATGGTTCATTATGTTATATCTCTGCATACACTTATGCCTGTGTGATTGTGTGCCAGTGTAAACGCATAAGATCATCTGTCATGACTGTGTTTTGCTCCGTTTCCCAAATTTCTCACTCTAACAACTGTCTGTGACTGTATGATAAAACATGAAAGCCACGCTTCCCTCTCTGGAGGTGTTGATTGGATTAAGTCTGATGGGAGATGTGATACATTTTCCTCGCCCACATGACCCACCACTGCCTTAAAAGCACCAACAACTGTTGTCATATTTTTTGCCGATAAAAGCAGTGTCAGAGAAACACCACAAAGAGCAACACTTTCAGGAATCTTGTACTTTATAAAATGCCACATTAATGCGATTTGTCTTTGTGAACACACACGTGCTCGCCTGTATAGACTTGCTCGCAGGGCGCTGTGACGGTGCTGATGGATCGCGGATGGAGAAGGTATAATAGAGTTTCACTTCAGTGGCTCTGCAGTGACTGGAAGGGCCAAACCTGAGAAGTCTGCAGTCCCCTCAGTCAACCACAATGCCACTCATAGTGATTCATAGTGATACCCTGATACCAGTCTTGTTCTGTCAGCTTGTGCACGTGTGTATATGTGTGTTGAGTACATACGTTTCAGCCTGATTTAAGGGTATAAAAACAACCAAATGGACTAAAGTGTTCTCATGTTCATGTTTTGAAAGCACTGCCTGTGTGCCTATTTGGAATATCCATACATGTACATGTACATGCACATTCCTGGATGCATGCACAACGGATCGACTACTGCAGATTTCAATGTGTACAAATAAAAGCATGTTATGTTTAAGTTCACACGGTCACAAACAGTTTACCAGATTGCCCTGGTTAGGAAGGCACCCTTATTTATTTGCACCAAAGCAAACTAGAACTCCAGTCAAGTTCTCACATTAACCATTGAATTTTTATCTGTTGTGTTTTGATGACCTCATTTACTGCCCCTCAGCTCGCTCCTATCCTCTGTTTCTGCATCCCAACTCAGTTCTCCTCCTCCTCCATTACCTTTACCTTTTTGCTTCTGTCTCCTCTCTGCGTCAGAGCTCTGCCTCCAACTCCACCGTCTCTTCTCTCCTCTACATATCTCCACTAGCACACCCTTGCACCTAAATGCCTCCCTCCCTCCCTTTGCTCCCAGGTGAATGGCAGGCCCATAAGTGCTGCAATGATAGCAGCAGGGGTGTTAGCGTGACAGCTATCAAGACTGTGACAGGAGTGAGGCTCAGCCTGGTAGTTAATGCTGCCTCTGCCTCTACAGTCGAGCCCCTCAAACCGCAACGACAGACAGACAGGGACCGAGAGACGGATAAAGAGAGAAAGATGTAGCCAAACACCCTCCTCCCCCTTTCAGCCATTCACTGACCCGTCCCTTTCTCCTAAGAAACAATCACCATGACAGTATGACCCAGTCACTTTGCCAAGTGCTGCCAAAGACTTTCAACTCCAGACACAGAGGGCCCTCGGCAGATGGACGATTGAGATTTATATGTGCAGGGATTTTCTGTCATTTCCCACCGTGGGTCCGAAGCCATGACACCAGGGTATTATGCATTTGCTCTTTGTCACCATGGTAACTTAAAATTTTTATAGTGGGGAAATCAGAGGTGATGGGAAAGTCGGAGCCAAGGGGCACACTGAGAAAAGGAGTTAGAGAAAGATTTAATGAGGAAAAAAAAACACGGAAATCAAGCTGGACAATGTGCCGATCCTCTGTCCTTACAAATATTAAGTTTATTTATATTATCATGATAATATAAATATTATCATTCATTGCTCGTCGATTATTGTCACTAGTCCAAAAAGCTGGCATTAAAAATTAACATTGGGCCTCTCCAGAGGTGAGTATCTCCACCGGGCTCAGGATCAAGGGACTCAGGTACCAGCGAGTCAGTGCTCCGATCAAAATCGAAACTAAGTTGTCAAGAACTTTCTGCACAAACAGTCACAGTGCTGCTGATTGCCAATATAAACTCTGCAAACCCCAGGGTCCTCAGGCAGTAACTACAAAAGAGAAATTAGTTCTCAGTTGACCAGTTTGGTTAAATGATGTGTTTCTTCCTATCAGAGGGGTGAAGCCAGCAGGCAAACGCAATTTTGCGTGTATATGTGTGTGTGTGTGTGTGTGTGTGTGTGTGTGTGTGTGTACTTGGACAGAGATGTGTGGTCCCTTTAGATTCATTCAGTTTTGATGTAAAAATGCACCAGAACCACTTACAGTATAAGCATGCATTTAAACACTCAACTGCTTTCAAGAGAAAAGAAATAAAAGCCTCCCTTCAAGGGTGATAGAAAGATGGTGTTAGTCTGGGTACAGGTATACGTGTGTGTACACTTGGGCGGGGACGGGGAGGATACAGCAGCAGATTATCAGTCCATCTATCTCATGGTCTGCGAGGGAGGTTAAAGCTGCATGGGCTTCTCTATCTTGAGCGAGCTGGAATTTGAATTGATTGGCTCCTAAAATTGCTTTTTCTGCAGAAGCTTTGAAAGGCTTGGAAAAGGAAACCAATTACTGGCTGCCAAAGCATGCTGTCAAAATAGAGATGACCCCAAGTCCAAACACAGACAACCTTCTCTGTCTCTTTGTTGCACACCTAAACACAACCACATCACAGATAACAAATAGACTCACGCATGCACACAGTGAAGATGTCCAGTTTCTGACAGTCACTGTGATGGAGAGAATGATAAATGCTAGGTTGTCCGGTTATCTTCTTTAGCTCTGCTTCGCTCTTCTCAGCTTCTTTAAAGGTTTTCTGTTTCACTTTCTCACAATTTCGCCATTCATGGAAAGATGGTAGTGCCATTCAAGTGTGCTATAGCAAAAGTGCGTTTTTGCATAAGGTGCTTTGTATCTTATGTGACACATTATTTGCTGTTAACTGAGGCGTCCGTTACATAATAATATGAATTTGGGCCGGACGGGTGGAGATTTGTAGCTTAGGCTTCAAGAGAAAACACCAAATGAGACACATGCCTCTGAGTTTATGCCACAAACTTCTTCCCATCAGAGCTGGTCTGCTTGCTTATCATTGTTATAGGCTGACAGTTGAATCAAAATGCGCTCTCATGTCCACGTGCGCATCTTTTGGATTGCTGCAAATGTTCTTTTTTTCCACACTGGGACTACTACAGGAATTAAAAAGAAACTGCTGGTATCTCCGATCAATACCACAGAGTGAAAAAAGTGCAGAAACTCTGATACCACACTAAAACCTATCCACCATGTTCCCACTTAATAATTAATAATCACCACCTTGGATCAGACAGAACCTGCTTAGGCTTCGTGGGAACGAGTGTATTTTTTACTGCAGACACTTCCGCATGTGGCCAAGGGTGAGTTTCCATTAGCAAGTGCTTTTTTTTCCTCTAAACTGTTAATAAGCAGGTGTGGGTGCTCAAAGCAACGGCTGTCTGCTGACAAGATTGAACTGCCTGTTTCTATTATCTCCTGAGCACCTAGAAAACAACATGAAAGAGCAAACCAGAGAGAGGCACACAAGTTTAACATTTTTTTAACAATGAGTCCAACAAAGTGGCAATGATGTTGTTACTGCTGTGAAGGCTTGCAAGATAAATTCTGCTGTTTTATTATTCCCCACTCTGTGCAAAGCTCTTGAAAAAAAAAAAAAAAAACAGAACAAAGAAAAGAAAACAAGGTGGGACAAAAATGGTTGAGTAGAGGCTGTATGTGGAGTTTGAGCTGCCAGTGAAAAGACTTAATTTGAAGCTCTCAGTGGCTGGCAGCTTCACTTTGCCAGCAGGCCTTGGTCCTCCATCTCTCGTTGTGATTCTGGCCTCAAAGATGAGGGACTGAGATCAGCGTAGGAACAGGTAGAATGTAGAGAATAATAACTAGTGAGGAGAACACTATGAATGCAAAGATGAAGACAATGTCTGGCCTTTGTGTTCAGGGAACAAGGCTTATGGTTAAGGGCTCCTATATACTGCATGAGTTCTTCAGTTGTATAAGATCATTACAACCACATCATACAACTGCATTAGTCTTTGGGAGTATGTCAGGAAAGGATTGGATGTAGACTATCAGCTTGTGCTTAATGTAAACTATCATTATATTGTGTAGACCATACAATGAACTGGTAGGAAAGTGTGGCAGAAAAATATTTTTCAAATTGAATCGCTCCAAGTCAACACTTCTACATCATACAGTTTAAGCAATTTGACTAACCAATTGAATGCAACATAAAGTGGCATATTCACTAATGCCTCTTCTCCCTAACCATGATTGGGGCCGCACCCTCCTCTTTTGTCACTTTTTTTGTAAAATAAGTGACATAATATCTGCCGCTGAAGTTTGCTTCTTTTTTTCCTCTTTTGTTTATTGTCGATTGACATATAAATAAAAGAAACAAGAAGACAGAAACGATATGTGTGGGCTTGAACCCCTGGTGCTTCATATGTAACTGAAGCACCCATTGAATTGAAGAAGTAGCAAATTCTTGGGGTGCAAAATTTTGACTTGAACCCCCCAAACCTCCATCTAAAAAGGACCAACTATAAAGCAGGGCAAACTGTTTGGGTCTCTCTAGTTTACTTTTAATTATTACAGTATGGAGGTCATAAGCACTCATTGATTAAAACTGTATTAAGGACTGAAGTAATGAATAATTAGGATTCTTGCCACTTTGACTGACGGGTGGGTGCTGTGGCTGCTGTGAAACAGATGTGCGCTGTGATCTTGGTTTTTCAGACAGATCCATCACTTGTACATCACTTCTGGCTCTAAAACATCAAGATGGTGATGACCAAATAAACTGCAGACTTCAAAAGAGTAATCCACCAAGATTCATTCACCAACATAGAGACTGTTGTTTATAATATTTTCTAATCAATACCTCAAAGTAATATCTCCATGGAAAACATACCCTAAGGAATCATCAAAAAAGAGCTTTGAACAACTCCTTGCTATCATTGGTTCAGCGTCTGTCCTGCACTCATACACATCAAATTTCAGCCTAGTTGAACTCTTCCCCAACTCTCTCCAACACCGAGTTGGGCCTAAATCCTTTTATTACAACAGTGAATTATGATTACTGTTGATGTAACTGGGACTCCTAACCCACCAATGCCTCTGTCTATACAGTAGCTGCAACGAAACATTCTTCATTTGTATATTTTGAACTCTCTTCTCTCACATCTTCACAAAACCTGCAGAACATAATACGACTTGGGAAAATGCTGCGTCTGATCTGTTTGGGGATCCTCAGGACCTTTAAGAAGAACTGAAGGACAGGGGAAAGTGTAGTTCTAGACAATAGGTATGTTATGCACTATATGCAAATACCCGATGACTCTAATGAGCTAGATGAAGTTTAATCCCAGCAGATTCAGACAAGGAAACATTAGGCGAATCACTGCAGAGCCTAAAAATAATTTCCAGTCTAATGTTGAAACAGGCGAATAAAAACTAGTTTTTCAAATGAATAAAACTTGAAAGAATCTTAAAAAAACAGCTGAGAACAAATTCATAGTACTTCACTGATACAGTCGGTTGTTTGCTGTCTCAAGTCCCTGGGGTTAGGGTAAACACTGAGAGAAGGTTTATGAGAAAAGGGCACAGACAAAAGAGTAAATCACAATAAATTGTTGGAATACTTAAAGTGTGTCTGCCTCGGCGTGTGCGCGTGTTCTTGTTTTGATCTCAGTAATTCTTTTCTAAAGCAGATATGTTATTCTTTATTCCCTGTTTGATTTTGAAAGAGCATTTCCCTTGTGAGTAATTGTTGGCATGACTTTCTTTGCTTGTCCACCCCGGTCCCTCCCCTCTGATTGTCTCTCCACCATAATTGTTGCCACTTGTGTCTCTTAGGCTGTGAGTGTACATGGAGTCCCGTGCTGCTCTCTCTCTGTGTCAGCGGGGTTGCCAGGTCCACTGATTTGTAAATATCGCCCTACCTGCCCTTCTCCTGTCCCTGTACACAGAGGTGAACGTGTGACAAATCCAAATAGAGTGATTGAGGGAGTTTCTGTAGGTACTTTGCTTACAATGATGTGGACTAAGTGGCAGAAATCTGGCTGAAATAGAGTGAACAGTAGAGTGGGTAGAAAGAATGGGTTTGACCAGAGGTGTGACATACATGCACCATATGTAGTTTACCATGGATAAATGTATAAAAGCAGTTCCCTGTTCTGTAATTAAAGTAATTTAAAAGCTTCATCTGCTGCAATAAGCCGTTGTATTAATTATTGAATTACTAATTATATTCAATTATATGCTTTAAACTCATTGGTCACTTTATTAGGTACAGTTGGTATACAAAGGAAAGGGTTGTGTCTATCTGTGTCTGTACATCTATACACATATACACTATATGGCCAAAAGTGTTCACTCACCTGATTTGACTTGATATGAATTTAAGTGACATCCCATTCCTAATCCATACGGTTCAATATGACGTTGGTCCACCCTTTGCAGCTTCAACTCTTCTGGGAAGGCTGTCCACAAGGTTTAGGAGTGTGTTTATGGGAATTTTTGACCATCTTCCAGAAGCACATTTGTGAGGTCACAAACTGATGTTGAACAAGAAGGCCTGGCTCTCAGTCTCTTTATTTCATCCCAAAGGTGTTCTATTGAGTTGAGGTCAGGGCTCAAGTTCATCCACACCAGACTCTGTCATCCAGGTCTTTGTGGACCTGCTTTGTGCACTGGTGCACAGTCATGCTGGAAGAGGAAGAGGAAGGGGCCAGCTCCAAACTGTTCCCACAAAGTCGGGAGACTGGAATTGTCCAATATGTCTTGGTATGTTGAAGCATTCAGAGTTCCTTTCACTGGAACTAAGGGGCCAAGTCCAGCTCCTGAAAAACAACCCCACACCATAATCCCCCCTACAACAAACTTTACACTTGGAATAATGCAGTCAGAGAAGTACCGTTGTCCTGGACACCACCAAACCCAGACTCATCCATCAGAGAATGTCTCTCCACTGCTCCAGAGTCCAGTGGCGGCGTGCTTCACACCACTGCATCCAACACTTTGTATTGCACTTGGTGATGTTTGGTTTGGATGCAGCTGCTCGGCCATGGAAACCCATTCATGAAGATTTCTGAACACTGTTCTTGAACTACACTGAAGGCCACATGAAGTTTGCAGGTGTGTAGTGATTGACTCTGCAAAAAGTGGGAGACCAATGCGTCTCAGCATCCGCTGACCCGCTCTGTCAGTTTACGTGGCCTATCACTTCGTTGCTAAGTTGCTGTCGTTCCCAAACACTTCCATGTTCTTATAATACAGCTGCAAGTTGACTGTGGAATATTTAGGAGCCAGGAAATTTCATGACTGGATTTGTAGCACAGGTGGCATCAAATCACAGTTCCACGCTGGAATTCACTGAGCTCCTGAGAACGACTCATTCTTTTACAAATATAAAAACGGTCTGCACGTCTAGGTGCTTGATTTAATACATCTGTGTCCATGGAAGTGATCGGAACACCTGATTCCGATTATTAGGATGGGTGAGCGAATACTTTTGACAAAATAATGTATATACAGACCACTTTTAGTAGGTATACCATGCTGTAAAATAGGCCTTTCTGCCTAATTACTTATGCAAAGAGATATTAAATTGAAAGTGACATTTGTAGGCTTTCTTTTACATAAACAGGGCAGTGAATTTTATTTACTTGTGACAGTATGTTTTTTTCTTTTTAATATTGTTACTTTTAAAAATGTAAATGACTCCTCCAAACTGCTCCATATGTGTTCAGTACTGGAGAGTAGTATTATTTTCATTCTTTAATGATTCCTTTGTCACTGTTATTGGCCATATTTAATTATGAATCACGTAGCCTGCTAGTTTTGGGCTTGTTTTTTCAGGATCTAGTATCATACTTCATCACAAAATCTAGCTACAGTGTTATTAGGTCTGTTCACCTTTTACACTGTATTCTTGCGTTCTCTCCTCAGCCTTGTTCCCCCGTTTGATTTTTGTGTAGTGTGTTTGTGTGTGCTTTTTTTTTATTTTTTTGCATGGGATTTTTGAAGGCCTTGGACAGGTTTCTAATGTGCTTTTGCATGAGTTTTATTTAAGGTTTGTTTTCAACCAGTGCATTCCTGCATTTGCGTCCTGTACCTGCAGCCTCTTGTAACATGAATGGAAATCGATGCAATGTTCTAAAAGGACAGCCGTGGAAACTACTGTGTGCGTGTCTGTGTGCTCGTATGCCAGTGTGAACCTGCCTGTTATGTCTAAGTGTCCATGAGGATTTTCAGGGGGCACTGAATAATGCAAAGACTTGTACTGTGCTTAACCCGTGGTCAGATAAGCCAGGAATATTAACTGTGATGAAGCATTTCATTTACATTATGGGATTGGTCATCATGAATAATTTCAATTAGCAGAGGTAAAAAAATATTATATATATATATATATATATATATGACAGAGTAAGTATGCTGTGCAAGTACAGAAGCTTTTCTAAAATTTAGAGAGACAACGATATAAGTGAAAAAAAAAAATCAGGTAACTAAACTACAATTTCAAATTTAGTCCAAGACATATTACTCTGTGATAAATCTTTTGCAGCTGTTCTTATTTCAGCAAATATTTAGCTGTCAGACAGCTTCATAGCTGACTCTTGAATCCTCTGGTACACTAAGGAGTTCATCGCTGACTCAACAACTGCAAGGTGCTCAGATCATCTTGCTGCAAAATTAGTCCAAGTCCACCACCCTTCCACTACTATCATTGACAGCTGGTGCAAGGTGCTTGTGCTGATATGCTTTGTTTGGTTTTCCCAAGCGTGGCACGGTGTATTTCAGCCTAACAACTCTGCTTTTCCTTTCTTGTTCTTGACATTGCTCCTGAAGTCTACTTGATGCAATTTGTAAGCCATGCTGCAATGCTCTTTTTATAGAGAAGTAACTTTCTCCTGGCAACCTTTCCAAAAAATCCATACTTATTTCCTTCTTGAACCGTACTGCTTATATACACCATATTGCCAAAAGTATTCGCTCACTCACCCATCCAAATAATTAGAATCAGGTGTTCCAATCGCTTCCATGAACACAGGTGAATAAAATCAAGCACGTTGGCATGCAGACTGTTTTTACAATTTACACAAATACATTTGTGAAAGAATGTGTTGCTCTCAGGAGCTCAGTGAATTCCAGCATGGAACTGTGATTTGATGCCACCTGTGCAACAAATCCAGTCGTGACATTTCCTCGCTCTTAAATATTCCACACTCAACTGTCAGTTGTATTATAAGAACATGGAAGTGTTTGGGAACAGCAGCAACTCAGCCACAAAGTGGTAGGACACGTAAACTGATGGAGCGGGGTCAGTGGATACTGAGGCGCATAGTGCAAGGAACTCGCCAACTTTCTGCAGAGGCAATCGCTACACACCTGCAAACTTCATGTGGCCTTCAGATTAGTTCAAGAACAGTGTTCAGAGATCTTCATGGATGGGTTTCCATGGCCGAGCAGCTGCATCCAAGCCAGACATCACCAAGTAAAATGAAAAGCGTTGGATGCAGTGGTGTGAAGCACGCCGCCACTGGACTCTAGAGCAGTGGAGACACGTTCTCTGGAGTGATGAATCGCGTCTCTCCATCTGGCAATCTGATGGACGAGTCTGGGTTTGGTGGTGTCCAGGAGAACAGTACTTCTCTGACAGCATTGTGCCAAGTATAAAGTTTGGTGGAGGGGGGATTATGGTGTGGGGCTGTTTTTTAGGAGCTGGGCTTGGACCCTTAGTTCCAGTGAAAGGAACTCTGAATGCTTCAGCATACCAACACATTTTGGACAATTTCAGTCTCCCAACTTTGTGGGAACAGTTAGGAGCTGGATCCTTCCTCTTCCAACATGACTGTGCACCAGTGCACAAACCAAGGTCCATAAAGACCTGGATGACAGAGTCTGGTGTGGATGAACTTGAGCCCTGACCTCAACTCAATAGAACACCTTTGGGATGAAATAAAGCAGAGACTGAGAGCCAGGCCTTCTTGTTCAACATCAGTGTGACCTCACAAATGTGCTTCTGGAAGATGGTCAAAAATTCCCATAAACACACCCCTAAACCTTGTGGACAGCCTTCCCAGAAGAGTTTAAGCTGTTATAGCTGCAAAGGGTGGACCAACGTCATATTGAACCCTATTAATTAGAAATGGGATGTCACTTAAGTTCATATGCGAGTCAAGGCAGGTCGGTGAATACTTTTAGCCATATATTGAATTTAGCATGCCAACTGAGGCCTGTAGACTACAACACATATCTTTTGGTTTTTCTTCTCTTTTGTATTGCATTGTCTGAACTTGGGTGAACTTTTTTGTCCATGTACTTTTTTGTCCATGTACATCTGGCAAGTTTGCTCATTTCATGAAAGACTGGGTAGAAGAGCTTTTTTCTGAGCCATCAGTTGTGATGCAGACATAGCTTCAGCAGTGAGGCAGACACTGCATTGGGCTGTCTTGGTAAAGAAGGAGCTGAGGTGAAAGGCAAAGATCTCGATTTACCAGTCTATCTACGTTCCCACGCTTACCCATGTTCACAAGCTGTGGGTAGTAACTGAAAGTATGAGACTGCGAATACAAATGGCTGAATTGAGTTTCCTTCGCAGGGCTCAGAGTAGAGCTGTTGGTCCTCTGCACTGAGAGAAGCTAAAAGAGGTGGCCTGGGCATCTGGTTAGGATAGCTCATGGACACCTCGCTGGGGAGGCTTTCCGGACAGGTCCCACTGGGAGCAGACTCTGAGGAATCTTGAGAATTTGCATCTTTCTTTGTATTCTGTTGAGATTTTTTATTTTAATTTACTGTTAAATGAGTGATTTCTGAGATTTCTTGTCCTACACTGATTTGGATGCTGTGCAGCTAAAATGATTTCTGATGGTCCATCCATCCAATATCTATACCCGCTTTATCCGTTGCCGGGTCACGGGGGTCTGTCGGAGCCTATCCCGACGCATATCAGGCGAAAGGCAGGGGTCCACCTGGACAGGTCGCCAGTCCATCCAGGGCCACAAAGAATACAAACAACCAATCACACTCACATTCACACCCTAGGGAGAATTTAGGATGATCAATTAACCTACCCTGCATGTTTTTGGACTGTGGGAGGAAGCCGGAGTACCCGGAGGGAACCCACGCAAGCACGGGGAGAACATGCAAACTCCACACAGAAAGACCCACCGGGCCGGGAATCGAACCAGGAACCTTCTTGCTGTGAGGCAACAGTGCTGACCACCAAGCCACCGTGCTGCCCGATTTCTGATGGTAATTCTAGCAATTTTTAACATTGGTTTTGATAAATAGCTAACCAAACAGATGTTGCTGGATCATAACAGGTAATTTAAGATCACCAGCAAGTAAAATGGATGAGCCTGGAGCACTTGCAAGGACACCGCAGGAATGAAGGAGCTCAGTAGTTGCCAAGTTATAAACACATCCCAGTGAATGTACAGTAACCTCTGAAGTTTTCAACCAAACCTCCATCTCGCTGCTACAGTTCAAGCCTTCCAACAATTTTTCAACTGATAAATTATTTTCTCCCTATTTTTATGCTGCAACAAAACAATTGCCCTTTGAGGAGCAATAAAGTATTATTCAAGTAGTCTCAGATGTTATTGTCTTGGGAAATTTTATCTTTCACCAAAGCTTTTTTCTGTTTGTTTAAGGCTGCAGGATGTAAAACTCTGAATTTGAGTCCAGTGGTTTGTGCCGTATAAAAATGATGTATGCACTAGTGCTGCATGAAAAGTGATATATGCAGCGTTCTGCTGTTGGTGTACTTGTTTGATTTGTATGCTTACCGTTGCTACTTTTACAGGAAAACACCAGGTTGCTTGTTCCAGATATGAAGCAGAATGACTTAACTGAAACTGCGGCACAGATTTTTAACAACATGAAAATCTAACTAATACGAGAAGATTTAGAGAGATTTCAAATTTGAAAAGAGCTGTAAAAGAAAGTAAAATGAACTTGCGTTAAATAAAAAAGTAGTGTTGAAAACAGTTGCTGTGAATCCCAACGTGATTTTCTACGGTTGAAGAACATTATTTAGCTTTAACCATGGGATAGTGAGTAAGGTAGGCTGGGGGGGATTCACCTTTGTGATCTAGTATTCATCTGAGATTAATAAAATGAATTTTATTATTTTTCTTTTTTTAATGATTTGTGGAAATATAGGCACTAACATGTTGGGACACAATGCCCCAGCCTAAAGTATATGAAGCAGATGGACAGCATTTGATGGAGTTAGCATCTGTCTGTGCCTCTCTGACTTGTTTTAAACATGTTTTTTACACTTATACAATATGCATTTCAAAAAGAAATACCTCATTATTCACACAAACACCTAAGAGGTAGCTATAGCTTATTTGGTCAAACTGTAGCACGTAAATAAAGAACTCAGTCATGTCACTGGATTACAGCCATTGTAACTTAAAACATGACAACATAAAATCCACAAAAACTAACTATAATTTCTTTCAAGAGAGCAGTTGCAATGACTAATAGCTTTTTGTGCGCATAATTAATCTGTTTAAAAAACACAAGGTGTTATATGTTATATGCTCAAAAGTGTTATATCAAGATTCAGGAGTAAAAAGTTTGGCTTACATAAACACTGTAAATGTGAGATTTCAACGGTGAGACTATCTGCATATGCAGGACTTGCATGAACTGTTCCCCTCAACACTCTTATACTAAAGTTACATCATGCTTAGCTCCAAAGCTGGAGTCAACCATGACCACAACTGAAATATGCAGGCCTGTCCCTCCAAAGCAGACAGAAAAAACCCCCAGGTTACAATAATTCAAGTTTTTTGTTTTTTTTAATATGTGCATTCAACATTTAATATCTGAAATATATGTGGCTCCTAAGAGAGATATAGATATAACAGAATCATCTAATTATAGAGCCATTAGTCTACTCTAAAAACATTAATGCAAGTGTTGGCTGTTTGCCTGCAACACATCCTACCTAATTACATAAACTACAACCTAGGGGGCGTCATGAAAACTAGCTTCTCTTGCAGCAGCATACGTTATTTCTTACGTCTAACGCGGTTAAATCAGTCCAGCAGCTATTTCCTAACTTTTTGAGAAGATCCTTAATATGGTGGTACAGAGTTCTCCTTTCAACTTTATCACATTTTTGGTTAAATCCACACTTTCTCAGTAGGTTAGGATATTATAAAAAGAATAAGAGGCTGTGTGATTATTTTTGTCTTTGTAGATGAACCCGTCAAGGCTGCTCTATTGGCTGTTAATTGTTTAGAAACCCTGACTATCAGAACTGGAATGAATAAGGCCATTAAAGAAGCCGAGGTTCACGATCAGAAACTTTGTGGAACTAATTGACATTTTGTCACCATGTCGACACTTTACACTACAAGTAAAACATTTTGTTTAAGGCACACCGTTAACCTATTACTCCCTAAAAATATTTACAATTGCATGATAAATAAATTATTTGCGTTTTCGCTGTCAAGCAGATGCCATGTAGACTGCACTCAGACAGAAGGTGGTTTGATGCAAGTTTATGGTAAATGTCAACAAGGGCTTAAGCTGAATATTTTTTTACTCCACCCATAAACTACATATTGAAAACATCTAAACATGAATTTATTCCTGGGAAAAAAAAAGTTTCTTGGGATCATTGTAATCATTGAAATCAGGAAGAGATATCCATGTATAAAGAAAATTATAAAAGTGGGAGAAAAGTGAAGTTAATATGTATAAAATTAAGTGATGGTATTCCCTTAATCTAATCCGAATTAAGCTGCCATTCACAGCACCTTCTTTATCCCCCATCCGTTTCTAATTGGCATTAACATCAATGCAGATGCAAAATCATTTAGAAAGTTCAGATGAAAGACTGAGATCTGATCGACTCCATTCACAGGTAGCTCGAGACACATGGAGTCACGATCCTTCAGGTATACAACTTTAAATACAAATGTGTCCTGTATCAAAGGTCCATGTATTTATCTGACTTGCCTCCACAAAAGCAACATGGATTATGCAAGGATTTTTTCATGCTGACCCTAAATCACAAAAAAACAAATAACAAGAACAAAAGAAAGAAGAGCGTTGTGTGTAAAACCAGCTTAAGGAGCATAAACACTCAGGATCTATCAACACACAATGTCCTCGTCTTTACATCGTTTTTTCACTTTTCAGGCAAATCTTAAACATGGTAATGTCTGAATCTACAAAAATAGGGTTTAGGTAGGGTTGCACGTACAGCATAATTTTACATTGTTGTTAGACAACCGACATCCTGTTTGTCGCTCGACACACCTGAGGACTCTGTTTATTTGCAATATCAGGTAATAGAATACCTTAAAAAAATAAAAACAGTTATGACATGTAAAATAAAGCAGAATGATCTAAAATTCAACCGCATTTGTATACTGCAAGCAACTTTAACAAGGTTTGTTCCACGGGTTGTTTTTATATAAAAACTTCTCTCACATTGTACCCTTTCACTGAAGCAGTACTACAATGATGCATTTGATCGACTCCACGGGAGTACACGCTCACATCCCATTCCGTTTACAACCTCATTCACTTCCTACAGCCAGTAATCAGGATTCTCTCCAGCGTATGGCCAACATCAGCTACACATATCGAGTATTAGGCTCTATAATCCCCATTTCATGAGCATCCAGTCTATAAACACTATTGATTTTCACACTGCGCTTTCTGGCACTTGTATCTAGCAAGTCGTGGACGTTCTGTCACAGTCTAGATGTCTAGTAATATATAATAATGCAGAGTTATGGGGGGAATTTTTTCGATATGGCTGAGGCATTGGTCGCTGGTCTGGACAGGAACCAAGGGTAAGTACTGCTGAATGCTGGGACATCTGACTAAACCAAAGCCTCAAGGTTTGCTAGGGATAAATGCCATACATTTAAATTTAAAGGTATTGGTGTCATTATCTGGTATACTAGTAAAATCAGAAAAACACCACATTTCAGTATTATTGGGTAAAGAAATGTAAAGCATATTTTTCTGTAATGCTACAGTATAATATGCTTGATTTTTATAAACTGCCAAACAGATTTAGGAATAATACACAAGAATTTAAATTGCAGCTAATCAGCCACTTCTGAATCATCCTTGGATACCTTTCTTCTGTTGAAACGATGCATGAACGTACATGTACAACACTGCATTTCCTTTAAATGCTCTTCATCAAATGAGCGCAGAATGTGAGTAGGTGAAGTTCAGGAGTATTTTTGTGCAATGATCTGAAGCTGTCTTGCTTGAGTCACCACGAACAATCACTCACAGAGTAAAGTCTAAAGATCATTAGGTCAAACACTGCAAGATTTTATTTCTAATAAAACAAGGGCTGTAAAAATGATTAGTACAGAGTGGATTTTATTGTAATCTGTTTGGAGTCCTGTTAAATCACTCTCTAGAAACAAAGCTAAAAAAATTCTGTGTGTGATTTAACACACTAGGAGCTGTTGAAACACAGTGGAGTGGATTACTACGATACTTACCAGGATACGCAGCAATGATGTACCAGGAGGAGTGTTTTCAGGGAGGCTGATGTTGTACAGAGGTCTGCTGAAGATGGGCCGGTTATCATTCTCATTGATTAGTTCAATAAAGACACGTGCAAATCCCACATGGTCAGACATGGACTCATTGGCATAAAGCTGAAGAAAGACAACAAGGAGTCTTTACTGGGGCTTAAGGTGGGTAAACAGATTTGGTGGAGAAAGATTTGTTTACAGAAAATAGCTACATTTATATATATGACATTCTCAAAACCATACTCAAAATGTGTTATTGAACTGAACTCTTGGGTATTTAGTGTTTACAGAGACAGGGTATCCAATGGATCTGAGAGTAAACTCAAGAGTAAACTGATGAAATACCAGCTTCACTGTTAAAAGAGAAAAGTATTACATCTAGTGAATACCTTATCCTTGTATGTTACAAATAAAAAGCAATGTGCAAAAGCTCTGGATTAGTTAATCCCTAGTTCTTTGATAACAGTGAGGTGCACTATAGGAGCTGATTAGTGGATCAATGATGTTGATAGAACACCTTACTCTGTTATCGAAGAACCAGGGATAATGTTAACACAAGATTCTTGTTCTAACTTTGCCTGGTGTTTCACTATGGGAGATGTAGCCTACTCCTGGATTTCATAATATCCCAAAAGAACATAGAGCTGTAATGCAGTTAACACACAGTGCTGAACCTGATGGTTCTGGTTCCAGAAGTGCATGAGCCAGAGATGACTGAGCCACATCCAGCCAAAGGTGTGAGGCGTGGCCCAGGTAGGTGCTGCACGTAAATTTGTTTAAAAAACGTAGATCGAGAATAGCTCCCTCTATTTGGAATGAGGGAATACAGAGCGTAGAAGCCCTGATGAACATCTGATCGCTCTTTTGCTGAAGAAGGCAGCGGTTTCATCCTTCAGGGTGTGTGCCGAATCCCCTGTGGCAACACAAACTAACTTGTATCTGAGTGGTTTCACTGCAAACTTGGCAGTTTTCACCTCTCCAGGACACCTGGGAACTGTTACGCAGCCAACCAAAACTGTCCTGAACACTCTGAGGGAGCTCTGCTGTGGCTTCTCACAAGAAGAAAGAGAAAATGAGGAGAAAGTGATGGTTGGCAGAGACTTCTTAATGAGTCTGCTGTCGCAGACAGATGCATTGTCATTGGAGCTTCTGTAGTAGGTCGCGCCTGTAGTCATATAGGTGATTCCCATAGTGAAACAGAGAGCGACGATAACAAAAAAAAGAAAATTCTCATAATTTCTCCATTACTTTTAATGTGAGCGTCCTCACTCTATGTGAAAGTAACTAAAAGTGTCCTCTTCATGCAGGCTACAGTCGTCACTGGACATAGTGTAGTATCCATTTCTGGAATCCCTACCAGCACACAATTTCTCATAACTCCACAGGCATACACTATAAAAGACTGAAAACTCACTGAAAAGCTGTAGCTGCGTATTTTTTCGTAGTCGAGAGGCATGGCAACCCTCATCCGGATGTCGGCACGCCCTTGTACCGCTGTGGGGGAGATGGTGAAGTACTCTGAATTGTTTCCAGTCAGGAAGACCTGGAACATGCTGTTCACCCCCTGCCGCAGAAGAGATAAGAGACAGATTCACATTTAGAAAAAACAGAAAAAGAGGATCTAAATACCTACATCTGACCAAATCCATACAATCATTTCTAAATGATGTGGTATTTTTTTCTGAAGCAAGTTTTTATTTTTTAACTTAAATTTCACGCGGGAGTAAAAAAAAAAAAATGACATTACATTTCGATGATTTAAATAACTGCTGCAACCAGAATCATGTAGCTTAACTTCAGCAACTATCCGTCAGTGAGGTGGTTGGAGCTCAGCGATATGTCTTGTCCACAGTCTGGTCATGTGACCATGGTGTCCTAATCGTGTTCCTTTTGTCACCAACAGCATCACATCAGGATATTTGTGTAACAAAAAAATATTCATTTAACAATCTTACCCAACCAGTCAGTTATAATTAAAGAATATGTTTGTTTTTTTGATGTAAGCTGGTGTGAGTGTTAATGTTAGTATAGGTAACACTACCTACAGACTAAAATACACTTGTGTGATCATGGAAAATTCATTTTATTAACGCAGTCATGTGAAAAAACAGCCTTTGGGTTCTACGTTTTTATGTAACAGGACATCTGAGAAATTCTGGAACAATGGCCTTTTACAAAAGACACCAAAGCGGAGATGTTTTATCACATTTAGCAAAACTGATCTGCACAAACACTGCAGTACAAGTGTCAGGCATGACGGTGGAGGGTCTGTGATTTGGGCTTGTTTTGCAGCCATAGGACCTTCTGATAAAATGAACATTTGGACAACTTTTATCCTGGAAGCTGAGCTTGTTTTTAATGTATGTATTTAATCTAATCAGCTTTGTGAGCATGCACTACATTAAAGGTTTTGGTTACATTACTCACAAACGCTGCACAAAGATACAGAGAAAGCTGCTCCCAATACAAAATAACTTTAAATCTCACCAAAGTGACACACTGTGACACCTTCTCAAAGAAAAAAGGTGAAAAACCACCACAGTTTGTCTGAAGACTAGTGTGCTTAATAAGTCTTGTAATAAGTTTAATTTGTGATTAATGCTGTTTAATCACATGCAGTTGACCACAACCACAATATTACTTTACTTTACTTTAAAGTAACCCTGCAGAATGTATATTACGGAGAATACAGCTATAGTTAGAAGGATACAAAATGTATGATTAGATTATACAAAAGTAGATGGTGAAAGAGAAATGAGAATTAAATAACAATAGATAAACACACATTCAAGTCCTTTCCATCTCCGCTATATAACCCTGGTGCCACACCGTCTCTTAATACAAATTCTAAATGCAAGACAATAAATCACCATTCATTGCCTACAGAGATGTATAAAATAAGTTGGACTGAATGATCACACAGCCGGTTGGGGACTATTAAAACCATGCGCTTTAATCATCATATTGTGTGACTTGTGAGAGAAAAAAAGGGCTTGATGTTATCCTTGATGACAACCATGACTATCTACCTCAATACAGATACAAATTTCTCTGTTTGTATTCCAGCTCACTACTGCACAGGCTGCCAAGTTTATGTTTATGATTATGCAGATTATGTGAACATGGTGTCAGTTTTAGAATTACTATGAGGTGAACTACTGGGTAGGTCTGCATAACAATTTTAGTAATGTCTAATTAGCATTTAGACAACAGTCTGAATAACCTTAAAAATCTTAGTAATGAAGAAATAGACATACAATTTTTATTTTTCACATTACAGGAAAATTAGTTGTTAAAGACTCAACCAAAAGCAAATGATTAAAACAACTAAAAAGTATTAGAAAATGAAGATATTTCAAAATCAATAGAAAACGAGTAGCATTTTCACTTCTGAGACCCTGGGGGTGTGTTGCTGGGAATCAAAGGGATTAGATCCAGTCTGTATCAATCGGAATTCTATTCATACAATTATAGTGAATTGGATTAAATTGGATTATAACTAGATGGTAATAAATGTAATGTAATTAGAATGTATGTGGACTATGAAAGGGACTGAAATGGACTTGTAAGTACCCAGGAAGGTGTTTTTGTTGTGGGCTTGGTGGTGTAGAAATAAACTGAACTGAAGTGAATTGAACTGAATCAAATCGAATTGAACTGAACTCAAATGAACAGATTTCTTTTTCTGCTGAGGCTACAGATATTAAATCAGCTCAAACGAACCCAAATAATGAGGTAATCAGAACAGGGTTTTCAAATCAATGCAGGTAAATATCATGTCATGGTGTGAGTGGAGGTAATGGAGTCGCTCTTCCACAGGCATCTTATGACTGTACTCGTCTTTCATTCCTGATAAATGAATCATATTTTCATAGTCACAAGACTTAACTTTCTCCCATGATATTCTTTTGTCAAATCTGTAAAAACGAACCCCAAAGAGATGTAATGTTAAATTAGGGAAACACCAGAAAGCTGTGTGTACATGTTTGTAATCCAGATTAGGCCATATTTTTAATAGGTCTCATAGTCAAGAGGCACAAAGTCGGGACACTGTCAAGACACCTTCATGTGGAAGGAGGGCGCTGGTTAGGAGTCTCGCCTTTTGGCTCAAGTTTCTCGTGACTGTAACAGTCCTGTACAGCCTGTCCACATTTCTGTAGATGAGGCACCGATTCATCTGTCAGTGTCCCATTCTTCCCTCACAACACCTCAAAATACTTCAGCTCCCTCGCTTCAGTCAGTTCCTCAGTCCCAACCTGGCAATCCACCCTTTTCCGACTGAGAACCTTGGCGTCAGATTTGGCAGTGCTGATCTGTAGTTACTGCGTTTGTTACTGAAAGATTCACAGAAACAAATTCACACTCAGCTTCAAACTCAGCTCAACGATGCTAACGCAACTGCGTCATCTTCAAACTGGAACCCTGCTTCACCCTCTTATGGCTGCAAATTCAAAATATGCCAGTAACAGACTGATAAAAGTGAACAGATTGAAAAAAAAAAACAACAACAAAGTTTTGCAGAATACACAGCTACCAGAGTTCTGGAGGATGCTGCAGTGTGCAGATTAAAACGTCACCGGTGAGGGCGACAGGATCGGGCATTAAAGGAGCGTCTGCTTTTAAGTTTTATTTCCGATGAATGATTTGCTGTTGTTTCCGCCTTTGGGCTCAACTCCTTCAAAGAAACATTGATCAGTTTAAATAATGTTGTTTTTAAGATTACAGCTACAGTGCATTGCGTTGTTAAATGATTATGGGATTGTGGGCAGTGCTTAAAGACAATGATGCAAACCACCGTGTGTGACTTTTAGTTCTCAGGCAGCACTACACCATGCCACTGTGATCAATGTGACCACATGGGCTTCAGAGTACCTTCAAAACCACGGGTGATCAACACAGTTTGCTTAAAATCTAACCTGAATCTGTGTAACATAAGGAAGAACCCCTACATCAGCTCCATACAAAAATACCGATGTATTCTGTTGTCACATCTCATATCAGATGGTCAGAAACATACTGGAGGTGAGGTAAATTCACATGTCAGCCTGCTTTTAGGAAAAATCAACAGCAGGTTCCACATGACAAAGAAAGACCATCCAGCCTTCATCTAACAAAGGTCTAAATCCTCACATCTGTAATGTATGAGGAGGCATTAACGTCCAAGGCATGTGTGACTTCTACAGAGCGCATATGCGTGACAGACTGCTCTTGCAAAATAGCAACAAGTATTTTAAAAAGATCCTCCGTCTTTTCTAGAAAAGGGTCTTCTACTTCTCCTTCTAACACAAATCCCTAAAACCAAGAGCGTTATGAATAAATCGGAACAGGTTTTGTTGTGACGTCATGGCCCTGAGATAGCTGTGACTGTTGTGTTAAGAAAACCTCTCCAAATCCCTCCTGTGTTGATATATACAGCTGCAGGTTGGCCAATCATGTAGCCATTGTGGCAGACAGAGGAAAACGGGTGGAGTGGACGATTGGAATAACGGTGACAGCTGAAATAGCCCCCTTGTTTTTGTTTTCATCTCTTGGAGAATCATTGTGGCTGATGACTCCTATTTAAAAGACCATCCAATATGCAGGGATGTCACCTCAAACCGCCCATAAACGTAATTGCCCGTCCATTTGCTTCTGCCGTCAGAAGCTCCCAATAAAAGCATCCTGTCAGACGTGACTGCCACAAAGTTCAGTGACAAGTTTCAACTGTGAAAGTTTTAAAGATGCCAGCTGAGCAGAAGAGGTTGTGGAGGCAGTGACGGAAAGAGAGAGAGAGAGAGAGACTTAGTTACACTCTAAGGATTGAAACATCTGCTTTTAATCCCTCACACATGGAAAAAGTGAGATTGTAGCTCAAGTTTAGTGGAGTATGAACGAGTGCATGTGCATTGGCAATGTCATGCTGGTTTAAAAGACCAAAACAGCATTAAAAACTACAGGATAAAACAAAGAAAAAGAAAAAAGAAAACTCAAGTAATTTATGAGCCATTCTATGGTAGAAAAATAACAATACAAGGCACCTAGAACACAGGCATGTTTTACATTTACATCCCGTAAATGAAGAATGTTTTGTCAGATGTTCTTCTGGTATCATGATAAACAGACTTGAGAACCACAACTCTCTAACGTCACTGGCGCATCTGCTGAATTACGACTGTCTCAAGATCACTATTCACACATTTGCAATGAGCAAGCCTAGCCAGGATGTTAAGCAGCTGGATACCTCCCCAGTCTGAGGGCTGCTTTATTGCCTGTAGTTGTGAAATGCATGTGCGAATCTACAAACAGAGACCTGTTATCACATGGAAACTGTGTGGGTTGTCACCCAGCCCATGTGCAGCAACACGCTAGCAGTATTCCTCAAGTTGGCAGTGCAACACAGATGGAAGTAAACACAGCATCACCAGAATGGATAAACAGAGCTGCCTCTAAATATTCCCGTTATCGCTCCTTCAAGTGCTTTCTCTTTTTTTTTCATGACTGGTGTTCTCTCTATTTCTTCTTGCTTCACCAATTATTCAAATTTCTGGCTTTGCTCCATTGCAGGCAACTTTCTTTTAAATCATAATTCTTCAAGTTCTTCTTCTCCACTTCTCTCCTCTCCTCTCCTCTCCTTTCCTCTCCCTTGCTCTCTGCATGTCTCTTTTTACTTTCCACCTATTTCTCTATCCACTTGACTTGCAGTTATCTGTCAAATTTCACCCTGGTGGCTGGTGTGCCTGAATCAATCAGAGTTGACTAGCTTTCGGCTTATCTGCACCCTAGGTGATTGATTTTCCTCGTTAGGTATAATTTGATGCTCTATCCCATCTCCTCCACAGCAAATTAAATTGTAGTCGAGTCAAATGTGGTGGTGTGAGTGAGCATGTGAATAATGTGAGTGGGGGGAGAGAGAAAGTCGGAGAGAGACACAGTGACAGAACAGGTGTAAAATGTTTAAATTCTTTGTACAATTTGGTGTCTAAGTCTGTGTCCCTGTGTGTCACCACAGTGGTTTGATAGATACAGCTAATGGGAAGAGCCTGGCACACCAGAAGAGGTTGGAGTGGGCCGGGGTGAGCAGATGCTGACAATTCACACGACTGCAACACTTCCCAACCAAGAGTTTCACACAGGTTGACATTCTCTTTGGCTGTATATTTTTGTATAAGCAAGACAAATCCATCCATGTATCCACGTTCTATACCCGTTTTAATGCTTTGCAGGGTCACGGGGGTTTGCTAGGGCCTATCCCGGCTCATTATAGGTGAGAGGCAAGGGTACACCAGGACAGGTCACCAGTCTATCACAGATAAGCAAAACAAATATAAACTCTATAATAGAAAAGAAAAAAACCAACAAAAAACAAATGTTGCTGTGCTAACAGTCATTTCAGAAAGTTATAATCTATTTAGTCTGCCGGTTTAGATTCTCATCCAGGACAGGGTCATTGTTAAAAAAAAAAAAAGGATAGAAGGCAACTGTCTTCTGTTTTCTTGGTTCTTGAAGACATTTCAACTTTCACAGCCGTTCGCACCTTGATTCATGTGATTAAAACTTCTCACGTGATGACCAGGTAAACAACTTGTGTTTGGACAAAAGACCCCGATTTGCAGTAAATAGAAGTGAGGAAGACTTTTGGATCACAAGCTGAATGTCTTCAAGAACCAAGAAAAGAAGATGATTTGCCTTTAATTCAAGTTCATAAAGTTCTTAAAGTGTAAACTCTCTAAAGTGAGCATTTGTAATTGCAAAAATTGAAAAAACAAACAATATTAGAAAATACCAAGATAAATATATGTATTTATTATTATTATTTTGCCATACTACCTAGCTCTAGAAAATTTGTGCAATATCTACGTTTGCTCAAAAGTGAGTTAAAACTTGAAATATGCTTTGTAACATCAGTCTTCTGGTTCTGTTCTGTCTAATTTCAGAGAAGCAAGAAGAGGAAAAACAAATGTACAACCGCAAAAACGTAAAAAAAACTCCAGTCAGCTGCTGAATGAACAAACATGCTTTGCGATATAAATAAGTGACTGTAATGAAAAACACCTTTTAATCGAGGGAAATTCCTTCTGAGAAACAATTAAAGCCATTAAGAATAAACATGTATTAAGAAGTTAGAAGATATTGTGCTTCGCGTTTTCAGTAGTTTTTTAGTTGATTAAAGTTATCCAAAGGCAGATTAAAGTATCTGCATTTTAGGAATCAAACAACAGTGTTCATGTATTTTCCCTACAAAAATGTTTTCCAAATAAGGTATTACATGAATAGATCACCACTAGTTTACCAACAGTGTGTTTAACGAACTGGAAAAACCTGAAAGCATTTTTCTCAGCTTCAGTTTGTATAGATATTGCACTTTGACCTTGTTGAGTTGGGCAGTGTCCTCACGAGGAGGCATCCAGAGCCATCATCACCAGATCTAATAAACAAAGTAGCTTCAGTTGTGTTTTAAGCTGAGTGATTTTAGCATCACAACAAGCATGGATTCAGCAGTGAAACTGAAAACCAGAAGCACACACGAAGCCGAGGTTTATTTAGCCTGTTTAACAAAACTATCTCCTTTCTTTTTATTTGTTTTTCAAAGAAATGGCTTAATCTCTTGCCAAAACGTCTTTAAATACCAATACGCCTCTGAGCTAATGACAGAACCACTGGCCCAGGAAGTTTTATTGATCCTCATTAATATTATTATTTTACTACATCAGCCTTTTCCAATGTGAAACCTAAAAATGTGCTTGGAAAAACGCTCATGGAAGCAAGACTATTACTTGTATCAAAAATAAAAATTTCAAAGGAACCAGGATTGTTTGCGTTCTGGAGAGACTAACTTGTTGGAGCTGGTGTTCGTAAAGACGTTTATCTGACATCAGCAACAAATTAGACAATGTTCTCTCTATGCAAATATTTAATTTCTGCTCGGTGTGAGAGTGCACGCTGCTGTTCTGCCGCTCACTTGCTCCTCTCTGTGCTTCTAGATATCTTATCAGCTCCGTTCATTGACGCAGTGCCTCTGACATATGTGATACCATGAGAGATTGATAAAAGTATCATGTAGTTTAAGGCAAACAAGCCTTTGCATATTCAGAGGGAAAGTTAGAGAGGTAATTTGCACATTAATGTAGCAATTAATTTGTAGGAGAAATAAATAAATATGCCTTTGGTGAATCTTTGTTGCATTACTCCGGGCCAGGTCACGTCGGCCATGCTCTCTTTGATCCATCCCAACATCTACATGTTGATCTCAAAATGATTGGTGACATCACAGTGGTCACTTCCAACTATTATATACACACTTTGGTTCATCATCTTTAAAACATCATATATCATATTTCAAAATTTAATTGGGGAACATCCCTTTAAATATGACCACAATCCATTGTAGAACAGGCATGTCATCCAGTTAATGTAGATAACAGTGGACATTAGTGAAAGCATACTATGACCTACTGATGGAATTTTTCTATTCTTTATTTCACCCATGTAAAGTGTAAAATTTTTATATTGATTATTTTTATCAGAACCCACTGATTCCATGGTTATGAGCGACCTGCCAAGGCCGTTAACTGCCTCTCACAGCTGGGATAGGGTCCCCTGCAGCCCTAAACAGGATGAGGCAGGTGTAGAAAATGGATGGATTGATCCGTGGCGTTTGTCCATTAATTGTGTTATATTAAAAATGAAGCCAGGCAAGATAAAGTATGTCTTAATGCACAATGTGACTGATGGCATCTTGGCCTAATACACTCCTGTTTAAAGAGTGCCATGTTTATGGAGTCATTATGATGAGCTCAATGCTTTATCAGTCAAGGTGCTGCTGTTCATTTAAAACATTTTTTCCATCACTAAGTAAGAAAAAGTTGGTGTGGATTAAGGGTGGATGGATGGATGGATAACTTTTGTTGATGGGTAGCAGGGAGAAACCAGTTTGTACAGTATGTAGTGTTTATCTTTGCAGCAAGAAAGATGTCTTATGGTATGAAAAACAAGGACCTACTCTAGCTGTATCTGTAAAAAGAAAAGTAGTGCCCTGAATATGCCAATCTGTGTTGAAACACTCCAGGATTGTGCTGCGGACTCAGACAGCGGTCCTGTTGGGACAGGAGGGATCGCTGCAAAGTTGTTTCATGCAGTTCTGCTTAGATCAAATGCATTATATTAGCCTTTTCTCCTTTTGCATACCATGTGGGTGCGTCTTGTGTATTGCTTGCACATGTATTCGTCAAAGTACACCGCACTTACAGAAACGTACCCACAGTGCATTATACGTTTGCTCAGCTACCAGCTGCATGTAAGCTTTCTTGATGCAGTAAGGACAAGATCACATTTATTTATATAGTATATTTAAAATAAAACAAAAAAGTTGACCAAAGTGCTTTACAATCAAACAAAAGACATAATTACTCTGAACTCTGACAGACAAAGAGATGCAGGAAATTGTTCTTGAACAGCACAAACTTTGAAAGGAATGGGTTTCTGATAGAGTTAACTTTAACTTGAACACACTCTTTATTTTATCTCATCTTTATTTTACGCACGGTTTACTGCTTGTCTTATAAGATGATTGTTGATATTAATATTTAATCTGACGCTGATAGGATTAATCACCATCAGTCTAATGTCAGAAATGCTGCAGGTGTGGTAGCTTTAGGATGTGATTCACCCACCTCGTCCTTGTCTTCTGCTTGGATGAAGAGCGGCAGGGCAAAGCCCACCTGGGCTAATTCGGTTATGTGGAGCCGGTACTCTGAGCTGTTGAACTTTGGGGCATTGTCATTCTTGTCGATTAACAGGATGGTGAAGGTGGTCATCACCGTTGCCTTTGATGGACTGCGATCGTCATTCAACTCTGTGGCCTTGTAGGGAACAATAGAAGGAAGTGGAAATCATATATAGAGAGAGATTTGAGATGCATTTTACTGAAAATGTCAGTCTGAATAGAGGTGGTCAGCCAGCAATTTCATGAGATATTTACAGCTGTTCATTTATTGGATCAAAAGGTGGGCAGGTGGCCTGAAAGCAATCAAAAAAATAGTTTCAAAGTGAGGGCAAGAGTGGGTCAACAAATGCACATCCACACATACACTTGGACACACAATGAGATTCAAGAGAAAGGAGCCCCATTGAGAGGACACAATTACACACTCGCTCTGTTTCTCGCTGCTCTGGTATTGAAGATGCGAGGCCTGCAAAATGGAAGAAAAGGAGAAAAAAAATCACAGAGAAAAATAGGTATGGGCAAGCGTTATCTTTTATTGATGGAGAAGTTCCACAAGCAATAGGAGAGGAGGCAGAGGCAGTGTGCTGGCTTCTACGTAATCAAGGTAGTTCAGCCTCTTATGTCCCAACAATCCTGAATCATTTGACCTCCACCTCCATGTGTTCAGCACTATCTGAACTGCCTGAAGTTGAGAAATTAGTTGTATTACTATGGCACACCACAATCAATAGACGCAACAGCAAAGAAAGCACGGGCAGAGAGGAGGGAAAAATTTTGAGGAAAAGAAATCCATATCTTATAAATACATTTTTGAACTACATTTTCTCTTTTCAGCACTTTGGTCATGCTTCTTTCCCTGTTTGTAATTATTGATTTCAATCAAAAAGAGAGACCCAGGCCGATACATATTAGCTGGAGTCTGTTGTATTAAACCTCAGAGCCAGCTGTATCTCAATCATCAATCACTGTATTCTATCCACAAACTAAATGCGTTAAATGCACAAGTGCCAGCGAGGTCAAAAAGTAATTTCAAATATTTTGATGATGATTGTGATGCAATTATTTGTCGTGATAGTATTTTAAAATCAAGAACATTTTAGTTTTATAGGAAAAAAACAACAAAAAAAAAACAAAAAGGGAAAAAGTAAACCTCCGACTTTCAGGAGTACTTAAAAATCCTTTTCATGCACCCGTCTCCCCGTGGAAAGAACTTGTAGTATAATACTAGCAGAGAAAAAATAAAGACAGAAAATGCGCTGGAGTGGACCAGTGAAGGCTCAGTGAAGGGACAGAGGGATTCAGAGATTTCACCTGCTTCCAAGAAAAATAAATAAATAAAAAAAATGGAGAAACAAAGTCCTCGACAGCCCATTACTTCAGCTTTTCTCTTCTGCCTTTTCTTGTCCTGATTGAACATGAAATTCTGAGGGGTACATTATCATGCGATCACATACATGAATACTGTCATTACGGAGCCCTTTTTTGGGCTCCGTAATGACAGTATGAAATAGCACACTAGGAAAGCATCTATCATGAACACATGAGAGGTGCTTCACTGTTTCCAAAGAATGGGGCATCTACATCACAAAATGTGGAGCAGGAGCCGGGATGAAGTACTGCATTCAGTACGTCTTTTGAGACTGTATCGAGCCCAGACACTACATTGATTTAATACACTATCATATCAAAGCTCCCTCTTAATCCGCTGGAGAAACAGAGTTTCGATCTTCTTTCCAGGCAGACGGTCTCTCCTCTCCCTGACTGCCTCCCATTCAGCAGCTCACCTTGACAGTGAGAGTGAATCCTGATGAGTAGAGTGGGTTTTCTCTGTCCAGCTGGCCGTTCACTGTCAGCGACCCACTGATGTAGTCCAGGGCAAAAACGCTGTTGGTGTTTCCTAGACAGGGGATGACAAACAGACGAAGGAAGAACAGTCAGAAGGACAATCAAAACCGTTGTGGTGGATAATTTAACATGACTCCAGCAGTGCTGCGAGGAGCCAGTGGAAGGGAAGTTGCTGGATGAGCCACGTGCGTGTCTCTTTTTCATGCAATATGGATACTGCATTTATTATGGCCTGTTTTATCTTTCTTTCTGCCTTGGGCCGGCCAGCCACCTCTAACCGCTTCACAAGCCGTTTCTCTTTCTTGCTTCTGATAGTGACATTGTACTGTTATGTCTGCACTGTTTCCACAGGGTATATTTTTGTCACTTCTCTCTCCCCATAGCTTCCTTTCAGACTGTAATTCAAGTAATAACATCTTTAAAAACGGAGTAACAAAACATTCCAGCAGTACTTCAAACATGTAGTTGCTAGTTTAAAGATATTGGATGCTATTGTTGATTATTAAACATATTTTTTTTTTGTACCAAACATTTGCAGCAATTTAAATGTAGGGATGTGCAACAGCCATTCATGTTACTAGATTGACATTTTATTGTTGATAAGGAAATGAATTACAATAAAGACAGTAAAAAATGCATATAATAAAAAAAGGATAAAATGTAGAACTAAAAGAAACACCACAGATGAGCTCAAGTTACACTATATGGCCAAAAGTATTCGCTCAGGTGTGTTAATCCATGTGCCTGATCCATAGGATGCAACGTGTCATCGGTCCACGCTTTGCAGGTTCAACATCTTCAACTCTTCTGGGAAGGCTGTCCACAAGGTTTAGGAGTGTGTTTAGGGGATTTTTTGACTATTCTTCCAGAAGTGCATACTGTGAGGTAACACACTGATATTGGACGAGAAGGCCGGGCTCTCAGACTCGTCCATCAGATTGCCAGATGGAGAACAGTCTGCATGCTTAGGTGCTTGATTTTATACACCTGTGGCCATGGAAGTGATCAGAACACCTGATTCTGATTATTTGGATGAGTGAGTGAATACTTTTGACAATATTGTGTATAAATTATTAGTTTTAGATCCTGTAATATTCTTCTTTTGTTTTTTTTACTCTAGTGGCCTTTATTTTGAAAGTGGCTAGACAGGAAATGTGTATAAAGAGGAGGAAGACTCCCAGTAAAGAGCTACAGGCCGGGGTTCAAACCTGCAGCGCCTGCACAAGGGCGATAACCTCTGCATATGGTGCACCTGCTCCACACACCCCGGAACCTGTAATATTTGTGACGACGCAGAAAATATAAGCTCTTTCTGTGGCTCTTCCTTAAATATTACAGGACATGATTTAGTCTCCTTAGAACTATTGTGTGTGAGTTGATGAATTGCATTAACTTTGTCACAGTCTGCAGTCCTTCACAGTGGAGTTTTTGAAATTATTAACAGCACACAGTCCTCATTAAAAAGTCCAAGTGCACTCACTGCTCTCTCCTCACTTCACTTAAACAGGTTAAAATATTAGAGTGAGGGCCACTTGAGTCCTCTCTTCATATTTTCCTTTTCCCTCTCCTACGTTTCAAATTAGTGCCCCTCTTGTTAACTCTCTCTCCTGTCATACACTCCTCCACAGCACACTCTGTAAACCATTGTGAAACCATTGCTGGCTTAATTACACTCAGAAGATAGACACAGCAGAGTGGCCTGCAGCTCCTTACCTTTGCATGTAATGTTTTCAGGTTCCCCTCCGAAAACCCCGTTTAGTGTCCTGCCAGTCCATGTCTCAAGTCAGATAAATCAGCTTAAAACAGGGAATGCTTTTACAGTTCACTTTTGATTCTTGTTTTGTCTGTAAGAGCGGTAGATCACATGTGAATGTGATCAGAGTTATATATCCAGCCGTACGCACACGATGAAACGCACATGAGTGAGAGAAAGTGCTCTGACAACAAAGTACACCTGCTAATTCATTGATGACATTAGTCCATGGCAACACTGATTGGTATCTGGGAGAAAAGGAACATTTATTTGAACGTTCCTGCCAGGCATAGTAGGTTGAAGCGATGGCTTTCCAACAAGAGGTCGCTGGAGTGATCCCCAGACCTGACATGTGCTGAATTGTCCCTGAGCAGGAGAAAGAACTCCATCTTGCTCGCATTTCAAAATCTTAGCCACCAGTTGGGTCACATGCTAGATTTCCCATATAGCTGGTAGGATGGGTTACATCAGGAAGGGAATCCGACATAAAATAAACGCCAAATCAATACGTGGAACACGATGATCTGAAGTGAAGACTATTTTAAAGTTTTTTAACCTGATTACAGCTAAGATACTCTCTAGTGTATCAGGTTAACCCTACTTTAACCAGAAAATGGATAAACTGAAATGTATCTTTTATCATTTGAATTTCTAAATGTAATATTTGATCTAATATTTAGTTGTTCACATATGTAAATTTGAAACATTCTGTCTTAGAGGTGATCCTTCTTTTATTAACACCAGAGATTGTTGCACATGATCAAAAAAATCTCTATGCATATCACTTTTAGCATTTAAAAAAAAAAGTTTTTTTTTTTTTTTTTTTTTTTTTTTTTTAAAACAAGGCACAAAAAAGAAGCATATTCTTTCAAACCCTAAGTGTATTTTCTCATAATATTTTTCTAAGGAGGACACACAATGACCTTTGCCCTGCACTTTGATGGAAATAGAACAGCTCTTTCTCTGAGAGTTTATATTAAAAGCTGAGGTCTAGACTCCAGAGAAGCACATTCTGCTGGTGAGTCTACAGTGTACAACAGCCAGGGGTCAATAGATTAACCCATGCCTGTGTTCTCCTCTCCCCACTCGCTGCTCTATTATTGCCCTCTACCTCCTCTGGAATAGGAGGAGGAAAGCTGCTGCAAAAGAGAGAATCGAGGTGATGTGGATGAGGGGTGGCATGCCAGCGAGAGAGAGAGCAGAGCTTTTGGGTAATTAGCTCAGTCTGAGGCCCAAAGGTGGAGAAAAGGCGGCAGCAGGGACAACACACAAGCGCTGACTATTACCGGCTTATATAATCTATTTAATGTTACGCATAAATAAAAATGAGTCTGTGAATGTTGCATACTTTTAACATTACTCATGGGCTTAATATGATTACTGCTTGAAACTGTTATGTATACATGCTGACAAGAAAATTTATTTTCAGACCATCTTTTTTAAGTTAAGAGAATGAGAACACAAAATAATTATAAATATCCTCCAGATGGTATAATTAAATGTGTTCTTTTGCAAAAACATCACAGATTAACAGATTAAGAAGTCAGGAGGGTCATAGTTTAAGTGGGTGTTGGCTACCTGCAGCTGAAAACATCTTAATGGTAGTATTTTATAAGTAATATCATAATCACATAGTTTTAAGTTCTGAAATTCAGCAGATTGCAGCATTGGCACAGAGGTAAATCCTGCGGTTTGCACCATTTTTACTAGGAATTTTTTTCGGTTTTCCTAAACCTTATGCTTCTTATTTTTAAGAAACCAAACTGTGCCACTGAAAATGTTCTTACATGTTTTTACAACACCAATTGATCCAGTTACACTTGAATTATATGATTTTTTTTTTTTTGCTACATTTAAAATGATTTGATGTTTGAAGCCTTCTGATATTTATTAATGTGTGTGATATTTCCATCCATTTACTGTACCTGAGACATGATGTGAGAGGGTGTGGGGGGGTGGTAAATATTCCAGTAACTGGAAGTACTTTGTATTGCTCTGATTAGGAGAAGACAATGTAAAGAACTGAGCCTGAAGTCAGAGCCTGGGAATCTCAAGTATGTTTATTGATATGCTGGTCCAGACTCGGTCGTCCAGGTCTTGGTGCTCCTCAAAGGCCTAGATCAGTGCAAATGGACTTCCTTTCCATTGAAATATTAAGAACTAAAAAAAGGAAGTCCAGCAGAACTGATTTCAGCATTTAAAGATAACGTTTCCTTATTTTTTGTATCAGTTATGAAATATGATACAATTTCACATTTAGAATAGTAAATTAGGGAAACCAGACAGTGGTAATCCTATCGGAGCAGTGTCCCACTCAACTTTTGCTCTTGAGAACATGTTCTGTTTGTTGTTTCCATGAACAAACTAAATTTCCATCTGTGGGGGATTGTACCAGGTTGTTATATATAATATTTTTTGGCAAATAAAAAACTTGTCTTTGATATCAGCATGCTGTGCTAACATCCTACTTTGACATTTTCAGGAGATGAACCAAAATTAGTAAATTATCTTCCCTCCACCATGCTCTCTCAGATCCTTTTAGTTAAGCCCAATGTTTAAGACATGATTCTTTTCTATGATATATATAAAAAGGAGCATTCAGCAATAGTTTGGGGCAATTCCCATAATTCCATGTCCAAGAAAGCCAGTCAAAGAAATCACCATTCCCATGCCTTTTTACACAAAAACGTATCACTACACACAGTATTATAAGTTTTGAGAAACACAGCTTTTAATAAATCTAGTTCATATACTGGTTTTATCTACATTAATACATTACTCTTTGTAGTGGTTAGTCAGGGAGCACATACCAAACAGTTACAGGGGAGGACAACGAAAAATAGTTCCCATCACTGTCACCCCTCCACCCTGTCTGGATGCACGTATGTGCTACACACACACACACACACACACACACACACACACACACACACACACACACACACACACACACACACACACACACACACACACACACACACACACACACACACACACATTTACAATCCCCTAGCATAATAACAATTTTCACAAAAAACCGCAGTCACTCTTGAGCGGTGAAAGTGTGGACTTGTGTGGACTTGTTTATTTTCTTTCTTAAGATGCAGGTGCTGCGAAGGAATCAGTAAATAACATTTTTATTTTTCTGATCTGCTGCTTCGTTCAGTGACTTTCTCCAACACGTCTGCTTATTCCCTCTCGGTGAGCGGTGGAGAACGGGACCAGTTTAAATGCTGTATTTCCATAAAGTCTTCTCTCTTTATTTACATGTCACTACTATAGCCTGAACGTAATTCACATGAAGAATAAGTCTTTTATTGGTACAGAAAAGTGATTGATGAAGAATATACTCCAATTTACAATTAAGACTTTCAATAACAATTGCACCAAATTGCGCCTCCTGGTCATGAGGTGGACATGCTTCACCTCAGGCTTCACAAAAGACACCATCTAATACATTTTACTGAATATCAGTGAAACCTAGAACCAATGCCACCGCGGCGCCGATGGCTTCCAGGACCTATGTATTCTGTGAAAACTGGTTAAAATGTTCAAGCATTTGGTCATCTGTCACGATGTATCCACTGGCAGAGGACTGTTTGGGCAACATTTCTGCAGGTTTTGTCTTAACATCCAATCATGTACAAACATCGAGCAGACATCATATTTGTTCGGACTGTCCTTCATTGTATCATTGTTACGTCAAAGTAGCCTACAAAGAAAAGTACTTTAATTTTCATCTAACTGAGATAAAATTCCCACAGATGCTTTGATTGGCAGACTTAAGTGATGGCACAATGACTGTTTTCAACGTTTAAAGGAACGGCCCAGCAGAACTTTTCTCTTTTTTGGCCAGCACATATTGAAAGAGTTGATCAAATATAGTCCCAAAGTATGTGCTGTGCATTCCTTTCACGTGTTGTTTACTTCTTAGATGTACGTTTTCCCTGGTAATTCATATGTGTTTTGGAGCATTTATTTAAATGCTGGTATTTCAACAGTGAAAAAGCAAAGAGAATGTTATATTATTTAACCTTGCCAAAAAGTGACTTCATGTTCAGTCTGATCAGTGGTGGCATGTGTAGGCCCATGTCACGTTGCAGCTGCTGCCTGTATAGGCGGTGTCCTGTAAACTATTTAAACTAGGACGGTTATTGCTAAACTGTTGGTCGAATTTGCAGAGATGGATGGATGCAACTTTTTCTTTTTTTTTTTTTTTTTTACATTTATCAAAAGTCCCTACCAGTCATGTATTTGTCTTGGTCCTGCAACTAAAACGAATTTACCAAATCTGTTATTTTATAAAAGACACTTGTTATACATCAACTATAGAATAGTAACAGAATAGAAACGGTAAATACAAAAAGGATAAATGATAAAATATATTCAAAATATATGAACAGCTTTTTGCACTGCCGTGGGTCTATTGATAATAAAGGCTATAGGGGTTTTATTTGATTGCTTAACTTGCTGTTTTATTTTGAAAATCCTTTCTCAGGTGTGTCACCACCTTTGTTCCTTTGCTCTGTCCTGATTATCTCCACTTGTTTCTCATCAGCCTAAGTGTCATGTCCGCTTGCGTCTCTATATATTCTTGTGTCTGATTTTGTTTCTCTGCCACTCCGTGTAATTCTGCCACTCATCAGGAGCTTTGTGTCATTTTTCGGTTCAATTCACTTTTGTGTTTTGCACTTTTGGTTTTTGGATTTCCTGCTCGTGGCAGCCCTTTATGTGACATAAACAGACTTTATTTTGTATTTGTGCTTTATTGGCCTCTTGTATTTGGGTCCTCTTTAAACCTCCCAAAAATTAATGACAAAAAAACCCCAACAAGATAACAAAAGCTTTGCTTTATGTATTTATTTATTTTCACTTTCATTGATTTTCTCTGATTTGGCCGTGTAGTAGCTTTTATGGATAAAGCGCATCTGGGCTACAGATGGACTGCAGTATTATTTGGTATAAAGGGCTGTCAAAGTTAACATGTTCATAACAGATTAATGCTAATTCTGTTTAATTCCAACATTTTTCCTAACGTAAGAATAATGGACCCACATTTAAAGAAATACGAGCCTCGGCCCAACCCGTAGCTTGGAGAAACAAGAAATGATGCAGACATACTAGACTGTAAAATACAATGCTAGAAGCATCGGTTACGTGACACATTGGTTTCTGAGGAGCAGTTTTGAAGCCTCCTCTTCCCCATAGTCTGTAAAGCACAAAAAATAAAGAATATATATGTATATATACTTTTTCATCATATGGCGCGCTACCATGATGCTCTGGAAGTCGCTGGTATCTCGCCCGCTGTATGTCAAACCCACGTTAGGTGTGGATACCAGCTCTTTCAACTGAGCCACTAACTGTGGGAGAACTTTAAATCATCATTGATAAAATACCAATGAATATTATGTATTGGATTGATTCCCAGTTGGCATGGATCAATGAGACTGAATTTCTTCTTTGAAAAATAATTGGCCCATGATAGTACTAATAATCTTTTAGCTGCATATTAGACCTATGAATGTTCTGTTGTAAGACCACAAAAAAAAAAAAGGCCTTTCAGTATCTTGAATCTATGATGAGATGAAACAGGATTTCTCACTTAAGTTAAAAATGAAGCTTGTTAACAGTTAGCAGCGGTTAGAGCCAGGTAACATACAACAGGGACATTCAGACACTAACAGCATCATGCATCTCTGTTTCTTTGTTAAATTCAGTGGCCTAATCGTGATAACCAGTTTATTCAAACAGGTGACTTTATCCACACGGCTGGGAGCTCACCTGGCCAAGCAGCAGATGTATGTAAATACACACCCCTGCAATCACACACATTTCATCAACATGTGAACAACAACAGCAGGTTGCTGGTTCTACTCTCTATACGCCTTCATTACAGTCGTTGACTTATTGACTCCCTTTCCACTGCATGGCCTTCTACTTCAGCTCTGCTGAGCTGGACGTGAGAGACTGATTGAAATTACAAAGAATCATTGGTCTCAGTGGGAGAGGAAATATAATCATACTCTAATTGCTGACAGAAAGTGTTCTCCAGTGATCTACCAGGGGACTGTGATTAGACCCCCGAGGGCTGGAAATTGCAGCGCACAGACTGAACACCTTCAATCTGCATTCAATATTCATATTTAGTAGCTGTATTTTTGTAATGTGTAGGTATTTCAGTTCTACATGTTTATAAAGAAAGACTCCAAGACTGCTTGTGTGTGTGTGTGTGTGTGTGTGTGTGTGTGTGTGTGTGTGTGTGTGTGTGTGTGTGTGTGTGTGTGTGTGTGTTGTGCTAACTGGCTGAGTGTGATTCTTTGATGTGAGACTCCAGGGGATTAGCCATGCTCTCACATTACCAATTGTACTGAACTGGAAAATGAGAAAACATGCCATGATTTTGTCTTGAGCGTACTGCACACTCAAATGCCCTCACGCGCTCTCACACACACCCAAAGAAATGCCTGTAAGCGTGCATACACACACATAAGCTCGAGCAGGTATTATTTCCTGAAAATTTTGTAAGGGCACAATAGTTTCAATATCTGGTGCTAGTACAATAACAAGATAAAAGAAACCCCAATAATTTACTACTACTGGAGAATCTAAGCATTACCAGCATATATGGAAAAATAAAACTGTGGCTGGAATATTGGTCAAATCATTTACATCCCAGTCGCACAGACAGTGAAGCAACGTCTTAGTTCATTAATGAATTTCATTGATGAAATTCTCCACCGACAGACAGAAGAAGTGTGTGTAGTGACAACAAGTAAGACATGAGGCTTTAACTGGGAGAAACGGGGTGTTTTGAATCAGAAAACTGGACACTGTGTGTAAAAGTTACCCTGTTTGGATTTCACATGACAACAGAGGAAAAACGGTTTTTGATCTGACTAGATCAATGGGGTGCACAACAAGTGGATGACAATGATCTTCTCCAAGCAATGAGCTCCTAAAGACAACGGGAACACGAGTTCTCAGAACGTAATTGCCATGACTAAGCTAGTAATTTTCTCTAGTTTGGGAAAACACCACAGGGACGATGCAGCATTCTCCTAATATGACATGGCATGAAACCACAACGAAGAGACTTAAGGCTAAGAGTTTCTATTTTTTTTTAAAAGATTAGGGATTACGCTAAAAAGAGAGACATTTTAATGGTAAGAGCTCAAATATTGTCTTAATTTTGTGGTATCATTGAATTCTAAAAGAACAGCTGAATAGCAAGTCAGACCTGCCAGTGCAATGTGAACATTAACAAACACCACTCAGTGTACGACAACTAACATGCATATGCATGTTCTTGTGCATGTTAAGTAAGTGACAATAACCCTGAGGGTATCTCACCACTGGTAACAAACTGTGTTCCATGAATACAAAAGTACCTTCATTGTAATATTTGCTTCAATTATATTCAAGGACAAATACTTTAAGGCAGTGAGAGACACACAATTGGGCACTGAGATCACACTAGTTGACATGGGTGGTAAGATGCCCTCAGGACGTCCTTTTTTTCAAGTTGAGAGGTAAGAACACTCACAGACCTCATTTGAAACCGCCACTGAAGTTACAGTTTAACTAATGATAAGAAGTTTGAGGCATAGCCTTAAATATACTGCATATGGGATGTACAGCTTTACATCGCCACCAAATCCATCAGCACTGCAGCTCACTCCACCCTGACCAGCTGCCTCACCGAAATGAAATCATGGATGCATTCAAATTTCCTCAAACTAAACTGACAAGTCACACATCATCTTCATCGGACCCAAATCCCTCACCAAAACCGTCCACAACCCACATCCACAACCTCAGACTCATCTTTGACAACAGCCTCTCCTTCGGACATCATGTCAACCATATTACTGTCTTCTTCATCCTGAAAAATATATGCTCCCACCCTCTGTACAGACCTACCCACATTTAAATCACACCTCAAAACCCACCTGTTCAGACCTGTTGAGACCTTATAAATAAATTAAATAAATCAGCTCTTCAACACATTGAGGACAGCATCAAATCTCAACAATTACAGGGACAAAGTTTAGATTTCTGTGTGGATAATGCTTTATTGAAAGCTCCAAATCTGTGGCTCCGTCTGCTCCAAAATGCTCCAAAATGCCGTTTGTGGTTGGATTGTTCGCACTGAGGGAAGCAGCTGAAGATGCATGTTTAGTCACTTGTTAGATGAGAACAAACTGACAATAAAACCACTTAAGACTGAACATTGGCCTCTACAATAAGGAAATAGAAAATAGATATATATATTTTTGTCACAGATGCAAATCATCAAGTGTCCCTATTCCTCTGAATTCATGTTCAAGCCTGGAAATATCCCTATGAACACTGACTGCATGTAGAAAACGTCTGTGCTTGCACACTACTAAATTCAGCTCCATCTGCAAAAAAACTCAAACATATAAATTAATGAAAGACACTTCCCAAATGCACAATTTGTGTCCAACGGCACACATACAATAAGTTTCATTTGCTGTTTATTTCACAATTTACTAAGCTGGTGAATATTAATGCATTATGAGCAATTTACAAACCAAGTCAAGCCAAGAGTTAAAGGCATTTTAAAGCTGTGACCTGTCACATCTGGTGACTTTTATATTAAAAGATTTCCTTTGAGATCAGTTGAAAAAGATTAGCTTTAGGGGTGTTTTTAATGCCAGAAATGTGATCCTATACAACATTAATGTGAGGAAAAAAATCCTGCTTTACCACCTTCCTAATAAGATCTGGCTGGAAGACAGCAGGAGAGACGTGGTCTGACATATGGAAATTCACTTGAAGTTCAACAGCAGAATCCCCTTCATCCCACCAATAAATGAAGATTAACGAGAAACTCCTCCAACAGTAGATACAGCTCACATATATGCTGTGTGTTAAAAATGTATGCCAGTTTTTTAAAAATATCAGCATTTTGTTTAAGAAGACATCCATCCGTCCATGATCCATGCACCTTAATATTCCTCCTTAATATTCATTCATATGGATCTGCTAGAGTCTTTCCCAGCTCTCTTCAGACAGAGGTCGGGGTACACCGTGGACAAGTTGCCAGTCCATTCCAACGCCACATTCAGACACACACACATGCATTCACCTTCTATCGGAAAGCAAAAATTACCAATTGACTTAACACACATGTGAACTGTAGGAGGAACCCACACATGCACGAGGAGAACATGTAAACTCCACACTGAAAGACCCCTGCTGGGAGTTGAACCGGAGACCTTCTGTCTGTGAGGCCACTGGGCTGACCACCAAGCCGCTGTGCTGCCCGACTTGGATGTATCTGTGCTCTATTGCTAGACTCTACTGGACACAGGAGGACTTCGGTCTGTTGTGATCAGTGTCCCGGAGAATATCTGCCTTCTCAGAGAGATTACATGGCGTTGCGCAGCAGAGAGCCTCAGAGCGTCTAATTGAAAACTCAGAGAAATCCCACTGACACCACAGTGACAATAAGGGCTCCCAATAGAATTACAGGTATTAGGCTTTTTCATATTACAGCATGCCTGCTGATATGTGTTAGGTAGCAAGAGCATGGAATCGGAGCATCGGGGTGTAGCAGAACTGAAGAATAAAGATACCTGTGGAAAAGCACACAACGGGAAATAATCGCCTTTACCACTTATCACTCTGTCCAGGCGGGAAATGGCAAAGCCATACCTGTCTGACCTCACTGCAGTGCGAGGCTCAAAGACAGTGCAAGTCACCCCCTCCAAGACCTACTAACCTGAACAGTGTAGTCTTCTCCCACACCTGTGGCAGTGGCAGACAGGCTGTCCACAAGCACGTCCAAACAGAGGCCATGAAAGTCAGACAGCACCTGCAGCTGTACTGGGCAACTCTGACAAACCTCTAAAACAGTGTAGAATTAAGTCATTATCTTGCACCACTTAAGATAATTTAACTGCTTGTATTTTGGCAAATTCAATCACTTTTTTTCTACTATATTCCAATATGGAAATGATGTAGCAAGAAAAGCAGAGTCATATGAAAGGAAATACATTTGTAGAGATGGATGGAGCTTATGGTGGATTAGTTGCCTAAAAGAAATAGACCCCAGCTCACACAAATAAACAAACGTTTGATATGAACGGCTTGAGGGATGTACTCTCTTTCCATGAGATGCTGGGCTGACGTCGATGCTGCTTATTCTTACGCCGTCGTTACAGCACTGTGGAGAGGCCACACAAACTTGACACAGTTGGACATGAATACTTTTGGACAAGACTGGTTCAACTCTGGCTTTTCAAAGTATACTAAACAATCATAGGTTTCAAATTTAGTTTTTGTGAAGTGAATATTATGTCCAGTTGGACAGCAGTTATATTTTTCATATTTCTAAAACAATCATACTCACTTGAAATCTTTTTTTTTTTTTTTTCCATCTTCATCTCAGTTTGTGTTTGCATCTATATATGAAGGCCGGGATGAATACATAGGTGCAGACAGAGGAGCATCCATCGCCACATGAGCATGTATTTTGTGGACAGATTATGCTGCAGTGAGATCATCTGATGTCTGGAGTCCTTCAGGTTGTTCGTGTCACTGAGCCTGACCAGTGCTGTCTTTGCTCCTGTCTTGTGCATCCTCAGGGATGGGTTTGATTGGATAATGGCTGATGTTCTGGGATTGTTTGTTGCTGGAGCTGCTGGCCAAAAGCCATGGTGTAAACAAATGTTTATTGTAAATGCTTATGTCTCATAGTGGTTTTGTCAGAAACACCACAGGGCCAGATGTATCAGGGATGCACACAAAGGCTGTGCTTATGTCTTTTTCATCAAACAAATAGGTATTTATAAAGAACTAATGATACGCATGTCCTTGGAGTACTTTAAGCTTGATATGCTGAAATGAAATTATGGGCAAAAAATGAAACAGACTTGACGTCACAATACGGTAAAGGCCTGATAGTTTTTTCCCACCTGCGTTTTTGTAATATATTCTGATTTGTGGGTGCTGTAAACAACTACGAGTGTGTATAATGGTCATGTGCTTGGATCATAGCAAAATAAAAAATATAAATACATCATAATAAAATGTTTCAGTTTAAAAAAACGTATAATTAGAGTAAGTACAACAGACTGCCACTAGTGCAGTCTCCTTCTCGATCCATAACTGAGGTTGGTTTTAGATCATGCAGCTGTATCAGTGGAATTATTATGAGAAAGGCAATTCCCATACAGTAACTGGATTAATAAATGCCTGTTTAAAAAGAACGAAACGCAATATCTGACTTATGATACCCTGAAGACATCGTTGAATCCCCTGATGGATCCTCCTGCAGTTCATTATGGACTAATTATTAGCAGAAACTGAGGACAAAGTATTTGTTTTAAATCAGGCTTTTATGGAAATTAACAGCAACTGTAAAAATGATGACCTCATAAAATCTGGCCAGTGGAAAAGATTTTCCTTCTAGGTTAGTTTGTCAAATCAGATGGCAGACTCTTGAAATGTAATTTAATCTTGGGTATCTAACTGTATATTAGTAGCACCAGGCTAAAGCTGTGTGACACTGCCTGAGCACCTGTATAACTGTTATCTGATCAATACAGATGTGTCACTAACAGATTCCGCAAAACAATAAATTCTAGCAGAGATTAGAGATGCAGCAATCGTAAAATCTCAAATACGCAGGCAGCTTGATGGTGTGGTGGGACGCACTGTCACCCCACAGCAAGAGAGTTTCTGGTTTTAATCTGTCTGGACTTTGCGTGTCCTACCAACACCCGTGTGGTCTCCCTGTTACAGCCCAAACACATGCACGTTAGGTTGACTGCTGATTGTAAATGGCTCATACGTTTAAGCGTGAGTGTGCATGTTTGTCTCTATGTCTTCCCTGTGATGTTCTGTCCAGCTTGCATCCCTCCTGTCGTTGGTGACAGCTGGGAGCTCCGTTCCCTTGGGTATCTGCACAGGATGAAGTGGCTATAGGGCTGGTATTTGGATGGATAGATCTCACAGACCCGCGATTTAATTTCCGTCCAGCATCCCTCTCAGGAATCAGGAGCGTAATAACATGATTACCAGACAATTAGAGAAGAAAGGAATGTTTTTCTTTTCTTTTTCTTTTTCTTGCTTGTGTCTTAGAGTTTTTGGAAGTAATTTTGCAAACAAGTTGCAATGTTTATGCTGCTTGAAAGTTGCTTTCGTGGTTTTGATTATAATATCGCTAATGTCATGTGAGACTTCAGGGGATCTGCATCATTAGGTGTTTAATGCATCTGTGAATTTGACAGTTTTACTTACAAAATTCTGGAGGACTAAGTGATAGTAATTAGTGTTTTGCCGAAATTGCAGCAGCCACAGAAAATGATGAACATAAGGTGATTAGATGAATATCATCTTGAAACACCTCGACGCTGTAGTTAATTTTAACAGCAAAACAGATGATGACAGAAAGATGACAACAAGTTTTACATAGTAATTAAAGCCTCTTGGGAGCAAACCATCATGCTTGTTTATGTTTGGGAACAAACCACTATGTGCATGTAATACAAACTCTGTTTTCATTATCAGTTGTGTGACTCTTCTTCATAGATGGAACGTTTTGGGAGGCACAATCTTGTTTTGAGCAGATAAAAAGTTTGATTTATAATGTAAGGTTTGATATATAACGGGACCAGTGGGTCAGAGGTCCAATAAGGGATAAATCAGACCCTATGGGTAAGGGATTTACCATCAGAACGTCCCCCCTGAATCGGCCTCATCATAACAAGTAATAACAACTGCAACATTGGAGGCAGAGTGCCGCTTTGATGCTATCGCTTGTACACATCAAATCCCAGATCCTCCCTCTGATTGGAGTAGGGAAAGAAAATCCTCATCTTGAGTCCCATAATCATTAGCGTGGATCACAGCTGCAATTAAACCCTCGTTTATCTTAATTACTGAACTAATGAGACGAGTCCCACAGGAGCGCGTAGCGCTCTCCGAGGACATGCAGGGTGAGGAGTGGGAAAGAGAGGCACCATGCACATTTAAGTCGGCAAACAAGCATGCCCTCAAACTAATCTGACTGCAGACGAACACATGAGCCTTGATAGATAGAGACACATGTGCAAGTACGCATGTAAAAACAGAAAAAAAAGTCAAGCGCAAAGATGGATACAAAATACATAATCTGAAAACCTTACCAGTCTGCCTTTATCTCTGCACTGCATCACCCTTCAACTTCCATTATCTATCAAACAAATAATGATTTGATCAAACCTGCAGACTCCATCTCCAGTGCGGTGCTATAACTCATGATTTTGCAACGACTGGGAATACATCGCACCACCTAATTAATGTCTTTTTAATGCTCTTCTCCCTTGGAGCTTAACTCAGCCATGCAACTTTGCAACAAACACAACACACACAACAATATAACATGTGGCAGCAGACGGTAAGTAAGACTGAGTAGGTGTGTGCACTGAATGGGAAAGGAGGCTTTATGGTGAGCTCAGTGGATAAGCTGGCTGGGCAGTGGAGTCTCTGTCCTGGGTATACAGCAATCAAGGACACGCATAGATTAAGGCACAGAGACGCAAATAATACATGACTTCATTTATGTTCACATGCATGCATGCTCACAGGGTCAAATTCCCTCTTTCAGGTGTCAGGTCACGCTTTGACTCAGCAGATGGCAGCACAACGAATGTCTTTATCACCTCAAATTCCCATGCACGGCAAACTTACAAAGTAGTGCCAAACCTTATCAGCCAGCTGGCAGTTCTGGAGGTACCAACCTGGCCGTTGTGGGTTCAACAGGGTGCAAGCAGAGTTTAAAGGATACAGTCTACAGAGGGTGTTAATCCTATCAATGGGTGTTTAGTTCCACCGCACCAATACATTATGCAGTTCTGAGAAAGCTCAGAGAAACTGCTCGTCCTTTAACATTTAAGTATCAACAGGGATCAAAATAAAGACTCTTCAGGTGTTTTTAAGGGTTATTACAGTTGTGCAAGTGCAACAAAATCAAAAAGGCCCATTGTATCTTAGCAGGAATATTGAGTTTTCAGCCAAACGCAAGAAAAGGGTGGACTGCAGCTGACAGGAGCTACTTAAATTATTCTGCTTATCAAACAATTTTGATCAAATATATGCACATCAGCTGGCAGATGGCACATATTTATTCAGTGGCTTTAATCCCTAAAAACAACAAAATGGCTCCAATGTCACAAACTGCATTGATAAGTATAAATTAAAAATCTAGTGTAAAGTATTATTGCATATTTGTCTGTTTCCCATTAAAGTTGGGGCACTGATTGTATTGTAAACAAAAGTATATGCAGTTGTTTGTGAATAAATCACATTACATTTAGCTGAAAATTGCACAAAGACAGCACATCAAATAAAATGTTATTCTGTTGAATAAGACGGCAGCAGCACATCTAAAAAAGAAATCGTGTCTGGAGAAATTGATGCCAAAAGAAAAAAAAAAGGTTTAAGAACAATGCCTTGTCATAATTCTCCACAGAAATTCCCCAGCTCAGCTTCAAACTGTGAATCTTGTTATCAATCAGTCTTGTCAATCTTGCCATGGTAAACATGGGTTCAACACCTGGGAAATTGTGTGGAATACTTTAAGACTTTAAAAGCAATGTATCTCTACCTTACAGTTGGGGGTTTTACTAACCGTGGAACCTAATATCAACAGAAGATTCAGAAGACATATATGTATGCAAGGGACAAAGACAAACAGAAAAAAAAAGATTATCTTTGGACCCTAAGGCAGCACTGTTTCGTAAAAACATTGTGCAGTGGAGATCACTGCATGAGCTCAAACACGTCACCTCAGTCAGTAAACACAGCTGACTGCTGTATCCACTACAAATGCAAATCTTTATTTCTACCCTGCAACTACACTCAGGAAAAAAGTGGAAAGCGGTTCTGTGGTCTAATGACACTTTATTTAGAATAATTTTTTTAAATCGTGGATCCTGCAGGGTATAGTTCAAAGGTCAGCATCTTTGACTATTTGGAGGTACAGTCAGGGAATTTTGTGCTATTATTTTTTAACAATATATACTGGTTTTAGAAGGACATGTGCGGCTATTTTGATATTGTCTCCGGGAAAGGTTACGTGCAGCAAGGAAAACTAAACAACATTTTATATTTATGACACTTGTATTTGACACAGGTTGAAAACCAGCTCAGCTGCAGACACAACTAGTTACCCACTAGAAACAATAACTACATAAAAATAATGCAAAATACAACAAAATATGTCTCAAACTGCTGAACAGTTAAAATTCTATATCAAAAAAGAATAGGACGATGTATTACTTTAAAATCCATCTCCTCGGTTCCCAAACTCCAATCTCTGGGCAATGAAACTGCATGCTCTTAAACAGGTGGTTCAAAAATAGACTGATACTGCTGAAGTAAATTTGTCTTTTTTTATGTTGCTGAGTTGTGTTGAGCCATTTTTATTGCATCAGAAAATTAGTAGAAGATGATCTGGTGAAACGTAAATTGGCAGTTGCGTTAATATGAGTAATAACACATTCTGGTTATAATGACAATGACGTGGTGCATGTAAATTCATGGTATCTCTGTACACAGTCAGTCCACATCTCTGCACTGCTTATCATCTGTTTGTCCCAACCAAACCTTTTTTTAGTTCTGCAGGGACTCATCCAAGTTCAAAACAACAGATGTGAATCTCACAGACCTACAAATTAACTCACTTCTAGTGAGCAACTTCCTTTCCAGAGGTGCAACAATCTGTGAGGTAGTTAATGTTAATGAGGAATGTGACTGTCGTACAAGTAACATATTACATAGACAGAAGAATACTGACTAAAGGTTTATGTAATAATAATAGTCTGATCCTTTGCAGATTTTAAAATGTTTTAAAATACACAGATGAGCAACAACACATGACATGGTACATTGTGTCTCATTTAATGAACATGAACTAAAGCTAAATACAGAAGTGTTTAAAAGTACACCCCATGATTCAAAAACTTGTAAAAGCACCTTAAGCAGACATAGCTTAAAGCAAAATGTCTTAACCACCATGTCAGTTTCTCAAATTGTTGTGCAGGGCGTTTGACCCAGTCCAAGGTTATTCCAGTTACTTGAGGTTTGGGGCCATTTATTTATGCACAGCTCTCTTTAGGACCCGATGGAGGAGTCCAGTCAGGCGCAGGTTGGACTCACATGTTGCTGTTACTTGTTAAGTGTTTCTTACATTGGGTTTTATTTAACGTTGATACTTAACATGTGTCAAATGCATGAGGCGTCTAACATGTCGTTACCGCATTGTGCAGTTTCTCTTAACTCTGGGAATAACTTGCTGGGATGTCCCCTCCCGGGAATATTGGCAACTGTCTTTCTGTCGTTCTCCACTTCCAACACATTCTCCATGTACAATTCCATTTTGATAGGAAATGGCCTTAAAATAATTTTTTTTATGACCACACGTGCTAATGATCAAATGATGAAATACATAAAATTTGACTCTTTATGTCTTATCACTGTTAAAAAAAAAATTAAAAAAATTGCTTACTTAGCAGTCGTATTCTGGATCTACATCAAAACAACAGAAAAGCTGGCACTCCTTCCCCCAAAGGTAATATGTCCACCAAGTTTTATGGAAATCTATTCATGAAATTTTGCGATATGATCTTGGTTGACAGGCTGACAGACAATGTGTCTCGCAGGCATAAACATTTCTCAGTAGTTTAAAAAAGAAGGAAAACTGATTTTATGAGTGTTAAAGCAGGATCACTGATACTTATCAGCACCATGGAAACTGTTTTACTTTCTTATTTAGAGTACAATTCTGTATTAATACCAGCACAAGCTTAGTATGTGAGTCATTAGCTTTTATTCTATAACTCAAGGCATTATATGCAAGTTGCTTGTTTTAAAAACATCTAAAAAGTCAAAATCTTTTGAAACAATATAAATCAGTCTCCACAGAACAATCCTGGGATCTCCCGTTATTGCCAAAGGTTGAATTTGGTACTTTATCAAATCATAATCCTGCTTTGACGGCAACTTCTGAATGATAACGCTAAATAGCGGCTGACTTCTGCACAACTGATCCAAAGCAGTAATTAATAATCGCTTACAGCCAAGCCGGCTCTCCAGTTCTGTACTCTGCTTACAACTGCTATTGACTGTTGTGCTTGATGAGACTCGTCTATTATTGCTGCAGAATTATGATAAGAGGTGATCGATTCCCCTCTCGGTGCTGTGAATGTCAGATTGATTATGTGTCTCAGACCTGAGATGATGGTGTAGCCGATTCCTCTTGGTTGGCCGAGATCCTGGTCAATGGCTGTTATCTTCCGCACCTCGTATCCCTGTGGAGACGCCCACAAAAACATAGTGTATAAGCAGCATATAATCTTTGTTTTCACAGGAGCAAAAGGAAAGAAAAAACTTCAAACTCTGTCATTTCAAGGCAAAAGAACTAGTGTAACACTGTAAGCTGGTTCTAACTACATTCTAGTTGCTTCGTTTTTGCTGTTTCATGAGTGCAAAGAATTTAAAACATAAAAGAAACAAATTAACTTAGCCCAGGGTACTGTCTTTATTTAGTGAATTTGAGAAATATTTAATTTGATGTATTTCCTGCTCTCTACAGTATTGCTGGAAAGAAAAATACAGAAGAAAAACCACAAGAGAAGGAAAAGCCCATCACAGCAGTCAGAAACTATTTTTACTTTATGAGTGTTAGCAGATTTTCATTGCTGTTTATCTCTCCTTTCATTGTATCAAAGCTCTCCTGCTGTGCCAATGAGTTTGCTACTTGACAAAATCAGAGTATGACCGTATGACAGCTCCAAAAAAGAAAGAGAAAAAGAGAGAGAAACCTATTTGAAAAGTCTTTGATCCACTGTGCTTTTTTTATTTTTTGCCGTCATGCCTCAATCTGACATCAGAGCAGTGCTTAAAAACCTCTGTGCTGCTAGGAGAGATGGAGAGACCCTTCGTACTCCTTCTCCCTCGCTTCCTCCATCGCTCCTTACCCTTCTGACTCACATCCAAGAGGGCAGCCTCCCATTGATCCTGCAAATTGGGCCTAAGATGTGTTTATGCTCCATTTCTGCCAAAGAATCTTCTGTCACTGACCAATTACAACTGAATCAATTACAAGCCTTTAAAAGAGACTGATTCTCCCCCAACTCACACACACACACACACACACACACACACACACACACACACACACACACACACACACACACACACACACACACACACACACACACACACACACACACACACACACACACACACACACACACACACACACAAGATCTAGAGGAAAATAATGAACGGAGAAAGAGGTGATGTAAAGTAACGTAAGCAACACTCCTGAGCAGAATACGTTCAATCACCACTTAAAGACACAATCCCACCCCTCCGGCACGCACGAAGACACACCAGCACATAAAACTTGTAAAAGCACTTTTAGCAGACATAGCTTAAAGCAAAATGTCTCATGCACCATGTTAGTTTCTCAAATTGTTGTGCAGGACGTTTGACCCAGTCCAAGGTTATTCCAGTTACTTGAGGTTTGGGGCCATTTATTTATGCACAGCTCTCTTTAGGACCCGATGGAGGACTCCAGTGAGGCTGTGTCCGCATTTTACAGTTTCTCTTAACTCTGGGATTAACTTGCTGGGATGTCCCCTCCCGGGAATATTGGCAACTGTCTTGAACGTTTTCCACCTGTGACACATCCTCCTAACACACATACACACACACACAAAAAGATGTAGGGGAAAACAAGAAATGGAGAAAGAAGTGATGCTAAAGTAATGTGAGCAATACTCCTGAGCTGTTCACACAAGCAGATTACGTTCAATCACCCATTAAAGACACAATCCCACCCCTCCGGCACGCACAAAGACACACACCAGCACCCACAGACACAACAGACGTCCCCAACTCTCTTCTCCCCATTTTCATCCTTCCATTTCTTGCCATACAGTGCATTACCCCTCCATCCATTTTCCTTCTTGCTCCTTCTTATTGATTTGACAGCCAAATTGTGTGTTTGTCCCAGAAGAGACTTAATGTCAGTTCAATCGTAGATTCACAGACATAACTGTGAAAAAAAAAAAAAGTTCAGACCTGTGGTTTGGCTTTTAAAAAGAAAAAAACACACACACACAAAAACAAACTGTCAGAATCTTTCTGTGGTTGGCAGGTTGATTGGTTTAAAACTAATAGAAAGACAAAACCAAAAAGGGAAACAAAACAGGCTTTGAGACACGAGGAAACAGAGAGCTTTTGTGAGAGTGCACTCACACTTCTGAGCTATGATCAATGACAGGGATCAATGTTCGATTCCCTTATGAGTAAATGCCATCGAACATTTGACACATGATCACTGCCTCATCACTTAATACTGCACAGTGGAAATGACACTTGCCTGTTAGAATACAATGTGAGGTCATCAGAGGACTGAATGAGTCCCGTGGTACTGCTGGCTTTTCTTACTGCGTCTCGTTTAAAGCACAGTTGTAATCCTCTATCTGCTGTCGGGGTCAAAGGGGATCGGTAACATATTTCTGATTTTGTTTGTGCATCTGTGACCTCGTCTTACATTGTCACTTTAAAAGGATTACACCATGCCCCCCGCTGTTAAAGGCAGGAGCACTCCAAGGCAGTATTACGGAGGATTAACGCTGCTCGGCTGCTGTGAGAAATCTGGAATCGGCTCATTATTGTCAATTTTGCCATTCCAAAGTAATGGCACTCCATCCAACTCCCTCCTTATTTTCCATCACCTAACTTTCCACATTGCTTTTTTCTTCGCACCTTTTATCGTCTCTCCTTTCACCTCAACATCTCTTTTTTCTCTTCTGAGCCCCTCACACCTCCCCCTGCTCTTCCTGTTGTGACCTTCCCGGTGACAGTTGATGAATCAGAGAGTCGGGGTAACACCAGGCGTCGACTCCGTCATGCCCCGTTAATATGCATGCAAATGTAGCACTTGACATTTCTACTACGCCGCACAGAAGCTGGGGACAAGGGATAAGCAAGACGTTGTGTGAGTTGTGAGAAATGGAGGAAAAGATAGAGAGAAATAAGTCGTTTTCACAAATGAACACCGGAGATGTTCAGGAGAATGTGCAGAGGTTTTTTTTTTTTGCCGTGGACTTTTTTCTGCAGTTGCTCCTCACACATGTACTTCCCAGCGGCACATTTACTGCTGGAGATGTGCTCTTGTGGCATGAAATACGAAGCAAGGTGTGTGGTGGAGGTTATGTCTTAGTTGCCCAGGAGGTGGAACATGATGCAAAAAGTTTGGCGTGGAAATCACTGTGCTTCTTTGAGACCACATCTTGAATGGAGGATGAGGGTCGCCATCAGTTCCACATGTATTTGAATGCATCCACAATACTGAGTGGAAAGCAACATACCTATTAGCAGAAACAAGTATGAAGCAGCAACTTTTACCGTCACACACATTAACACACGCACCGAGCTCAGAAAGATTATCTGCTACTTTCGCACACTGTCGGACTTGCTGATCTTCCAGACATTTCACTTGGAGGTTGTGAGGAAAAATCTCCATAAGAAGTCTGGTGTGAATGCAGTGTACATTTATGTTCTCACATGTCAACTCCTTAGAGCGTGTCTGCAACAATTTGTGGCTGGACTGTGTGTGAAAACAGACGAGAAATGAAAGAGTGAGTGACAAACAGGAATAAGGACGGACGGCATCATGTCTCTGTGTATAACTCCTTCACATCAAGTGGAAACATCTGGACCATTAACCACTTGGGTACTAAGTTAAGGGGCTCACGCGAGGGAGGGAGCATAATGACACACAGGGAAACAGACACTAAGTGTATTAGATATCCATTATACAGTTTCTTGCATTAAAGACAAAGGTAAGGGCATACTGAGACCCCACTGCTTAGCACTTTGTGCAATTCACAGACTTCATACATAACATAAATCCTATATCCCCAGTGACCTTTGCTGGAGGCCCAACATCCCTGAGGCAGGCCTGTAAATCTCCAGCAGTAATTACAGTCTCCAACACCTGCAGTGCTGTATGTGGGGACCCCAGGCGAGTTTGCGGGATTCCTAAAGGTAAGCCTCAGAAGGAGGCCCTGATTATAGCTCAGGCTCTTGTTTTTAGCTATATTTCTCATGCACCTGCTCAGTATACCTCCTGAATAATCAAAGAGTAGTGTCACCATGGGACAGGAGCTGGAAATGGGCAATGACATGAAGGATAAGAGGAACGTGTTGGCAGCAGAGAGGACAGAGAGAAATGAAAAGACTGCACTGTTTCGCATGAAAGCTGCAGACAATAGGAAATATGCTGTAGTGATGTCAGGTGGGATTTCATTACTGACCATGGGAACATCCTCTTCTATGTTGGTGCTGTAGGGCAGATTGGTAAAAATGGGATCCATGTCTTGGATATCAGTGATGGTGATAGCCAAGTTGGCAAGCCGCGACAGGGGTCTCACTTTGTCTTGATCCTAACAAAAAATAATAACACAAGCACAGAAGATAGATGGAAATTAATTTGAGTATTTGGACGTTTGAGGCAGCAGAAACGTAAGGTATTATCTGTGTGCTGACCGTAGCATTGACAGTGAGCTGGTACGCTGGGGTCGTCTCATAGTCCAGCGGTCTGGTTACAGTGACGGTACCTCGGGCTCCATCAATGGCAAAGAAGGAAGATGGTGGTTGGAAAGAGAAAAGAACGCTGCCACCAGTGCCCTGGTCTGGATCTGTGGCATTCACCATAAATATGGATCTGCCCACAGGGGTATTCTAGAGGATACATACAAAGAGAACAAACTCAAAGTTAAGGACGACAGGAAAATACAGCTACCTCTTGATATTGTTCACCACATATCTCTCCATAACAGTTTCCCAGCGGGAAAAAAAGACAAAGAAAAAACGATTACTACCTCCACTCACTCACATGTTGAAATTTCCAAGACTGAGGGGCTGGCTTATGTGTCAAAAGGGCAAGATCCAAGATAATCAGACAAATAAAGGAGATAACTAGCACATGCTTCACTTAGTTCTTCTGGATTCATGTAGAAACTATGAGTAAAGTGTGCTTTATAGCTTAACCAAATCTGTCATTCAGACATTTATGTTCAAAAGTGGAAGAAAATGAAGCTAAAGTAGCACTGCGAGGGACCAGCGGTCTACCCATGATGCAGTTTGAGTAGCTCACTGGGTTCTAGGCGCCCAGGACCCTGAAGGTACAGAAAATATACAGTTTGTATGAATTCATCCATACATTCATCCATTCAAGCAAAGCACTTTCTTGAAAACCAATGGAGTCTTAATGTTTGTCTACTAGTTTGTGAGAAATCTTTATTCATTAGAACTTTATCTCAAAACAACACACGCAGAATTAACAGGAAATGGCAGAAGAAAAAAGACATGCTTAAGAAGTAAAAATACAGGAAAGAAGTCTTACAAGGCCCCTGTTCTCTCCTCATCTTTGTCACCTGTGCAAACATTTCAGTGGAGTGTGTGTGTGGACTTTCCACGGAGAGTCAGATCACATGGGAAAATTATAATGCTAAACTGATCTGGGATCTGAACCAAAGCTAAAGTGACACAGTAAGAGAGCAGTTGAAACGGCCGTGTATCCGGGGAATGTGGAGATGGTGTTACATCTGTGTGTGTGTGTGTGTGTGTGTGCGTGTGTGTGTGTGCGTGTGTGTGTATTAACCTGTACAATGAGTTAAATATGTATCAGCCCAAGGGAGGTTGTGAGTGAATGCTTTGGTTACAGCCAAGGATGAGGATGATCATATGTAAAAATGAAAATAAATAAATAAATAAATAACACAGTGAGTCTGACATCTACTTCGATTTTTATTTTATTTCAACCAGAAAGGAGGCAAAAAGAGAAAAAAAAAATTAAACAGGAGATAAAAATGATGAATAATTTCAAACAAGGATGTCAATAAGGGTTATTAATTATTCAACTTCAATTTTTGATTGAAGAGAATTATTGATCATTGATTGCAGAGATTATTGACTGCAGTTGATGACTGATTGAATGACTGTTTGGTACAAAAGCAACATCCATGATGGAGTGTTTGGGCAGACGATCTCAACTCAAGGATCCTATTTTGAATAGCAGGTGCCTTCAGTGCAGAGTGCACGTGTTCCCCCCATGCCTGCGTGAGCTTCATAAAAACAAACAGTTCAAGGACTCTGGAGGACTGTAAGTGTGTAAAAGTCTAAGCTGGACACTGATGATCTCTGGTCGCTTGGCCACAGAAAACTCTTTTGTGTAAAAGAGAGCCTTGTACTAACCACTAAACAATGTCAGTAGACATTATAGACAGTATAGACATCTCCAGGCTTTGGTCACAACAATCAGTGCCCCAGATCTTTTGGAAAAAACGGGTGCCATTTACTTCAGACCAAAGATAAAAAGGACCATGCAGACTATTACCAGCAGAAAGTCCATGTGGTAACATCAGGTCGCACCAGTGCCCTGTGATGACAGCAGACGAGGCGGCAATGTTGCACACGTTAGGATGAGTTTATCCAGACAAATAGGTCAAAATAAAGAAATGAAATGGCTTCATCAACAAATGAAATAAAATGTATGAGAAAAACATCAAATATGTTACATTCATCCTGTCTGCAAAGACAAGAATCTCTACTTATTTAATTTGCATTTTCCACATTATACCAACGTTTTCTGATTTGATCTTTTAGAAAGATAATTATGGGTGCTATGTGTGAATCCATTTGTACTATGTGTGGTAAAATGTGTGCGTACATAACTTAAGACACTAAGACAAGTGGCCATATTTTCATCATAAATGACACAACTTCTAGCTTTCCAGCTTTCAACATTCCTCCATTTAATTTCCACAACTTCTCTCTACATGAGCATGGGCAGCGTAGGTAAAAACTGTGGGTGAAAAAATGCACTAAAGGAAACAACTAAAACAACATTTTCACTTGGCAGTTTCTCAGTCATTTCTCCATGTCCTGCTCAGCAATATTCACTGACAAGCGGCAGCATTTTAAAGCATGGACGAAGCAAATCGCATTGATGATTGCTGAGAGAGAAGGAGTAGATTAAATAATCCATGTCTCCCAAACAATATCTGTATTTGAATAAACATAAACTACATTTCATTGATGTTTTTATCACGCTTCTCAAGTTGTCTGCTTATAAAAATCTGGAGACACCACTCAAGGAACTCCACAGCCTGCAGCAGTACAAAGTATAAGAAGTAAAGTGGTAAAGAAAACCAACAACCTTGTATTTATTTTTTGTTTTAGCACGTATACATGAACATACATGTTTCTGTATGAACACTGATGTAATGAATGTTTACATTATCTGCTATACTTTGATGTCAAGGAGGCAGATTGAAATTAAAGCAATTGGTGTGTGTGTGTGTGTGTGTGTGTGTGTGTGTGTGTGTGTGTGTGTGTGTGTGTGTGTGTGTGTGTGTGTGTGTGTGTGTGTGTGTGTGTGTGTGTGTGTGTGTGTATAAGTGTATGTTTCTTTTCAGGAGAAGACTGAAAGCGTGAAAAAAAAGTAGAACAGCGCATCCTTTTCCTTTCCTAAATACACAGCAATCTGTAAGACAATGACTCATTTGCACCGCTCAAGTGCCTTGAGGAAGTACTAGAACATCATGCACTCTTATTTGAATATGTTAGGACACACAAACAACTGTTTTTGATGTGCCAGATTTGACATCAGGGCTGTTGAAAGTTCAAAGCTATCCAGTGAAGTTCAGATGACCAGCTTTGAACGGCATGTATAAGTGAGCCAGGGCGGCACGTTATGGGCTTGCAAGTTTATCTGTGGGCAGGTGAGGACCATGTCCGAACTGCTTTTGAATTTCTCACATCTCCTTAAAGACAGAATCAGAATCTCACAGAAACACACATTCAAATGATCAATAATCACATGGTTAAGCCTCCCTTTTCTGTTTACCCTTGAAGCTATGAAGGTCAAAATGCTCAAATCTGCATAAAAGATGCATTTTCAAATTAAGAAGAAAACAAGACGGGAATCTACTCAAACAGTTGCCTTCGATTGTCAGCACCTCATGATGAATTTCCTGCAGTCTATAAGCGCAGGGAGCAGTGCAGCTGTTATTATTTTCTTAGCAGCTCAGCGTAGAGCTCATCAGAGAACAACCAGCCACCACATATTTATTCTTCTCCTTGGCTTTTATGCTTTCTGTATGGTCTCAGTAAGCATGCCGTCAGACCTCCAATTTGATCCATGTACGCCAACGTTGGTGATCAGATCCAAAACTCTATGTGATGAATCTGTCTGTTTTTATTAACCTTTGAGACAATTCAGTCATGCACAATAAACAATACCAGGACAAAGCCGTGGCTGCTGAGCTGGATATCATTGTAAGTATGTTGTGAAGCACTGCATGTGTCACTACCCATTTCTTCACAAGTGCAAAAGTCAATTGGTTAGTCACGGTTCATATTCTTGCATATGTGCCTTGAAATCGCTTTGTAGCTTTTGAATACATGGGGGCTATTTCCGAAGGGAAGGCGAACGTTAAGTGGCGAGACAGTTGAAAAGGGATGAAGAGTGTTCCCTGCTGCGTCTTATCTGAGGTGCACTGCAGGAATCGCACTCTTCTCTCAGTGAGAACTACTGCTAATAGATGGAGAGGAGGAGACACGTACTGCAGAGACACAGAGTTATGAAGAGAATCAGATATTCAAAGGAGGTTTATACTGTATTTTAGGAGAATAGTCAATGCAAATTTGTCTCAAATAATAAATATTTTTGAAATACAAACATACTTTATTTGGAATAAGTATTTAAGCTCCTGGTTATTAAACTGACACGTCATCTTCTTTATTTGCAATACTGAAATATGCCCAAGCTATGATTCAATTAATCATAATCCTTAAGGAAATTCAGACTGCACATGACAGTCACATACAAATTTATAGACACAATCCAGTTTCCAAAGCGCCATTCCTCCACATTATAATAAAATGTGGTAAGGTCATAGATTTTTGTCAGGGGTAGAGGCATTATCAAGCCCAAGATTTAGCATTTCAGGGCATCTGAAGAACCAAAAACAATGCTGGAATCCTTTAGGGGATGTATGAATGTGTTTACACGGCTCCCACAGTGTGCGTGATGAAAACTGCTGGAGATGAATACAAGACTTTCCGTGCGCTTGCTCCTAAATGACTTTGGTGGATGGGTTTCCAGAGCAGAATTGGGGATACTAAAAAGATATGTTGGAGGACCGATGATGAGTCTAAAATACAGCCATTGATGGTGCTGCTAAATAGCAAATAAAGTAATGCTCATAAAAGTCAGAGTTTATAATAATTCTTGATTTGAATGGATAGTGTTTGGTTCGACTATGAGTAAATAATAGCTAAAGAATAAAAAAAGAAATACAGTGAATGGGTTTTTCCAAACCTACTGCATAGACAAAAAAAATGTCATGAATAAGAGGCAAGATGACAGACTACAAGTTTCAAGAAAAGTGGGGGGGAAAAAGGCTGAGAGGGAGGAGAATGCAGATATGAACACATCAAAGTGAAAGCCTGTCACTAACAGCCATGAGAAGCTTTTAATAAAGAGGGTTCCTGTTCCCTCTTAACTGTGCCTCTGCTGTAAAGCCTGCTGTGTTTGTTCTGCCTTCTCGTGGGTTGACAGTAGCATATATCTCCAGTCCTGGGAGCCACATTTCTGGTTCAACATGCAAGGGAACTTCTGGGATGTCAGAGAGCCAAGGCTGGACAGATCCCAGGACTACAGAGCTCTAGGACCTGAGATGATTGCAGGTCACAATTATTCAATTATTAAAAACAAACAAGAAACACTATTAGTGTATTTTGCATTTCCCTTGTCTGTAAGGAAATGTACCCTGGTATCCATTAACTACAGAATGCATGCCACATTGATTTTATTTCTTTGAACAGAATGAAGAATAAACACCAAAGCTTATTATTCCTCTATTCATTTCTTTATCACATACTTGTTATGTTTTGTAGCAAAGTCAAACTAAGCTACTAAATGCTGCAAAGTGGCTTTATTTTATTCTAAATACCAGTTTAGGTCCTTGTTGTGTTTAAGTACTTCATTTGTTCAGAAACAGCTTATCTTGTTATAACAACACAGACACCATTCATTTTGTGCTCAATAGGTTTTATGTATTAAACCAGAGATTTCCAGCAAAATAAGGCACAGATCACTGCTGATAAGCAAAAGGTGCCGGTCTGCCAAATAATGTAATGTTCTGCCAATAAATGTTTGAGTTTATTGAGGCAAAAGAAAAACAGTTTTCAGATTCTTAAGATATGCTCAGAATAATATGTTGGCATAAGAGATGAGAGAAAGCAATTCTTTCCTGACATGACAGAGTCTATAAAACTGATCTTTAGTTGCCTTAGCACTTAGGTTTTAAAGAGAACATATGAAATATAAATAATAATAATGATAATGTGTTTTCAGCGCTTCAAAGCATACATTTGAGCATTTGAAGTGACAATCAAGCAAATGAATAAATAACACCACACAACCCAGTGACATTGTGTGGGTCTGAAAGTATGAATGATGTGTTCTGGTTTTAAGGGTTCCGTTATATCACAGACCCAGATCAGAGTAGAAGTACTCATCCACTCTTCTTTATTTCCACCCACAATTTCCAATTATGTTACTTTTGCAGCACATCAGAAGAAGATGAATTTTCTTTTGCTCTTTTTTTTTTGTCTTTGTAATTAACAGCGAATTATCTTCAGCAGTTATATAAACTTAGAACACAAAGTGAGGACATTTGTGTTTGGTAGATTATTTCTCTGTTGTAATAATGCTTATTGGCAGTAAATCTTATACAGTTGGGAAGCCTGTTTATTTCCCTTTTAGGTGGTAACACATTTTTAAGGAATGTGCATTTCTTGGTTGAGAAACAGAGCTGAGTGTGTGGGTTGCACCCATGAAAAATTTGCCAAATCTTTTTGCCAAACAACTTCAACTGTTGTTTAGTGGATTGGATTATTGAAATTTGAAAAACCAACACATATTGGCAATTTAGTTTACAGTTTTATTTAGTAAACAGGAGCCTCAGTAGCGTGTGGAAGAACCAGCCACAACAGCCTGGCACCTCGTCCTCATGCTGGTCATCAACCTGGTCACACTGCTGTGGGACGGCATCCCATCCTTCAACCAGCATTGCTGTAAGTCAGCCAACGTGGTTGTGTTGGTCACTCTGACAACAAGCCCAAACCAATCCCACAAGTGTTCAATGGGGTTGAGGTCAGGACAAATTCTGGAAGTGGTCTCTGATAAACCTGCTCTGTGGAGGCGAGCGTTGCCATCTTAGAGGATAGAGTTTGGTCCCAGACCTTGGAGATATGGGATTGCCACCGGCTGCAGGATCTTATCTATCTGCATTGAGATTTCCTCCAATGATGACAAGCCTCGTTTTTCCAGTTAGGGCGACGCTGCCCCGCACCATCACACTGCCTCCAACACAAGACGTTACTCTCTACATGATGTTCCTCCACATGTTCAGGTTCTAGTGCATGTGTTGCCAACACCAGCGCAAACGGCCTGATGGACAGAGTCAATAGCAACAGTAAAATAAGCTGTTTGGCATTGGCAGAGAAGATTGGGCCAATTTGGAACTGTATGCTCTTCTCAAAAGGGCCATACCCCACAGAACATGGTGATGGAGTGGACAATAGTGGGTGAAGGGTGTGAAAGCATTAATGAAATGGGAAGTGTTGTACATTGTTTATTTGGCGTTTTTGACAAAAGTATGTGCTTAAAAAACAATATCTAGCTTGTGAAAAAATGGATGTGTGTACTAGTTTGTATTTGACTGAATTGTTTCGAGTAGCTCACTCAAATTAATCCTAACAGACAAAACCTACAAAAAAACAAACAAAAGAACTTCGGCAAACAATTGAGCTTTTTGTCTTTATTTATTTAGAATGAAAAATAGTAATTTACCAACTTGCCAAGCAATTATCTTGGGCACCAAATCCATCCATCCATCCATCCATCCATCCATCCATCCATCCATCCATCCATCCATCCATCCATCCATCCATCCATCCATCCATCCATCCATCCATCCATCCATCCATCCATCCATCCATCCATCCATCCATCCATCCATCCACCAGATTTCAGTTCAGTTCAACCTCCTCTGCTTGCTTCTAGCTGACATAAATCCTGCTCACCCCTGCTGATTCGCTGAATAACATGAGTCAAAAATCTGACTTCATCATGCAGCAATTTTAAGTTAAACTTTTGCACAACCTGCTAAAGCTCCTGGTAAACCCTAAGACTTCTGAGAACAATCTTTTGTTCTTTTTGTGTAAGAAATGTTAAAGACATGGTGATTTGAAGGGGCAGTGCTCGGGCTTTGCTCCCCTGCTGCTCACAGCCTTCAGAGGCCCAACTGTTTGCTACAATAGAGCCATGATTACACCTACACTGCCCACAAGGCTCTCAGTTCCTCCCCAACTGTCTGCTCTCCGCTTCCAGCCCAGCAGGAAAGTGATTACATCAGTTATGCTCACCCTTTCACCTCCTGCCTCTCTCGCCCACTGTCCCTTCATCATTGCCTTCCATGTGGCACTTCCTTATGTATGAAATCTGAATGTCTGAATGAATGAAAACACAATGTCTCTTTTGAATTGTGTCTCTGAGAGTTGGTGCAGATGTAGTTCACACTACACTACACTTTTTAGATTACTCTGCTACTCGCTGTCTTGTAATCAAGAATCTTGAAGTCATTGTACTGTTCACACTAAGTGACTGATAGGTGATAGGAGTTCACACACAGTTCACAATCTGACACTGCCTTAGTCATTTAACTTATTTCCAAAGCTATATTTTGTCAAAACACTTGTGGAAATTGAGGCTAAATTCTTGTTACTTTAAAATAGCCAAAGGATGAAATACATGGTGCAATCTGTCGTGCAACCGTTTGTTCGGGACATTAATAAAAATAGAAAAATTACAAAAACAAAAACACAAAACATGCATAGGTAAAAAATTGGACTTGTACCTCATTCAAGCTGTAGATTGAATGGGAGCTCAGTGAGCTGTACAAAAAAGTGGACAAAAGCTGAGTGGAACAGCTCATCGCAACCACCAAAAACCAGCTGCTATGGACAGAGCTGTAAAAAGATGGTTGAAAACTGAGCTTTTGTGTTTTTTTTGTACTTTGACCCAAGCATGTAACAGAGACATCATTAATAGAAATCGCACCAGCTTTTGAAAAAAGAAAAAAGAAAAAAAATCCAACCCATAATGTGTCTCCTTTAAGCAATGCCTACAGCAGAATTATGGGATAGGGCAGAGCATGAACTCATTCAGTGTAATTAGGTGAGGCCAGGTAATGACTTAACATTGTGCAGCTTTGGCAGAGAAGCTGAAATCTAGAAGAGCAGCTAAATTAATCATCAAAGTGATACATAACACCATAATTCACATCTGAAATTAGCCAATAAATAATTAACTGTTACTGAAACAAGAATAAGTGTCCTTCATCTTCATTGTGTCTTTAGTAAATGGGGAAATTTCTACAAAAATAATTGATGTACTGCTGAAAAGCCAAAGAGTGTTTTAGCTTTCTTTAAAAATGCATAATATTAGCTGATAAACACAGCATTGATATTATGAAATAGAGTATGGAATTGTGCTTTCTGCTCTTTTTTTTTGCCTGTAAGTGCATAAGTGGACTTCTATATACATTTTCTCTGGTTGTAATACAAGTTTAAAAAAGAAAGGCTTCAGAGCAGTGGTGTCCAATTCTGGTCCTTAAAGGCCACTGTCCTGCATGTTTTAAACGTGTCCCTGTTTAAAAACTCCTGATTATATAATGTTTTCTAATGTGTCCAGGAGGACATGTGTCTGGAGGTTTCAGGAAACATTTCTTTCCAAGTGAGAAGTATGCAGAGAAGAGCAAAGATTATCATTGATAGAGGCTAAAGGAAATCAAATCAAAATTACATCTGTGAACCAATGAGACAACTGCCCATCTTTACAACCCCATTCATGGCAGTGACAGAAGGTTCTTTTATAGTCTTGATTTCCCAGTGGGACAGAACACAGGTACTGTGTGTGACTGTGGACTTGGAGTGGACACTGGCTGAAGCGAGCCTGACCAGCCTCAAAGTGTTTGTGAGACCAGCTCTCTGACGGCCAGGCATACCTTTAAGAACTGTCTGGTTTAGGATAAACCCGGGATCTACAACGCAAACACTTTGTTCCATTTAGCCATGTATCTGTGAAAGCAGACTTATCTAAAAGGTCAGACAGATTGCAGGCACGCCCTGGCCTCTACACATATGGAAGGTGTTATGTAAGTATCTAAATCTAATCATTTAGAGCAGTCGTCTTCAACTCATCAGGTTTAATATTTCTGCTCTAATGCCAGCAAGGTGCTATTAAAGTGTTTGAAGTGCAAATAACCGTAATAATATATAGTAATATGTGTCGGAGTTTAAAATTAACTGTTACCTGCTAACATTTACACAAAGTGGCCAAGAAGTAGTAGCAAATACTTCCTAACTTTGCAGTTTCTTTTATTGTAATTTTGTCTCTGCGTTTCTGGGAAATGATTGCATTTCTGTGTCTTTCACGTGTCTCTGTCCCAGATGGACCTATTAACAGCAAGTCCAGTCCAGTGGCTCTGTAGTGATAAAATCAATTGTGCAAAAAGCTTTTGTTTGTTTGTTTTTTTCTTCTCCAACCCTGATTTGTCATTTCTCTTTCTTTCCCAGATTCAAAAATGGCTTGATTACAAAAATAAGGCAGTGACTGAGGAAAAGAAGCTGAGTTCAGCTGAAATGTAATTGTTGTTGACTCCGGCAGAGGAATGTTGATGATGGAGCGTCTGACGTGTGCATGTGTGTGTGCTTTGTTTGTGTGTTACTCCGTCACTAAGAGCATTGCATCCTACAAATTATTACCTACAAAAGATCCTCTTCCAACTGATGCTCTTAAGTTTTATGGCTTGCTTGTTGTTTTCATTTCTTTGTCTTTATCTTGGATACCTATTTAGTTCGGTCCAGTGTTTTCCAGCATGTCTTAGATATTGTGAACCTGCTTGAAGTTATTCAAGTTCGCTTCTGCTTTTCCTGGCCTGCGTATTTTGGTGACCACATGAGACCTCTCTTTTCTGAAGTGCAGCTGTTAGCCTTTTCTTGGCGATTCGTTTGACCTCCTGTGCCCAATGAATTTCCGTTAAATCGCTCCAGAAGACATAATACAACACATACAGCAATATGGACCAAGTCTTTGTGTCCCATACAGAACAGATGACAAAAAATGTCTCCCATTATAAACTCCCTTTCTTTTTTCTTCTTGCTCTTGCACTTGTTTCCGCTCGGTCCACTCTCTGGCCTGCCGGAGCTAATTTCTGGGGACGCACTCAGCCGAACAAAATGATTTCACACCAGCAGACAGCAAGAAGAGTGAAGCGTGGACAGCTTCTGAATGAGCATGTGTCTATGTGTGAGAGAAAGAGCAAGCGGGAGAGAGCGTGGGTCTTAGTGAAACGTTGTCATTATGGTGTGTATTCTCATACTTTCAGGCTATTTGTCCTGCATCACTTACTCAATTCCTTATTCTTTGAAGATGCCGACAAGGCTTAGTGTTTGGCTTAATATAGAGTGAATTATGTTGGTGAGAATCAGGTATAGATTTGAGGTAACCAATAAAGAGGCTGCAGGAATACAATCATCTGTGTTTCTTCGTATAGACAGCTCCTTAGTGAGAAAAATAAGCATCTATCACCTAATTAGTCTTCTCCACCAAGTGCTTAACCTCAGCCTCCCTGTCAGAGAGCACGGTTGGCTGACTCCAAAGAGCTGAAGCTGTTTGTTTAAATGTAAAGGTAATGCATCCCAGCATGTTGCAGGGATCCAAAGAGCCAGAGTGAGACAGATGGGCTCATCCCATGGGAAGGGTGCAAGGACAGGCCAAATCAGCAAGTTCTGCACCTTCGATTTGTGATGAAATGCTCTCCATAGCGATGAAAAATGCGACTGAAAATGGGTTCTAAATGTTTTCAACATTGTGGTTAGGTTATTGTTCAGATGTCATGCACGTGAATGATTAGGACTGGCTCAGATTTAGTTTCATTATTAAAAAAAATACAGAAGATAAGAGGAAACCTGCACAAACGGGGAAATGTAGCAACACAACTACATATAATGCTCAAGGACGGGAAGATTCATCACTATATCGTGTGTTCATGAGCCCCAACAAATCCAGGGAGAAGAACTTTCCTAAAATTAACAGGAACTGCCGAAACAGGAACTTCACAGCAGGAGAACATCAGCTTATTTATTTTAGTAAAAATGTCAGTTATCTTTGGTGTTTGCATTTACTTTATTTAATTAGAAAGAAAATCCAGGGTAACAGAAGAGCTTTATTGTCCAGGCTACTAATATAGCACTTACAGTAGACTCAAAGGCAGATCCAACTAAGCAGAATAACATTTCCCCACGTCTAGAAATGACGATTATTAAACCTTTGGCGAAAGCAAACTGGGATTTATATTTGATTATCTCAAAGTCACATTGATGTACTGCAAGTCAATTATTTACCTGATTAATGACAGTAAAAGGTAGATGATGAAGCCTATTTGCTTTTTTGTCCAACAAAGAGTCTGGTTCCCATAATTTTCCTATTCTTCACCACTTCTCTTTTTAAAGAAGTCATTTTTTTTAAATAGAATTAAATGGAAATTAGAATATAGCTGATTATCATATAAACGGCTGTTGCCTAGGGGGCCGAGAAACTCCAGTTTTATTTATTTATTTTGACATATTTTTCACAGTTCCCATAAAACTCTGGCTTTAATCAGTTCACACTTTCTTTTAAAGACATAAGGGACTCAGGGAGTAGCCGGAGTGAGGCTTGTATTTCTGTATATGGTTGTTTGCAGGCCGCTTGTCTTTCTGCTTATGTGTGTTCATATGAGACTGATATGGCCGAGAGGAGAATAGACCTGACAACTTCATTGGCTCTAACTGGGCTTTGTTCAATTAGCCAGATCCTGTTTTCTGTTGCTGTTCCATTTTCCTAATCTTTTACTACCCACAGTGAGGGCAATCACCTGTAAAGGTGCACATCTGGAACAACATCACAAAGCCCTGTAAACCAATAATGAATGGCTATTTCACATTGTTGTGCAGAGGATTTTTTATGACAGCTGGATTGTGTCACTCACCAGTATAAATGATCTGCTTTGAATTCTAAGTGAGTGAGTGAAAAACTGTTTGAGCAATTACCTGGAACTAACAAGGATGAGAGAGATGAGGTAAAGTACAGAAAAGAGATTCAAGCAAAGCCCTGTAAGGCTGAGGAACCCAAAATTGAAAAGTGACCTCTATATTATTGGTCTAGGAGTTTTGCCAGGATAAAACCATAATAATTTAGAATTTGGATTGTAATTTGAGATGCGACAGCTCTTGGGCAACGGCTCAGTTCTGGTATGAAGGTTTTTTTTTGTGCTCTTTGACAGATGCCGTCTTCTGTCATCATCTAAACTGCTGTAATCTGAAAGGTCTTGAACGCTGGAAACAAGCTCTTTGGATTCCATGTTTTTGTGTGGTGCAAAAGCTCTCCGTCAATTCCTACAATTCTAAAGCGATTATATGTATTTATTTATTTTTTGGGTTGTTTTTTGTCCTGGTCTTACTTGAAGAGAGTATTCTTTCCCACAATGTATCCAAAATCTCAGGGGTATTATTGTGAAAAAAATCTAAAACCTCTGCACACACATGTTTTAACAACTAGGGGACTACAATATCTGTGTTAGATTGAAATGATATAATAACACATAAGAATTAAGACTAGGCATGACTTGAGTAAGGGAATTTTAATAATCTTTTGCATGCAAAAGGGCCAGAGGCACATCTGAAGTTTAGGTTCAGGAGCAATACAGAGGCTCGCCAGTACAACAGTTTTACAGAACATAGTCGGGTACTTTTTTTTAAAAGACAAAATAACATGCAGTTCTCAAAACAAGATCTCTGCAGCTGTGTGAGACTGGTCTGAACTGAGTGTACTCGTGATGAACTCACAGAGTGACTGAAAATAAATGTGCAATTACATGTACCATAAGAAATAGATTTTACTTGAATTCACTGTGGTAATTTAGATTTTTCTCTCCTTTTTTCCTCCTTTTGACATTAACCGGCATCCACATTCCGTGGATTCTCTCTGCCACACCATTCAGCGTCTGATCCACACACGAAATGCACAAAATACTCCACAAAGGCAAAGCTTTTATATCATCAAAACTGCTTCAGCATTTTTTGCTCAGTTTTTATTTGATACATATAAGCGACACAGTGTAAAATGTAATGTGTTGCTCATCTAACGGACCTCATTCATGCAATCTTTGTAAATCTGTGAGTAAACTCTGCACATAAATCCCCTCTTTCATGGAAGCCATGTAAAACAGGGATGTGATCGTTAGGATGCAAGTATGTTCATGATTGCTGGTCAAAATGACCACATGTAGCTGCTGCTCATTATTTAACTTAAATCACCATCCAGGGAAAAGTGCATCCTCAACCTGCATGTCTACCTGTGGATGCGCCACGCGTTTAATGTGAGAAAGCGTGACAGACGGGGGTGGGGGTGGGAAGTTTAACTAAAGTTGAGCAAAGAAAAAACTATTTTATATTTTGATGTGGCTAATGGCTTTAATGATGTGTCTTTTGTCCAAAAAGAGCATTTAAGAGTTGAACCGTAAATGGTTTGACACAAAACTAGATACACACACAAAAAGCCTTTCTCTAAATAATAAAAAAAAACAAAATACATCCTCTGCTGTAGACAAAACCACATTGTCTCTGTAAGTGGAGAGATCTCATATGCAGGGATCCTACCAGGTGGAGGTGACCACATGCCTCCTCAGAAGTCAACAGTAAACTCTTAAGTACGCTTAAGCTTGTGTTATTATGGGTTATATCCTTATGTATTGTGCTACTTGTTATACTGCTTTACACACACGGATATGACTGCAAGCATTTTAAAAACAGAACTATCCACATCATTTTGTCTCATTTTCTTTGGTAAACTGGAAGCAGTTTTTGTTTCAGCTGGCATGTGCCCCCTCACCTGCTGTTCCAGAACTATCTGACATTCCCACCAAATAAAGTTTATACTATTAATATTTAAAATAGGTCTTTATCACGTTTTAAAACATGCATTTAAAAGATAATTACATATTGTAAAAATAACAGACCACATCACACTTTCAACTTGTAAAGTCTGATAACAAGCAGTATTTGTGTGTCCTCATTTAAACGTGTGATTGGAGACAGGAGAGGGTTTTATTCGCTCCAATAAAAGTTCAGAACTACTAACTGTCTCACAGGGATGTCAGGCAGAACCAATTTCATGTGTGTCATGTCAAACTTTGCTCTGGAGACAGTTTACACACATGATCGCGCTCAGCTTCATGAATGAGGTCTGAACCAAATTTTTTGACCTGTCGAGGAAAAAATACTTTTTCTTTTTTTTTTTATGCCCTGATACATGAACCCACACCTGTATGGCATGCATTGCACAACCGTATATACACAGTATCTTGCCAATTAGTTATGTGAAAATATATAAATACAAATAAATACAAGAAGACAGCTGGAATCCAGTACAGTAGTAAAACCTCCTGAATCGTTGATGGAGGTAGACCTCGACTGGTGGCCAACAAAGTGGACACAAAACACTTTCCAAATGTACTGCAAAGGTAGACGTGGTCAAAAAGGTCTGCAGCATTGTCCTCCATAATTCCTGCAAAGATTACAGAGTCATCTCTAATAGTATCGCTGGAAAATCCCAGACTAAAACCGTGTGTAAATACAGCAGGTAATCAAATAGATTATTTACAGCAAGCAAGTGTGCATACTAATAAAGAGATGCTGCTTCAAGCAGCACTCCGCTGACCTGTACTACGCTCCCCACGTGCATGCTTGTCAATATTACTGATGCTACTGATTGTCCACATAAAAACCATCTGCTACCCCTTTACTTTAAACAAATACAGCTATTTTCTAGGATACTTTTTGCAACCACTGATTGTGCTTTTGTGCCCCATCAGGGCTGGAAGGGATGGGAATGCATCTCCAGAAGAGAATCTCCTACTAAGACGAGCATGTATAAAGTGTGCAGAGAATCTGGACTTCATTCTCCGTACGTGCTCTAAAAGTGCTGCAGTGTTTAAGTGTGAAATGATGACGATAGTCCACATCCAATCTCAGCAACAATAAGAGAAATGTAAAGCATAATGAGCTATTCAGCATACGTCCTTTCTACTTTACCCTACTGCCTTCCTCCTCGGTCTTTTTCTGTGTATCTTAACGTGAACTATGTACCGCTGAAACTCTCCATTCGACAAATAACTATAGGTGTAGATACTCTGCAGTCTTCATCAACATCTCTTTTTATCTGTTGCTTCAGGCATGTAATGCCACGAGTTCAGATGGTGTGCCACCTCCATGGGACTTAACGTCTCAAGTGCCTTTCCTCAGACACCTACTCAAAGACTCAGAGACACAGGAAGAATGTGCAATCATGTTTCCAAAGAAGTTGGGACACTCTGTAAAAGGTAAATAAAACTGAACACAAAGATTTGAAAATATTTAAACTCTAGATTTACATAAAAAGACACTTGTTTTTGATGCTGGCTAATACAAAAGGAAAAATACATGTCCAGAATATGATTTGTAATCATAAATATGTATGACCTCCCCTGACACGATGGCGTCTATAACCTGTATGTATGATGCAGCTTGACTGTATTTAACTGTGTTAAGCTGTGATGACAATTACTGTTATTTTTATATTCATTCTGATCAAATCTGCCTAAACCGTCACATCCAAAACGACATCTAAAAGGAATGATGTCAAAGCTGAACTGAGGACTAGCAGAGTCCCCCCCTGGAACCCGTGGTAGACTATACTGGCATCACGGCCTGCAGGTCCCAGCAGACTTTTATTTGTCAGGGTCCTGAAAGGATAAGCCGAGGCACTCAACTCTTCCAATTGATCTATGCTGGAGGCGCAGAGGAGCACTTGCACCTTTTGGACCGTTCTGAATTTCTTTTGGTGGTGCTTAACTGACACACAATTAGCACATGCTGCCCACTGCTTAAGTAAACTTTACCCTCAGACCTTTCCAGGCCAACCCACAGTCAGTCGGAGCAGTCTTTTTACTGCAATTAACAACACAACCAAACACACTTGTACGCACCTCTGCATCCCTGCTGGCTTTGCAACAAAAGTTCAAGCTCGGTGATGGTGCAGCTAGTGAAGCCCTCTCTGCTGCAATGAGCCATTCTTGCTGCTGTTTACCATGTGTTTGTTTGGACTGTTTAATTTTTTCTCCTCCAGGGCAGATCGTGTTACTTTTTAATAATAAAACCTTTACTTTCCAAATTTGTGTGCTCAGTCTCCTATGTTGCAGCTCAACGAGCCGGGTCATAACAGAAATTGGCACTCGTCTATGAAATTTTGAACTTAAAGCTATTCTTTAGGGTTCACAAAGGTTATCATGGAATTAAAGCCGGGAAACGGCTTACTCTGCATGTTTAGAGCACTAGTCAGTCTGTAAAAGTCAGTCGAGAAGTCTGTCTTTTTTCCTTTGTTTTTATTGTTGGCGTGATATTTTGAACTAAAATATTAGATAGATAGATAGATAGATAGATAGATAGATAGATAGATAGATAGATAGATAGATAGATAGATAGATAGATAGATAGATAGATAGATAGATAGATAGATAGATAGATAGATAGATAGATAGATAGATAGATAGATAGATAGATAGATAGATAGATAGATAGATAGATAGATAGATAGATAGATAGATAGATAGATAGATAGACAGATAGATAGATAGATGAATGATAGGCTCTGCAGCAGAGAGAATCAGAGTTAATCAAGCAAAGAAAAGTAAAAAGCAAACAGACAGAGGGAGAAAGGAAATCCATAGTCTCCTTTTACACCAAAGTGTCGCTGAGAATTTGAAGGAATAGGCTTTGTTCAAACATTTTGGCAGCTCTAATAACACAATACAGAATGACAGTGCGTATAATCACCCCCTCAATGAAAGGAATCATTTTATATAAATTGGTATTTCCTACACAAAAGCAAATATCTCAGCAGTTATGTCATCATTCCATTCCCATTCTCTCTCATCTTCTCAATTAGTAGGATGTGATCTTGTCAAATTAAATTATATCTCACTAAATAGACGCATCATAAGTAAAGGAGTGCTCAACATGGTCAGAAGAGTGTCAAGGACTCTGGATCCGATTGTCTCAAGTGTCTTTCGTATTCACACAAAAGCAATTTAATCTTTAATTTGTAAAGACTTGTGAACTCTGTGAGGACCTAGAACTAAGACTAACACATTTCTTATCAAGTGTAATTGTTACAATTCATTTACATACATTACTGTACATACATGAAATTATTTAAAAACGCCTAATACTAAGTTCTTAGGATAACGGACGTCACAAAATTAAAACATAAAAACTGTACATAGCTACAGTATTCTGTGCAATTTAACAAGACACTTCTCTTTTATGCATCATTTATCTTTACAACCATTCTCCTCAGCACCCCAGCTGGAGAATTGACAGCGAAAACAGATGTGAGAAAAATGAAGAGGCTATAAAACTCTATTAAGAAAACTATTAACTAATGTGCAGTTACTGAGATATTGAATTAGACTCAAGGAAAGAATTGTGTAGTAAGGTACATGGGATAACTTGGGGTTGAACAAATATTTTTCAGCACAATGTTGTTTCTATTATATGTAAACAGCACGGGAGGCAGCACTCGCTTGATTTATTTCTTCTGCACATACATACACAAGAAGCTGCAAAATATGAAGGAAATGACAAGAGGCATAAACATCTTTCTTGCCAAAACTCTGTCGTAATGCCCAACTGCTTAGATAAAGCTAAAGTGCAGGAAGGTGCCAAAGGCAGGGTGAAGAGTGAGCATGGAGGGGTGGAAACTGCACACTTGAAAGAAAGGGAGAAATGGAACGACAGGTCAATTCATTCAAAGAGTGAGTAGTGGGTGAATCATACTTTAATGGCTTTTCGGGAGCGCAAGCCTACCTCTTTCCCCCTTCGATCTTGCCCCAAACGCATGTCTTTCCATGTGTGCTTCCGCTTTATTCCGTTTTTTTTTTCCTTACTCCGCCTCTGTCTGTGTTTTTCTGCCTCAAAAATGCACTTTGTGATGGTCACTCACAACATGAGCCCTCCCTTACTTGACAGCCAAATCTACACCTAACTCTGCACAGAACAAAACTCAAGGTGCTCTTCATGCTCAGCCGGATGAAGTAAAGGATAGAAAGATAAAGACAGGAATAGGTGGTGATTTACCTTCACGAGTGGCAGCGTGCATGAGCTGTTGGCAGTGTTTGCTTCATTATCTCCTGGCCTGGAAATGATGCACAGAGATTGTTGTGCAGACCAAACAACTCAATTCATCAGCTACTTGCCATGAAAGGGTTATTTAACATGCAATTATGTACGACTGAGGTTTAATTAACCTCATTTTAAGAATTGGTAAGTATCAGACTTTTGTTTTCAATATAAACTGATGCACGAACCTCAGTATTGATCTGTTGTATCTGTTGATTTTTTGTGTCTACACTGAAAATGTGGGACCAATTGTGGTTCTTGAGTCTCAACATATTTACTGTATTTACATTGTTTACCTCATTAAAGCACAATCTAGGCATGGCAACAGGTCCACTCATATGTTGTATCGGGTTTTAATTGGTAAAAAAATAAAATAAAATAGAAACAAATGGAAGTGTTAGATTTTGTTTTCTACAAGATAATCATGTGGGATGTTTTAATCAATTCTGTCAGACATAATGATGTAGCAGATGGAGAGAAATCTGATAAATCACCCAGCCATCCATTCTCTATACTGTCTTCAGCCTATTCAGGGTCATGGGAGGCCTGGAGCCTATCCCAGCTTTCTTTGAGCAAGAGCCGCCGTTCACCCTGGACAGATTGTCAGTCCACCACAGAGCCACACAGACACAAATTAGATAAACAACCATGCATGCTCACGCTTACGCTCACGCCTATGGATGTTTTAGAATCATCGATTCAACTAATATGCACCTTTTTAACTGTAGGAGGAAGACAGAGTTTCTGCAGAAACTCCAGGAGGAGGAAGAACATGCAAACTTCACACATAAAGGCTCGGTTTACGATTCGAGCTGGGAAAATCTTAACTGTGAGGTCTGAAATATTGTGAATGGAACAACTAATAGTTTGCATAACAGAGACGATATGATTTGGAGGAACTTGTTTTTATATTCTATGGAAAAATGAAGGTAATGTCTTTAAAAAGTGTTAAAGACATTTTATTTTATAAAAAAAAACTGCCTTTGCTCATGGAGTCTTAGTACAAAATCTATCTTGAGACATTTACAAAGGGTCCCCAAAATGAATAAAATATTGACTGCTTCCCATTTAACCTTCTCACTTGATCTTTTTTTCTTTAATCCCTTCATTCCTTCCTATGGGGCTCAGGGTCTTAATGTCAGGAGAAATTCTCTTTGAGGCCTCCACCTGTCAACCAGCCACCACTCAGCTCAGTAACCACTTGATTAAATTAGAGTTTAGAAAAGACCTAGGGAGAAGATAGTGAAATAAATACAAGCTAAATCCAGCTTCTACTGCAGAAGGCAGCACATATATGAGTGTGTGTGTTCGCATTGTTCTTCATCTGGAAAGTGTGTGTTTGTGTAGGCTGCAGGTCGTTTTATTAAACATATCTTAGGGTGTTCATTCACAGTACAAATCTTTTTTTTTAAGGCATCTTGACCATTAGGTATCAATATGCTGTGTGTGTTGCTTGATTTTTTTTCCCAAACTTAATATTTTGATAAACCAATTATCCTCAGATGGGGTAAACTGCCAGGGTGCAGGGCAGAAGTCACTGAAAGATTAGTTATTGAATATTTGCTTTCAGATAAAAAGAAAAAAAGCAATATGGCAGATCCATATATGTTTTGAATACTTGTTTCTTCATTATTCCCACCACTGGGTAGCACAGAAAAAAGTTAGTAATCATGTTTTACCTGGCAGCTACTAAATACACATTAAACAGCAGATGTAAATGTTTCTGCTAGATGTTATATTAAACACTGAACAGCTCAATCAGACATTCTCAAATATACTCTGGCCATATTTCTTGAAAGATGAGTTTATTTCTGTGTCTCTATGTATCCATACACAGGTATGGAATCATGTCACAAAATGCCAGTCAACATGTTTGGAGGAGGAGGTAGCTTGTAGTTGACCCCTGAAATGCTTCTTTCTTGAGTTGATCTCACATAAAACCTTTTATATTATGGTTTGGTGAACGAGTGGCCCTAGTTACCCAACACAAAAGTAAACAATTAATAAAATGTACTGAATAAATATCTTGAAACAAGGGCTGACAGCACAACATTTGTTTGGTGCAGCTCAGGTTTCTGAGTCCTGTTACCATGCATGTATTAATGAGCACCACCTCTAAACAAACAATGAGAAGGAATAGCTTTTCTTCCTGTAAAAGTCTGACTTTCACAGAGGTTTGCACCTTGGGCAACTGTATTTTCTAACATCAGCAGAGATTACGGCAGGTTAGGGAGGGACATTGAGATATGGCTGAGAGAAAACAGAGGCTGAGGAAGGATTTGCACATCTGCCTGACATACCTGAGAGACAGTAAACAGATACAGTTTGACTATCTATCACTTGGACACTACTGCCTGTCTGCTGGTTGCCGAATATATTTAATCCCTCTATATGCTGCATTACATCTCTGGCTGGAAGTTGAGCATCCAACCCCATGTGCATCATTACTGTGTTATTGAAGGTGTTGATTCCACTCCATTGCATAGCCACTGTTGGGGAAGATGAATGGGATTAATGACTAGAGGAGGAAAAGCACACTTTTAATTCTGCTATGCTATAAGGAGAAGGGGGGGAATAGGAAGCTTTACTTACAATATACCATTTCAATGCACTTTGCTTTATTCTATGCATTAATTTATTTATGTGTTGTCTTTAGATAATTTCCATAAACAATGACTAAATACAGTAGCAAGAGAAAGTATATGAACACCTTGGAACACAGTTTTTTTTTATTACTTTCCCATAACTTTGATCTGATTTATAAGTCTATAAGCTGATCTAAGTCACAACAATATACAAAGACAATTTCATTCACAGGAAAAACTGAGCGAACCCACAGACTTCGTGATTCTGTGGCAGCTAATTGGAGTCTGTAGTTTGTCCATCTGAAATCCAATCCAATCAATGAAATGAGTTTGGAGATGTGGTTTGAAACTATGTTGATTAATAGGACACTCAGACACTTAAACGTTTTAAGTCCGTTCACAAGAAATATCCATGATGTGAACCTAACACGCAAAAAGGAGTTCTCTGATGACATACGTTAAAGAATAGTTTGTCTAAGGCTGGGAAGGGATGCAAGGTCATTTCAAATCATTCATGCGTCCATTAGTCCATGCTTAGACAGATTTTCTATAAAGGGAGACAAGTTAGAACTGTGGCTGCTTCTCCTAGATGTGGGCCCCCAACCAAGATGACGCCAAAGCAGTGGTAGGCAACATGTTTTTCCTCAGAAAGCCATATTCCAACAGTAAAAGGAGGCAAAGGGCCACGGATAAGACTCGGACTCAGTTTACCTGCAGACTCCATCACCCCTGGTTTTCAAAAATGCAGTATTGTAGGGAAGCTTCCCTTTTTCACAACATTATACAAGACCACCGCTTATTTGTGGATGCTGGACTGTTCTGTAAAAATGGTCTGCTTGCAAATTAATCTTCTTTTCATACTGATGACAAGTTTATGCAATAGTTAGTCTTGGTGTTCTCTTTGAACAGTGAGGCCCACTTGACCTATCTAACATACTTACCTGTGAATTGGTGGTTATGACACAATATAAATAAAGACACAAAATTCTGTGACAACTCTTTTTCTTTTCTAGTGAGGTCCTGCCATCGAAACCGCTGCATTACTGATCCATTACTGAGAGAAAGTTAGGAGTCCTGCCTGAACATAGACAGCTGTAGTCAAGTCGAGTGGCACTAAAAAGTATAAACTTTGTTTTCAATCTCCTGGAGACTCTTAACCAAATTATAGTTCATTTTTATTTAAAGAGGGTGCGATTGAGCGGGTCCGGTGGCTGGATCTGGCCCTTTAGGCCTTTTCTTTTTAAATATTTGATGTTATCATGGCAACACTGTATGGAAAACCACATCTCAGCAGTGATGTGTGAGAGCCAAGGAGTGTGTGTGAGCATAGTGGTATGGAGGGGATATTCTGTAAGCGATGTGTGGACTGAACAGCAGCCCTGTGCTCCATGAATGCAGATTTTGTCTATGTCACCTGATGCTTTGCCAGAACTACCTGTCGTGCTAAAGGAGTATGAAAAACACCCTTCAGTATGTTGTAGGCTCATACTCTCATCTTATGTGATATCAGATTGGGTTCCAGCCCATCTGCTGTTCTATCAAAACATTATTTCTGTTGATAGTCATTGCCTTCGTTTCCAGTCTACGCTGCCGGCTGCCTGAGTGTGCGCATGCTGTAAATCCGCCGGACTCATTAGCACTGACACGGGGAATGCTAGCAGCCCACCTGCTCCCCTCCACCCTCTTTATGGCTCCACAAATTAAAACAACATTAACCACACACCCACCCCTCCTCTCCCTCCTGCACCGCTCACCTTGCCATTCACATTGCTTTGTCTGCCCAGTCCTGTTCAGGTTCACCTCAGAGTAGATCCTCACCTCACTATTATTTTTTTTGTACAAACCTTTAGGCACCTTGAGTGGTTTTCGTTTGGCCTTTGTTGTGCTCTTTTGCATTAAATGCTGTTCTACTTGTGATAAATTTTCATCAGAAATACTTTTTTTTTTTTTTTTGCACCATCAGCCTTCACATCCAAATGTTTTCTCATCTTTTTCTCTGATGTGCGGATGGCATTCTAACCCCAGTTACTGTGACATGTCCAGTGAATGACAGCGCAGTGATGTGATGTCACACCATGTGTGCTTTGTCCGCCAGAGGTCAGGTAGGGTCACAGAGGTAATCAGGCCATAAAAATGCAGGGACAAAAAGCAGAGGGAAAATAAGATAAGGTGCAGAAAAGGGTTGAGGAAAAGGAACAATGTGCATTCAGAAATAAAGTAACTCCTGAATGAACACAGTTCCAGAGCTGGCATATGCAAGTGAAAGGTACAAGGCTTAATAAAGAGTCAGCTGTAAACAGATTGGACTGTGTGCTGTATTATTATCGTAACACCGTCATAAAAAATAAGAATGAATTTGCAGTGTCTCATTTATCAAGCAACCCAGACAAACCAAATCATTTAGACTTGTGAATAAACACGTTCCACCTGCAATATTCTTGTACTGGCTCATACAAACAGGATGTTTGTATGAGCCTGGATATTTTGTCTCGCTGCAACAGTCTTCTGCTAATATTAAAAAAGACTGGTGAATGAATTCTGACATGTTTGCATGTGTCTTGGGGGCTCTGATCTGATCCCCTTGCCTCTAACACAAAAACTTTACTTTTATAAGACAGCAGGATTGTGTGATGCAGGAGAGCCAACATGTGAGCCACATAGGTGTCAAACCTAGTCAAGTTTAATGACTTTCTCCTGGCTGAACTGAAACAAACTTTTCATAGAGCTTAAAGAGTCTGCGAGTGGACTGTGAGCCCCACACAACTGTGCAACGCTTGCAGTGACTTTGGAAAATCTAAACAGCCTAATCTAAATACTCCTTATTTCTGCCATTTATTTGCCTGACTTTATGGATTGGAGTGAGAAAGAGTCAATGGCTTTGAAGATTCTGTGAAGACTCAGAAAAGGATATGTGCTCTGTATAAACACAACAAGAGATGTGGGTGTGTTTTGTGTGCGCAGATTCAAGCCCCTGTTTGAAGTCCCCCACTCCACTCTGGCAATTTCTTCATATCAAGGATTAGATGCAGGAGAGAGCATAGAGGAGACGGGAAGATGGAAAGGAGTGAGAGCTGAGGAGGGAGGTAAAGCATGGCATAGAGAGGACAGAGAAGTGAGAGAAACTGAGGAGAAAATAGAAACAGAGGTCTCCACGGCAGGGAGTTGCGTTTTTTTTCTCCCTTTAGGAGGCTATACACATTGTTTAAACATGAGCTGGAAAACTGGCCAGAACATCAGATGAATACAGGTGAAGCAAAACATGGTCATATTCAGGAGGGATGAGACAAAAATGCATCATAAGGATTGGATAATCAACATGCAACTGATGTGTAAGCACCCTGTAGATACAACTAGTTGTTGCTGTGCAATGAATCGTTTGGACTGAAAAAGTTTTCTGCTGTCATCATTGTTTTAATAACCATAAAATAAGATATGAAACAGACACTATTCTGCCACTGTCGTATCAGTTATTGTATTTAACATTTCTTCGTGAAGTGGTTGGGCCTTGTTCGTGAAAATGATTTAGGATTTCTGATATGTCCTTAAAACACAGTTCACACGTTTGTCGTCCTTACCTCTGGGATTTGAACGGTGTAAGGCTGCCCATGGAAGTTTGGCGCATTATCATTCACGTCTCCAATCTGGATGTTTACTGTGTCTTTGACCACCTAAGGGAGGATACAGCTCCGTAAATCAGTTTAAAAGCCAGCTCCACACATTGGACAGAGAAGTGTAGTAACTTATAATATGCATTAGGCTTACGAAACAAAGACTCAGAGTAAAAGAAAACAGGACAAGTGTGTCACGGATTACCCTGAGGGGAGAGTAGGTTGAACGTGATTATGCTTTGGCAACTAAATTGTGTTGAGTGAAAAACATGTCAAAGACAAAGAAATGAGAGTGAGAATTAAAGTGAGAGACTGAAAAATAGAACGATTTCATGGCATGTATGTGACATGTGGTCAGGCTTTATCCAGGATGTCAGCATGCGTAGTGATGCGTCATAACTGCGACCACAGTGCAAATCGCTCTCTTACCTCTTGAATGTCACTCACGTAAAACTCGACCTGCATCTCTGACTTGGCCTGATGGAGACAGAGACACATTTCAGCACAAACCTTTCTTGGAGATGTGACTCAGAGAAACAGCGCAGAAAAGCACAAAATCAAAAGAAGATATGGACCTGCTACCTGAGCTCAAAGTCCTTTGTGTTTTTCATCTCTCCTAAGATTGTATTACACTTCTCACTGCTCTTTCATCATTTGATAATTTACGCTCCATTTCATACTTTGAAAATTGTCATCTCTTGTGTCTTGTGCATTTGCTTTGATAATGTGTGAGCATGAGTGAAGCAGTTAGTATGTGCGCTTGTACCTCACGGTCGAGCTGCTGTCGAAGCCAGACCACACCGGTCTCCCTGTTCACTGAAAAATACCTCATGGCCTCTTCTCCTGAAACCCCATAGATGAGGGGCTCCCCCTCAGGATCAGTTGCCTTAAGCTGGGCCACAGATGAACCTGCCAGTAAAGAGTCGGTGTGAGCACGTTGACTGATATAATACCAATTCCACGTACAATACATTGCAAAGAAGTACAATTTCAACATATTCTTTGTAATACGACTCCAAGGCTGTGTTCAAGGCTTCTTATTCATTTCATACAAGGAAAACAGTAACTGAAAATCACCAACATAACAGTAGATTATAAAAGAAGACTGCTCCTTATGATTACTCAGAAACACAAGGAACACCAAAATATGTGAAATTGGGCAGGGATGGGAGGCTTTTGAGTAACGCTGCAGTACTTCACAAGCTTCATTCATCACAAACAATAAAGCTCAGGGAGGGTTGCTGATAAAAGCCAGGGGTTGGGTGCTGTTAGCCCCGCTAATCCACTGGACAGGTGTGTCAGGAGGGGTCAAAGTGTGATTAAGAGGGTCACAGACAACAGCACCAAGACTTGTGACCCCGTAGGGCACGGCTTATTACTGACCAAAGCAAACCTATTTGAGCAGGGAATTGTACAGGCTGTAAAAGCCCAATAGACAAAAACAGTTAAGAGTATCACCAGTTCTTTTCCTTTACAGAAGGTATTTGCACACAACATGCAAAAGGTTCAAATGTTGATATTTGGGTGCATGCATGTGAAAATACAGTCTTTGTAACTGTGTGTATGTACGTGTCGTGTTCTATTATAAAAGGCTGGTATTTATAAGAAATAATAATAATAAATAAATAAAGGCATTTAGTGTGTGATATAAAGTGTGTTATATAAACTTAAAGTGTGACACTGCATCCTTGCTACTTTGAGACGACCCCAGTACTCATTTACTAGTCCTCAAAGAAAAAACAAAGGTATTTTTACCTGTCCTGCCGACGATCGATAATAATATGATTTAATTTGATTGGGGATTTTTTTCAGCTGTAAATAATGGTACAATCTCCAACTAATTGTGAGCACTAAACTTAATAATTACAAATAAAACAGAGCTGATTTGCTCTGCTCCTGAGTCTTTCTTTGGACATAATAGCAAAATACACACAGAGAAGTTAACTAGTCTATCCATATGAGGTCAAGATAGAGTACAAGCTCCCCTTCTCCTCCGCAGTGAGTTAATCTGATCATTAATTTGTTAATTTGTTCTTCACTGTTAAATAAACATGTTTTAAACAGGCCCTGCACTTCTTATGCACTATCTCCAAAAACAGCCAAGCATGCTGAGCTCCTTTTTAGAAGAGATGAGCTCAAAAAACAGCTCACAGCATGCCTCCAGCTAACCTTATGTCCCGATATCATCTTTTCGGGGTTTAATTTTCTCTTGTTCTATTACTTTTCAATATAAACCCTTTCTATTTTGCATACGTTCTACATAAAGAGTTCATGACCTTGCTTTCACACGTTCATGCAATAACTTCTCACGTTATCTCTACTTTTGAGTGTTGCACTTTTTTTGCACTTTTCCTCTCTCTCACTCAAATCTAAATGAATTAGGTGAATCTCAGTTATCCATCTTCTACTGCCTATCCAGGGTTGGATGGGGGGGGGCAGCAGCTTAAGCAGGGTAGCCCAGGCTTCCCTCTCCAGCTCATCTGGGGGGATCCCGGGCCAGCCTAGAAACATAACCCCTTCAGTTGGTCCTTGGTCTTCCTCTGTGTCTTCTTCTAGTCGGAGTTCCTTGGAAAACCTCACTAAGGACACGTTCAGGAGGTGTCCTAACCAGACCACTTCATCAGGCACATCTCGATGTGAAGGAGCAGCGGCTCTACTCTGAGCCCATCCTGGATGATTGAGCTTCTCACCCAATCTTTCTCTAAGGGAGAGCCCAGACACCCTGCAGATGAAACTCAATGCAGTCGCTTATACCCACAATCTTTTTGGGGTGTGGGGTACCAGAATTCCATGTACTGGCTGGGCGCTCCTTTTACATCCGGTCTCAGAGCCTGGTCCACATTAGTAAGTTGGATTGGTTTCCAATGTGGGTTGGACTCCGCCCAAGGATGCTCTTCATCACTAATCATGTTCATTACTTTTATGGACAGATTTTCTAGGTGCAGCCAAGGACCAGAGGCGATCAGGTCTGGTGATCTCAGAATTGGGTCTCTGCTTTTTGCAGATGATGTGGTTCCATTGGCTTCATCAGGCCACAACCTGCATCTCTCACTCGAGCGGTTCGCAGCTGAATTTGAAGGGGCCGGGATGAGAATCCGCAACTCCAAATCTGAGACCATGATCCTCAGCTGGAAAAGGGGGGAGTGCCCTCTCCAGGTCGAGGATCAGATTCTGCCCCAAGTGGAGGTGTTTAAGTACCTGGTGGCATCTCAGTTATCAAAGCAAAAGTTACCTACACAAAAAGTCAAAGTTGTGGGTATTTCTTATATTTGGTTTGGTATGAATGTGTGTATAGGCGTACATGCAAATCTAAGAAGAAGGCTGATCTTGCTCATTGTACATCCAAGTATATATTAGTAGTGAGCAGTTAGTGAGGAAAAGTGCAAGGCTAAACTGATAAATAAACCGGCCAAACACATATTGTATGTGCGGATAAACATACACTCATACATTCCTTCCTGCAGGTACTTATTCAGACAAAAGAAGTGAAGGCAAACTAAATCAAGCCTGTCACTCGTGCCCAAACCTCTTAAAACAGCGACCAATTAGGCTTCACAATCACACACCCCTCTAGTTTTATTAATACACTCCATTTTCCTATGAAAGGGTGGCAAAAATGACTAATTAATATAACGATTTATGAACCTCTCTCATTGCAGTCTAATGAGATTTATGCAAATTCAGCAGCTCTCAATATGAGTTATAATTTGGTTGAAGACGGTGCAAATTAAGCATTTTAACTCATAGTCATCAATAACAACGTTTTTTTTCCCTCTTTCCTTTGGCTGACTCATTTGTGAAAGAACTATCTGCTTCATATGGTTAGACAAGCATTTGAGTAATAACAAATGGTCTTTTAAGACTAACAGTATGCATTACAGCCATAGCTGTCTGGATGAATAACCCCTGCTCCATAGAGGAAAGGCCAACTATGGCAAACTTATTAAGGAATATGAGGTAAAATGTCTGTCCACATGAAGAGCAAGTGTGCTATATGGTGAGCTGACACCTGTGTTGATTAGGTGCTGAAAATGTATATTTGAGATTCACAGTAAAAATCTTTTTTTTTTCTCAAAATTTCCTGAGGCTCGTTTAATTATATTTGTAGTCCTTCAGGCTTGCCTAAGGCTGCAAACAATGACAAAGTAAAAGAGATGCATCACGGTAAAGAGATTAATATGAGGACACATAAAAGTGTGTGATTGTGTGTGTGAGATCTTTGACTTGGATCCTGAATAGACAACAAAAGTTAAATAGCCCTGAAATGGCAAACACATGACCTTTACTCTCAGTGGTTAGGGTTATATCATATATCATACATAAACATATATCACATATCAGGGCAAGGTGCTCTGTAAAGTTGACTTTACATGTTTACATGTTTCTGGTCTAGCCTGGAACTCTTTTTCATCACTGCAGCCAGAGCCTTCTCAGCACCCCGGGGTTGCAGCACCTGCCTCCACTAGCTGTCATTTCTCTGCAGCGTTATGGCCAGGCAGGTGGAGGTCATGACAGAAATAATCACTGAAACATTCGCAAATCATCAAAATGATTGACAGATTATTCAAAAATGGGGTAATGTAACTCTTCAGACCTAATTTCAAGTTTAAACTTCCAATCATGAATGTTTTGTTCATGTTTATTTTAATTTATTTATGTTATACCTGTATTGCAGATCCTGTGTTCCCTCCTCTTCTACAAACATTATTAACTGAGTAGCTTTTTTTAATCACTGGCAGCAGAAACATTTTTAAATACTTTTAAATACACAGTAGGTTTGATGGTGAACTGAGGGTTTAAATAAAGATAACAGCATTGAGCACTGAGGGCCAAGGTCTTTTGTTTGAACAATGCTGTAAACACAAACATAGCTCACAAATACACTCATATATATATATACACATGTATATATTGCATGTGTTTGTGTGTATGTACTGTGTGTGTGCACATAGAGCAGATATCCTTCTAATGCTTATCTGTAAGTCTGTAGCACCAAGCCCTTTCCCTTGACAAATGATGGTATTTAGCAGCAAGTGATGCCAGTAGTAGTGTTATGAATGATACAGTGCGCATTAACGTTACCCCACCCCTTCCCCTCGACTGCAACACTGCACTCACGACAAGAGCAATGAGCTGGAGGACTCATCTTTCCACTTTACCTTTGTCTCTCCTATTGTCCTGCAAGCCACTTACTTTTTCAAAAAATAAAAATAAAAACATAAAATGCTACTTTCGCTTCTGAAGTAAAAATAGAGTGCATAAAAACAGAGCGACTCAAGAACATCTGGGGATTGAACGAAAGGGTTCTTTTATCGCCAGATTTGCTGGTAAAGTGCATCTGTCCTTCTCTGAGATCACTCAGGTCTTTAGTTTTAAAATGATTCAGTTCAGATTTAAAAGATTATGTAACTGTAATCTATTTCACAAATGTATTGAAATAATTCTAATAAATTTGACTAAATTAGGGACGTGCATAGAATTAATCTGTTTTTGTCACTATAGATTAACTCTGAAGGACCTTCAAGGGAATCCAAAGCAAAATAATAATAGTCAGTTAGTTTAAAGTTAAAGTTAAAGTTAGTTTAAGGTGGAGAGCAGATGAGTGAGATTGATGAGCACAATAGGGAAGTGAAGCAGAAGGATAATAAATCTTAAAAACAGAGGAAGAGGAAAGCATTGAGGTGTGGATATTTGTTAAAAGATGTAACAAATACATTTCATTACTGGAAGCACTTGCCCAAAAGTACGACTTCTGCATTAAGGCAAACAATTCTTGCTTCATCAAAAATACAAACCCTCAGAACCTGGAGAGAGAAATGACTGAAATTAAAGAGACAAGTGAGAGGAAAAGAGGGAAGGAACATGAATACAGCAACACCTGAATGTTTTCCTCAGCCCAACCTTTGAGGAGAGCCAAAGCATGTGGTGGGGGGGAGGTAAATCAGCCACGGGTGGACATCAGTCATCAGCTGGATCAATAAGACTTGCCGTCGTTAGATGGCGAGTAGCCTCAGCTCTGCCCTGGGGCCTCGGGCTTCTCAAAGAAAAGAGGCTGCAGGCCAAATCCTTGTTTATTATGTTGGTGACATCTCTAGACCTCTCGTTCATCTGAGTTCTGATTCATTGGGACAGGCACTGTCAGCTCTGCAATTTCAGGCATGCTGCGAATTATAGCTTTAAATTTTATGGAGCACAAAGGCCTAATGGGTATATGGGCAGCTGTCTACCACAGCAGGGGCAAATAAAAGAAAAGATGAAGCCACCTCAGAGTTCAGTCTGACTGACAGTGGAGGACAGGGTGAAGAGAATCTTGATCTTTACCTGCTGCGTATAAATACTTGATGGATAGTCCTGGCTCAGGGCCAGTGAGACAGTGGGCTGAAGTCATGCAATCAGTAGGCTGATGAGTCAGTACGGTGTCACTCATGTTACTGCACTGTCTATCTGCTGACAAAGAGAGCCTTCAGACACATCAACGAAGCCAAGCTGGAGCAGTACTGCCTCACATCAATCATTCACATCAAAAATTTGCACAGCCAAACATGGACTCAGACTAACTTCAAGCATGAATTCATTTGATCCTGTGTATTATTTCATGTAAAGTGGAATATTTGTCAGTACAGATTACCAAGTGAAGAAAAAATGGACATTGTACTGTATAGAAAGAAGCACTAATGGGAAGCCTTTCCATCTGCCAGACAGACGAGTCATCATAATGAGTGTGACTCTCTGTTACTGTGGTATATTCAATTCCATACAGTAATACTTTTGTAGAGATTGTCATTGTTTGAGTTTCTTCACAAAGTCAAAGACGGTTAGGGTGGTGTGAGGGAAGGATCTCCCGTCGCGGTCTGTGGACACGCTTGTTGATTTACTTTCTTGTGAAGAGGATGTTTAGGGTTGTCCTTTATGTGTCTCATTTTATGGAGCATCCTTCTTTGCACAATCAGCTCTAGAGGCTCCAGAACAATCAGAGCCGGCCTTCTCAGAAATCCCAGGAGTAGAAGGCTCCGGTCTGAAATAACAGCCAGAGTGCTTAAGAAAGATAACATTTCACTAGAACCCTTCACCCATTCTAATACAGTGAGACTGTCACTGGAACATGTTTGTTTGGGCATCTATTTGAATCCCTGGATATGTCAACATTATATTATTATACATAAGTAAAATCCTTTGGACCAGCAGATAAAACACAGACACCTAGTTACAGTTAAATTCAACATTCAAGTTTGATGTGAACTTAAATCTTCTGTTTATGAATTAAGAGTAAAAATATAAGGAGTACATTAGTACTGATCAAGCACAGAACACTTATGGGACAAAAAGTTCTCCAGTCATACTGATGTATGACCCCAACTCTTTCAGTCAATCTCGCTCATACGAAGCATTTTGAGAGTAATTTAGGAGTTAGATTTCATCAGGGGTTTAAGTCATTGTTTCAGGCTTCGCTATTTAAGAGACTCCTCTGGGGCATATGCATCGACTCGCACCATCCCCACCAATCAAACACCCAGTATATTAATCTTTCTTCTACTTTCTTTCGAAATAAGACGGAAATGAGTTGAAATCAACTCATCACCGCTCTCTGCCCATGGTGCCGTGAGCTTTGTTAACGTCTTAAGATCCAGGTTGCTTCTGGGACGCCAGGTGGATGTGGAAATAAATAAACAGATCTATCTGGAATGATAATAGTCCAGTGGCCAAAAACTGAGCATTTGAACTGCTATTTCCATACAAAGATATGTGTGTGTGTGTGTGTGTGTTCTGGGGGCATCTTTTATAGCTGAAAAGAGGATGCATGCAAATTGTTTATATTCCTGCAGGATGAGGACAGCCGTGGAGAAATAGACAGCTTATAATATATATAAAAAAAGGAAAAAAAGGGGGAGGCTTGCCTATTATACTTGGAAGTCTGTATATCTCAAATGGAGTAGTGGATTCAAAACGCTGTGTGCAGATGAGTTCAATTTTTTTATAAAATTCTTGCTGCGAATTATAAATGAAGTTCCTTGAAAGAGGTTATATATTTGTCTGTTATCACACTGAGATTCATACGTGTTAACAGTTAATTTTGAACAAGATATATACAAACCAGATTCTGTGTCTTTTTCCGTTATCTAACCATCTCTCTGTTTTCCTCTGGCCTTTTCTTCTTATGGTGTGTGCGTGTGTACAGATCCATGTGTTTGTGACATCAATAACAGCGATGAGGAAGAGAGTCAAAGACAAATAGTGCCTGGGGTCTGGCTTTAAGTGACTCCTGTGTTTCAACAACATACACCATGAGAGTCCTTGGGAGGCTGTGTATTAATCCAACAGATTTATGACTAAATCTGTCACGGATGGGAGGAGAACACCCTCTCCCTTTCCTTTAGTCATTGTAGAGAGAAATACACACCTCCTAAACTACACACTCAAATTTACACAGCCTTGAAGTTACCAGAGTGTATCTACCCAGTAACATAACACACACTCATGGTGTGAAAACAGCTGATACGATCAGGTGAATGTTGGTAAAGCTAAAGCATAAACACCCATTTATTCAATCATGTACTAATATGGCACCAAACCCTTCTTTAAATATATTTTGCTCGTTGTAAGGTAATGAAAAGATGAACCATTTTCATGTGGTTTTACACATGTTCTACCCAAACAAGGTTAAAAAAGGCTGTATAATAATATAACCAGACTAACACCCCATCAGCCATTTACATTTAAGTATGTTTTCAAAGGTGCAATAAATAAATTCACATAAAGTAAGACTAAAGAACCTCAGCATGTATAAAAGTTTGACTCTGCCGTCCAGATATGAATAAGTCCTTGCTTCAACTATGATGAGAGTAATTCAGCACAGTCTAAAATGAACTGACGAGGACGGAGCACATGATTGAATGTACTGCCCAGGATCGGCTTTCTAATACACCCAAGTGGTAAAATGATGAAAACACTCAGTGACAAGGCTGTGACTAACCAATCACATTGTGAAAGTCAGAGGACAGTGAAGGACATTAGTGGACAGTCATCCCACTCATTGGTGAGGAGAGGCAGACCTGTCACTGCACATTCACACGCAACTCCGTTCAGCCTGCGATCACACAGGGGAGCTTTTTTTTTTGCTCTTTTTGCCCATCACAGCCATGCAGCTTCCCAACTCGCTTTCGTTTTTGTCATCCTTTTGTCACGCTTCGTCTTGCTTGTGGAGGCCAGACAGAGGGACACATGGAGGGCTGATAGGAGTGGACAGGTGGTTGCTTGCTGCTGAGGCTTCCGGAGTGACGGCTGAACCAGTCCGGCCTGTCGTTGTCACAAAAGCCGATGGCCGCGCCAAGCGTACACATCCACCGCAAAACGCACCACTGCTGCCAACATGCCAAAATGTCAATCAACAATGGCACTTTGTGACGCCTGCCTAATTCTGTCCGCTTCTTCCTGTTGTCATGCCTTGTTCATTTGAACCGGTGTTGCTGCTCAGTTCAGTTTTTAATCCTGTCCAATGGCTTCCCTTTCTTGTCTCCCCTCTCTCCCTCTGTCCATCAGCGGCCCACTGCTGACCTCACCAGGTCTGACTATTACCCGAAACTGAACTAAATCACAGGTGAGTAATGGAACATGCCGCTTTCACGGTGGAGCTGCACACACATACACACATTTACATTATAAGAAAAAGGTCTCATTTTTGACCTTTTCTCTCTGGTTTACATGCTTTTCATTTGGTCCCTCAGTTACTGAATTATGGGGTTGATGTTATTCTTGTAAGCCCCAAGGATGTGAATATGGATGTCATTTGGCAGGGGAAGAACAAAGCTTTAGCAACTCAGAGTTGGAGAAACAGGAAAGACACAGCAGAAAGATGATTTAATTCAACCCTTAATGATATATCTTCAGAGGTTTAGTACAAAGATGAAGTAAAGAAAAAGGACAAATTGAGACTATAGTACATCTGTCATGATCGAGGATGTCTGTTGTTCTTGTCATTTTGATTTTAATCTTTTGCTTTTTTTATGTTCGGTCATTATTTTTCTGCGGAAGCTTTTTTGTTTAGTTTATTTGCTTATTGTCCTGTTTTACTTGATTCCTGTTTACTTTGTATGTGATTTCTAAATGGAAGAAACTATTAAATGGTACAGTTCAAGTGTCTTTTGAGTCTTGTAAATGCTTAAATGTCTCGTACGGTCCTCAATCAGTTCTGTTTTTATTTAGATGTGTTGTTAAATGAGTTGGTGCAGTATTAGGCCCCCTGTAAAAGGACGCTGAATGCAGTAATAGTTCATATCAGGCTACATCTACAGGTGGAGTAGCCACAAAAGCAACAGGAGCATCCCTGTCAACATACTATATATTCTACCCAATCTGTCCAACATATACATGTTTTGTTTTCGACATTTAAAACTTGCTCACCAATGCAAAACATTGGCTTAATGATACCTGAGGCAATCCTCCCCTTCCAGTGAAAAGTGGTTGAGACAACACACTCTGGCTTCACTTCTGTTAAATGCACTTTCACAACATAACAATTAAATGGATTTTTAAAAGCAAAATCCAATCAGTGAACAGGTGCAAAGAGGTTTTAAAAAGACTGAAAATGTGCGGATGGGCTGACTTTGTCAAACACGATCATTTTCAGTGACTGACAGCGACAGAAATTGTTTCAAGTATTAATTACACAGGAGTGTTACATCGTCTGCAAGTTGCTGACAAAATGTTACAAGAGTCACATAATGCTCCTCATTTATCATTTTAAGGGAATATTTGAACAAGATCTTCAATGTAATTGAAAGCATGAGATAATCTCTGCAGAAATGCTTTTGAACGGAGAAATCTGACTGCTGAGACGAGATGTAGGATAGGACTTTAAATGTGATTAACAGAGAATATAATTCATCATATTAGCAAGAATAATGCCAGACAGTTTTATTTGTACATTTTATATTGCAAGCAATATTGCTCTGGAACTTTAAATATATATTTGAAAGCTAAATAATAGGTTTAAGCTGTTAAATCAGTAATTAAACTCACATTCTAAGGAACAGCGCGAAGCTTAGCAGCTCAATAGAACTTCACACTGATGTAGACTGAGCACTGACAATGAGACAACAATAAATAAAGTTGCAGAAACCAGCCCACTGTTTACTGCCGGGAAATAGTAGGCCTCATTTAAATGTAAATAAGGCATAATAATAAAGCTACAGGGCAGTAAAAAGTGAATTGCTGCTTAATTTATCCAAATTTTTCCAACGCTGAAAATATGTGGGCTGGTTCTGGATATGAAAGTTGCAGACTGAAAAGCATTTGTGTTTAACAAAGCAGGTGCAGCAATGACAGAGATGTACTGAAATCAGACCCCTTTGCTTTAACAATTTCTAACCACAGATTCAAGGAGCCTAAAGGCAACAGTGGCAGTCACCATACGACACGCCAGGCTGAGAGGACATACCTGAATTTTGTGAAGTTGGTTAATATGGCAGGGAGAAGAAAATGAATTAACATCATTTTTGGGCCATCTTAATATGTTTATATCCTTTCCACAGCAGGTATAATAACTCACCGACTATGTTCTGCACATTAGGCACTAAAGTCCGTGGTGAGTTGACTTTATTTATTTATTTATTTATTTATTTATTTATTTATTTATTTATTTATTTATTTATTTATTTATTTATTTATTTATTTATTTATTTATTTATTTATTTATTTAACTTCATCTTTTCAGAGGATTCTCTGAAGCTCAAAGTATTCTTTGGCCTTTGTTTTCCACTCAGTCATCACGGATATGTACTCCCTGGCCTTAGCCATGCCCTCTTATGTCGAGGCATACAAGGATCTAGAAACAAATGTCTCTGGTTCAGTAGTATTCCTGAAATGTGTACACCACTGTAACATATGCAATTCATACAGCTTTAGAACAGGTGGATGAACTCAAGTAAATCTATGACTGTGCTAATGCGTGGTGACACTGTTTCTGCAGAATATAGTGCTCGAAGTGGCTCAGCCAGTGGAATAGGAGACATGTCGTATAAGATACTGATGGCTCATTCCCAGGCAGTCAGACAAGGAAATCAGGGAATTTTCATGTGGGATCCTCCTTTACACAAGAACTGAGCAACTGGTTAAACTGCCAAAAGAAGTTGCAGAAACAAAATGAATATAGATGAGCAAGTTCGGTCTCTAAAGCAAAAGGCATGTGAGTTGTAGAGTCCAAAATTAGTCAGTACCAGATTCTAAAATTTAGAGTTTAGAATGTATGTTGTGTTGACTGATAAATATTAGAGCTAAAAGTTGAGGCAGTCAGACAATCAAGTAAATGTCTAAGGGATAGAAAATAAGGTGGGGTGCAAACATACCACACTAGAAACACTGATGTCCAACAAGTCATGTTTCTAACCCAAGGATTCGTCAGAAAAAACAAACTGGATGGCATATAGGTGATAAATAGTAAAATGACAAGAGGGTCTTCGTACCAGCTGCATGGCACAAGCTTAAGTGAACAAAGCCAGTTTCCTGCATGCTGGCGGTGATTTAAAGTAATTTACTCTTTCATTTCTCAACAATCATAAAGCAGTGAGGATAAAAACATCAAGCCAGTGTTATTGGGAGACCATAGATATCTTAATTATGCCATGAAAGTTTGTGGCTGTACAGTAACAATGTTATAATTGTTTGGTTTTTTTTGTGCACCACCAGCAGGTCTGCATGATCAGGTCCATCTTAGCTCAGTGCTGCTAACTGACTGGCCAAGCAGGGCAAGGCCAGCTGGACTTTGTGGGCAGAGATACTCATGCACCCTCAGCTTCTTCATCTCACTTTCTCTCCCATTTAAGTCCACCTGCTGTTAAGTCCTTTTCACCCTCATTTCCCTCCCTCTCCCCAGTATCTATTCCCATCTCTCTGTGCATCACCTCCGTTTTTACATCTGAATTTTCTGATCACTTGTCATTGCTTTAATCTGCATGTTCCTTTCCATTTCCATCTCTTTCTTTTTATTCTTCCCGATATATTTCCCGTAACCCTTCCTTCCATCTTTTTGCTCTCTTTATTTGCATTTCATGCCCCTCTGTCTTCCCATTCCCAATCTCATCCCACTTTGTTTCCACAGAGCAACAGGAGGAGAAAGAAACAATGAGTATGTTGACATGGATAGTATTATTACAACTATTAACTTTAATTTACTGAGGACAATATAGTGATTGTGTTTGCAAAAGTTGTATATTCTGTTTATATTTCTGGAAACACATTTCACAGCGTAGTCTGATTGAAGCTTTTATTACATCCATATCCCTTAAAACAAGTAGCATAATCTGCTCTGCTCCGAATCTGGTGGAGTCTCTCAGGGAAACGTCTTAAATCAGCAGTGTGTTCTGCAAGATACCATGAAAACTCCAGTGGGCCATTGTCCTTATATGATGCGAATAAGATAACCAGCTTAAAACATAGCTTAATTCTGTTGTTACTTAGTCTGATATAGGATGAGGTAATCCAAAAAGTGTCATTTTCATCGCAGTGCAGAGAGGCGTCTTTATTGGGTTAATATTACAATACAGCTGTGCATGTACATGTGGCCAAAGACCAAAAAACATGGATATGGATATAGAAAGTAAACTAACAGGATGGTCACTGACTGAGAAGCCCATCTGAAAATGCCCTAAAACTGACCAGCAGAGGACTGCAATGCAGACATGCCGGAGCCTACCAGAGCCTGAAATGTGCATGTGTATGTGTACGCATGTGTGTGTTTCTGTAAAACCTGATAGGACATGCACTTTTTACTGAGCTGCAACCTCAATCTGACATCAGACTGCCACCATCAGAGTTTTGTTTTTCGTAAACCCATAACACGGCGCACTTGTTTTATGGATTATGAATGAAGTAATTATCTGTACCACTCATTAGCTTCAGGTCCTAATTAGGTTAAATGAATATTGCTCCCTGACAAAGACACTGGCAAACTGGCAGTTGACCTCTTTGGGCAATGTGTTAAAGGGACGGAGAGTTAAGGGGAAACATAAAAACAACAGAGAGCTGTGCAGCGACAGCTGCTCCAGTTGGTCAGTACCGGTCACCCTCGCTTTTATAGTTCTGTGCCTTTAAATGGAAAATGTTTCCTCCAAAAGATATGCCGAAACTAAAGTGAATTCTCATTACGGGAGAAAAGAGGAAACCGGTAGAAACATCAATGAAAGGGAAAAACAAAACACAACTTAATTTCAAGCGGACTTGGACTTTCACTGGATGTTTCAGATTTGAATACTGTAAAATGTCTGAGACTTAAAACTGAGACTTATTGACAGAGTCTCTCAACCACCTTGATGGAATGGCAGCAGACACCCACCTACAGCGGCCTCACCAAGCGTGAGAACCCCTTTCCACGACCACTGTTGCCAACTCTATTTATCCTGACTACAGGCCAGTGTAGCACCATTGAATCAATTTTATAATAATTAAATAACTGGAATTATACATTATTAATTAGTATTCAATGGCACTGAGCCAGTGCAGGATCAATCACCAGCTTATCCATGATTAATTTGCAGTTTTCAGACCCCTCTTGCAACTTTTTTGTCTGCTTGTTAGTTGCGAAAAAGCAACTTTGGTCGCTTTTTCGCAACTAAGAAGCAAATAAAAGTCTAGTGACTTTTCCAGGTTGATCCTGCCCCTTCATTTACCTACCTATTCATTTAATGGAATATATATCAATTTAAGCATTTATTTATTTAAATTTGAATTAAATTTAAATAAAGCCTGACAAAATACCGTTTATAAAAGAAAAAAGCACTGACTACATTCAAAAGAGAGAGCAAGCAAGACTATAGAGAACTATGCTCTCTCTCTCTCTCTCTCTCTCTCTCTCTCTCTCTCTCTCTCTCTCTCTCTCTAACTTCCCTGTTTATACCTGGTATTAAAATGTATCCTGACTGATCCAGTGCAATTCACCAGGTCTTTTTATTTTTCTCAGATCTGGCAACAATGTTTTTGCACATTGGTGTATGTGTGAGTGTGTTTTTCCTTCATCATCCCTCTTGACAGTCTACCATATTTAAACAAAAAACGAACAAAACAATTATTCTTTTAAAAAGGACTAAAATCACAGACGAGTTTGAATTCTTTGAACAATTTTAATGGTAATTCTGGAAATAACTATGGCAATTATTATCATCACTGGTTACTGCCACCGGCATCCTGGTCATATCAGACCGTTCCAGATCCCCCTCGGGCACATTGGCACCAGCTGTAACCCACCAGCCAGGGACGACCAGCCCAGGAGTGACCCAAGGCCCCAAGGCGCCCTACCTCCTCAATGCTGCAATACTGCACCCCGACCTAATCAGTGTATCACATGTGTATTTATGATCCACAATTATGCATAATAACAGTAATAAAAAAAAAGGGATCCAAGAAAAGTAATCTTGTGTCAGTTAATTAGTTGAAATCTGTGATACTCTTCGTTCATCCCAAAAGAGGCAGAGGAGGAGTAGAATGACAGTTTAAAATTTGTTACCATGAAACTTCGCCAATCAGGAAACGAAACAAAACCAAGAAACTTATTAACCGTGTAAGATGGCCTAAAAACCTCCTGACCCCTGCTGACTTTTGCCTGCCCAGTGAGGCAAGACTCAGCTGCCTGTGCAGTTTAGTCACTCTTTGCTTTTCACGTTTTTTTACTTATCCTTTTACCCTCTTTTTAACTTTTATTTTTGAACTTTCTTTTTGACTTTGACATCTTACATTTTACTTCTTACTTCTTGTCCTTGTTTTTTAATCTTATTTCTCTATACTGCAATCTGCCTTTGTTTTGTTGTTACTCAATTCACTTTTGATTTTTCTTTGAACCTTTACTCAAATTCTCCGATTCCTCTTAGGATTGTTCTGAGTCACGTTTAATTTTCTTTTCAGAAATTGTTCAGCTTTTCTAAGATTTTCAGATTAAGTTTGATTTTTTTAAATCTCTTGGCTTTCCCTTGGTTCGCGCTGCTTCAGCTTGCCACAACAGCAGGTGAGATTTTGGTCTGAACTCGTTTGGCCAATGAGTACCGTCCAGCCCCTCCACTCATCAACCACCTGAAGACCTAAAACAAGATAGACCGAGACACCCAAACTTAGACCCCAGGCACACCAAAAGGGCAGGCCGACGCCAAGGAACTGACATCCGGCTCCGGAGTTTCCAATGGAGCCAGCTGTCCATCAACAAGCCCGGAATCCCCGTGGTTCAGCAGACTTGTGGCTGTAGAGGGCAGGTTATCTGGTGCATTGACTGGTGTCTTAAATCAGATCCAAGAAACCCAACATAATTTTTTCTTTAAAGTTAACTATCAATTTTTGGTTAGTTGCATTAGTTTTATTTTCTCTAAGAACTGACTTCTAAAAAATCTTTTTTTTTTAATATATTTTTTATATATAGATTTTTGGTCAGTAAAGCCTTCCCTCTGTCCTCTCTTCATCTCCTCCTTTTGATTCTTTGATTTTGAGCAGATTACTCTAGATTGTCTTATAAGTTATCACATTAAGTTTGTTTTCTTCTTGACTCTCTTAATATATATATATATATATATATATATATATAGACACAAAGCAAAATCAACTGGTAAGAGTTCAAAGTCTTGTCACTAATTTAAAGTTTGAATGGTGTCTCTAACTGAAAGTTTGCTAAAGTATTAAGGTCTGAAAGCTGTGGAACTTTTTCAAGGATTTGATGGCTCCTCATTATAATACAATGGGGCTTGAATTTTAGAAAATAATATTTTTAAAAGTTTAAGGATTTGAAATACAAAAAAAAACCCATACAATCATAGCAGCCACAACCTAAACCAGCTGAATGTTTTGATATCTGAATGATTTCAATAGCTAAACAAATGTGGAATGAGGTAATTGGCGACAAACGGCAGACGTATTTTTCTGCCAATTTGTAAAGAATTTGTAAAAACAACATATTAACCTGCGATGGCAGGAAGTCAGTTAGCAGCAAAAATAAAAGGTCTACCAAGAACAGGGGGGTTAATGTGGAAAACTAAATTTAATATAGATTTTAGATTTATACATTTCAATAGCAACTGTATGAACCGCCATCTTCTCTATACATACTATACTATACAACTATACATAACAATAAAAAAAATACTGGTACATAAAAGTGTATATATTATTAACTCAATAATATAGTATAGGTACAGTACTAACTAAAAACTAGCAATGTACTAATATTCAGGGAAATAGCTATATAATACATGTAATGAGAGCATAAAGGCAATGAAAAAAACAAAAACAAAGACAATTTAGTAAACAAAGAAAAGAGGCTTTAAGTGTAAGACAAGCCCATTAATGGGGGACAGAGCACGGGTCCCGGACTTGTCAGTTAATACTATCTGGAACCCGTACACTGGCCTTTCTGAGAACAAATGTCAGCATTAAAGACAAGGATGAGATAACCTTTGTTCATGCACACAAGCCTCAGACGACCTGCGTTGATATTACAGCACAGCCATCTAATATGAGCTTATCCAGCATGTCATCTGTACAATAATTCAAAGAGTTTAGCAGGTTTGCTCTTCTAGAACTGATCAGATTTTGTTCATTTTGAAACACTACTATTTGTTACTGCAAGCTGCATCCAAGAACTGTTCAAGAATGACCAAACTATAGATATTGTTACAAATATATAAGTCAACAAACTAAAATTGAACAAATTCAAGAATAAGTTGTCTAATAATTTTGCTTTTATTGTATTTAAGTGTGATTTGAGTAGTTCTGTGTCTTTGTGTAGCTTTCATGACCATGCCGAATCTCTTCTAGACTTCTTTATCTTGCCTATTTGTCATTTTACTGCTTCTTGTAGTCCTTTACACTTCATTTGTTTCAATGTGACATTTGGTGGTTTTGCATCTCCTTGTAACCATTTGTGACTTTCTCAAATTTGTTGTTTTATATTTGCCTTTTATATTTTGTCTCCTAATAGTGTGGCTTCTGTCTCCATTTTTGTATCTTTCTTTTTTATTTTATTTATTTATTTTTTTGAGTATCTATTTCATTTTTAGTATCTGCTCCTGACCAGTGCCCCGTCAGTCGATTCAATAATCTGTTCATGTCTCTAGTGGTATTTGAGTCATAGTGATTTCCATCAACCATTACGACTAGTTCATGACAAAATGTCTCTTTGAATTTTGCAAACTTGCATCTCATATATGCATAAAATGTTTATGTACTTTAGCCACAACAGCCCATCTTCATAACAGCAAAGAGAAAGACAATAAACAAAAAACAATATAGATACTTGAAACTTTCACAAACACAGAAAAACAAACACACATTCACATTCCTCCTGTTATTCCCGCAGCTTTTCTGCACCAGTGCAGAGAGAGGCAGCCGCTGATGTGAAACATCAATTTCCAGGTTAGCTGCTCTGTGTGGCTCAGGCAGGTATCAGCTGTGACCCACCTGGGCCAGATAAGCAACTGCAAGAAGCTGATCTGCCACCCGGCACTGCACCTCTGAGTAAGGAGAATGGAGTAATTCATGCACACAGAAACACATGCATTATCATACCTAAAAAAAAAAAAATACAATTAAAAACCTAAAACAATGTAATAAATATGAGAGGAAAATGGGAAAATTCAAATCAAAATGATTGCATTATTTTTTCCGTAAAAAGGTTGTTGTAACACTAAAATTTGTTTGTTTTCTTTTATACTGAAATTTGATCGTTTGACTCACTGGGACTCCTGGTATTAAACTGGGTCTATAATTACTCACTAATTCCTTTACAAATATATAAAAAGAACCATGCGACAACATTGATAATTTGCAGAAACGAAGAAATAGGATAGCTAAAATAACCACTGAAAAATGTGTGCTTTTCTCTTTGACGATTCTGTGGGTCTAATCTCTAAGTCACATTCACATACAAACAGCGACAAATACTAAACCACCAGTGGGCAAAATGTTGAACATAGTGCCAACATTGACAGTACACAAGGGTCCATATATCATGTGATTGAATGATAACATGGGCTCAGTTTTACAAGGCAATTTCATCATCCATTTTTTATTTCTTTTTAAAATCTCACTATTGGATGAATTCTTGCTCAAGTGCACAAACTTAGACGTTAGACAATGTACTGTTCTGTGAAAACGTATGCATGTATTTTAATTAGGATGTTTATTTCCCAGGGTGTTTTCTTACTTTCTCATCATTGAGAAGTTTGTACTTCAGTTAGCATGCTGGGCTGAAAAGTGCCTTGATGTTCTTCTTCATGATGGTGATTATGTTGCAAGGCAGAAGTTTTATTGTATATATTGATTTGTTTTGCCATGCTGTTATGACTTTGCAATGTTTTTAGCACGGTGGCTTAGTGGTTAGCACTGCTGCCTCACAGCACGAAGGTTCCTGGTTCAAGTCCCGAGCGGGTGTCTTTCTGTGTGGAGTTTGCATGTTCTCCCCGTGCTTCCTCTCACAGTCCAAAAACATGCATGGTAGGTTGATTGATGTTTCTACATTTCCTGTGAGTGTGCATGGCAGTTTGTCTATGCATGTGGACTGGTGTTCCCCTGCCTCTCGCCTGTAATACGTCAGGATAGGCTCCAGCAGACCCCCGTGACCCTGCAAAGGAATAAGCGGGTATAGAAAATGGATGGATGTTTTTATTTGCCTTTTATTGCACGCTGTTGTACACTTCCTACACTGCTGGCCTAGTGAGCGACATTCCACACAGCCAATCACAGAATCAGACCCAAACCCACTAGGTGGTTAAGGAGAGGAACAACCTAGGACTTGAAGGCAGGAGAAGTGCGTGGAAGCAAGGACCTGAGACGATCATGTCATGTCGTGAATTACCCGCATCGGCAGAATGAATACTCTGCCTGTGGTGTGAGTAATCTGAGTTTCTTTTAAGTGACACTCTGATGATAGACAAGGTATAAGTGCTAGACCTCTGTCTAGCACTTACACACTAACAAGATGCTGCTGCAGCTGTTTCTGTGTCGACAGCTGGTTTCCTGGGGACATAGTCGAGCAGGCAGAGCAACCAGGACCATTCCACGACAAGAGAGTACCGGGCAAAGCTTGGGGCCATGTCTGGGAGTGGAACTGTTTCTTTCTTTATTCTTTGAATGAGGTTTTATTGGCGTTTTGATTTGGTTTTGGCCCATTTTTTTTAGACTGTGTTTATAAGGACTTTTTTAAACCTCAGCTACCCCGCCGTCATCTGAATTTTTTGTTTTGCCTTTTTGACCACTATCAGTGTTTATCTTCCCCAAACAGAACACTATATTCAGGCTATTATGCATAAATTTTCATTAAAAAAAAGAAAATCCATCACAAATCCCTCTTTTTGACCGTAACAATTATATAGATTTAGTTTGCAATACTCAGCCTTCTTGGAGTCTCTGACAGGTGTGGTGGAAAGTGCTCTTAAAAGGGGATTCCATTGTCCTACGGAGGGACCTGAATGCTTATGTGGGTAATGACGGTGTTATTCGGAAGGATGTAAGCGGGTGGAACGGCCTCTCTGACATGAACGCCAGCTGTGTCTTGTTTTGGACTTCTGTGCTAGTCACAGCCTGTCCATAACAAACACCATAATCAAAAATAAGGGTGTCTAAAACTGCACGTGGCACCAGAACACCCTGGATTGCAGTTTGATTATCAATTTTATAATTATAGCATCGGATTTGTTTCCCAGATGTTTTTGACACACTGGTGACTAGGGGAGCTGAGCTCTCGACTGATCAATACCTGGTGGCAAGTTGGATTAGATGGTAAGATGCCGTCTACAAGAAGCTGAAGGAGGAGTCCTATAGGGTTTGGTTAGCCTGTCAGACTCTGGAGGCAGTTGACAGGTTATTGGCAGGCCAAATGGGCCACGGCCTTTGCAGTTGCTAAGGCAAAAACTTGGAAGGCTTTCAGAGAGACCATGGATAATGTTTTTCGATTGGCTCGGAGAGGAGTCTGGCATACCATCAGATGGCTCAGGCGGGGACAGTAGTGTTCCATCAACACTGTGTGAAGTGAAGGTGGGGTGTTGTTAAGCTCGACTTGGGATGTCATTGGTCAGTGAAAGGAATACTGAAAGGACCTCTTCCATCCCACCAACACAGCCCCCCTAGAGGAGGCTGAGTCTATGGACTCAGAGTTGGGCTCACCCATTACTGGTGCTAAAGTCATCAAGGCGGTTAAAAAGCTCCACGGTGGCAGGGCTCTGGGGGTGAATGAGATCCACAGCTCTGAGTGCCTTCAGACTCTGGATGTTGTGGGTCCGTCTTTGCTGAGACATCTCTAAAATTCAACATCAGGGGCAGTCCGTCTAGACTGGCAGACTACGGTGGTACTCCCTCTTTTTAAGAAGGGGGGCTGATAGATGTGTTCCAATTATAGGGGAATCGCTCTCCTCAGACTGCCTGGTAAGGTGTATGAAGGGTTGCTGGAGACAACGGTCCAACTGATTGTCGGTTGGTTTCTATCCCAGTCGTGGAAGACTGGACCAGCTCTATACCCTAGCTAGGGTCCTGGAGGGGGCGTGGCAAGTTGCCCAATCAGTTCACATGTGTTTTGTGGGCTTGAAGGAGACATTTTACCGTGTTTTTTTTTTCTTTTTTAGGGGTGGTCTAAGAAAATTAAGTACTGGGTCTGTCTATGTCTATCTAGTCCCTGTATAAACCAAGTGAGAGTCTGGTTCACAGAGAGTCAGATTAGTTTCAGGTGAGAGCTGGACTTCATCAGGGCTGGCCTTGGTCATTCATTTCTGAGCACAGCCATGGAGTGGTCCAGTTTGATGGCCAAGGTATTGAAATTTCTGCTTTTACCAGATGATGTGCTTATTGTTCATGAGTGAAGGAAGAATAGAGCGGGAGATTGACAGACGGATTGGTGCGGTGTCTGCAGTAATGCGGAATCTGTAACTGTCGTGGTGAAGAGAGAGCTGAGATAATGGATGAGGTGACAAGTCAGAAACTACCCACTACACACTCCCAACTAACAGATAAAGACCTCCAGCAAAATCTGGTTCATGAAGGCCAGCTGTCTCAATTGATCAAGTGAGGGGATGAGAGGACAGTGATTAATCAGTCATTATTTTATCAAGCTCCTTTTCATAATTCACATTTAACTAAAATTTATAGAACAACTGTTTTCCTAATCAGACATGCTGTTCCAGTTTCATATGAATCATTACCAGTGTCATTACTGCTTTGTGACCACTGGTCAATCGTATTTGACTTCCATATGCACTTTCATACTGCATTGTTATGCACAGTTGAATTGTTTATCATGTTCTACTTTTTCATATTTCAAGTCCTGGTAATCCTCATCATTAAACACATAACTTACATATACAGTTAATTGCCTTAATTTTTTTAGTTTATGCTGTTTGACAACAAAATAAGAGAGCAGTACAAAAGGTTTGTTGCTTTTTTTTATTCCAACATGGGAACAAGGGACAGAGGGCCGAGATCCGGGAGTCATTGTAAGAACATAACTGTGATTGCTGAAGTAATTTAACTGCTGCTACCATCAGAGTGACACTGAGTGCTGGGTGTCCTAGCATGATTGCTCAACCTGATGTCACATCACTGTGAAAGACACAATTTCAATTATCTTTTATAGCCAAGAGAAATATCGTGAACACAGCCTACAGTTTTTCACACTTCCCCATGTTTGTCTCTGCTTTCCCGGCTGATCATAAAGAAATTAGAAGCTGAACAGATACAAGAAGAGTTGAGACGACTCTTGTTCTTGATACAACTCAAGACTAGTTTCAGAGGAACTGTACTGGAGAGATGGAATACGCCTCTTCCACGAGATTCTCCTTCGTTGGAGGATCTGACTCCTTTCAGACCATTACTTAGTCTGAAATTTCAAGTATATAGTGTTCAGGTTGGAGATTTGTTGACTTAAAAGCTGCAGCTTATGAGACCACTCCCATCAGGACAGAAATGTTTCATCTCAGGTAATAATAGGGGATCCCTCACTTTGTACTGATTTAGACATATATTTTAACAAATTAACTCTTAACACATCAACTAAATCTGTACCTCCACAGCATAAAAGAACAACCTCTATTTTCTTAATAGCTGTGGGTTTCCTGAACTTCACTTTGTTTTGTTGCATAGACTAAGAAAATGTTGTATGAATGTGCATGTGAGTGGGTAAATTCTGCTTGTGGTGTAAAATTGCACAATGACCAACCATTTACCATTTTCCCAGAGTAAAAGCTCAAGTGTTCAAGTGCCCACTTTCATTTGTCAAAGGGTTGTATCAAATTACTGTATGTTAATAAGCCAGTTAATGCATGTTATTATTATTATCATTTTTAAGCATCCGGATATGTTCCCTTACGTTCTTAGTAAAATGACTGTTAAACATTTGAGGCTGCATTCAGAAACATTCTTAAAATAGCTCCTGTACCGAGTATAGACAAATGCAGTGAAGAGTGATTAGCATTTGTGGAAACCCAGAGGAATGAGGAGTGTTGAGTGGATGGGCAATAATGGCACTAACACACCACGTGCTAAGTGCAAACAATATAGTGCAAAGTGTCATGATGGATGGTGTGTTTACAGACATTGCTGAACCTGTGGATCCCATTATTTCCTGGGGGAGAGAAGTAGGAGCAAGGCACTAACTTGGAGAGATAAGGCATGATTGACTAAACCAAAACAGAGGTCCTTCATTGATGGCCGTCTGCTGGAATTATTGGGAAACCAAGGTGCTGGGAGTCAATGCAACAACTTAATGACAGCAGAGAGCTGTCACAGAAAGTAAAACGATCAAATATAATCCATTGCCTAAAGTGAGATAGCCAAGAGCTCTTCACATGGAGAAGAAAAATGTTCAGTCATTAGGAATATCTCTCAGACATGAATATGTCACATTTGCAGCTGGTAGAAAGGATTTATAAAACTAAGACACAGGCACAAGCAGGGACACAGTTGCTCTCTAAACATGGCACATCCACCAACTCAAACTGAAAAACAGGGACAGATACCACAGCAGTTGCCAGAGATAAAGAAAGGACACGCATTGCATTCCAGCTTGGCTGAATGAGGAGTATAATGGACTGTGTGCAAGCACGCAGGCAGCACAATGGCAACAAATATCTAGAACATGGACTGCTTTCAAGACAGTTCTGGTTAACACCCCAAAAGGAATTAATCAACCTTTAGAGTAAGGCGAAGCAGGAGTATTTGTATCATATGATTTCATATGCAGGACAATTCAGTGCTTTTATATAAAAGTAATAAAAAGTAAAAGAGTTTAAAAGCAGACATAACACAAATCTTTTTCTCCTAACAGATAATTATCTCGTAATCACTGCTCATCTTGTTTTTAGGTTTTATTGTTTTTAATGCTGTCTTTGCTCAGCATTTAAAAATGAAAGGAACATACTCTAAATGTTTGAGGAGGGAAATGACAGATGTTTAAAGTACAATATGTTGTTATTATGGTGGCCCCAGGTAGCAGACTCGAAAACAACAACCACACTTGTGTCCATATAAGAGGAGACTTTTTACTCTCAAAGTTATGGACAGATAATTTCCCCTTGCAGAGTCATACTATACCACATTTGAACAGCTCTACTTTAAGTTGCAGAAAGATCCTGACTTTAAGCATTATTCTAGCCTGTGCGAAGACTACAAGGAGAAGGCAGAGAAGGATGACATGGTAAACGTTCTGTCATCATCACCTCTTGAAGACATTAGTCATTCAAACCAGTGTTTCCTACACAGTATTAACTTAGGAAGCTGCCAAGGTATATTAACATTATACCCATCCATGTATATTTTGTGATCATATACTTATTTGGTAATATTTAGCTAATCAAATTGGTAATATCTTCTTTCACAGTAGAGCTGCAACACTCACACATGGGCATGCTCCTGAAATAAGGGCAGCAAAGCACATGTTGCACTGAAAATAAGGAGAAGATTCTTAGGTATATATTATTCTAACCAACTTTTTATTCACTCACAGGTCACTTCATTAGGTACACCTGGTAAACCGAACAAAGTGGTGAGTGTATGTATGCACTCCTCACCACCCAGATAAAACAGAGTCCTGTTGATATAATTGATATATTTGTCATCCACAGAAGGACAGGATGACATAGGCTGATAGTGGCAAAGAGGGAAAAAAAAGACCCAACGCTCTTTAAAAACCATCTGTCATGAGTAGGCCAACAAGTCATGGCTAATTTGACCACATTAAAATCTATGCAGATCATCAATGAACTTTCCTGACACAAATGCGACATTGTAAAGGCATCTCTAAAATCCTGTTTTATGATCAGTTGTCCGATGAAAAAGAACTTGTTTCAGCTTTATGAAGGGGAGGAGACGGAAAGTAAATCAGGGAATGTTAAAGTAAACCTGCTCTTGGCCAGGTTTAGTTCAGAGTTAGTTACCACGGAAACAGACTCTGAGAATGAGTTAAGTAAACTCAGTTTGTGAAATGGAAAACTCAGGAAAAACTCTAAGTTTCCCTGAGTTCAGGTTCAACATACTTTGAGTTATACCCGCTTTGTAAAACATACTCATGGTGCATGTAATAAAGTGGCCATTAAGTGTAGATGTCCTGATAACCAATAATTGTCTGTTATCAAGTCTAACATAATTTTTAATTGGTTTATGTCCAAATAACACAATTCATATTCAACAAAGAAATACCTCAGTAACCTTTAGTGAGTATGAGATGGTTTAAGTCAAATGTATAATAAATTAAATGCATTAATACATTAAAACCTTAGCTAAAAAACAAAAATAAAGTGTTTTTTCAACAAAAGGTGTTTACAGAATTAATACCAGGCGCTATGAATTCCATTGCTTTGTTGTTTATGGCGTTATCATTTTTGCTGTCTTTGGAAATGTTTGTACAGCGTTGGAATGAGGGGTGGAGGGAACCCAAATCCAGGAGATCAAAGAGGCAGCAGGAGTAGCAAGTAAGTCATTTAATAGTTAACCAAAAGCACTGGTAATCCAAAAAAACAAAACTATACACAAGGGGGGTTGCTGGTTGAAATTCCTGCTGAATGGAAACACGGACGCTCCAAGTTGTTGTTTTAGAAGTAACGCTACTAGCTGCTACTTCATATTCTTTTAATTCTCATATTCAGCCTTTGCTGCTGTGATGACCTTTCAAGTGAGACATAAGACTGGTTGTGTTAAAACCTGCCACCTTATTTCTTCATCTTGGAATCCTTGCTGAACATGTTTTGCAAACAGCGATGGAGCTGACGTCTCACCTAGAGCAGATGATGGACTGCTTTTTTTTTTTTTACCAGACTAGAGGAATGTATATAAAACAGGAAATTCACGTATAATTACCAGCATGGTGGCACAGCACCAGTCCCTTTACTTTATCAAATCTACTTACTAGACTTAATTTACAAAATTTAGCCTGAAGTAATCGCCCTACAAGTTGACTATATGTCTGATACATATTGTGCATTCAATCCATTATGTATATTACACATACATGTCAATACATGGACATACATGTGAAGAAGTATAAACAAAGCTGAGCAGCAGGTTGAGTTGTACTAAGTAGCAAAAAAATGAAGAATTTGTAGACCGAACAAGTGAAAGTGTTTTGGAAAATTATTGTACGCCGATTAGTTGGTGGGGGTGTCAAAGTAAATAAAAGAACTTCCTTCAAAGGCTCAGTCTTTCTACCTAAGGCAGACTGTGGCAAATATAGCTGGTGGAAGTCTTAATGTGTAAAGACCATTATCCAAGACCAATATTGGATGTGCATCTCCTCAGGAATTTCCGGTAGTACTGCATTTGAAACCGACATGGGACTCTAATCAATATAGCTACATAAGCTTCCTAGTATTTTGGAAAACCATGGTCACCCAATACAGTCCAGTGCTAAAACCCAACAATATCTTACACAAAGAGAAAGTCATGTACCAGCTCTTTACAGAAACACTGCCAATGCCTCGGCAAATTAGCTCATCTAAACTGGTCAGAAGGACAATATATGACCACAGAAAAGTCACGCAAGTCCACATTTTGTTTTTTTTGTTTAAAAGATTATAAAAAACTATCCACGCTGTTATCAACAACATCTGTGTAGGGCAGATCGATGTCTATGGTATGGGTGACACATGCATGTGTGTAAAGTTACCATTAATGCAGAGATGTCGAATGGCACTTTTAGGTATGTGGCAGTTAATCAGTTCAGTGATAGTTTCATCAGGACAGCGTCATTCCTTATTTTTCACAAATTATAACTATGTATATGAGGCCTGCCTGTGCTACAGAATGGTTTCCAACTCAAAATATATTTCACGCTATAAAGAGGAGAATAACCACAGCAGCAATGAACTACTGAGCAGATAACATCTTTTATTTAACAAGAATGGACACAGATCCCTCCTGCAAAACTGAGTATTTTTAGTTCCCAAACAATTACAATTAGGATTAATTTAGTTGTGTAATTTATAAAGCAAGAGTCAAGTAGCATAACAGTAAACAATGTTTTCTCTCAGCTTTTTCTAAGGGGATTGGCAGAGCAACACTGCAGATGCAGTAAAGCTGGTCAGTAAAGACACCTGAACACAATAGTCTAGATTCTTCTTTCAGTTCATAAAACGTTCATTCCCTTAGCAAGGTGACATGCCTGCCTACCCTGCCTATTTACAGAAGAAAAAAAAAACACACCAATGTGATGCAAATTTCAGGAGACACAATTTCCCTGGCAGCACAAAAGAAACTCCCAACACCCAGACAACCACAGTCTGCTTAGGTTATTTTTATTACAGCTGTTTTGTCAATGAGGGACTGCACATGGATAAAAATGTGTTAGAATGAACACAGAATTAGCAAGAGTTGTAATTGGATAAATTAAGGGAGAAACATTAAATGTTTTACATTTGTACTAATTATTCTATTGTTGTAATAGAGTTAAGTGACACAAGTGCTGGGTCAAAAGCAGAGGAGGAGGTTCTTCTTGCTTGATACAACTAAGTTAAAATACTCTAATTGAAACGCCTGAAAATTAGTCATATCATCATTTTTTTTTCCTTGAGACACAAATTTTTACTACAAGAATATTTGGCCATAACCAGATAATTTAGTATTTATAAATTAGTTATAATTCAATTACACTAATAATTATAAATACTGCTGTTTTTTGTGTCAAAATAAGCTGACAAACAAGCAAAAAAAATCTGAAAATGAATAAAGAGTGATGGTGACTGAAGAGGAGAGTTGACAATCCATAGTTAATTCAAAGTTTTCTACAGCTGACGGTGGGGAACTGGCTGGAGCGAGAGCATATAGACATCATCAACACATTTAGAGGAGGACATTAATAAGATGCTCCTTGGGGCAACCTCTTGCTCTTTAATTATTATTGAATTTGGAATGCCACAGAGCTAATTAAAAGCTCAATGTAGTTACTGTGGCAGTAGAAGAATGTGAGGGAGCAGAGGAGAATAAGAGAATTAGAGAAGATAAAATACTGTACGTTCAGACAGGACGCTGGTATTTTGATTGTTTTACCATGCTTTAGCACTGGTGCATGCAGCTAAAGTTGTACATCTTCAATGAAGGATGAAAATGGGAATGAAAAAAATGCTTTTAGAGCCCTCTAGAGTCGTTTTACTTGTAGAGAAAAAAAACCGTATAGATATAAAACAGGAAACCTATCAGGGCTCAAAAGCTGATTTATCGTCTTGCTGCTTTGGAAGTCTAATGTGTCCACTATTTATGATGTACGAGGAAATTTAAAAACATAAGAGAGTTAACAGAGCCTTTTCCAAATTTTGTGATGTCTTGTTTAGTTACACGGGATGATGATTTATGACAATGACTCATAGCTGAATCAAAAAGCGATCCTAAATTTAATCCTCTCATGTGTGTAATCAGTACTGACAGAAGATTTACCCCTGTTGTTTTTTTTTTGCCCTACAAGACTCCCCATTTCCTCCGGGTAAAAAGTGAATTTGTGTGTAAACAATCTTGTATAGCTTAATACGTGCTGTAATAATATAAGCCTGAACCAAAATTTTAAATGTTATCATACAGCAAATCCCAAGTGACGTAGACAGCAAGACCTACACCAACCTCCCTAACATGCAGAAGTAGTTTCTTATTTATATATATATATATATATATATATATATATATATATATATATATATATATATATATATATATATATATATATATATATATATATATATATACCCCCCCAATAAATGTTGTGTTTCCACAAGTCAATTACTCAGTAGAAGGCTTAATCTGCCGAATCAGAGGAAAGTGGATTAGGAGATGAGAGCGTTTAATCAAAGTGTTATCTCTGTTTAATTGCACATGCCATTTCCTCAAACAACATACAGTGTCTGCCACGACTTTCCAAAATCAGTGCAGATGCCCTCTTTCAACAAAGTGAATGATCCCACTGCTTGGGTCTGAGAATATGTCATATAATGCAGATAAACAACACACTAAATAACTTCTACCTATATACAAACCCAAAGGCAGCACAAAAACACACAGCGCCTGTTGCACCGCATGTAGCCCGTTGAGGGTTGGAGTTTAACTGGCTGTTTAACCACTATGTGACTTAGGAAAGTCAGGTCACCTCTTACATCCTGTTCTCCTGACGTTAGCGACTGTGGTTTACACCGAAGCTGAATGTTAGATTAATCTCATCTACTGTATCTGACGAAAAAAATCATTGCAAATAGGCCACAGCTGCATCAGAACCGACAACATGTTTGCAAAGCTAAATTTAAATCAGCTGAACCTGTGTTAGTTATGACACTGCCCTATTCACCTTCAAGCACATCTGTGAGTCAAACTGGACATGCTCTGATTTAGGTTGGATTGTGGTAAAGTCCAACTAACACATATGACAGTGCACATGGCCAGAAGAAATGGTGTATTAACACAAGCTGTATTTCTGTCAGAGATATTCAAGCAGATCATCTGAAGCAGCATCACAGCACATCACCCATTCAGCCAATCACACAGCACAAACATTAACAAGCAACACAAACAAGAGCGTCACTTAAAAGGTTCTTCCTGGGTTCAATCTGGCCCATGTATGAGACAGATGATGTTGTACTTGCCTGCAAACCAATGTAAAAAAGACTAGTGTTAAAAGCCTCATAAAGCATTAGTCAGGTGTTTTAGAGTCCTTCTCTGATCCAGAGTCACTGTACACATCTTGCATTGGTTACTAAACCTTTTGCTCTCAAATGAGCAGGTGTAGTCTCAAATCAAAGATCCATGTTTGAATGTGTTCCCTCATCTATATATTCATGTCAAGGATAGACTTCTGCACACCAAACACAAGTTTACTGACTTGGACACCACGCGTGCTACTGATCTGCTGTCTGGTGAGGGCCACATAGTGCTCCTTGTGAATATGAATATGCATCAGTTACTTGTTGGACAAACCAGCTCTTGGTGTTACCTCATACAAACCACTCACATGAACCATATGCTGTTACATCATTACCATGACACAACAAGCTCCATGGTAACTGAATACGATCACCGAGAGAGCTTGTGGAAACCTGACCATTGTTCTCAAGTTGTGTAGTTTGGTCTACAGTCTGTCAGGCAGCTCTATATTATGCCCCCGTGCTAGATGAGTGAGGAAAAAATGTGGGTGTTTGGGTTAAAATGAATTATATGCTATTCTTTTCAGTGTCACAACCTCCACCCACATAACACACACAAGTATTTTACTCTGAGGCTCGTGTGTTTATATCTGTGTTTATGTGCTGAAGAATTGGAAGGCCTGCTCAATGAGGACATCTGCTGAGCTAATAAACAATAATCTTGACAAATTGTTGCTGTCTGATCACTCAATCCTCCCTCACAATCACACCACTGAGGAACACATTATGGACCAGGCCAAGGACATGACTGACAGCTCGCTGGACTGGTGGAAGGCGTTGCTGGACTGAAGCCCAGCTGTCTGAGGAGGGAACACTGATTCATTGCCAGAGGGCACCCTGAACAGATTGGTTGGGGAAACACATCTACGCCCTTTACTGGGGAGTATGCAGGCTGAATTTATGTAGTAATTGTATTTTTTCTAGAATTTGTATTATCCTTTTTTTTTTTTTTAAAGAAGCCAAATCTGCCAACTGCTTTAAAAAGCAATGATTCTTTAGGTCATGATGATGATTGACTGGCGACTCTGTAGGAGACTGTGACCTTTTCTGGCTTCAGTGTAAAACATCCAACTCGCATGATGATGATGGAGATGATGCTAAAGAATAATAGATGAAAGACACTTTAGGATGATGACTGGAACAGTGGCGGTGTTTGATATTTGAACTTTCATGACTTAGAATAAAAATATACAATGGAAAGAAATGATAGGGCGTCTATGGCGGTGACATGTACCTGCTCACAGAAAACAACTGAGAATGAATCAATGTAAGTGAACGCTCCAAGACTCACACTAGTAGTGTTGACAGACTGGCAGAGAGGAAAGGTCATCATAAAAAAAACCCCAAACTTCTAGAAAATCAATCCTATATAAAGGATTTTAATTCCAAGCCACTGACACCCTCAGAGATGATGAAAAGCCAGACATCCTCAAATTGCCCTGTCAATCATGAGACCCAACCAAAATGACAAAAAAATAAATAAGTGGGGGAATACTACATCCAAGAGGAATTGGACTCAACCTGGTATTGGGTGTTCATATTGACACCCCTAACTTTTCCCAGCTGCAGCGTCAAACAATATACAGAAGAACCAAGTTTATAAGATATAAGTCCGCGGGTTAACAGTGTGGACATCAGTGATGGAATTTTGACATTTTGGAAACTTACCGATAGGCGTGTCCTCGTAGATGAGAAGGTAGGTTGAGAAAAAGTAGTTCTGAAAACGTGGTGGCTGATTGGATCCTGTGGAAAAAGGAGATCATTCACATATTTACAATGCAATGTGAAAATCATACACCATGTTAAAAAGAAAATGCACCCTCTTTTAACTTTTAACTCTTAATGTTCAAGCTAATGACATTAATTTTTTTTTTAAATCAGCTGGTACATCTATTGAACGTCAAGATGTGACATCTTCCACACTGGTGGAGAAACCTTTGGCAGCAATAACTTGAAGAAATTGTTTTCTGGATGATGTTCTCAGTCTCTCACACTGTTGTGGAACAACGTTATCCCAATCTTAAAATCCTACCTCCGTTTATTGAAGTTTGCAGGTATTTATCTCTATTTGGGTCCCCTAAGAGCATTTTAATCAGGCTGACTTTGACTGGGTCATTGCAACGCCTGAGATCTTTCCTTTTTAATATATTCTGCTTTCGATTTGCTGGTATATTTGGGATCATTGTCCTGTTGCATGAACCAGTATGACTCCAGAATACTTTGTTAGACAGAGGAGTTCATAGTGAACTCAAGTGCTAAATTTAACCCGCTAGAGATTAATTAGTATCATTAAACTCAGTTCAAAGAGAAGCTGCATTTTTGCAGCATAAATTGAGAATAAAAAAAAATATAAAAGAAAACAGCAAAGTGCTCAGGTATAGCCATCCTTACAGTTAGTGTACTGTTGATAAAATATGTGCTACTGTAAAGCTGCCTGTGACAGAAGAGGTGACAGAGGTTTTTACTGGTCTACTGGTATTCGACATGTTCATGGTTTTACCGTATGCATGATGGGGGGGGGGGGGGGGGGGGTCATCCATCTATAGGACAATGTCCCAGAGGTCTTGTGGTTTGTTCAGAGGTACAGTAGTTTTGCAAACCACCGCAAGGCTTCCATGTTTCTTTCAGGCGCTTCCAAATTGTACTTCTGTTTATCCCAACGGTGCTCTCATAGAAGTTACCATTTAAAACGGTCAGTGAGGTCTGTAGGGTCAGAGATGTAGCCCTTACGTTTTTGTTCATAATTCTGAACATTATGCAGTCTGACTTGGTAGGATGTCCAGCTCTGAAAAGAGAGGCAACACCATTGAATCCAAAAATTCCTTCACTAAGACAATAAGGCATGTTTTTCCTGCTTGGCATCAGGCCTGTATACCTACTGATGATCAGTTCATCAAGGACTGATGATTAGCAGCACCTGAATGCAACTTCAACCCTTACATTTTATGGAAACAGTAGCAGGTTACTTGTCCTCAATTCTTTTCATTTTTTGCTTTATTTTTGTTAAGTAATTAATTGCATAATGAAAAAAGTGATGCTTATTATTTTATTTATTTGTTTTGTGTCAAATATTAAGATGCAAATAAATTAAATTGCCTTTTTTTGATATAAAACAATAGTTGGACTATAAAAGGGGATACTAGCTTTTGCATATGATTGCAAATTGCTGGTTTGTACATAAAACTGCATGAGAGCTGTTAAGGTTATAAGATGTTAAACGAGTCTTGGTGATAGCTGTTAAACACTGATCTTTACAGTTAGGGTCAATAGTTCCTGTATCAAGAAGGTTTCATAATGTCAGTAGGCCGTGTTTTTTTTTTTTACAAAGATCAGGGAGAAAACTGACAGCCTTTGATCAGCTGAGTTGGTTGGAAGACAATAGACACACACTAAATTGAGAAATGGCGAGGCCAATCGTATTGATGTCAAAGTTCTTAAAAAGGGTCAAGTCCTGACTTTAAAGAAGAAGCTTTTTGTTCTCTCGTATGTCTGCCTGAACTAAAGAAGAGGCTATTCTGGCTTGTCACACAGACTCTAAAGTACCAGGAACATGGAGCGTGGGAAGGAAGGTACGACACTTAATAAGCTCCTGTCTGTACATGTGGCTTAATTACAGCAAGTCACTAGGGCTGGATAGTGGAATGCAGAGATATTATAGCAAAAAAACTATGATCATCAATCCAATTTGCCGGATCAGAGAACGAATGCTGAGGATGACCGCAAGGTCAGTGTGCTAATGGTTAGATAAAAGAAGGAAGGGACAGGAGAAAGGAAGGTCAGAGTAAGAAAGAGCTAAAAGTATAAAAAAAATCAAGGCATGTAGTGAGAGCTAAAGGTGAGAAGTAAGAAGACTCAACAGAAAGAAAGCCTTGAGCAGCTCATGGTTGTTGATAAAAAGGTGTTGAGGCAGTTACTTAATAACTTTCCTCACTGTGTCAGCGCTGTGTATGTTTGGAGTTTTCTTTTGCCTGTTGCTATGAGATTTCTGCACAACATCCAAGCTTTGTTTCACTATTTATCTCTCAAGCTTGTAAGCCCCATTCAGACATGAGTTATATAAGATTAATAGTCTCCTAAATCTGCTAAAGGGATAGCATTCAGTCACTCAGGCATTGGTCACTTTCGTTATTGTTTCTCACGCTTCATTCAGACATGCCTGTGAAAGTAACAGAGATGCAGTGCGTGCTCGTATGAGACTGGACATTAAATCACATAAGCTATATCACCACAGTCCTCAAAGTGTCACAATTTTCTCACAACATGTCATATTGTCACAGTAATTCTTATGAGTGTGCCATGGTTGCGTAAAGCATAATGACAGTGGATGGAAGTGGCTGAAAATACAAAATTCTATGCTTATCCCTTAACAAACGTCAGTCGTCATATGTGCAATGAAAATTTCTGAAATAATAAAATTTCTGAAATAATTGTAAGTCTGTTTTTTGGTGTATTTGTGAAGGTGCAGTAACAGCCTCACGTCAGATTAGGAATCAGCCGCCATGGTCACCACTGCTCGTCAGATAAGAAGCCACACCACCACATCCATAGATGTAATTTTAACATATTAACACCCCATTTTGTCATAAATATACATATATGCCTAAAACTTAAAAAAAAAACAACTTCAAAAAGCAGTTTGAAGCTGTAGGTAAAACCATGGAGAAGGAGAGTTTGAACAGTGCCATCTTTTTTCTTTCCATTTTATTTTAAATGTAATCTTTAAGATTAAGATCTTCCTAAAAGCATATCTTGCTGTAAATTAACCCAGCATTGTGAAACGGGTCTCTTTCAATATGACTGCAGCAGGTCGTACATGTTTTCACAGACAGATCTCCATCGAGACTACCAACCATAAACGACATCATCATTTTTGTGATTAGTAAACACGTTCTCTTCTTTACTCTAGTGTCAGACTGAAAATGCAGAAGAAGCAGTGTCCTAGATGTCAGTTTGTCCAGATATGACAGAGATATTGTATCAGTGCCGGAACTCCTGCGGTGTGTTTAGTGTTTCCACCACGACTAAAATGAACATGTGTAATGATGACCTTCCCCTAATTTTGTCAATAAAGTTGTTGAGTTCACAGCACAAATTTCTTGCAGTCACTGATCTGGTCATGTGTGACAACACTAAAAGAGACAGAAAAAAGTTGATTGCAATGCTGGAACGAGTGAAAACTTGTCATGTGACAGCTAACAGCTATCTAAAAGACAGCTGCCAACGGTTGTTACCACAGGTTACCACAGGCACGACCCGACTCAGACTTTTTCAAGGCTGAGGAAAAGAGTCAACTGGTATTGATACAGAGTCATTTGGCCATACTGCCCAAGCTCTGCCTATACGATGTGGAGAAGGCATTGGAAGTGTACCTCATCCAGGTTGAGCCGGCGGCTGACTTGAAGCGGTGGTCAGCAGAAAAGGAAGCGGTGCAGGTTAGACGCTGCATCGCTAAAGCCACTCGGAAACATGGCAGGTGGGAACAGCCATGGAGCAAGTAGGTGTTGGACATTTTGGGACCGTTTCCAGTCATGGAGAGTGGGAAACACTACATCCTGGTGGCCCTGGACTACTTTACTAAGTGGCCAGAGCCACTGTCCTGGACCAGAGTCCTGTCACTACAGTGGAGAAGTTGGTCAATGAGGTGTTCTGCTGGTTCGGGGCCCTGGAGAACTTACACAGTGACCAAGGACAGAACATTGAAGCAGTGTCTGGTGAGGTTTGCCAGTGGCTGCAGATTCGGAAGACGAAGACTATACTGTTGCATCCCCAGAGCAACGGACTGGTTGATCGGTTCAACCGGACTTTGGCCACTCAGCTGGCGATCTTGACTGATCAGTGGCAGAAGGACTGGGACTTCATCTTCTGTCCAGTGGGCCTACCAAACGGCGGTACAGGAGTCCATCCGCTGCATCCCCACTGTGTAGATGCTGGGTCAAGAGCTACGTACCCATGTGGATTTGGTGTTTGGGGCTCCCCCAAACACGGCGTGGGGGCCTGAATTATTTTGGGAATGTAAAAGAGCGGCTCCGGGTCACTCATGAAATGGCCCGGGAGGACGTAGCTGCAGCATAGAGTAAGCAGAAGTCAGCCTATTACTCTCGCTGCCACGGTCAGGACTTTTCATCAGGGGACCAGGTCTGGGTGTTTTGTCTAGAGAGAACAAAAAGTCTCTCTCCAAAGCTCACCAGCCAATGGGCTGCACCATGGGAGGTGCTGCAGTGACTGTCTGACGTGGTGTATCAGGTTAGGCTGCGGAAATGGAGGAGGGTGGTGGTCCTCAATTGTGACCGACTCGCCACGTCTCAGCCTGCAGCGCCCCCATGGGAGGACCTCGAAGCAGGTCCTCTGTTGACAAGGTTGGACTTCCCACCAGGTGTGTTTTCACCTGCCTCTGTTGAGCCAGGGTGGGCCCCGTGTGTTAGCTGTCGGCAACAACGATTAACTCCAGACTAAGGGACTTTATGGATGACTTGTAGATACTTAATGGGTGTTTTGCTGGGGGAAGGGGAGCCCTTGTTACGTTTGCTGGGACAGCTAACCATCTGGGAGGGGAAAGTGTAGTGACGCCAGAGTTCCCGTGGTGCTTTGCGGTGCCTTACTGAGTAGTGTTTGCACCATGACTAAAATGAACGTGTTGAATGATGACCTTCACTCAGTTCGGTCAGTAAAGCTGTTTTTGTTCACTGCACAAATCTCTTGTGGTCACTGATTTGAACCTGTGTTTGTAAAAATTTGCTGTCATGCCACCACATTAACATGGCACATATCTGAAAAGGACTATAGAGTCATATTCAGCAAAAAGGTAAATACTTTTTAGTCGTTTTTTGAGATGAACTGTAATGTGGAACATTATGCAAGACTGAATCTAGTGAAGAGGAGTGATCAGAGGAATGACAATCAGATAAAATGTGAAAAATGAATAGACCCTGTACAGAACTAGGAAAGGTGGTGACAGCAAGAGACATATAATCTTTTCATGAGTACCATGCAGAGAAAGAAGTGGGAGACGTACAGTAAATTCTTCACAATCCTGCGTTCACAGCTAATGGCATTTATATTTCACAAAGTTGTTAATAAAAGAAATATTTTATCATAATCCCATACTTGACTAACAATGGTAGATATATTTACATATTGATGGACACATTTTTGAAGCTTTTTTTCATTAGTCAGGGAGGGTTGACTGACTTTTGTATAATTAATCAGCTTAAAATTCAGACTATTCAACATATTCACCAAATAGCTCGCAAATGAAACCATCATTCTCTACTTACTGTAACAGAGACAACACACTGGCACAAACTAGACTGAAATGCACAAATTCTACCTCAAACTGAGGATCACTGTACGAATTATGCAACTTTAATAGTTGTCTCCTATTCTCATGACTTACCAAATAAAAACTCACCTTCACAAAATGAGTGGAGAAAGAGGAACGGAAGGAGGAGCTTGGTAGCTGTCATCCTGCCACCTAATCCCACGCTCCACGACATCACCTGCACATGAGAAAACACACACAAACACAGATTACATCCGCAGCCTTTTGGTCAGCTGATGACCCATATACAGCTTTGTATGTAATTTATTTATGTGTGTGTGTGTCTGCTCAAAGTGTTGATAGTTGGAGAACAGTTTGAGCAACATAGTGTTCGTGTTTACTAAGTCATTTCTGTGCTAAAATGATTAAGCTTTTAAAATAAAAGGTCGTAAGCCTCGAGGACTAAATGAAGGGACTGTGCATGCACATTCATAGGATGTTTACTTACATTTCTTAACTGTTAAGTTGCATGTAGCAAAGCAGTAATTAAGTGGTTGGTAACTGTAAAATTCAGCAAAATTTTATCATTGATGGCCGACAATAAACTTACAATAAAGGCATTGTGATCAGGATGAAAAAAATATTGGCTTGTGTTTGCTTTAATAAACTGTGTCATTTGGAGGAAGTATAATCCTGAGAGCTCAGAAGTCACAGAAGATTTGCCGCCTTCCCCAATCCTTCAACAGTTCATCTACATTCCATCTTTACTTTACGCATATTCCAGTTGGCAAACCCCGTCTCTGACAGTTTAATTTTGAATTGTTATCCATGTAAACTCTATTTCCCCAAACTCAAGCTCAAGGTAAAGCTTGTGGGGAAAATAAATAAATAAATGCAGAGACAGGGATGCTTATCCTCCAAGTATCTGATGGATAAAAATGATATGTAAACTGAAGCCAGAGTGAATGGTAACAAAATGCAGTAGAGCTTTGTGTTGCTGCTTGGCGCCCTGTTGCTGTGGCTCTGTTAAGGATGCACCATGTGTGGTTGATTCAATTCAGACAAAGTAGCTCAAATTTGCCGGTGAGTGAGAAAGAAATGCAAAGTAAAGAATAAGATGCCATTGCTTATTGTATAAATACGTGTCAATGTGCATGTGGGTATATGTGTTTATATTATCTGTGAATTTGTGTCAGTTTGTATAACCACATTTGTTTTCATTTGGATTCCTGGTTCCTCAGCATTATTTGCATTTTGCCTTCTGTAACAATACAACCTGTATGGCTATGTATATTACTCAATTCCTTCCTCATTTCCTTTTCCTATTGCTGCTTTGGCAACACACCTCTTTTCCTTTCTTGCGGAGCCCTGAAGACATTGTACCCCACCCCAGCCTGCACCCCCCTCCCCCACCTCTTTTGTGACCTTTACTTCTTCCTTGTCCTCCCGGAGACAGACGTAATCCTCTAGTAGAGGTCATTATGTTGATTTAAATGGAAGCACAAACAAAAAAAAAAAAAAAATGACAACAGCCTAAACACATTACACACTCCAACAATTCCTCCCGTCCAGCAAAAATGTCACTTCTTTTGTTTTAACATTTCTTAGTTTTGTTATCATTGTCCTGCGTTAGGTAACTTGCATGGCCTGGAGTGCTTCATGCAACCAAATGTTCAGAGTCTGTCAAACCCAGCAGCTACAAGACAGGAAAAATCAAGACCGGAGGGTGAATTGGAGTGGTTAGTTGTTTTTTTGTTTTTGTTTTCTATCAATGCTTGGTTAGGGTTTATTAGTCTCACTAGGCAATCAATGAAGCCCATCGCAAGCGGCCTCACTAAAAAAATAAAATCATTGCACAAAGATCAGGGTAAAAGATCCTCCGCTCTCTTTTTGATTTCAAAATTCTAAAAATAAATACTTTTCTTTATATCATCCCTTTATATCATCCCTTAAAGAAACACAATTAAAAAGGTAAAAAATGAGGTATGTCATTGTAAATCAAAACTCTATGATGTGCTAAATTCCACCACTTTTAAATGTATATCCATCCATCCATCCATTATCTAAACCCGCTTACTCCTTCTCAGGGTCACGGGGGTCTGGCGCATAGCAGGCGAAAGGCAGGGGTCCACCCTGGACAGGTGGCCAGTCCATCGCAGGGCCACATACAAGGACAGACAACCAAGCACGCTCACATTCACACCTAACTTTTAAATGTATATTGGTACCAAAATTCAGTTGTTCACATCGCGTTCATCTATCATTTTGTCACTCTGATATGTAATGTAAGATCTTGAATGTAATATCTAATATATTGTGCAACTGTGAAAAAATAATAGAGGTAAAAAATAAAGAGGTTACCTGAAAATTGTAAGTTTGGTGGTTTGAAGCCTGGCCTGCATAAACTATTGAAAGCACTCTGATTTGGTTAATGTGCCTCTATACTAATGCAGTTCATTTACCACAAATAAAGTAACGCCTGTGAAAATAATGTTGACTTCCTGCTCTTCTTACATCGTAACTTTGTGCCACGAGAGAAGACTCCTCCTATAAGCTGGTATGCATGATACACTCTGAATACAACAGAACAGATAATTAAAATATTTTTAACAACACTGCAACTGTTTAGTTTTCCTTTGGGAGTTAAACTATTATTTCTAGGGCAGCACGGTGGCTTAGTGGTTAGCACTGTTGCCTCACAGCAAGAAGGTTCCTGGTTCGATTCCCGGCCCGGTGGGTCTTTCTGTGTGGAGTTTGCATGTTCTCCCCGTGCTTGTGTGGGTTCCCTCCAGGTACTCTGGCTTCCTCCCACAGTCCAAAAACATGCATGTAAGTTAATTGATCGGTCTAAAATTCTCCCTAATTCTCCCTGAATGTGAGTGTGCATGTTTGTCTGTCTTGTGTGTGGCCCTGGATGGACTGGCGACCTGTCCAGGTGGACCCCCTGCCTTTCGCCTGATATGCGTCGGGATAGGCTCCGACAGACCCCCGTGACCCGGAAACGGATAAAGCGGGTATAGATGATGGATGGATGGACTATTATTTCTTTTTTGTCTATAAATTGGCTCTGTCCACTGCACGGATATAGAAATACACAAACACACCTCTTCACTCCTCACTAATCATTCAAATGCTTATAATGAGTGATGGAAATGGGTTGACAGATGTGTCGGGTTTGAGGAAGATGTTGTACTACAGCAGCACGCAGCCCTCTACCCTCAACGGGATTCAATATTAAACAGTTTCACAAAAACAGCAGCCAAACTAAATTGCAGGACACAGTATTACAGGTAGAGGTCAAAGTAATCTCTCTCACGTACCTTTCCTGACTTTTCTATAAGCAGCCTGGCCTGGCTAGGAAAACATTGGTACAAAGCCGTAAGGCTATGAGCAAATTATTCATGAGGATAGTCAACATATGCACATATATATATATAGTATATATAGATATATATATATAGATATATATAGATATATATAGATATATAGATAGATATACATACATACATACATACATATATATATATATATATATATATATATATATATATATATATACATACATACATACATACATATATATATATATATATATATATATATATATATATATATATATATATATATATATATATATATATATATATATATATATATATATATATATATATGCATGCAATATCTAATGCATTTGTATCAAATATTGTGCAAACCTAAGACAGAATCTACAGTAAATAATAGCATAATTTCATATAACTACGTCATACCTGTTTTATTAATTCTGTGGGCAAACCAATTCAAACTCGAGTTTGTCATTTAGAAAATTTCAATAACAGCATATCCGGGTAACCTGATGCCATGTTATCGGCACAGGAATACAGCCAAGACATTTCCAAAAAAAAAAAAGAAGAGAAAGAATTAAAATTACACCACATTGTATCAGAGTATTTTGAGGATTTCCTCAAGTGAAATTTTAATGAATAGTTATGCCTTCATTTCCAGAAGAACAGTTTTTGTCTCAGTTTCTTAAATGTCATCTCTTAATATTTCGAGCACCACAAGTCCATTTAACTCTTTTGTCTTAGTGCAAAAGCTGAAGTTAAAGCTGAAGGCGGCCCATGCAAGAATCTCACCAAATCAAAATGAAACCATCTGCATGGGAAGATAGCTGGAGTATTCTTTAAAAGTATTCTTTGCAACTGAGGTAAGATGAATGTGTAAGCATCTGGCACAGCATTTATAACTAACATGTTTCTAATAGCACTATTGTTAATTTTTTCCACCACTTGAAATAATATTATTGAATGTGGTATGGTAATTTGTTCCATTTTAATAGAATACGCAGGCTATTGTGTGACCCTACAGCGTGGGGTTTGTTGGGCATATAGTAATTACCACCACAATCTCCTCACTAACAATGTGGTTGGAGAAAAGTGTAAAAGTGGCAATCAAAGTCGGACAAATTCTCAGGCAAAACAAGAGGCCTGGCCCTGACTTTCATACTCAAAAAGAAAACAATTCATTGATTACAGACTGTGAAAGACACGGTTTATGCAAAGGTTTGATTAAATGTTGGATAAACTTAACATTTCATGCAAAAATTTTGGAAGGTTTTGTGCTCAGCACATAATAGAGGAACCCTGACAACTTGTCAGAGTGGTACAAGTGTAAAATTAAGTCATACACAGTTTTAAAAGGTCCAAATAAGTAGGTGAATGACAGTAAAGTCAACCAGAGCCCCTTAAAGTGAGGCTAAAACAATTCAACTACATTGGACAAGGCAAGGCAGGAACTGGTCCTCAGTGTTAGATGAGTGCTGCTGCAGCACTGTCCCACTTCACTGGCTATACTGTCAGCATCGATCAATCCTTCACTACCCCAGCTTTGTAGGAACCGCCACTCAGCTTTACTTATATGTCCTGCAGTAGTCTACGCTGAACCCAAGCTTGATATTTTTGTAACTTTTCCTTAGTTTCAAAGGAAAAGGCAGGGACAGAGGTGCTCATTGGCCACCTGCTTGTAAAGGAAAACATCTAATTAGCCAATCGCACACACATTTCAGTGCATTTTAACATATTGACATGGACTAGACAACCCTCTGAAGTTCAAACTCAGCATCAGAATGGAGAAGAAAAGCGATTTTTATTTTAAAATAGCATGGACGTTGATGCTGGATGGGTTGGTTTGAGAGTGGCAGGTCTTTAAGCAAACATGTCTTGTTGAAGCCAGAGATCAGAGGAGAGTGGTCAGACTGCACTGGACAACATTTTTTTAGATCAGCAAAACTAGCACCCCTATGAAACATGCCTGATAAGAATTGTAAAATCAGTGTGTGGTGCAGTGCCGAGCCGTTTAAGGAGGACGAAGTTTTTGTGCCAATGTGGCACCCACTTCGTGAAAAGGGCTTGATGTGAGATTGGCTTTTGTGCCTTTGGCTCACTGAAAAATCCAAATAACGTGAAGGGAAAGCCTAAACTGAGAAAAACATCAACTATTGCAGCCACAAATAACAATGAAACTCACAGACTTCACCTTTTTAGAGAAATGGTAACCAATAAAAACAACATTTTCACGACCGTATTAGTTATAAAGATGTAAAGTAGCAGTAAAAAAAAAAGAAAAAAAAGACACCTTTTGATGGCTACTATCTGTCAAAAAAAAATTCAAAGGGCCTCCATAGTCACTTCAACTGACTCTAATAGAGGTCGTGGTGGAACGGATGATTTGTTCATGGATTTGCAGCTGGCAATTATAATCTTGTCAATCTGGACTAAAACCTGTTTCCAGCATCTTCACAAAAAGAAAGAAAGCAGTTCTAAAAGAAAACGGGGGGTTCATCCATAAAAATGACTTTAGTGTCCGGTAACTACATAGCCTACAGATTAACAATATAGTTTTCTATAAATGCCAGCTGCCACTTAAAAAGGAAGCTTGTCTAAGTATAGGAACTTTATGGGACCTGTAATGAGCTCATAGTTTAACAGTCACAACTATAAAGTTGTAAGTTGTCATGTGTACTGTTATGACCCCTTGCCTCAGCTTTCAAACTATAAATGTGATGAAAGAGAAACATTCCTGTCAGTGTCTGTCCTTATCCCACACTCTCCCAGAGTCCGGAAAAATGGGGTGTTAAGTGCTCGGCTGTGCAACTGTGTCCTTCAGGAACAGTTGATTTTAATGCTTGAAAACAATTGTAAAATATTGTCATAATTAAAAACAAAAAACCTTGATGTTACAGTGACAACATGTTTTAAATGTCATCAATAATCCTTATTAGACAGGCAATTTTGGAAAAACATTCAGTTGCAACGTTTAAAAACTAAGCTCCACAGAAAACGCAATTATTAGTACCTCCTCTTTTACCTTTATGGTTTTTGTGATAAAACATATTAACAAGTGGATCTTAGTTTTAGTAAAAATACAACCTCAGATGAACCACAGATAAATAACATCATATTTTTCACCCAGATGTTAATTTTTAAACAAAAAATTTGGTATTTTGTGTAATAAAAAAGGTTGGAAAACTAATCTTTGTAAAAGGCTTCTGTCCAGTAATCTTGGACATTCTGTGGCTGTCCAGTGATTGAAAGACGACACTTTAACCAACCGAGGTTTGGGAAAAATGTTTAAAAAAAACTAAACAAAAAGTTGCATATGATGTGTGTTGTTATTTTTAGGGTTAAAAAAAAGGCAGTGCAAAACCACACGACAAAAGGTACGGTTTCAGAAGTAGAGGGTACACCTCTTTGACCTGGGTGGATATTTTAAAACCAACACCCATTTGCTCTAGGATACCATTACACTTTTTACTAAGAAGAATAAGGCCATTTAAAAAAGCAAAACAAAACAAAATAAATCAAATAGTACACCTAAATGTTTCATAGCTTGGTATTGGTATCCTCAGGGCCGGAATATATAGATTGTCAACATTTAAAAGGTTGGTTATTTTATGACTTTGAATGTTGGCAACATACAACTCACTTAGCAAAGTTCAGAACTCAGATCCACATCTATGTAATTAGTTTTGACCCGATAGCTTATCTGACAGTAATATGTGGTTAAGGCGGAGTAAAGTGGAGTCTAATATCCCTCCCTATTGTGCTCTGTCCAAAGAGGCATGCTTGTCCACATGGCTGCATCTCCTGGCTTACAGCATTCAATATTATTGATTACAAGGCAATTGTGTCTGACTGGCTTTAACCTTAAAGGAACCCCTCCCAGAGGAGACGGGTGGGCCTGAACCGGCAGCGAAATCTGGATTATCACAGTAAATCAGCGAGCGGTTTCTCCCTACCCTCCACTCTCATAAAAATGCCATCACTCATTAGTAAGGTAATCACAGACAGATTAACAGACATGTGGCTTTGACGGGGTAGGCGGGAAGGACAGCACTGCCCCCATAAAATGAGTAACGTCTTCACTCCCAGCCCCGTGATTTCTTCATCTCCAACATGACCAGACTTCCTGAGAGCCTCGCTCTGCAAGGATAACTTACATGTCGGGAATGGAACGTAAAAACATTGTGGCAGTTGGACATGAGTGGTGCTTTCTAACCGTAGGAGATAATAAAACTGAACACTGACCAGGACATGCGGATGTCCCACATTTAAACAAATTATTTTAAGGGTTTGAAAAAGAAGTTCAACATAAACAATCAGATTTGATGGTCAAAATAAAAAGAACATGAAAGTTTTCACGTGTATTTTGAAGCAAATGCGTCAGACAAAAAAAAAAGGATTAAGCTCGTTCATGATGGACTAATAGAAACCCACATTCCATAGCAATGACCAAACACCAGAGTCCTGAGAAGTAAATGAGTAAACGCCATCAATATCACAGTGCTTTTGAAAACCTTTTTTCCCAAATCACACAGATGTAAAAATAGGAAAACATGACATGAACAGCTTCCAAATGCGCAGAAGTGATGTAGGTCCCTGCTGATTGGCTTCTTCAGAAAGTAGCTGGACTGAAGCCTCTCTTCAATAAAAGATCACTAACTCCCCAGCAGGCAAACAGTACATAGTGGGACTGTACGACACATGCCAAGACAACACTTTTCTTTTACTGGAGACATTGCCTTAATCTTCTTTGATCCTGCGTGGACTGACAGCGGTGCTTTGCAAAACACTGTGGGGGAGAGTGGGCAGCTTACACAGAACCTGAGGAGACGATAATTATCCAGAACAGGATGGGAGCACTGCAAGGCGCCGCATTTCAGCGCCCTGTTACAAAAATCTAGAGCAGGCACAACTAGTATGGTACACACCCCGTCCTGTCTCGTGCCTGTTTTGCAAATGCTAGTGACAAGGACAGGGTTTCTTTTTTAAGGCTCCGTGGAAGTAAAGAGTAGAAGTTTTGCGGTAAGCCAAATACTGAGACATGCTGCAATTATGAAGGAGCACTGACTGCAACAGGAAGGGTAAAAAGTGATAAACAACGGATGGCGCAGTGATGATGATAGGAGGTTGCAGACACTCCATCAAGCCAGTTACTGCATTATCTGTCCTCAATATGCTCACATAACATTGGACAACTGCGACATTGGGGTGACACTCATTATTTATTTGCATAAATTAATCTGATGAATTCCCATTGCAGCACTTCATGTGGTTCAAAATAAAGGTCAATTGATAGAGCATTTTTCATGGCCAATATAACAACAACAGTTGGAGCAGGCAAAAGTATTTCCTACTGCTTTTACGCCTGGCATAGACACAGCTTCACCACGAGAACAAACAATTACTACAGAAACTTACTAATAAAGCACAGTGTTAACTAGGGACCTGCATGTCTCATACTCCAGACACGCCTGGAAAATCTGGTGCAATATCCACCACACTAAAACTATTTAGACCCCATTTTTTTCCATACTTCAGTGGCAACACACATAACTTTTGTATTTGTATTATTATTATTATTTATAACTGAATGTAAATATGTTTTTAATGCTTCTTGTTTATATGAGCGTCTGTTAAGCCACAAATAAAGCTTATTTTCTGTTAGTAATAATGCATACATACAATATATAAGTTAAGAAATAGCGTGGAAACAGCACATGTAATGGATATGTGATCACTTATTGGTCAGGTCTTTGGTTTTCTGGACTATATCCACATGGAGTTACAGACTAACATGCTTATAGCTGTCAGTGTTTGTTTTAAGAAAAAGTAATATATTATAAGAATATTTTGTCCTACTTTGTCTACTTGTTCGGCCGTTCAACTTTGCTACAGCGGTGTCATCCTGTTCGTGGCGGTCGGTGTATCCCAGCTGTCGTGTGTGGGAGTGGCAGGGTCCACCCAGCTCATGTCATTTCAGGTAGTAGGTATTTGACTGGCCACAGGACATATATGTCATGTTTACGTCCCATCTGTGTTGTCTTAGATCCACTAACAAACCTTTTCAATGCTCACCTCCATTCTGCAGTTCGCCCGGCTGAGCGTCCAAACGAATGGGCTGCTTTTTATGATTTTACTGTGCCTGATTATATTGAATCTATGACAATGGCTCTTTAAAAAAAAAAGAAAGAACTGTGATGGAATTTTTTCAGTCACTCTTTGAGCTCCTGATGAGTTCATTAGGTTCAGACCAGTATTGTGTCTGTGCAGTTCGGGCTTAGCTCTAACACAGCTGTTATTTAGTCTAAACAGCACCCGGCTCTGTTTTGTAAAACCGTTGTACCTGTGAGTCTCTGTCACTCCTGCTTTGAGACACGAGATGTACATCTGACCCTTTTGCATGCAAAACATAAATAAATAATTCACTAAGATGAGCTGTATTACCAAACCTTTTTTTTCTCCCAAGAATGCTATTATTATATTACAGTCTTACTCAGATCCATTACCAACACAAATTAGAGATGTATTCACTACATATAACACCAAAGTTAGAACCTTAAAAACTCAGAAACTGACTTGACAGGATGAAGAACTCACAACTAATTTTCTGATAAGATTCAGGAGTCAGAGAGACATGCTGCAAAAGAGTGTTTAGGAACCAAGTGACCACATGTGCTGCCGCCACCTCCTTTGGTCTGAAGCAGCAAAACGATTTGTGCCTTCTGAGGGAGAAATTGAGTCAAGGACAAAATGATACACTTGTATTTTCTTTCTTCTCACTGGTCTGCTGATATAAAAGACATCTTTAATACACTGTTATTGTGCTTTGCCCAATTACATTTTGCTTTGTTATAAACGGAGCTTAACTTTGTCCATTTTTTAAAAGAAAAGTGTACTGTTAACATGATGCTCATTTCATTAACTGTCCTAAAACTGTCCTAAAACATTTAAAAAATAGTTTTTTTTTCTCTCCTTGTTAAAATGTAAAGTCATTTAGCTCAGAAGAAGACAGTCTGAGGATTTTTGGTTTCACCTGAAGTTCTTACAACCCAAGCTGTAAAATATGTTTGTCCTGATGTTTGTCCAAAGCTTAGTGTCGCAATAAAAGGTTTGACATTGTGAAACATCAGCTTTTTACATTGGGGGGTGTTTTGTTTCCAGCAACCTTGTACTTATTAAGCCAAACTATTCGAACCCAGAAAATGTACTTGTTTTACTATTCAACAACTCTGTTTGACAACTGACATTGACAGATGTAACTCTTTAAAGAGATTGTTTCATGCAGATGTTTGCAATTATATGAATTAGGATTAAGTTTATTTAGGTTTAAGAGAACAATATTCCTGTAGTTTCTGTTTGTATCTAAAAAAGACTAGGAAATAAATATGCAAGATATAAAGATTTTGATTAAACAGCAACACTAAAAAGGTACCTACAAGGGCTACATTTCATCCTTCTGTATTACTTTATTTTGTCTTGTTTTCTAGTATAAAATAGACGTGCATTATGCTGTATATTCTTTGATGAAAGAAAATAGTTTGAAGCAGCAGACTTGGGAACTTCTCATGGTGATATCAGTGAAAAATCTGGACACATTCAAGAATAGATTATATTCATCAGCATATCGGCAGTCAGTGAAAGTTTTCTTCAGAAATCTGTACTTCGTCAAACTTGATATTATATTTTGGTTGTGCTCTTTATATAAAAAAATATAAAAAAAACTACGAAAAGAAATCCTTCATAATGAGGACTGATTGCTACTCCTAATATTTAATGTTATTCTTCAAATGCGTGTTTCCTCAAAAAGCTTTTCCTCCCTTGGTCCTTAACTGCAACTATGAGCTTGGTAAAGCTGTCCTGGCAGCGGTCTGCATGTATAAAAGACAACGCAGACACAGACAACTGTGTCAGAGGGTACCCGATAGCCTTTAGGGAGAATAATTCATCTTCGTTTGTCTCTTGTCCTTGTGAGGAAACTGTTGTGCTGCTCTGTGACCATTTTACCATCTTTTCTTCTTGTAAGATCCAAACACAACATTTAACAGAACTTCTCCTGCACTGAAGCCTCTTGCATCTGAACCGTTCCCCTCGCTCCTCCTTCAGTGCTGCCTCCCAGCTTATTTCACTGCTAGTGTCTCTCCTCCCGTTCGCTCGTTATCACGCTTTTTTACCCCCACTTCAGACTGCATTCCAGCCGTATCAACCGCTAGAATTTGTTATACAGCAAAGCTGCAGTTAAGTTATTGTTTTTATGTCCTTTCTGCTCTCCATATTTTCTGGATAAATAGGTTTCAACGTGCTAAATGATTCTGGCTTAGACATGAATCCACTGTGACATGAATTCATTGTGTGAAATTAAAAACACCGATGCATTTCTTCAAGTTATTTCAAATTCCAACATTGTTCATGTTTCCACACCCACATGCTGTAAAATGAATCAATACAGGGATTAGCAGCATCGGACTACAACAGGATTATTGCAGATGGTTGTATTAAATGCCAACTATTTCAGTTTTCTACAGAGAAACTGTCAATAATCAGATCTACTGTGAACTCCTTGCAACCTACAACTAATTTAGCCAAAAATGACTTCCCATCTATGAAGGACAGCACATTTCCGGATCTGACCACCCACCTGTAAAAGAAAAAAACAAAAAACAAAAAAAAACAACTGGTAGAGCAAAATCATCTTCTCCTGTACAGGCTTTTTCTGCAGTTCTGCTTGACTGCCTTTGCTGATTTAATGACCACACACAGCTGGGCCACGAGAGGGTTAGGAGTGGAAATTGGAAAAGGTGGAAGCATGCAGTGATCATGATCACAAGATACTGGGAATGCTATGTAAATGAATGAAGAAAAAAAGGTGAAAAAAGGGATGAATTTAAGCACTCAAGTTCCAAAAAGTTGTCAGATTGAGGCCACTATGTTCAAAATTCAAAAGTGCATCACATACGCCGGCTGTAACATCATAAAGGTTACTTCTGTAAAACTCAGGCCTGGCCTGTCTAATCAATTAATGCAGTGTGAATGATTAGTATTTAATTAACGACAAAAGCAACATACAAAGAAATGACTTAAAAATGAGTTAACTGAACCACTACCTGACTGTTACTCAAGCAAACGCAGACTGTTGTGCAGGAAGCTTTCACACCTGGTAATAACAATTACATTTTTCCTCGTGCTTTCGTTCACAAATTCTAAGACTGGCTGAGCAAAAACAATTACAGCAACACCTTGAGACGTGATCTTTTATTAATATATAAATAATCATTTCTATATCCAGACTCCACAGTATTCCATTGTCTTTACATTTACTATTCTACAGTTTTAGAAAACGTCCTTCCCCTCTGTTCTCATATTTTGCTTTGCTTCCAGTGTAAGACCTCAAACCAAAGTCTTGAAGAGCTGCTATATCTGCAATTCATTCCTCCATCCCTCTTACTGAGTTTCATTTGAGGCTGTCAGTCAAGGTGTCTGCCAGATATGGACTCTGTACTTCAGGATTTTTTTTTTCTCCTTCTCATATTCTGAATAAATTTAAAGTGACACAGACTGAGAAAAGGGGGTTAGAAACATGGTTTGTCCACATCATTCACAGAGAACTCAAGCCAGTTCTTTCCAGTTTATCGTTCCTATACCCCAAAATATGAGATTATTTCACAGATAGTATAAGAGCCACTTGTACACACACACACACACACACAAATTATGCACTGATGGACGACACCGAGTATGACGGCAAACCTTTAACATTAGAATATAGTGAAGACTAGTAACGGGTCTTGAGCACCACGTTATGTTAATAGTTCAGATGTTGCAGGCTGTGTAACCTGTCATTGTTAAAATTAGAAACAGAGGAATAATAAAACATATAAGGGATTCTTTTGAAAATCTTTTATGTAATTGCATCTTAGTTTTTATTTATTTTTTATTTTCACCTGTACTCCGTTAAGACACTGGTGAACATGTCGTAACTAACGGCCTGTTTGCATCATAAAGCAGATATAGGCATTTACTTGCGTTTAGTTGTTGGAACGCCTTTAAATCCGCAACGTTACCTCAACCTACTTAAAAGCGTACAAGTTGCACCGGATTATTAGCTGGCACAGTTGTAAATTTCTCTGAAAAGCAATTCTAACCAGCCAGGAAAGAAATAATTAAAATCGTGATGACCAGAGCACCATAACAGGTGCACTGATGCCTGCAGCTCCAAAAAAAAGTGCTACCAATTGCTTAAAGAATAAGTTAACATTTAAATTCTTAAAGTGAGCAGTGCTCATCTTCAACCTGACGTGGCGTTGTTGCTGCGTTCAGGTGACACATGAATAAATAAGTGGGCCTGACGGCGCTTCCCAGAAGTCATCTGAAGTCACCTGGTACCTGAGACAACATTGTACACCTGACACCTCTGCTACCATATACACCACCTCACATTTCCACCCGCTCTTTTTGACACACAGCTATAACAGTTCAAGCAAACACATAACTTAAAACACATAACTTAAAAGAATAGTCACGGATGCGGTTTTGATGTAGTCCTTCCCTCGGACAGGTAGACCATAAAACATTAAAAAATAAAAACAAACTGTCAACTCGCTATAACTCAAACTACGCTGCATATGCAGATGTTAAAGTAAGAAACGCAATAATGTTCCATAAAGCATGACGCGCAGCTGCGCTGGAAATGAAACAGTAATTGTTACTCTACATTAAAAACAACACAAAACAAAAGGAGAAAACCTCTTCTCTTCTGCAACCATGCCTGTAAGTCCGTCTATCCGCTCAGCAGGACGCTCTTGCCGTGATCGTGTTTCCCTACCTTCCTCGTCCGTGTCCGTGTCCGTGTCCGTGTCCGTGGCCGGCTGAGCGCCTTCAGGTTCGACTGGCTGTCCCGCTGTGATGCGTTACCAAGTATCTGCCACCCTCTCCTCCTCTGCCTCTTTGCCTCTCTCCCCTCTCCCTTCTCTTTCTCTCTGTGGTTAGCGTTACTCTGTCAGCACCAACCCCCTGCTGACTGCACATTTCACTTCCCAATGTTCACAATCACCTCCGCAGACCGTCCTGTCCCCCGTCTCCATCCTTCCACACCAAGGTTGCGCTCCAGCCACGCCAGCGCATGGCACACCCTAACTTTAAAAATAAAATAATAGTCCAATTTAAGGTCACTCTGTTTCTCTCAAGTAGGAAATTATCTCGTACATAACTTCTACCCCTGTACCATAAACTATTTTCCATATTTATTTATTCACGCACACACATATTTCATATATATATATATATATATATATATATATATATATATATATATATATATATATATATATATATATATATATATATATATATATATATATATATATATATATATATATATATATATATATATATATATATACATATTACACACACTTATTTGAGGTGACTTTAAATAAAAACGGCCTCTTCTGTAAATATTAAATCTAAGGACTTGTCCTGCTGAGTTAATATCAGTGAAAAATGCTCCCGTGTTGACAAATCACCCAGAATCTTCACGAAACAGTGCCACGTTGAGTGAGATTAAAGACATCCATTTAGAGGCACTCTAAATAAGATCATGAGCTAATATATTTCACTGACTAAATTTCAAATCCGTTATGTTGTAACGGAGGTTGTAACTCCGAGCACTGGAAGTGCGCCATCACCATCTAGTGTTCAAAACCTGAATTACAAGTAACAGCAACACCAGATATAAAATGATGCGTAAACGATTACGAACTTAACTTCATGTTTGTTCCCTATATAGTGACACTAGCTTCACAATTTTCTTTTTTTTTCCATTTGCACTTATAAAAGGAACTCGGTTTAACAGACTTGGTTTTTAAAATCTACATGTTAAGGTCCAGAAACTCAAACTGTGGCAGACACTTGCAGATAGAAAAATGCACACAATATTCCAGCTCTTAAGGATTATTTTTGCTCTCTTTGACTGCAAGTGACAAAGCAAATCATTTAAACACACACACACACACACGCGCACACACAGCATATAGGCATATAAGGCCCAAAAACCTTACCTTGACCCACAGTAATGTGTCCTGATGACACTTTCACCCTCAAGGGTAACAACGATGATTCAGAGGTGTCCTGCTGCCATCTAGCGGATGTTATACTAAATTACACATTTACAAGGAATTTTGTTGTATTCTAGTTTCTTCCAAAAGAGAAACGTTTAGTGTAGTGTAAGTATAATGTTCACTATATAGAGATACATTTTACGAGTGTTAATTATTTTACTATTTACCTGTGTATACTGTGAAATCTGTGTCTTTGCCAATCTTTGATTTATTGTTGTAGATACATAAAAATATGTATGTGTGTTTTGTGTAACAGTTATGATATGTAACTAATATGTCTATGTCTATGTCAACTTTGGCAGCACAATTACAATTATGCTCAGTTTGAGAGCAATTTCGACACACATTGACCTGCATATTTAGAAACTTGTCTTTTTAGACGCTCATCTTCAACACCTCTGACACCTTCTTCTCCCTCCTCTGATCCTGGGTAGCCCAGCTGCCGGCGAGTGCGCCACCTGCCGTAGGGGAGTGTGTACAGTAGGGGAACGCCTCTCAGCCTGTTAAGCCGTGCGTAATTAACCATAATTAGTGCATCATTCTGCTGAGATAACCTCCATCCTGGAAATTCTTATGAATCTTATTTTGGCAGTTCTTCATTAACTACATTTTTTCCACATCATTAACTCTTCCCAACATGGCAGCATAATTCCCCAAAAGCAGAACCTGCAGGTCAGAGGGTCGGTGGGCCTCCTCAACAGTTTTCTTTGGTTGTCACTTAAAACAGAAAAAAAAAGAAACACCATGTAATTTTTTTAAATAAAACTAAAGCTACATGAACTGTTGGTTTGCAAAACTCATTGCACCTTTGAGTGGCTGCATATTTCCAGTCTGGGAAAGTTCCTCCTGCTTGTGAAAATTGTGATTATTTGCTAATAACTCTCTATCTGGTAAAAAAAAAAACTGGCTCCAAAATGGACTGGAGGGAGAAAAAAGCTCAGTCTATTACGCTGGCACCTCCACGGCAGCTTCCCCTGACACTCATGAATACCTAGGGCATTGCAGGCCGAGATTAATTTGCATCCCTGTTAGAGGTTTTCCAAGATCATGCCAAGCAGCTTGGAGGTTACAGTACTCCCCTCAGTGTCCCCTTATTCTTCTATGGAGGGTTTGTCCCTGTATCACCTCAGCACATGAGAGGTGTTATCTGCTCCTGTCACTGTCATTGACACAGAAAGGGCCTAAATAGACCAAAGTGTTGAAATATGAAACTAAAGAAGGAAAAAATAAACACTGAAAAGAATGTAAAAACAGAGTTCACCACACAGCTGATTATCACAACAAAATTACGGATGATTTGGTGATGTAATAACTTTTGAGACTCTAAAGAAGCGTCAAAAGGAAGCCAAAGATTACAAAAAAATCTGGAATAGAAGTTGTAAACGACAAAAATAAAAGAAAAGAGGTGGGAAAAAATCAGCTTGTTTCAGACCCGACCACTTCTTCAGACAAACAGAAACTGAGCAGCAGCGTATACACACTCCACTGCAGCAAGACGTGCACAGACCTTTATACGGGACGGAGTAAACAGCAGCTCCACAAGTTCAAGACTCAGCAGTCCAGCTCAGTCTCAAGAATGAGGGACTCTCTTTGGAGGCCAATGATGTCCTCATTGTACACACACAGATCCTTTACAGAGAAGAGTGACAGAATAATAATTAGAAAAAGCTACAAAACAAGAAAAACAAATGAATGCAGCCTTGAGTCCAGGTGAGTCGGTGACTTGACTTACTTTTAAGAGTGGTTACTGTAACCACTCTTAAAAGAGTTCATTCTAAGACTGAAGCTCTCCATCAGTCAGTTAGAGACCAAAGAGCTGAAAGATGTTGAACAAAACAAGGCCAGTTGCCTTCCAAGAATCAGTTCCAGCAACATAAAATATCTTTTGGTAGTAAGAATAAATGATTGAGGGAGAGGATAGTTAATTGGAGTGGATGGCTGGGTACTTCTGGGTTTTACATTTATACGGGCCAGATTTGGCTGCAGAATAGTCTGGAGCTGAAAAAAACAAACAAACTTCACATCTTAAAGACAAATCCAGCAATGAAACATGACAGTGATCTTACAAACCACCCTGTTGCACAACATTCACATGTTATTGAACTTGAAGGAGGATTAACAAAATCACATTATTTACTCTGATGAAGATGGGATCATAACTCCTTCTTAAAAGCAAATAAAATTATCATCTTTGAATTGATTCATTTCATCATTTTAGTGACAACCCATCTGTCCTCTACTGACTTAAATAACATTTACATCTGACAACTATCACCTAATATGATATTGTGCAGGATAATTAGTTTTGCTTTGGTGTGTATTGATGTACAGTTATAAGCCAAAACTGGTGGTTCCAGATGCACTTAATTGGCCTTGATACTGGTCAAATATTTAACCAGAGGGGAAAAAAGTACAAAAGTTATCTTAAATATGCAAACATTAAACATTAAAGCAACATTAAATGAAAATAAAACTACCTCATGAACCGATGCAAAGATGCTTTTTTCCATTTTAGTGTTTATTTTCCATGCCGTGTTTGGTATCATGCGATCTCTGTAAAACAACAGCTCGGCTTTGTGAGGCTCGTGTGAACATACAGGAGATACAGCACTAATAAAACATGAGCAATAACGTGTCTGACACCAGCAGAGAGTCATACATCTTAGTTGGTCTTTTGACAGACTTTGTTGCAGTAACAGATGGCAGGTTGAGATCTCGTGAATAATGAGGAGCACTGGTTTCACTTCTTAGAATCGTATTAAAATGAAATTACTTGGAGGAGTTTGGCATTAAAGCAGAGAGAATAATTTTCTCAGAGGAGAAAAGATGCACACACAGGACTGCAGTTGGTGTTTGATATTCGTCATTGTGTTTCTCTTTACTAAAATACATATGCTCGGGCTGTTTTTAATAAAGTTTCACTCTCACCAGGGAGTTAAGATTAAAAACACACTTGGGTAATTACTTTAAATGAGCACTTCTGCAGTCATAGTGCTGTTGTTTTATTTCATCCCTATGTTTTGCTCCTTGGTCATCTGTCAGTATGTAGTAATTTATTTGTTTATCATAATGATTAGAGTTCATTGGATTTTTAAACTGATTACACAGTCAAGAGCAGGGAGAACACAGCGAGAAACACACTCAGACGGCCTCGTTGAAATTTAAACTTTACGTAGTGAAACAAAGCACAGGTTTTTGTACAACTGCTTTAGTTGCACACATTTGCTCCGGTTTCACCATAAATTGTGTTTAAAACAAGTGCTAATTTTACGTTGTAGATATATAGTTTGCACTTGTTTTGTTACATTTTTAGATATGTTTAAGTGAAAGTCATACAGGTACTTGTGCAAAACGTGTCAGACATGTGTGCAACATATGCAGATACCTGAGGCTACAACATACTGTGAGTCAGTGATGTCTTACAGCGGTTGTCCTTAATTGGTGCGTCGGGACCCAAAAGTGGGTCGCAGACCTGTTTTTTGCGGGTCATGGGCCTTTGTCTAAGATAAAGGTGAAACCCCCAGCTACGTATTTTAAGTCCTTTTACAACTACTCAGTTGCTGCACTTTTTTATTGCATGCATTTTTCAGGAAAACGGGAGTGTGTTAAAAATCAATGTTACTGAAACGCTTCGATTTATTTTTTTTATTTTAGCTTTATGTTTAAAACTTTATACAGGGACCGAAAAGTTTTACTACAGTGCTTGTTATATGTTCAGTGAGTGGGTATTCAGGTTAAGCTGAGTATATTTGAGTGCTTTTAGGACTATTTCTCAGTTTCCCTTTTTTCCATTTGTGCATGAAAGTGCTGTTAATTCCGTAAAATCTGAGGTCTAAAGTGCACCATTGTTTCATTAAATGAATCCGAGAAATTGAAAATGTCCGAGTGTGTCCTTCACCGGCCCTCTTTGATCGTCTGATCTAACACATTTTCAGGTGAATTCCTGATTCTGTCAGAGCACTAAAATCGCCTATGAGAAACATGACAGGACAAGACAGATGAAGAGACAAGACTGTCATGGGGCAGTGTGTGCAGTGTGGCGATTACCGTAGAGTTTGTGTGGTGTGTTGGGGTGTCTGACAATGAATGCGTGGTGAATTGTGTTGCAATAAAAAGGACAGAGATGCTAAAATACAACAGATATAAAAAGAATAAGAAATGAGAAAGAGTGTGTATGTGTGTGTCTTCTGTACGTGTGATGTATGCAGGTCTGCAGGTGTTTTTGAATGAAGTGTCCAGGTCAGGGGGTTGGGGGGATATAACTGATAAATGTTGAAAGGTAATATAAAAATTAACATATACATATCTGTGGATACATACAAACATTTTCCTTCAGTTACCTACTGACTGTCAAGAACTACTATTTATCAGAACAATATACAATAAAGTTACAAACATACATGTATGCACATGCATCCAAATATAAACATGCAAACATGCACTCATATGCAGATACACTTACATAGACAAACCTGCAGTTTGAGATTGAAGCACTTCTGTTGGGATAACATGGAACTATAAAGTCTTTAAGATATGATGGAGCTCAGCCTGTAAGGACTTAATATGTGAGGATAACAAAATGTAGCCGCTGAAGAGAAATAGGATTATAGAAATTAGATCTGTCTAATTCATTCTCATTGCAGCATTTTGGATCAGCCGGAGGTTGTTTGGAGTAATTGTCAGTCTGCTAAAAAGGAACTGCAGTAGTCCAATTTTGAAATAACAACTTGTGTATAAATTAAAGAACAAACCCTGGCAAAAAGAATGCAAAAGTTCCTCACACAAGACCACAAACTAAAGTAATGCCATCCAGAGTAACTTCATATCAACATTACACCTAAAGATTTCAAGACTGCAGATCAATTTCAGTCAGAAAGAAATCCTGAAGTCTTGGACCACGAGTTGGGCCAAGACTGGGACCACGAGTTGGGCCAAGGCTGGGACCACGAGTTGGGGCAAGACTGGGACTACGAGTTGGGCCAAGGCTGGGACCATGAGTTGGGCCAAGACTGGGACCACGAGTTGGGGCAAGACTGGGACTACGAGTTGGGCCAAGGCTGGGACCACGAGTTGGGCCAAGACTGGGACCACGAGTTGGGGCAAGACTGGGACCACGAGTTGGGCCATGACTGGGACCACGAGTCTGGCCATGCTCCCCCAGTCAAAATTGTTATGTGTAAGGTGGAAATCAAAGCTAATTGGAGGCAGTGTTTGAGTCTGGGCTTTACAACACAATTTAAACATGTTTAACATCACAAGTTTTCACTCTTGTTTCATTCAATTTGTCTCATTTTCATGATAGTTTGTGTGAGCAGCCAATTAACAGCTTTGTTGACCTTTGGTTCTCAATGGATTCTGATTGTAGTCAAGAAATAGTGACCCCTGCAAGGTCACAGTTTTAAGTGTTTGATTTAATACTTTATGATCCTTAAATGTGAGTGTCATGTGGTAGTCTTAAAAATCATAAAATATCTGGCTTTATGAATTGATATAACAGAGTAACATCTGTATAATAATGAAATGCCATGCAGTCTAATAATGATGCTTAATGAAGCAGCAACAAGTATGAGTCTTTGCACATAACCTTGTGGAACGTCATGACCCTGCTGTTTGTGAAAAAAGCCCTCATTCACATGAGCAAAAAGGAATCCCGCCGGTAAAAATGACCCTTGTGACACGTTCCAACTTTCTGTAACAAAATATTAAGGTTGATAGTATTAGATGCAGCACTGAGGTCTAAAGTATAGACGTTTGTCTGAGACAGTGAGCAGATTATTACATTACATTCTGTGTTATCATGTGAACTAAATCCTAACAGAAATTTGCGAAACAGATTGTTTCTCTGCAAATAGTCAGAGAGTTGATTTTGATAAAAAGAATTGACTATACTACACTGTTGCTCATTAAGATGAAAAGATTGTCGTACCTATTTTCATGCAATTATTGCAATGATTAAACTTGTGTTCTTGGAGCACAGACTATCTGTGTTTATTATATATTATAGTATTATTATCATTATTATTATTATTATTATTATTACTAGTAGTAGCAGTAGTAGTAGTAGTAGGAGTATAAATAATAATAATGAGTAACATTTTCAATTAATTCAATTCAATTCAATTTTATTTATATAGCGTCTATTACAACACAAGTTGTCTCTAGGCGCTTTCCAGAGACCCGGAACATGACCCCCGAGCAATTATTACATAAACAGCGGCAGGTAAAAACTCCCCTAGTGGAAGAAAAACCGTAAGCCAAACAGTGGCAAGGAAAAACTCCCCTTTAAGAGGGAAGAAACCTTGAGCAGGACCTGGCTCATGAGGGGGGACCCTCCTGCCGAAGGCCAGCCAGGTAGAGCAAGAAATAAGAAAGAATAGAGACATAGAGACACCGTCAAAGGTACAAGATAGGATACATTAGTAACTGTCCTTGGTAGTCCAATTAGACTTCTGTGAATATGGGTGATATATGGATAGACGGTGATACAAGGGGATGAGGACTGCAGGTCGGGGTGTCAGCAAACATCCAACAGACATCCACACAGACAGGTGAAGGCAGACACTGGGATAGTCAGAGGCGGAACTGCAGGTCAGCAAGCAGCTCCTGAGGCTCTGGTCCGCAGGACATGCAAAGAAGAGGAAAAGAAGGGCCAGACAAGCACAAAAAACTACCAGAACAATGGACCACAATTAAGTTTATGGGATATTGTTAATAAATGAGGGTTGAGGTGAAGAAGAGACAGAGAAGGCAAAGAGAAACAGAGAAGGTGAAAGGCACCACTCAGTGGATCATGTTGGTGCCCCCCTGCAGCATAGGCCTATAACAGCATATCTACACCGAAGCTATGTTTAAAATAAGCTGCTCTAATCTGGTCCTGTAGCTGCAGCTTTGACTACTGGCCCTGACACATTAAGGTACTAAATGTACACTAACTATATGCTTTATTAAACAGAAATGTTTTAAGTTTAGTTTTAAAGGTGGAGGTGGTATCAGCCTCCTTAACCCAAACTGGAAGTTGGTTCCAGAGTGATGGTGCCTGATAACAGAAAGCCCGTCCTCCAAATCTACATTTCGATACTCTAGGAACTACGAGTAAACCTGCACTCTGAGAACGGAGAGCTCTATTAGGAACGTACGGTACTATCAGGTCTTGCAAATATCGCGGCGCTAGGCCATTTTGGACTTTATATGCCAGTAATAAAATTTTGAATTGGATTCTAAATTTTACAGGGAGCCAATGGAGGGAAGCTAAAACTGGAGAGACGTGGTCTCTCTTGTTGATTCCTGTCAGCACTCGCGCTGCTGCATTTTGGATCAGCTGGAGGCTGTTAAGAGAATTACTTGGACATCCAGCCAACAACACGTTACAGTAATCTAGTCTAGAAGATACGAACGCATGAATTAGTTTTTCGGCATCACTCTGCGAGAGGATGCTCCTAATCTTTGCGATATTACGGAGGTGGAAAAACGCAGTTTTACAAACCTGATTAATATGCTGTTTAAATGACAAATCCTGATCGAATATAACGCCAAGGTTTCGCACAGTTTTACTGGAGGCCATCGCAAGACCATCTAATCCCTTCCTGAGGTGTTTGGGACCACAAACAACAACTTCTGTTTTATCAGAATTTAGTAGCAAAAAATTTCTGGACATCCAGTCCTTGATGTCCTTAATACACATCTGAAGTTTGTCTAATGGTTCTGTTTCATCTGGCTTCATAGACAGATACAGCTGCGTATCATCAGCATAACAATGAAAATTAATGCCGTGGTTCCGGATAATACTTCCCAAGGGCTGCATGTATAAACTGAACAGGATTGGCCCTAGCACTGAACCCTGCGGGACACCATAGCAGACCCTCGTCTGTACGGAAGAAACCTCATGAACATGAACAAACTGGAATCTATCAGACAGATATGATTTAAACCAATCTAGAGCTGTCCCTTTAATCCCAACAACATACTCTAGCCTCTGCAGTAAAATGCTGTGATCTATAGTATCAAAAGCAGCGCTGAGGTCCAGCAGAACCAGTATGGACACTAACCCATTATCTGAGGCCATAAGAAGGTCATTCGAGACTCGAACCAGTGCTGTTTCTGTGCTATGATGCATTCTGAACCCTGACTGAAAAATTTCAAATAGATCATTTCTATACAAATGCTCACACAGCTGGCTTGCAACTACCCTTTCCAGAATTTTAGAGATAAATGGAAGGTTGGAAATTGGTCTATAGTTAGCTAAAATGTCTGGGTCAAGAGAGGGTTTTTTAAGTAATGGTTTGATTACTGCGACTTTAAAAGCCTGTGGTACATATCCTAAGACTAGGGACAAGTTGATCTGTTTCAGTATTGTCGGTCCAATCAGAGAGAAAACATTTTTGAGTAGTCGAGTAGGGATTGGGTCTAACAGACACGTAGATGATTTAGATCCATTGACGACTGAGGTCAGCTCAGAGAGGTCAACAGGAACAAAACAGTCTAGAGTCAGGTCGGAGCATAAGGGGGTCGCCGAGGTTGAAGAAATTCCCACAGCCACTGCCGGGAGGGCCTGGCCGATTTCCTCTCTAATTCTGACAATTTTAATGCTAAAGAAGCTCATAAAGTCTTCACTACTGAGAGCTGCAGGGATGCACGGCTCAACAGAGTTGTGGCTCTTTGTCAGCCTGGCTACAGTGCTGAACAGAAAACGTGGGTTATTTTTATTATCCTCTATTAACACTGAATAATAGGCTGTTCTAGCTTTGCGAAGCGCTTTTTTATACACTATTAGACTATCTTTCCATGCATAATAAATATCTACAGACCTACTAGAGTACCACTTTCTTTCCATTTTACGCACTTTCTGTTTTAACATACGAATATGTGAGTTAAACCAGGGAGTTAAGCTCCTATGGTTAGAGACCCTCTTTCTCAAAGGAGCAACAACATCTAAAGCTGTATGCAACACATCTGCAGTGCTACCAACAAGGAAATCAACGTCTGCAGAGGTAGAACCGAGGTCACAGCCCTCAACTGCTTCACTATGTTCCTCTGTAAGAAGATGAAGAGCAACGGCCTCCTTAAATTTAGTGATAGCTTTATCGGATAGACACCTGCTAAAGTAATTCCTCCTATTATGCGTAACGTTGACAATGTTGAATTCAAACGTTATTAAATAGTGGTCGGATAGGAGGGAGTTTACATGTGACACTAACAGATTATCAAGTTCTACACCGTAGACGAGGACCAGATCAAGAGTATGATTAAGACAATGCGTTGGTTCGTTAACTTTTTGTAAAATCCCCATCGATTCTAGAAGAGAATCAAAAGCCAACTTAAGACTGTCGTTGTCAACATCCATATGAATGTTAAAGTCGCCCACTATGATGACTTTATCTGTACTGATCAATAAACTAGATAAGAAATCTGAGAACTCAGACAGAAACTCCAGATAAGCTCCAGCAGGAGGCCGGTAAACTACAACCAACAAGACTGGCTTCTCTGATTTCCAGCTCGGCAGTTTTAAGCTAAGCGTGAGGCTTTCAAATGTATTATAATCGCATTTAGGTTTGGATTTTATTGTAAGACTGGAGTCGTAGATCGCCGCTACTCCTCCACCTCGACCTGTGATTCGAGGAATATGATAATTAACGTAACTGGACGGCGTCGATTCATTTAAACTAACAAACTCTTCCTCTTGGAGCCACGTTTCTGTTAGGCAGAAAATGTCACTCCGGGTCTCAGTAATTAGATCGTTTACTAATAGAGACTTGGAGCTTAAAGATCGTATATTTAGTAATCCGCATCTAATTGTTTGGTCTTTAGTTCGCACTAAATGCGTATTTGTTTTTATTTTTACGAGGTTATTTTGGTTAACGCCTCTATTACGTCGCGCTTGGTGAAGATTTGGAGGACAATTATAACAATGGAATAATAATATGTGCATGCTGCAGATTAAAAAGAGAATTTCCATGGTAAATATTTAGTAATTTACCATCAAACAGATATCCATATTATGACAAAAGGCACAGACATATGGTTTGTGGTTGTAAAATAAAAACCTGAAAAAAACCTAATTTATAAGAAATGTCTCAACATAGTAGGATAAAATTAAAGCCAGTAAAGCAACTTGAAACAACAGCAAAAATATGAAACAAATACCTTTTAGGACAGAATTCCCCTCAATAAATGAATAAATCTGAACGTTAAAGGCCTGTCTAATACAAGTAACAATAACAATAACATAGTAATTAGCAAGATTAACAATCGTACTGTTGTGGAAAACAAGTTTCTAATACATCTGTATAAACAGATTTAAACCACTAGGTGACTACAGTGTCTGAGTAAGGCTGAAATTACATAATGGCACTATAAAATAAAGACTTGGCAAAATGGCTCAAATTAGTGAATTATTGAATTATCGTTTTCATGCAAAGTTTCAGATGTACACCTCAAGTTTCAATGCAGGAGTGACACGGAGAGTCACCAGTGCCGCAGTTTTACAGAACACAACTTTAGACAAAAAAACCTGCAGTTATCAAAACAACATCTTTGCAGCTGTGTCAGACGCCTAAACTGAACTGCACAGACACTAAAGCAGCCAGATTAGCAGCAATAGAATATCTAATGTGTTCATCAGATAATACTAAAGAGCCTCCATAAATGGAAAGTTTTGAGGAGAAATGTAAAGATATTGAGAGATGTTGCATGCCTGAACGCAGCAGGCAAAGACTTCCATAAGGTGGCGGCTCTAATGGAAAATGTCTCACAGAAATGACCATGTAGTCATGGAAAAGTTACGACGCCAGAAGTAAACAGAAGACTGCACCGAAAACCAAAGTACAATCTTGGATAAATCAATATGTCTTCTTTACTGAATAAGATAGAACGTCTTAGGGGAAAATCAATGAATTTTTTTCTCTCCCTTGTTTAAACAAAGGATTGAGGAGCCGCTCCAAAAGCCCAACGATTATTTTTTTCAACCTTAACTGTTTAAGAGCTTGATCAGTGAAAAGGTTTTCAATCTAAGTGACTTGGCCTGTCTGCAAGGCTGAGAAAGCGGATTCATTCACCATCATGTTCTGTATGCAGTTTGTAAATAAACAACAGCACAGAAATTAGGAAAAAATATATACATTAAACCCGTGTTACACATGCTGTAAGTTCTCGTACATACATAAAACAAACACAGTACAATTAATTTTTTACTTTGATTCATGATCTCCCTAAATGTGAAAAGAAACCCAAAAAGACTCCTATGCATACCCTTGATCTTGTTGCAATTTCATAATTTCTTACTTTGCGTAATTTTTAAATAAACAGTGGCTGAACTTTCTGATTAATTGTTAATCAAGTTGGTGCAAGTTTTGATAAGCGTGATCAAACCATTCAAAAAGTATTTCAATTAAAGTATAAGAAATCTATATGATAATAAATACTTTTCTTTAACATACTTTGTTTACCAAAGCAGCAAGTAACTAATTGAACTGGTTCATTAAAAAAGGCTGCAGACTCGGAGCCTTTACACACCATTCATTTTGTTTCTGGCTGTATGTTTGTTCCCTTACATGGAAAATGTGATCATTTTAGGACATGCCTGTCAAAATAACCCCCTCCACCCCCCCATTGTAAACATGAACCACCACATGTGTGCATTGTATTGTCTCAACCAGAATCTTCATTCATAAATAATCTAAAATGGACCCATGACACATATTAATGAGCAATGGTTGATTTAAGTTGTATTTGAGTATTAAAACAGAAACAAAGGTTCTTTTATCCCTATTTACTTCTTGCCTTGGGTTCCTGAGAAATGTACATCCACAAACATTGATTAAATATATGGAAGTAATAAAACTCTAAGACTATCAGTCCTAACATCACAAACCGGTGGCTCTTGCTTTTATACTTGGGCTTTAACGTGTTCTCGTGTTCTAACATGGAAAATGTTTGCAGTTGCAATTTTTTTTTTACATTGTTGTTCAGCACTCGTCAGCAAGTAAGCAATTCTTTTAAACTTTGACTTTGAAATTGACTGACACATATCTGCTTTTACAAAAACATCTCATTCAGCCACAGGTAAAGTGATCAGTGCAGAATTATTCTTTAATAAGACTGGGTTTTCACAGCAGCATCAACATTTCACCTCAGCTGCTTGATCATGTAAGACTTCTGCCCACATACTGACTTCGCTTTGTGTTAAAATCATGAAAAAATATAAAAAATATAAAGCCTATCCCAAAGTATAATCAAAACTGATGCAAGAGTGAAAGCTGTAGAAATGATGAGTCAGTCACCGCACAGAACAACTAGACAGCGTGTTGCAGAGAATATCCTCAATACTGCAAAGATGAGTCACCTGTATACATGAAAGTAATTAGAGACACTTTGTAATCACATATTCAGCTTTGATTTATTGAATTACATTTTATTTTAAAGTGTATAATATATTATTTTGCTGGATTCAGAGAGCCTTGTGGAATGTGACAGAATTCTTGAGACATCTTTAAATAAAACTATCTAAATTAACTTGAATCTGCCAAGTCAATGGTGTTCATCATTATTTTATGTTATTTTTCAATTTGATTCAATTAAATATTTTAGCTGGCATGGAGAACAATTATAATACACTGAATTTAAGATTTTATTGCACAACCTTTAGTAAGACTGTAACTCTGCTAACAAATCATTTCTGCTCTGTGAGACATCTGCATCTGCTCGGAGGTATTTTGGTCAAGCCTTCCTAAGGAAACTGCTCTAACTGTCTCAGATTTGAAAGATTTATTCTCCACATTACAAAGTTCCTATTTTTCCCCAAGGTGTTTATTAGAATTAAGATCAGAGCTCAATGAACAGTTCAAGAATAGTAATTCAGTGTTTTGTTTGTTGTTTTAAATGATCCATCCTGGTGAGCGTTTAGCTGTGCTTTATGGATCATTATCCTGCTGAAGAACCCATGACTGAGGCTCGGCTCCCTGACACTGAGAGGCATGTCTTACTTTGTACAAACTTGATGTGATGCAGGAGAGGATTCAGTTATATTTGATCATTGCAAAGAACTTGTTCTCTGAAACTTATGATCATATTCTTCCAGATCTTGACCTTATTCTTATGCTGTATGGATGTTCTCTTTGGCTCTTTGTCTACTATCTTGACTTTCAACTTGTGGTTGCATTTCCTTCTCTTACAGCCACATCCTGGGAAGTTGCCTGCAGTCCTGAGTTGACGCAGCTGTACTCTCAGGAGGATGACGTTGCTTGGAGATGGTTTTAGCTTTACCTCCAACCTGCTTTTCTATAATTTCCTTTCAGAGCTCATCAGACAGCGCTGTTCTCTGGTCCATGTGGTGCTCATATCCAAACCAAAAAAACTAAATGGCAGGTTCTCTCCTTTTAAATAGGGTTATGGCTGATAAAATTGTCATGTTAATGATAATAAAGCGTAACACTTTACAGGGCATATAACCATATTTGGTAACACCAGTAGATCTGGTTTCCATCATTTTTTGTCTAAGAAAAAGTTACAAAATAAAAAAAACATCCTTTAATATTCTTTAATAACCCTCTGGCATTGAATTTTAAAAACTTAAGCATTTTATCAAGTGCACTCTAAAGGGTTAAGCAATTTGAATAAAACATGACTATAATAAAAATGATTGATTACAATATTTAGGGGTAACAACAAATGTTTTCAGGCTCCTTTGAAATAAATAGTAACTCCTTTCTTTTTACACATTTCTAGGAATGATAGAAATAGGCAGGTATATATAAAACAATTACTTTTAGTCTCAGTTCTGTTCAGTGGAAGAGAAGAATTGGCTCAATGAGCTTTTTGGCTGCCGAGAAATATGTACATGTTCTTAGTCAAAGAAACCACATTATCAAAATTAGTTAAATTGAGGAAATTGTAACTCTTGAATGTTTCCATTTAGACAACAAAGAACAAGTTGGAATGACATTAACCAGACAGAAAAGCACCATTTTACACTCTACGATAATTAAATAATTTTGCCATTTTGCAGTAATGGTCAGAAAATCCGTGAAGCATCTCTGTCCAGAATGAAGCAGCTTTTTCACACACTGTGAAGCTGCCAGATAAAAACATATTGAAAGCTTGTAATAAACATGCCGCACTCCCTAAAAGCTGAAAAGTCTGATGGCTGGCAGAACGCTTTGAAGTTAGAGCTCACCTCCCAATGCACCACTACCTCACATCTCTTGTTTTGCTGTGTTCTTATTAAGGAGAAGCAAAGACTTGAGGCACATCCCCTCGACTTCACTGCAGGAAACAAAGGAATAGTTCAAAATCTCTGAAACTTGTATGTGTGTATTTAGGTACATTTATATATACTGTTTTTATTGGTCACTCATAGGTAAAAGGATGCCTTGTTAACAAAGAAGAATGCAGAATTCGTAAAGTGAATAACACCCCCCCCCACCCCCCCTCCCACAAAAAAAACAACTCTTCCTTACCATGAAAACTTTCATACACATAAGAAATGCTTGTTGACTAGGAGGTAAAGCATGATGGAGGTCTGTCTACGACAGCATGAATCATTATTGGTGTCTCTGAAGAGTGAGGGCTCCAGGCTTGCAGCCATGCAGCCTGTACTCCATGTTTATGTGGCAGCTTAGACCTGGGGTGCTATGCTCTTTGTAGCACTGTGGACACCAGAGGAACCAGCAGAGAGCTGGGCTGCTCCGACTGGCCATTCTTTAGCACAGTGATGGAATATCAAGTGTCAGGCGGATTGTTGAGCTTTACGTATGGATAGTCTCATGCTTCAAGCAGTTAAGCTGCTGCATTCCGCTCAGGAAAACCTACCCAAATTGCGCTGTTGAAGCGGCTGGCTTTGTTTATGTCTCATTTACGGAGAACCTTATTATCTGTGAAGTTTGGCTGAAGATCATTGTCTTTTGAATGTATATGAGACGACACAAATCCAGCCAGTATTGCATTGCTGGGCTAAATGAGCAGACCTTCTGTGAGGTCCGAAGTAGAGCTTCAGAAACTTCTAGTCTTCTGACTCTCCAAAGTCATGCCAAGGTATGCAAGAGAGAGAGGAGAGAGAGAGAGACGCGCAATGCTCGGAGTCTGTCTTTACTTTACTGCCCCCCTCCCCTCCTTTTAGTTATATCCCAGAGCTTGAATCCTTTCCTATATTTGCTCTTCTCCTGTCTCCTGCTCCCCTAACTCCAACATAAATGAAGTAACTGAAGGAGTGGAAGAGACGCTGTCAGCCACAGAGTGGTAATAAAGAAAACCGCCCGAGGGGACTGAAACAGTCGAAGACGAGCGGAGACAGGCGAGGGAGAGACAGGAAAGACTGCTTCAGGTGACCGAGTTGCAATGGGGGCGCGTGGGATGCGTGACTAGGAAGCATTTCTTCTGGAAGGACTGCTTTTGTGGATTATAAAAAGTGATCATCCTCCAGCACTGACCGGGGCTGCGCCTGTATAATTAACTTGACGGATTTTTTTTTCTTCTTCTCAAAACCATGAATGTGTCCCCCACACATCGCAGGAAAGACATGCGACAGTTGGCTTTGGAGATTGGCATCCGAGTTCTTCTTTTCGGAGTTTTTGTGTGAGTAAAGCCTCAACAAGCTGAGTTATCTGTCCTATGAAAAATCAAGTCTGGCATGTGCGTGTGTTGGCGCTGACACCGACTTTCGTAACTGATGTTGTCTAGATGTCTCCCCGTGGTTTAGACAGAGAAGTGCTCTATTCAGATTCGTGATGTTGGAAGACCACCGGGCGCCTGTGTTAATCAGCAGTTCAGCACCATGGACAGAACACTATCAAATGCGTTGTATTAACAGGTTGCATAAAAAAATGCGCCAAGGTTTTACTATCTGACATGGATCTGTATGTCACTATTGTTTAATGGCATCTATTATTCTTCTTTCTTCTGACCACTGATTGCCAGAGACGGTGCTTGTTTGAGCACTTCACTCCACACAGACACAGAGTAACGTAAGTGAAGCCCACAGCAGAGTGATCACGTTTTAATGCTATTGCAGCATGAGATTGTGTTAGATTGCGCCTGACAGGCGCAACCCTCTAAACTAACAGAAATATAAATTATTAATTATTTGTCTTGTCTGGAGGTATTAGGTCGGTTTGCATCATGGTTGTGTCATTTATTGATTCTCTGCTTAAAATAATGTGAACAAAGAAAAAAAAAAGCACAGAGTGCATTGCATGTAGCATTCTTGTTGGAGTTGGGGAATGCAGCTGTTAGTACTTTACTTTTGTACATTTTTATTAGTATTTGTCCTTGGGCTAAGTGGTCTGAGTATATGTATGCTCTGACAGTAAATGGATTGTACAGAGGAGGTGGGCATGATGGTGCACATTCACACTGCCTGACAGGGGCAAACTTAAGTGGAGGGACTTGACCAGAGAATGAGGCATTTGAGAATCAAGGCGATTCTTACTTGAGCTCTTTGTGTGTTTGCATTTGTGAGTCTGGCTGGCTGGATCGTTTAGACTGTGCCCAAGGATACAGAGACAAGTACTTTCACACAATATCATCACCATTAAGAAAATGTTGCATCCTGTCACCTAACCTAAAGTCCATGATCATTTTAGTTTGTTCTCTCTTCACTGCAAGGAAAGCAAAGAAAAAATAAGCTCTTTTTTATGGAGCCCCATGAGTAAACTTCATCTGCTTTGTACTTACAAAATCAAATTTGACATTCACTTTGGCTAAATGGCATTATCCTGCACAACCACACACATTTTAACACGATTGTAACCTTATCTTTAATCATATTTATGATTACTTATGGTCAGAACTTGTGTAAAAAAAAAAAAGAATCAACATAAGCAAAACATCACTACATAGATTGTTACTTTCATTAATGTATTCTAGATACGTTGTTTGATAAACGATATCTTTTAAAATTCCTAGTAATTGTTGCATCAAACTGCTTTATTCCCACCAGATGGGAAAATGTCGCCCTCTGGCTTTGAAGGTTGGTACACGCAGTTCCTCTTTCACCTAGAAAGCTTCGGTAAAAGCAGGATAATTGGGGGTCAGATACAATCTGATTTTTTCTTCACTGAATGTGTGAAGGAGAACTTTTTGCCATCCAGCGTAGGTCCAGTCAAGATGTACTTTCCAGCAGTTTTATCCTGGGAAAAAATGGCAATTTTGCTGCTGAGATTCAGAAGTCATGTATTTCTTTGTCTCTTTGCTGTCACCCATTGAAACTTAACTTCAGTTCTATCTTCTTTATAGCTTAACTACTATGACTTACTGGAAAAAAAAGAAAGAACAAACATCCTTAGTAGATCACATTTTGTTATAATGTATTCATCTACGGCTGAAACACATACCGAAAAGAAATTCATTAAATCTTGAGTTTGGGTTTTAAAAGTAGACAGGAATGCATCAGCGAGGAATCTTTTAACCCTCAGTAGTTTGTGTAACTCTGTCATTTTCTGATAATGGTAAAAAAAAACAAAAAAAAAAAAAACAAAAAGACCTGACTAGTGTACAGAAGTTACTTTTTTTATCCCTGAATCGCTGGATTCATGCTGCTTGTCTCCTCCAGGTCTGAGAGAATGTGCTGAGCTGAGCATCGAGGCTCATGTGTGACATCAGACTTACCATTTACTGTAAAACCGCTAATGCCGTGCAAGTATTGGTATTTCATGTAAATCGAAACATATTTTTGACATTTAACAAAGTGAAGAAAAGGTAGAGTAAGTCTCTCCTGTGGTTGGAGAGAATAATGAGATAGTCACTATTTCACTTTCCTTACATTCCAGAGCACAACAAGCAGAACCTACAAAAATACCAATGAGTAATTTCTTCCTTGAGGGGCTGAGTGAAACACCTCACGTACTTAATCAACACAAACTCAGAGTTTGTTTGTGCTTGTCCAAAACTAAATTGTTGTACTCTTGAATGTGTTGATAATTGCTATAAATATCTGATAGTTTTCAATATAGATGAGAACACAAATCAAGGACACGGGCCAGAAAAATAAAAGTCAGAGACTAGGAAGGATAATAAGATGGAGGACATGCAGCCGAAGAGATCTGGTTTGCTTTGAGATTTTATAAATTGAGACCTGAGGCACAGAAAACAGAGAGGCACCAAAATCACTCTGAAAAACTCTTATCACTGCAATCGAAAAGCTTCCTGATGGACTGATTGGCCAAGAAAGAGGGCATCTGCTTTACAGACTGATGTCCACAGCACAACAAAATAGATCTTTTCGTGCCTAAAGGAACAATTTGGGCCCAAGGACAGCTATTTTATTTCATTTGAGAGAACAGATGCTGGCGAAGAAAGGCTTTTGTTGAGTGAATACTCCCATCGATACGTGACAGAATCTCCAGTATGTCATAAGTAAAATACAATCTGAGGCTTATATATTTAGAAGAAACTTTTCGGTGTTTGTTGGCCAATAAAAGCAGGTATATTCAAACAACACAAGTCAATCCTGAAAATTCTCACTTTTACTTATCTATTTTTGCAGAGGTGTACACTTTCCTAAGAAAAAAGTTTTAGAGTAGCCTAGGATGCAGTATTATGTCTGTTGCAGATAAGCTGTGAGATGTTGATAAGCTGTAAAACACCAGCCTTTAGATCTTTTACAGGCAGAGCAGATTGATTCACCTGCTCTGACTTTGATGTTGTAAAGTCTTTTCTTTTTTTTGTAAGAGTTCTTACACTGTCATCAGGGCGCACTGTCTTTAGTACTTTATAAAACCAAACTGCATTTCAAATCCAGAAGAACGGTAACCCTTTCACTGCAGTGGACAGATATTCAAAAGCCATTTTCCAGCCTGGATTTGGATGGTTAAGTTGCACATTAGCCACTTCAACAGACATCAGGCAATCATCTCACATCCATTTAATGAATTGCATTGAAAAAAATTAAAATGTGAAGATTTCTCAAACATTTATTTTTTATTTTTGCAGTTGATGAACATGAATACCTGTTACATTCTTGTTATTAAATTTTAATCTGTCAATAGAAAAATAAATAATTTTGATGGGGAAAATACTGTTTGAGGTGGGCATTCATTTGTAAAAAGATTGCTCGATGTCCAAATGAGTGTACACGTTGGGAATTCTTCAGTAATTTAAATAACTGTTTTTGTAATTCTTACTTGTACGGCGTGGTTACTGTATTGCTGTCATCTCAGAGCAGCAGAGTTCTCAGTCTGATGGTAGGCCACAGATTTGACGAGCTTGCATTTCTGCTTTTTTTTTTCTGTTTCAAGCTCGCTGAAGTCTCACATCCCAGTCTTTGTGGCTGCAGGGTTTTTTTTGTTTTTTTTTTTAACTTTTAAAGTTTTTCCAAACATCTCCAAACAGAACAGGACCAGTTGGCCAGGAGTAAACAGGAATAATAAACTTTTGCTAACAGGCAAATTTGATCATGATGGTTGAGATCGGTGTTGGCAGTACTCTTGATTCAAAGTCGGTGTCCTTTGTGTCCATTGTTAGGCCTTCTCGCTGTTGTTGTCACATGGTCTTTACAGAACTTGGTCTTCCAGTTCACATTTCTGTTTGTTTAGCTTGGCTCTGAAAGGTTCTGTGCAGTTATGCATTTTAAATGGGGAACATACCAGACAAATGAGATTACAGTTCTCTCAGGAAAAAATGGGAGAGAGAAAACAAAACATAAATTGTACGGATTACAGATTACAGGTTACATGTCCTTTTTGTCCAGTACTTTTCCCTCTAAATGTTACCATGTCTCAAAGAAAATGTCAATGTTCCATTGAACAAATTTCTTTCATTATTTCAATGTACTTTTCTCATGTGATTGAGCTTTGTACTGCAGGCTCACCAAACTCATGCATTATCATATAGTCCACTAAATAGTCCACTAAATAAAGAGTGAAATACAAATATATTTCCACCAAGAGGCCACAGAGATGAATGACAAAGTTTTGTAACACAGAGGTTATTAATCCTTGAAATCTGACTGTCCATGTACATCCATGTACAACTTGAAAGTTGTACATGGATGGCTGGTTGGATGGATGGATGGATGGATGGATGGATGGATGGATGGATGGATGGATGGATGGATGGATGGATGGATGGATGGATGGATGGACGGACGGACGGACGGACGGACGGACAGATGGATGGACAAACATTTGAAGCAAAGAAACTAACCTCTGCACAATGCAAACAAAGCCAAAGTAAACACCGCTGTCCAGCATGCCTAATTAAGAGTATTTTTATTCAGTTATTGTTCTATAAATGTTGCATGCTGCACAGATTGAGACAAGTATGGACTGAAATAGCAGGCAGGCACTAATAGATATAAAAGAGCACTCTCAGCGTTTGACCATTTTGTCCTGTTTCGTTTTCTCCATATGAACACACTTCCCATTCGTCAGTTGATGCTTTTTCAGTAGACTAATCTCCAGTCCTCTGCCATTTTCCACTGCCTGCGTAATTATTACATTGTATTCAGCTGTTTTTCCGTTTGTGGCAGCTAACATCTGAAGAACTGACTCATAGGCCATCTAATCTGTAACTCCCATTATCTCTGGATATTACGGAAAAATTGATTGCACATGTTTGGCTACTGACTGTGGCTTCAAAGAAAATGCAAGCACTTCCCATCCGGATGATGTTGACAAAAACTGATCAGAGACAGACAGAAATATTGTCCAGAAAGGTCTGACCTCAGTGGCGCTTCATTTATAGAAGTTACAGAGCACCACGGATAGTACATCCATTGCTGTAATGGATTGTAAACGCTAAAATTAACTTCTGTAACTCTATTGTTCTTTTGAAAAGTAGCTCACATGAAGGCGTGAGGGATGGGGAGGTCATTTTTTTTCACAAATTTCCAGTCACACAGAACAAAGAAAGATAATTTAATAAGAATATTTGACAGCAGATAAAGATAAAAACGAAGCAAGCTATATTATGGGATATTTTAGGCTTTGTGTGTCATATACAGGCTTTGATCAGAGGATATGTAGAATTCAAAGACTAAGAGGTCTGTTAAATAAAGCACTACATTATCAAGGATAAATGAACGGGGGGGGGGGGGCAGCCAAAGCAGAGAGAGGCTTCATGGAAAGAAAAGACGGACAGCGGAGGGCTGAAGGCAAAAGGAGGGAAAAATTGCTGACCAGGAAACTAGGCAGGTGCTCTGGCAGAAAAAAAATAAAGCTTGATTTCCAGAGAGAGAAGAGACAGCTGACTGTTACAGCAGGACCAGGGATTCCCTGACAGCTCAGCCTGTCAACGTTCTGAGCTACGCTGGCGTTTCATTCCCCCACAATCGTTTGATCAGCTCATTATGTCTCGCCGTCCCTACAGCCATCTATCCAACCCCATCTCTTCATCTCTCCTCTGGCATTAGATCACTCATTCACACTCTGTGGGCCTTCTTAAAGGGATACGTCGTGTCTTGTCCAGATTGGCTCATGGGTTAACCTGTGAACTGGATGATGAGAACTTGCAGTAGGTACAAACTGACTGGAAAAGAGAACTTGATGAATGAAGATTGTTTATCTTTTCTTTTCTTTTTTTCTTTCTTTTTTTACTTATGATGAATAAAGATAGATTTGACATTTCTCAAAATAGAAGGTTCTGGCTGATTTATGGTTCATTTATTGCATTAAAGTGTGTAATAAACGTTCTATTTTTAATTGTTTAAATACATTGTGAAGAATGTAGCTGCAACTAATAGTATAGTCAAGTATGTGAATTAATTACTGTGTTTGTTACAATTTCAGCAAATGAAGCAGAAATGCCACATATAAAGCTGAATCTTTAAAATCTGAATTCATTTCTTGGTGCTCTGAATCCCTCATTACATGCAGGAAATAAAAATGTATAAAAGAATGTATTAATGTAATAAGAAGAAATGTCTGTTACATCAAGTGCTCCATCTAAATGTAACGTTTCCTTAAACGTTAGGAAGCTCAGGTAATCCTCTGAAATTAGAGCAACAGTGGAAATGAGCACCAAGACAAATTAAATAAAGATTCAACTTAACAACTTAACGAATTACAATTTAGAGAGCCTCTTATCTTTTCTGAAATGAGGTTTGTATACTGACTGTCCAAAAAGAAAAAAAGATCATCTATTTTTACTCCGAGTTGCTTTGTATTTTGGGATGATCTTGTCTTACTGAGCAGACAGTTTGACCACTACGGAAAGTCTTCTCCATCATGTTCCACAGATTCTCAAAAGGGTCAAAGTCTGGACCTGATGGAGACCGTGCGTAACAAACATGTCCTCCCTAAACCTTTCTTTCATATTTTGAGCCTGATGAATGTTGGCAGCGTCATCTAGGAATGTGTCATCAGAGAATAAGAAAAAAACAAACTCCTTTATCATATCCAGGTGTTCAACCGACCTTAATTTTGAGCAAATAACATTGTAAAAACCTTGCCCCAAGCTGTTGCGGTAACCCCAGATCATAATAACTGTCACCACAAATTGACATGGTGAGAACAAGGCATGATGGTCGGATCACATCGTCTGGCGCTTCTCGTACCTGCATGTGTCCATCAGTCTGGAACAGGGTAAAGCTGGATCCATCAAACCATGTGACCTTTTTTTATGCATTTCTCTGGAGTTTAATCTATTTCCCCCAAGCTACCAAAAGCCTTTTCTCTTTTTTTTTTACTTTTTTTTGTATAAACCACACTGATAAGTGGCTTTCTTAAGACTGCACAGTTCTTTAGTCCTAATACCTTCAGATTTCTTCACTCTGTCCCTGCAGAAATGTTTTTACTTTCACTATTTAAAAACGGCATGAGTCCAGTTGTTGATTTTCTATTAATACATTTCACCAAACATTTAAATAATGTCCACTTACGATCATTCAAGATTTTATTCTGACCACAGTTCCTCCTCGAAGGCGACTTAACCCCAGTTTACTAGATTCAAAACAGTTGATGTACCACTGTAATCAAAACAAAGCAATAATAACCATAAGGTTTTACACAATAAAAAGTATTCTAAAGAAAAGAGAATAAATTAATTAAAAAAAACACAATTTCCCAGTGTATATACACACACACACACACACACACACACACACACACACACACACACACACATATATATTAATAAAAAAACTGTTAAAGATGAAATTGGGGGTGCCTTTAATTTAATAAAACTTTTAAAAAAATAATTGTATTCGTTTTATTTCATATGTTAGGCATTAAAGGATTAAATGTCGAGCCAACAAAAAACTATATTATTTTCTTGTTTCGTTGGCCCTTCTGTCATAAAGATATATGTTTTTTGTGTCCCCAGGATTGTTGCCAGGTGAAACAAGTTGATTATTGCAGCACTTTTCCAACACTACAGAGTAGAAGGTGTAAGCTGAGACATGGAGCTGTGCTTTCTGTCTCATCATGATATTTCCATCCTCATACCTCCCTTACCCCTTTTACATCCTTACTCAGTTCTTTTCTTTCTTTATTCTTTCTTTTTTTTCTCTTAGATCTGCTCCATTAGTGTCATTTCCAGGATCATACATAAAGACAGATGAGGCGCTGTGGAAATTGGGTAGCCTCCCTCCAACACACACAAGACCGCATTCTGGCCAGAATCTTGAAATATATAATAATCCAGCCTTTCTCCCTCCAGGAAGACCTTCATCATGTCCTTGTTTGTGTCCCTCAGGGTCCCAGGTTTTGTAGAGAGACTGCTCTTCCCCTGATGACTCCACTGTGCTTTCATTTAGTCAATGTGCTGCAAAGAGACAACTCACTTTTGTTGTGGCGAGGTGAATTTCTTGCAGCACACTAGACATATCATAGCTGAAAGAGGAAAAGGTTTGAGAAAATCCAGGTGTACAGGGGCTCTGTTATTGTATGATAACTATAAAGAAGATTAGTATTAGTAAAATATTAATGATAATACCCTTCAGCAGATGATTATATCTTCAACATGCAGAGATGTTCAGTCCTGACAGCAGGGAAATAAACATCTTGAACAGCAGTCACTCCATAGTAGACTTTGATTACAGTTGTGCTTAATATATATATATATATATATATATATATATATATATATATATATATATATATATGTATAAAACCAATCAATCTAGCATGTTTTTGGACTGTGGGAGGGAGTCGGAGTAGCCTGGTGGCAGCATGGGAATATCTTAGACACCCAGAGCTGTGGAAATGTGTATGTTAACACAGCTCAAGTACAAAAACAGAAAAGTAAGCAAATAATTAAAAAAAAGAATATACAATAAAATACAATACTATATACAACAAGCATATAGAGCATATGGTAGTAGTGATGCAGTTCTAGATTTGCTGGTGAGTTCGGGATAATTCTACAGTTTCAGGATCCAGTTTTAATCAAGATTTTTTCCTGTCGGACAGGATGGCCTCACATTTGACTCCTAAATACACAGAGAAGATGTTGTTCTACTCAGTAACTGTCCCAGTCCTGCCGGTGGCTGTTTATACGACACATAACTGTCAAGTATGTAAATACAAAGCACTTTACTATCCGGTAGTGTGCAAAATGCCTCAGAAGCTTTATACCACCACCAACTGAGTTGTCTTTATAGCTAACAGTATGGGGTGTTTGAGTGATTTAATGAGTGTACAATCCAAACACAACCTAGGTGACCTATTTAAATTTTAATTTGTAAAGGTAAACAGTTTTAATGGAACTGATTAGTGAAACTTTTCTTCCAGCTGTCCACAGTTACTGGCCTTGTCTAATTGACCCTTTTAATCTGCAAATGCCACCCACTTTACTGCGATATAAAGAGGTGCTTTCACTAAAATCAATTGCACTTCGCTGACTGGACTTCATCCCAGTAATGTGCAGGGAGAGACTGCTTGATTGAATTGTCCTTGACTCCTTTATGTAAGTGGAACTTGCTCGCCTCTGTGTTTCCGACAGGTTATGTGGCTAAATTAGAGCAACAGTAAACTGTTTTTACAAAGTTCTGAGTCTCAGGAACTAATCACTGTTACCACACAGGAGACCTTTCCTTGTTTTGGTGACATTTTGACTTTTCATGACCGCAAACACTCATTATTTTAATAATTCATATTAGTGAACCAGGATGCACAAAACAGCCATTCTTGATTGAAACAGGGTCGTCAAAATACTAAAGCATAACATCATTTAACATGAAATAATAGTAGAAAACATAAATAATATTATGAAATAGCTGTAGGATCCTTAAATGGTCCAGGCCACTGTTGAAATCTGTGGATGGACAGTTTCAATTAGAAAGTATAGAATGAAATATAGTCTTTATAAATCAATGGATGACGCATTAGGTCATGTGACCCATGGGTTTATGAAGACTTTGTCTTCGTACAAGGCGCAGCCATGTTACGTGATACGCCAGCGAGAACATGCCCAGCGCACATCAATCAAAGTTAGCTTTGCTCCCAGCCCCTTCAGCCGAGCCCTGCTGAAAAATCTGCAGAGCCGCCATCAGACATTTACAGCAGAATATACCCTTCATCATGCTGACGTGACAGCTAAATCAAAAAGACTGTCGCGTTAAGCCGACACTGGGTTAATACAAAGGCTGGTTGCTTCGCTGAGCGTGGTAGCATGACGATTACGGATGAGGAAGTGATAACGGCTAGCCAGGGGCTGAGCTGACTGTCAATCAATCAAATTAGAAATAAGTGTATTGCTTCATAAAACCTCTCCTGGCGTGGTGCAAAAAAAAAATCACCCCACTTAGAGTTGTCATGGGCGTGAAATCAAATGATCGAGATCAAAATGATTCTTTGAACCAGGCTGTGAGTATTTTTTATTTCTGCTCTAATGTTGGACGTTTTAATATGGGAGTCAAAGGAGATTGACTTGTTTTTTCCGCCAGCCTCTAGAGACCAGTCGCAGAACTGGAACGAACCTTAGTTCTGCATGAGCCTTAGTTCGGAAGTTAGATGGTTCGCGCTTGGAAGGAAATGTTATCAGTCATCATAGGATAGCATGAGCTAGACCATGCTAAATTCAGTCAACTTCCGGATTGAGGCTACAATGACCCCTCCAAGATCCGCCCTACTCTGTCCCTGATTGGGATGCTATACACATCATGTTCGAATCCCCTTGAGTCTACCAAAAAGACATCCTCCATAGATACAAAGAATTGGGCTTCAAAAACACCCTTCAGAGGAGTTATGGGTGATGTTACAGTCTACTAATAATATTGATGAAGGCTCTGTTCTGCTTAGGAACAGACACGTAAGTAGCATACTGTGTACTGCTCCTACAATATAGTATACAGTGCATACAGTGCACTGATATGGTAATTGTCAGTAGTACTACTATGTACCGCCATAAAAGTGTTAATGGCCTGGAACCATACAAGATACAGTAAATACTGGTCAATAACACATTGGATATTTTCCCAGATAAGGCACACCACTTAGGTTTTTTGTTCTTCCACTGCAGCTTGTACAACTGTTCGCATAATGAGTATTGTGTACAACATTTTCATTTATATTTCATGTATATTTCATATACATAACATCAGTCTGTAGAAGTACTGCAGTAAGGGATTGTAAAACCAGCCATACGATGTTAGTATTTGAAGCCCAATCTTCATGACTCAAAGCGCATTGAATTAGAACTCATATTCACATATCCATTTATACAACACTACTTCATCTATCTACTTTTTTGTCTTTTTGAAAGCAATGTGTGTGTTTTTTTTTTCCATCACACACACACTGACCCAGCAATAAATGCATTATGGGTAATATAGAGTTAGGTGTCTAACCCTATATGGTTAAAATATATTCATACAGAGGTATTGGATACTTTTTCCACAACAGTGTCTTGCCCAAGATGTCTCATATAGTGTATTTTGAAATCAAACCACTGACCCTCTGATTGGTAGAGGACCCCCTCCTCGTCTGGAGCCACAGCAGCGCCTGAGTCGAGTGACCTGTTGCATTCAGGCAGCTTGAGCAGAGGTCAAATGAAAAGATCATCTGAAAATATTCCATATAAACTACAACAAAAGTAAAACTCAATACAAAGGCCTCTCAAAGGTAGATGACTAGTTTAAAAGTTTCATAGTTGCAGGCCAAGAAAACCACCAACTGTGACTGACATAGGAGACAGTGAAAGTAGAGGGAACCTGTGCTAGATGAGAAGATCAACATGGGGTATCGTTTGATATGTTCTCAACATCTGCTTTTCACTTAAGGGTAAAAAAAACAAAACATAAAATCAAACTTCACTGAGGTTCCATCTTTACATATCTATATAACTGCTGCATGTAGGTTGGGATTTCACAGGTTTTTTTATTCACACAGTTAGACATAACAATCTGCTAAGAAACCACTGCAGGTGGGAAATTAGTTTTCAAACACTATTGCACATCACACCACACAGTCACCAAGCTGCACCCATCACTGTCTTGTCTTCTATTTCCTGCTCTTTCATGCACCACTCTCTGTGATTTAAGTCAGAATCATGTCTTTTGTTGGGTGTTAATAAAATATGGTAGACTGTCAAGAGGGCTAGTGACGGAAACACACTCTCTCACACACACACACACCCATGCACCCCCCCTCCCAAAAAAGCAGTATTAACCATTAACTATTAATGTATATGCAGGCAAAATAATAATAGTAATAATAATAATAAAGCACCATTGCCAAGACAACTGAAAAAGTAAGAAATGCAGAAGTCTAATACTGGTTTTCAAAATAAAAAAAATAATTATGTAAAATGCAGCATGGAATGATAGTGAAAAAGCCAAAAAAGAAACCACAAGAAGAAGAAAAAATAAGTTCAACAGCTTAAGGCAAGTAAAGTAGGAGTGCCAGAACATTTCAGTATAGGCACACAATTTACACTTCAGAAGCAGTGTGTAAAGGGGTTATAGATCCATAAAAGTCCAGAATTGCTGTTTGAGGTTGTGCAAAAGTACGAGTTGGGAAGTAAAAGCCGGATCCTTTTTGTTGGGAACCTTGGCTTCTGATGCCTCTAACAACCAGCTTTTTAATACTCTGTCGGTATTGTGAAGGATCTGACATCCTTTGAATGAGAACTGAAATCTGTCTCTTGTTGCTGTCATTTGCCTGGATAAACAATAAGTATGACGAGCGTGAGCTGTCAGCCATGTGTTCCATGTCTGTATCCAATCTGTGTGAGCAATCAGTGTCTCCGTTTAGTCCTTGTGATCTCGCTCCTTCCCTTCCTTTCCCTGTCTGTATTTCAGAATATCCATGCATGGTTACTCTCATGCATACCATACATACAAGCAAAAACAGCTAGTGAACTGTACACCCTCAGATGTCATCTGAAACTCTTTCTATAAGCTAAACACTGATTTCTAAACCTTTGAAGTGACCCCAGAAGCCACAATTAATTATTTCTTTTGCAGAGCCTTTTCTATGTAAAAATAACAATCTAAATTTCATGTGAAGGAATATTTGATTATTTCTAGGAAGCATCATTAAGCTCTTGCAGTTTCTCATCCCTCCTATCAGCAAATCACCCGCCAAAGTTGCTGTGGACTCATCTCCGTCATCTCTTGCAAGAATTAGGCATCAACATAAATCCACCCTAAGTAGCCATACCACTTCTAGCCACATCTGGGCATACACGGTAGATCGACTATGTTGACAAAAGAGCCACTGGCAACGCTCTGCTAGCGTGTAGGGATGGTGCAGCACATTTCCTAATATCACTTGAGGTGTACTTTGTTGTCTTGTGCCAGTGGCCAATATGTGACCTTTCTTGTGAAGTGCTACCCCCATGTGGTCAGAAGTCTTATCGGTAGCGTGTCATTTATACATTAAAAACCAACAACGTTGAAACCAGCTCACAGCACTACTGCAGACATCATAGTGTAGGCAACTAAGTGATTCAAGACAGTAAAGAATAGAAATAAAGTTAGAGTGCCCAAACAAGTGTAAATCTTCATACGGGACCATACGAGATATAGACGGTGTCTATATAAAGATAGTGTTGCAATAGCAACTTAACCTCCACAAATATAGGGGGATCTGCTGAGCTAATTGTGATGGAAATTTTATTTTCAGTCACTCTGTGAGTTCCTTATAAGTAGAATCATATTTTGTCTACAAAGAGCGTTAACTCAGCTGTCCTACACAGCTGCAAAGAAATGTTATAAGAAGTGTTTAGTATTTAGACTAAAGCATTTTTAGTCTGTTAAAATTGTGGCGCTGTCAGTTGTTCTGTGTCATTCCACCATCAAATCTTTAGATGTACGATTTGGCCTCTTTGCATGCAAATCATATATTAAATTTTTCATTTTTATCAGCTTACAACTCTCAGATAGTCACCTAGTGGTTAAAATATATGAATAAAGAGGCACCTGCAAAAGTTTGTATGTGGTGCTCAAAGGTAGACATGTAATTTTTAATTTAAAAAAATGTTTATTCCATCTCAAGATTGATTGATTGATTGATTGATTAATTGATTCCAGACATGTAAAAAAAACCATTGTGTAAAGCATAACAATGTTAACACTAGTATGAATCTATAAATAAATAAATATACATAGACACACGTGCATACACACACACACTTGAACATATAGAACCCTATTGAAAGTAAATCTATATGAATAAATGGATCTGTTATAAATTTATGTACACAAATCTATAAAATAAATCAAGATCTCTGAGATAACCTATGTCTGCCATTCAGTGAGCTGTTTATATCTGCCCTCTGACATCACAGACCCAGATTAGATCACAATTATCCAGCTTCTCTATCTGTTTCTCCACCCAACTTCAGTTTTGTGCAGTTTTAAAACTCTGATTTCAAAAGAAGCACTCCCCACAGAAGAGGGAGATGGAGTAGAGTGAAAATCCATACCTTTAAACCAGTTTCAGTGACCAGAGCTAAAAACAAATGGTTTAAAAAATTGGCTTCTCTTTTATATGTCTGTTAAGATTTTGACCAATACATGTGACATTCCACGAAGACGAAAGAAAATTGTCTACTTTTGAAAATGGGGAAAATATATGTACTTCAACGTAAGCTTTTTCTTGAATGAAGTTCTATTGGACAGTAGTTGAGGTGAAAGAATATGTAGAATGAAAAAGAAGAAGAAGTGAAAAGATATTGACGTGCACCAAATAAGCTGTGGTCCCTTGTCATTGGTCGCTGATACATCAGAGTAAGTTTAAAATTAAAGCTCTGATATTTTTTATGCTTGTGCCCAAAGTCCATTCAGTGGTCCAGAAAGGTCAATGAATATAATCTTGGAATCTCTAGTGGATTAGGATATGAGTCCTGGTAAATCTTTGGTGTGTGGCAGCTTGGCTCATTTCTTTCTTACCGTGGGTTATCTCACTATGCCCTCCCACCACGCTCTCTTGATTCCTAAATCCCTCCTTGTCCCCTGGGCTCTGGGTTGTGTCATGCCGTCCTCAGACTGCTGCATTTCTTAACACCTGTCTCGAATTCAGGTCTCTGACCTTTCTGAGGGAGTCTCTGGAGCTTTAGGCCTGAACATGCAACCGTAGCATGACAAAAAGCTTACTTTTCATTGTAAGGTGGGTTTTTAAAACCCTCCTGAATTCCTATCAGTGGGTAATTAAAATAAAAAAGAGCCTCCCTTTTCCTCAATATTCCCCTAACAAGGTTTAGTTTGACAAGTGAAGGATGGCACCCCCCTCTCCCCTCTAGCCATTTGAGAAGGGATATCTCCAGGGAGCTTGCTGAGTGTCACTCACTATCTATCCTGCTCCCCTCCTCTGACAGGGCTGATACTATGTATTCCTGACACGTTTGGCCAAAGTCCTGACTTTAACAACTAACACAAAGAGAGACAGAGAGGGTATGTGACATTTACTGCACATGCAAAATTCTACATTGCATAGCAGAGCACAGTATAAGAAGCCACCATGTCAAAGTCTGTTTTAAACACATCCCAATAATTATTCTTAATTCACTGCTAGGGTTTCTGGGAAATTCAAATGGATCGGCTAATAATACCATGTTACATGATTTCTACTGGAGCAATGTATGTGTCTTCACTACAGAGACCTGTGCAAGATGTGCCCTCCCACTTGCCATTTAACTGTTGGAATAGCCCAAGTCACAACCCCCAACAGCAATGCTGAACAAGATGAAGCAAGTAGAAAAATAATGAGTGCACAGATGACCTCATTTGTTGTATAATATCTGTTGTTTGTCCTCCAAAACCCAACAACTGTGACTAGGATGTTGAAGAAGGTGTAAAACTCAAGCCTCAAACCTCAGTCTTCAGGAGGCCACTCAGCATCCAAACTTCAGCCATTACACCCATTTCCATGGACAATATCCCTTCCAAGCTTAACAGCCTCTGATTCTTCTTGTTTCCCAGCTGTCTGGTCTCTTCTGAGCCAAAAACAAAGGAAAAGCTTTATATGCAGTTGTTTCAGGTTCCTTAAATCTTGTAGGAACCCATTAAGCAGACTAATTCAAGCTTAATTGAAACTTATTTTCTTAAAAAGTAAGATTTAGTATTGACGAAAAAGCCTCCCCTTCGTCAATACTAAATCAACACCACTGTAGTACACAATAGTGTTGTGCTCAGGACCACTAACGTCTGGAAGAAAGTGCCTGTGCTCTCAGTTTGTCAGCCCTGCTGTCTCTTTGCTGTGGACCCTTCTCTCTCCCAGCTCAGCTTCACCAGCAGCAGCAGTTTATTTCACCACCCACACCTGGTTGACTTTATTTTAATCAATTAACACTAGCGGAGCTAAGATTTGACAAAAAACATAGCACATGGCATTAAATCAATACTATTCTAACTGCTTTCTGATAAAAATTGTAAAATTATCTAAATGTAACCAGTACGATGTCACTGTCACTGTGATAGTCACTGCGATGTCACTGTCACTGATATAGAACAGACCTGTCCGGGGTGGAGCCCCGCCTCTTGCTTATAATGAGCCGGGATAGTCTCCGGCAGACCCCCGTGACCCTGAAAAGGATTGAAACGGGTATAAAAAATGGATGGATGGATGATATAGAATATAATCCTCACATAATGTAACAATTTGGAATCTGTGTTTTCATCAGTGTATTAACATTTTCTTTCTGAAAAGATACTTATATTTAACATATTTGAATATTTTATTTGGACATAGTAGGCTTATTAAATCTTATGAGTCATATCATCAAGGGCTCCTTACAAACTTGGAGCTTAAGAATTGCCGATAAACAATTCCTATTTAATGACCATTAAAAGCTTGGGTTGAGCTTACATTACACTAGTGGTGTCATTAATTAGTGGTGCACTGTTGCTAAGTTACACCATTTTGAGCCATTTCCTGTTTTGATGCATCTAATTTTTTTGGTTGTGTGTGAGCAGCAGTGTCTTCTTTGTGTGAGTTGAAGTCAGCTTTACGCCGAAACAACTTTACGTACATTTGTTTCATAGCTCTACAGTGAATGATTCCCTGTCACAAAGCTCATGAATTACTAAAAAGACTTGAATAAAAAAGAGCTGTTTAGTTCTAAATATATCAGCATTCTGCATTATTACTTTTTTCTTTTCATTTAAAAGCCCTCCATTCAAACAAGTGTTTAACAATTTACTCATTTAGTACTTGGAGAGCAGTCAGACTGTCTGTGTATCAGTCACACTTAAATGGGAATACCATCAAAGTCCTCTTAGCTCATTTCATGGCTCCTAGAAACTCTCTTATCTCTCTGCATTGACCATTGGCCACTTTAGCTATACCGAACAGTCCAATTCCCCAGTTGCATTTGATGGTCTATAAGAGGAGGGGTAGTAAATTAACCAGAAAATGCACTTAACAGAAAAGAATTAGAATTTCCCCCAGTTCTCAACACAGCTTCTCATTCTAATAGCTTGTAAATCTCATAAGAGCCTTTTCAACAGCTCCCTGCTGTATGGTTAAATGACTGGAGTAATAAGTGGGGGACTGACATGTGGCCACGATTATAATGACAGAAAGGCAGTAATCATCACTTACCTCTTCTGGGAAAAACCGTTCTGAATTTTGTCCTAAATCTGGCAGATGGTGAAGCCCTGACACTCCCTTTACTACACACAACACTGGTCCTTGGACACTCAGCTGATTGCGAAATGGGCTCCTCTGGAGAGTCCAAGTGCTATCCAATGTGACTGGACAGAATGCCATACATTCTTCTGAATGTATCCCTTGATTGGAGAAGGTACTGGATGTGGCGTAATTGTGAACAACATCAGTGCACTGTGCAACGGACTGGGGAAAACAGCTAAAACTCATATCATTCGGGTAGTTCTGATACTAATTACACGTAAGGCACTGAAACAAACTGCTCAAACTGTCAAGTGTTACATACATATATACATGCACTGACAGAATAGAGCAGGCCTTATGTTGTGCAACGACAAATGGCTGAGGTAGCTGGTGATGAATGAACACCTGTGAAAAAGTTACAGGAAGAAAAGGATGAATGTTCTCTATTCATCCATGTTATTTTTTTAATTCCTAATAGAGTGAAAGAGATCGAAGACCTAGAATCTCCAAGACCAGCTGAACTCAATCCTGCTTCTGACAGGTGATTGTATTTGGTCAGGGTGAGCTTACAGTCTCACATCTCTTAGGAACACCAGAGACATAGTGACACCATGCCAGCTGGTGGTTTAACAAGGTCTCTGGATCCATGGCAGAGACCAGCCAGCTGGTGTGCAGCCCAGCAGCGGTGAACCTAGAGATGCTTGGCTACAAGAGTAACACCAAAGGAAGGAATCAGAATCCTCCATGGCAGAAGGCTGGAAAGATAAAGGCTTGAAAGGTGCAATAAAGGAACACATGCTCTTACGGCTTTGGCTGCCAGGCTGAGAAGGTGCACAACTGAAAATTGGGAAAATAAACAGGATGTTCTCTACTGAACCATCCAAAGTGTGCTCTCTGTGGCAGGGTAATAACATGAAAATCCACCAACAAGCCTGAGGTAAACAGTCGATGGGCAACTATAGGCTCTTGATTATTATCAGGTTGGCTTATTTGTGATTTTTAATTGCACTTGTTTCTATGTAAAGTGCCTCAAGATGAGTTTTGTTGGGAATTGGCAACTTAACTGAACTGAAATAAAAAGAAATATGGCTATACTTATCAGATATACAATAGGATTTGTATCTAATAGAATTAGATAAAAATTGGTGATGAAAAATTAGTAAAAGATATTTCAAGGTTTTTTTGTTTTTGAAAATGCATAATTAGAAAATGTTTCTAAAATAAAAGAGATTAAAGGCTAAAGTTATCTCGGATAAGTCTTTAACTCTAAAAGAACAATTGTAAGATTTATTTTTAATTATGTGTCCATCCATCCATTATCTATACCCGCTTAATCCGTTTCCGGGTCACGGGGGTCTGTCGGAGCCTACCCCGACTCATAGTAGGCAAAGGCAGGGGTCCACCTGGACAGGTCGCCAGTCCATCGCAGGGCCACATAGAAAGACAGACAAACATGCACACTCACATTAACACCTACGGGCAATTTAGTATGATCAATTAACCTAGCCTGCATGTTATTGGACTGTGGGAGGAAGCCGGAGTACCCGGAGGGAACCCAAGCAAGCACGGGGAGAACATGCAAACTCCACATAGAAAGACCCACCGGGCCGGGAACCGAACCAGGAACCTTCTTGCTGTGGGGCAACAGTGCTAACCACTAAGCCACCGTGCTTTGATTGCGTGTATTAATTTAATTATTAGTAAAGTCAGCCATCACAGCACAGACTGTAGATTTCTGCTGTGACTCTCCAGAGCATCACCTACAGACTCAGAAAGGCAAGGTTAGACAGCCTGCAGCGAAAGTTTGTAGGAACCGAGCCTGACTACGTGGGAGTTGGTGGGTTACATCGGACCTACATGCACTCTTTAGAAATGATATATGAGATGCTATAAGGAGCAGTTTGCACAAGTAAGGCGGCGACGCCAGCATTGAGCAAAGCGGCTCTCCTTCAGCCACCTGAACTGGGCTTAAGGAAAAGTGATTACTTCAACACTCTAAGACATTCATTTCCATTGTACCTAGTATAATTTAGATTGTTCTGCCTCTTATAAAGGGCATTTTGGCTCAACCGTATGGCTGAATTATGTCAATATTAGCATTGTGTGACAGGGTGTTGCCGAGCTGCAGGAGTCGTCTGTTACCGGGGGCAGATGTGGATGGGTCCAGATTAGCACAGCCGCTGATGGTTTTACTCACTGAATTAGGAAAAACGTGAAGTGACTTGTTAACTTTTGCAATGAGCTGGTGTAAGTCAAGGTTTGAAGTTAAGAGTAAAAGAAAGCTGTGGGCAGGTGTTTATATGAAAATAATGACTATATTTTCCCTTTTTCCACTGCATAAAATTAGCCTTAAGAAGCAATTTACAGAAAAAGAAAGTTTTTGACTTGCCTATATCTCTTTTTCCAAAGTAGGTGGCATGTTTCGTGTTTTCTATGGGCACTTACACTGTTCGATTTTGTCCAGAGATCATGACTGGGAAGCCTTGTTAGAGCACTGGTTACTGTTGTTGTACATTTCTTTTGATGGATTTTGACACTGTAGTAGTAGTAGTGTCTTTATCACTCTCGGTTGCCTTAACTTGGTCTCTGTCTCTGTCTTTATAGCTGTAAGGTCTTGCAGCCATCTGCAGCAGCAGCTGCAATTGTCTCTCTGTCAGAAAAAAACTTAGAAGAGCACATTTAATAACAAAAGTAATCCAACAAACGGCATAAATTGGGCATCGAAACACCGGCTCTTCCATTTAATAACCAGATAGTTTTCTTTTCTGAATGTGCATGTTCCAGCGTAGTCCCATCTTATCTAACAGGCAGTGACCCTGCTCCCCTGTTGTCTTCTCACTTTTTGGATCACTGTAATTATGATTATTTCCCCGCAGGATAAATTGAGACACATGCTGTGTATGCCATTACGTCCTCAAACTAGGACATTAACTCCACTAATGCGCCTGTAATCAACGGTTTTCCTCCTTTTCCACACCAAGTATCTTATGTCACACCTGCACAGACATTTTCCAACTGCTAAACATGTATTTATGACGACGAGGATAAAGACTTCATTCATTTGAACTGTGTTTGACTTTGGGTAGCATGACGCCCTAATTCGTGCTTAAACCATATTGGAATTTTTCTTTTAAGAAAGTTTTTGATTGTGAAGGAGAAGATGAGGGAAGAAAATCAATCTGAATCGTGTGCTGAGGGAAATCTTTGAGGGAGGAATAGATTTGTTGGGGCAGATTCAATACAAATTCTCCAAAATAGGGAGATATATTACATGTCCAAAAGCAATTTTATTTTTAGATGATAAAATTGATAACTTCTGGCAAATACAAATACACAAATAAATAAAAAAAATATCTGCAAATGAAAAAATGAAAACTGGGGTATGTCTTGCTAACTGTGACTATGACTGAAAAGAGCCGACATAAGTTCCCATTTATGTTATATTGACAGAAATCATGTTGTTATTCCTTTTATATTATAAATATGATTATGGATATTACTGTGGGAATAAAAATTCAGCCTTTTGTGACATAAGTTATGAAAGAAAATATTGTCAGGATACATTTTACGTACAGTCAGATGAAAAAGAAAGTACAGTTTCTTTCACTTCAAAGGATTTAGATATCAGGACTTAACGAAGTAGGTCCAACTCCATGTGATCAAATTACACATTACATCATGTCATTATTTATTTAACTAAAATTAGGCAAAATCCTATTGTTGCGAAGAAAATTTGGGCCATTGTTCTTTCAATCTTGCTTCAGTTCACTGAGGTTTGCTGGTTAATGCACAACTCTCTGGTTGTCTATCGACCAGAGATCATGAGCTCCTGGGTCTTTTCTGGCTGTTTTATTGCAGATTACTGGTATTCTTGTGCATCATTGTCAAGTTATATGACCTAATTTTGGCCAAGCTTTAGCCATCACATGATAGCTGTAGAGGCCATGCCTACTCAGTGACATTATTCCTTGAGGCGTTTAAAACTGGATGGAGGATTAGCGGTTTGGAATGACCGGTAGATTATTGAAACATTTAATGACGTTCAAGGTCTGTGTGTTCATAAATGAGGCTTCGATTGCCAGGTTTCTTTTGCATGTGTCAGAGTTGAGGTAGCGGGTGAAGCTGACTGAGTCTATCTGTCTTTGCTCCATCTCCCTTATTTTGTCCCTGAGTGAGGAAAAAAAGAAAAAACATGCTCAGTCACTGATGCTTGAACAAGAGAGTGAAAGAAAGGAAAAGCTGGGATAATGGGATGATTTTTGGAGGATATAATGTATCATTAGCAGGGTATAATTTATTGTACACCCCACACTGTGAGTGTAATGTGGCTGAAGAGAATCACGCACATGGGCTCAGCAAGGTGTAAAATGAGGCAGCACTGATTAAGCTGCTCTTTTGCCAAAACATCTTGACATGTAGTTATCAGCAAACCAGCAAACAGACCTGCCGTCAAGCCTGTGCTTGATGTTCCCAGCTATTTATACGCTCTGTCATGATAACGCGTGGACTTTATGCAGTTATATGCTGTGTGTTTGAGTGAGATTAAATATGTATAATTGGATTTCCTGCTCAGAACAGAGGACAGACAAAACATTTGTTCAACATCCGTTTTAGGTAGGAGAGGTTTATTGAAGTTTCCTGTACCATTTATTGAATTTTATCCTTCTTAATTCCACTGTTGGATTCACGTGGTAGCTTCACAGGATTCAGTATATCTGTTCTGTTTCTCACCTGAGGACCAGAGAACATCTCTACATTTCAGATGCACTAGTGTGTTTTGCCAAAGGACATGCCTTTGTTTCGGAGTACTTATTATTTTCTCATTTATTGGTACAGTTCATCTGGATGATGTCCTGCAGGCTCCAAGAATTGCAGAGGAGTGGATGTGTGTGTGTATATATATATATATATATATATATATATATATATATATATATATATATATATATATATATATATATATATATATATATATATATATATATATATGAAAAAGGATATCGTGGTTTTTCTGCAACAAATGTTGTTTTATGCAGTGTTTGTTTTTGAGCTGAGTTAAGAGTTATAAGGTCAGGGACAAATTGACAAAAACTTTAAGGAGCTAACTTACCTAACTTATCTTTGTGGAATCAAAAATTTTTACCATGAAAAAGAAGGTAATAGAAATTATAGGGTTTAATTGGTAAATGTTGGTCATTTATGTTTTGTTTGCTTGTTTGTTTGTTTTATTTTTTCCCACAGATTCACAGAGTTTCTGGAGCCCTTTGAGAGGGTTATTCAACCAGAGGAGCTTTGGCTCTACAAGAATCCTTTAGTAGAGTCAGACCACATTCCCAAGAGGGTCATGTTTGTAAGTATCTGCCGTTCAGTTGTGCATGTATCTTCCAGACATTTGGTTGCCACAAAATATTTCTTAGCTGTTGAAGTATTGAATAATATTGGTGTCAAAGATTATAGTGAGAGATGTGAGAAGGGCTCTAGTCTATCGGAGTGACACCAGCGCTTCAGATGTAAATATCGCCTGCTGTTAGATAAGTGGCTGGGGCAGTTGTAAGCATATAAGAATGAGAAGTATTTTCCGTCCTCAAAGATGTCTATCGAGGACATTTTCGAGATTCATTTCTAATTTTGGTGTCATTATGGGTCTTAGCAACAAGTACTGCAGCTCACTAAATATTAAAGAAACTGGCCACATCCTTTTATGCAATATTATTTATCAGTGATTATGAGATTATATGACATCGCCAAGGACAACTAAAATAGTAAAACTGTGGTACCTCATCTTATCTGTACCCAAATAATAATAATAATAATAATAATGATGCAAAAACAAGCAACATTTTAAAAGATTAAAAGGGTTGCTAATGTTTACATATGACTGTATCTGCTTAAGGAAATGTTTTTACTATAGTTTCTTATGGATTTCAAAGAATTTTTAAACACTTCCTTGTACACGGATTATTTTGTCTGACTGTGAAATTAATGATAAATAATTGTACCACTCATTTGCCATTAAGAAGTGATAAAGTATCTTTTTCTCTGTTGTTGTTTTTTTTGTCATAAATTACTTGTCCCTAGTGCAAAAACACAGGCATTTCCAAGAGTTATAATTCAAAGCTCATTTAGATTGTTAGGTTAAAAGGTTAGGTTAGGCTTGGTAGGTTAAAATGAGTATCTCACTGTTTGCTGTGGACATTTTTGTCTGATTAGTAGAGGCCAGTCTAGAATGTACTGACTTTTTAATCAAACTATTGGTGCAATGTGGCAGCTCCAGACTCACCTTCTCCTTGCTTATTGAGCTTTTTGCAAACTACCAGCACTCCATTCCACCTTCACGCACATCAGTCACATGATATGTAGGGAACATATGGAGTGGTTTGTAAGCTCTAGCTGGAAATCATTGCATGCCAGAAATAATAACAGTTTTGCAAATGTTTTATTGTAAAAGTGTCTGAATAAATAAACTGAAAGCAGATACTAAATGATTTAGCTTTGCAAGGTTTTAGTCAGAGTGACGATCCAATAACATAAATGATCAAACATCAGTTAAAACTGCTTATAGCATTAGAAAAAAATGAAACAAAGTAAAATTGCTTATCAGAAAAACATTTGCTGGATATTTGTAAAAAAAAAAATCGCATTAATCGTTGAAAAAAGGCATTAGTCATGGACATTACAGGTGAAAAAGCACACATATGCAAGCTGGCAGTCCGTCTGTAGAGCAAACTCTAGCTGTGTGCTGTCTCTTCCCCACTAGGCTTTATATAAATGTTATATTTTCATCAGTGTGCATAGATCTTTGCTGATGACAAAGCTTTAAAGCACCCTTCAGCCACATCTCTCGTAGGTGAATTCTCCCAGCACCTCCACCCAGCAGCCAGCCTTTTTCTTTGCTGCTCTGCCAGCAGCCCTGGAAGTGTGGAGAAGGAAGCTGGAACTGAATAGGATTTACATTGAAACTATATAGTGGGAAGTGGCAAGGCATTTATTGTTGTAATGTTTCAATCATTTTAACCAAATGTCACAATTTAAACAGGGTAATACTCATATAATACTTACATGTCTCAGATCACCTCATTATGAGCATTTCCAGTAGAATGTCTAAGCAAATCAATTAAGTATTCACAAAGTTGTAGTTGCAGTGAAATTTAACGTAAGTGTACATAATCAGTGGTCTCTTTTACAGATTTAATGTAAATGTGGTTTATTAGAGATGCTGAAGGTACAGTTGTAGTAAGCTGTACACAAGTAAATATCCTCATTTCGCTTTTTCACTTTTAAAATATAATTTTTCTCTTTTGGAGCTGTGGTATTCTTAATAGTCTTAAACTATTGCAACAGTCATCTACTGTCAAGTATTTAAGATGTGCTTGCTTGAAAACCATAGTTTCCATAGTAACACAATTACAATTCTTGTTGACCGTAATGACATTATTATAGTCTGTGGGTGCTATTTTCTGTAAAAAATGCTGCCATGATCAGCCACCAAATCAACCGCCAAAGTTAAACCAACTCCTCTAATGTAGATTCACAGTGAAAGCTGACAATTTTGAGAGTGTCTTTAATATCTCAATCAAAAGACGAATCGTGGTACTGCACCCATGTCTGCACTCTCTGTGAATGATTACAAATAATTGTGTTGAATGTAATGTTATTTTTTTTTCCAATTTTGTCTGCTTAAGGCAGAAAAGGTCTACCAAATATATTCAGAAAGTAATTACTACAGTTTTGTGGTGCGATTAATTGCCTCTGTGCTGAGAGGGCTGAAGTCTCTTATCAAGTTGGAGGAAAATTCTCCCTGTAGATACGAGAAGATCCACTGAACAATAAAGCCTTGTTTTTGTATTTTGTTTTTTTTTTTTAAGAAAAACACGCTCTGAATAATAGATGGATTCAGAACATTACTGTGTCAGCGGTAATTTTATGATTAACCTGCTAAGCAGACCCGCCGGATTGCTGCCGTGCATCTCTAAAGTCACAGTAATAACTATACATTTCTCATTGTGTTTATTTCCTCACAGGCAATTTCATTCCTTACCCCACTGGCAGTGATATTTGTGGTGAAGATAATTCAGAGGACGGACAGGACAGAAATCAAAGAGGCATGTTTAGGTGTGTGGCGCCTCTTCTATAAATGTGACCAATGTGTTGCTCATATTCCATCTATGGAGCCAGATCCCACCCTCATCTCTTCACATGCAGATGCCTGGACGTCACTCTTCTGCGTGTCATTGTGACACACCTTCAGCGTTGTTTATCACTGAGCTAAACGTAAATCTTTTTCCATTTGTGACCAACAGTTTTGGTGCCACAGTCCAGCTAGAAAACAATAAATAAATAAAAAAATAAATTTAGAGCCCAGGGCAAAAGTCATGTGACTACTGCATGCTGTTTGTTCTGAATTCGTAATGTTGTGCAACTATATCAGTATCAAAGAACTCCTTGGGTACGTCAGAGATTCACGTGTCAATGACAATACAATGGGCTGACAAGGAGTACAAGAGTCTTAAAATGATGGGATAGGTTATATTGCAGACATTTTTGTTGTTTAATGCTGTAATGATAAAAAAAAAACTGTTATTACATTGTTCCTTGGTTCTGTCTAAAATCAAAGTAATGACAAGTACTTTACTGTGCTAAATGGTAAAGATCACTCAACTATTATTTTGTGTTTTACTCATCTTGGAAGCACAGCTATTAATCACACCAGGCATGCATGAATTTAAAGTTTGATGCCATTTGTTATTTTCTCAGATGGCATCTTGTGATTTTTCTAACACGGATTTCTTCCTGTTTACTATCCCCCCCTGGGTCAGAAACCTGCAGAGACTTTGGTATATCAGGAAGCATTAAAAAATAAATAAATAAAAAGCTGAACATAAATCTAATTAATGAGACACACAGAGATGAATCAGGTGCGGGGAGGGTGGCTCAGAGCATCAGTGCAGAGTTTACAGTTCTGTGTACAATTTAACAAGCCCTTTGCTGCTTGCAGAGGAAGACTCCTACTACTGGAAAACAGCATAACTCAGGAGAACAACGGATAAAAAGAAGCCTATATTGTGTCAGCATGTCAGCATGATCATAGTTTTGACAATGATTTTGAACTACAACTACCTTTAAACGCATGAAAACAGAAATATCACAAACTCCTTGTTAAGCTTGATGTATAGTTATTCTTAAATAATGACACAATGATTTATTTTTTTCAAACAAAGCCAGAAAAAAACAATACATATGTCCTTTATAAATTGATTTAGTTCAAAGTTGTATCTGTCTTGCCCTATAACCCTAAATCATCTATTCATCCATCCATTCATCCATTTACCTTCGTTCATTCAAGTCCAGGCAGCAGGGACAGACACCTACGATATACCCAGACCTTCCTGTCTGCAGCCACCTCCTGTAGCTCCTCCAGGAGAATACTGAAGTCTTCCCAAGTCAGCCAAGAGATGTGATCCCCTCAGATGTCCTGGGTCTGCCGAGGAGCCTTCTCCCAGTTGGAGGTGTCCAGGAGCCATCCCAACCATATGCAGGAACCAACTCAACTTGCTCCTTTCAATATGGAGGAACAGGACACTATTCTGAGTTGCTCCCAAATGCTGGCGTTTCTCACCTGATCTCTAAGGGAGAGTTCACTCATTTCACCCTAGCCCTTCCCACTGGCAGGAACCCATCACGGTTCATGTCGGTCTCCCTGGAAATTAAGATTAGCACAGCACCAGACCTGACACATCAGTTTGGTCATTTTTCTTGGTGGCAACAGATGACAAAGCTGCTGATGTTTGCGAAGAATGTTCTGCAAGGATTGGAGAGGATTACTAAAATATTTATTTTTCTTCACTGCATTGCAGATTTGCTTTAGTCTCCTGGGTGGACATAGTGCATTATATATGAATATTGTATTAAATACATAAATATGAACTTTTCAGTCACTGGCTTGGGCCATGCAAAAGCAGTCAGTTATTTATTATTGGTTTTTGCCTAAATATTCAATATTGTGCATCCCTACTGCAGACGCCACCCCATTCTGCCTATCATTCTCACTCCATTCTTTCCTCATTTTGCGCACCTCATTCTAAACCTGGAGAGGGAATCCTATTCTTTTCTGACTGAGAACCATGGTCTCAGATTTGGAGGTACTGACTCTCATCCCAGCTGCTTCACATTCAGTTGTGATGTGCTCCACTGAAAGTTGAAGCTCACAACTTGATGAAGACAATAGGACCACATCATCTGCAAAAAGCTGATTATCCCAAAACAATGAGCGTAGTACCTCATACTCCTGGAGCTACCCCCACAGGTTACCCTCAGGTTGACAGTCAAATGCCTTCTCCAAGTCCACAAAACATATGTGGACTGGTTGGACAAACTCCCATGCTTCCTCTAGGACCCTACTGAGAGCATAGAACTGGTGCTCCACAGCCACGGTAAAACCGCAGTGTTCCTCCTGAGTCTGAGGTTAAGTGACATTTTCTCATCTAAAACCATGCCAATCTAGTGGCATTTCTGTTGGGATTTAGATTTCTTTACATGTTTTTCTTGAATTGTATTTGGTTCTTTAGGCTTGGCCTTGTTGTAAGTAATTCCTGCTTTGTTTTTTAAAGTATGCTTCTCAGTGTGTTTAGTTCGCTTAGTTCACGTTGTCTTTTTCCTGACGACCTCACATTCAAAGTTCATGATTAAAATTTTTTGCATAAATTAAAGCTTTGAATTTAATGTTTGGAATACCATTGGGAATTTGCTTTGCTAATATAGTATATTTGTTGTTTGACACAGTACATTCTGCTTTCACAATGCCTCCTTTTTGTTTCTATGGGGTTCAAATAAGCTTAGTGTTTCTTTTTTAATATTGTTTTTATAATCTTTATCATTCCGAGACTTCTGCTCTTTAATTAGATTGTTATCCATTATAATGATATAAAGCCATTGGAGGACTGTTTTTTCCACAAGGCTACACATTGAAAATGGCACAGACATAAGCTGACGTGCTTATTTTTAATTTAATTTATGAGGCATAAATGCTATTATTCATTGCTTGAATATGAGATCACATAGCATGCAGAGGCATTATTGTCTTCCAACCATACACAGAGTTATCTTCCAATGAGCTACAGCGATAGTTTTCAGTAAAAATATGAAATGACTCTGAGCATTTCTAAGAACATGTCAAACCTTTAACTCTCAAGCTGTTAAAGTTCTACACTACATGTTCCCTACATCACATATCTGTTTTGCATCTTTCTTTAAATAAGCAAATTAACTGATTTCCTAAGTTTCCTAAGTCAGCAAGTAAAGAGCAAACCTATACCTACCACCTATAAAAGGCACTAGACAGTGTCTGGGTGAGTGCATTCAATGTACGCCACAATGCATCATGAACAGTAGTGTGCAACCAAATCCTAATCTTACTTCCGCATTGAGGCTCATGTGGAACTAAGTTTCATTGATGTTCCTCGACTGGTTGCAAGAGGCTGGCTGCAAAAGTGAGTCCATTTCTCCATTGACACCTGTTATGGAAATATTATTCTTAACCATTCTCTGACCTTTCTTATGGTACAGCCTGTGCAGGCTCATATTTTGTCTTTGAGACTTTCCTGCTCTGCTGTCACACACAACTTCAATGATTTTTTTATGAGAATGATTTAGTGTTTAGTCTTCATTATCCTGTGGTGTTCAAATTACTGTGCATACTGAAACTTTTGTCACCTGGCTCAAAAAAAAAAAAAAATTGTTTTGGTCTCAGTTGCCTCACATACATGACCACTCTGAGGGGGGGGTGAATGTTTGTACCACACCAGGAGAGTTAATATAAAGCATTACAATTATTTTGAATATGTTTGACTGACAGTCAGCTCAGCCAATCAGATGAAGAACTCATTTTATAGTCCAATATTTCACCTCAAGACCATATACTGTGCAATGTAGGTGTCATATAAAGAGGTTCTCAATATATTAGGCAATAAAGTTTTTAAAGAAAGTATTGAAAGCGCAGTCATGACAGAATTTTTCTTTTCCAAAATGACTTTTTGCTTATGTAAGTATGGATATTGACCCTCTAAACTATAAGCGTAGATTAACCCAGCTCATGCTTCTATCCACCTCATAGTTTCAGCCCTGGTCCCCTCAGATGGCATTCAGTTCAAAAAGAAACATTTTCCAATTGTTTCTGTCGCTGTTGCACATGACTGACAGCAATGTGTCTGATTGGTTTACGACAAAAACCAATAACAACATAGTGAGCAGGGAGAACAAAACAAACAAAAAAAAAAACTTGTTTTTTTGAACAATTATAGTTTTATGGATACCCAATAAATGATTCACTGTTTTTGGACCAGATTATGTGTTAATGATACCTACTAGGTAGTAATGAGTTGCAAAGTAGTAGAGGAATTTCCCCATTTGTTTTGGATAATTTTGCAGATAGGACTTTTGCGTTTCGCCCATAGATTTGGGACCTTTAAATATGCTGTAATTTCATCTAAAACCTATAAGCCAACCACATATGAGAACCCATCTACACATACCCAATAAAAAAGCATAATTTAAGGTACTACCTCTATAAACAACTGCACAAGATGACCTCCAAAAAGACACTTTACGTTTTACTTCATGGAATATCAGCTCAACATGCAACACACAGTCTTTTTGTTAAAGTGAAGCACAACCCAGCCTCTAGGAAACTATCTATCAAGTCTGACATCTAAATCAATTTCTGTTTCATTTTGATCAAGAAACACTGAAAGATCTGTTTCATATTCACCTTTTTTACACAGATGGAGCTCACACACCCAACTCCTTTATCTAGTATCTAGGGAGTAGTGCACCGCTGAGTAGGTGGTGATTCTCTCCGTAACTATCAAGATGAGTTGTAACTGGTTTCTCTGAAAATTGCCACAATAAAACAACCATCTGCCATGTCAGGTTGGTCAGGACCACTGTTGCTTTTGCAAATAACCAGCACCTTGACTCTACACAATAAGATGGTGGAGTGAAAGAGCCGTTACAAAGAGAACATAGGGAATAATGAAATATCCCTGCTCAAACAGAACATGTCATGTCACTTGGCGTACTGGGAATGTGGGGTGAACTCAGACAACAGGGATTGATCTGTGAGGACAGACACTCTTTTATAGCTAATTAAATGAAAATTAACTTATGGTGCAAATCCACCATCTGTATCCCTCCTGTTTCTCATTACAGATGTTGAGCCATGATGCTTCACTGTCAGATTTGTCCTTGTGTGCTTCCTTGGTCATAACTACTATTAGGGATATGCTTTGCATTTTTTTACTTACACGGATTTAGGAGATATCTTCCAGCATTGGATCCACGCTCAAAACTATTTAACAATGACGTACAGGTGATTCACAGGTATCAGGGAGAGTGTCATGAATTGGTGAAATAACATAAATGCAACATCACCATGCTGACTGTTCTTGTGTTTGTTAGAGTTTTGACGACAACTGGGGCCCAAAGCAAAAGAAAAAGACACAGTTGTTAGTCATGATTTGAGGGGTCTATTTGAATGATAAGGAGGTCTGAAAGTGGAGGTTTTTGTTGGTGGAACTTGGAGGTGACAGGTTCTTACATGTGGTGGTGAGTTTGTTGGCCAGGAGTAATGACGGCTGCCAGAGATATTGCTGGTTTAAGGTGCATAACTGAAGGTTGGTTTCAGTGTAAATCTTTAGCACAGAAGGAAATCATTAGTTTAGATAAATGTCAAAGTAACAAGAAGATAAACTAGACTAGCAAACAGCCAAAGCGTGTATACCAGTGTAGACTTTGTGCTCTGTGGAGACTGTGTAGAAACACTGCAGTGTTGAAACAGCTGGCAATACAACAGTGCAGACCTGTGAAAAATGATATTTTGTTTTCTTGAAACAAGTTAAATTAGTACTTGTCTCATAAAATAAATGTTTCCTTAAGATGATGGGACTTTTATGGAGCTTTTGAGATTCTCATGACTGTTATATAACATGGCATCAAGGCTTTAATGTGTCATCTTGTTTGGGCAGGTTATATGCCGAGCACAAAACAGCTCCTCAATTCGGATTTGTGATTGAATACAAATAAAAGCATTATGACTAGAAAATAGTTTTTTTTTATATCAAAATTAGATGCATGAATTAACTCATCACCATATAAAAAATGAGGATTGTTACAGATATTATGCCATAATTAATTTGTGATTGCAAGATAACAGCCATAAGGAAAGACATTGAAACACAGCTCGTCTTGGCCTTCCTGGATGTCACAAATAGATTTATTAATTTTGATATCCTGGTCTTTGCAACTACAAGTGTCCATTAGTCTGGTTTATTTGATGCATTAATGTCAACTGAACAATTCAGTGACAAACCATGCAAGGATGAATTTTAAAAATTTCTTTGCAGACATTTGTATTGTGGAAGACTATATTCCAGTTTGAGTTTGCATTCAGTTAAAATCAGCTCTCTGCTTATGGGATCAACCTCCCAGGGGTGATATTAAAGCGTACACTATGCTGAACCTACTTGCCTTTGTTGTTGCCCAGAAAAGATGAGAGGCTGCTTACGTACCGTAAATCCTTACAGCCATCTGTTCAACTCTGACGGAAAGTCCTGCAAACTGGTTGTATTATTTTACAAAAAAAAAAAAAAAAAACCTAACATTATCTGTACGGCATTAATGGAAAAACATTGATCGTTTGACCAAAGCGTCACTGTTTCTCATTGTTCACTTTAAACAAGTAGTCACAATAAGGTGTCCTTTTATCTGCCTGTCCTTCCCCAGCTGTGTCCTTGGCTCTCGCCTTAAACGGAGTCTTCACAAACACCATCAAGCTGATTGTTGGCAGGTATGCAAAACATGCCAAGATACTGGCTCTGTTAGTGGTGCAAGTTTAACTTTTAAGTCCTTGTCACTTAAGATCACATATTTTAGCCATGACTTACTTATTTTGTCACCATAGAGTTGTTTTACGAATAATATAAAGTGTTTTGCTTATTTCCAGGCCCAGGCCAGATTACTTCCAGCGCTGCTTTCCAGATGGGCAGGTAGATGCGAAGATGATGTGCACTGGGAAGCCAGAGTTAGTCTCTGAGGGACGTAAGAGCTTCCCCAGCAGCCATTCCTCCTGTGAGTATCTCCATGGAAGAGATGCATATGATTCATTCAGCATTCAGAACTAATTAAAACTGCTTATAGTAGTTACTTACACAGTTTGATTCCCATGCTTTGAGCTATTTTTTGCAAGGCGGAAATGTCCGTGTTTGCGGTCTGCAAGGTGTTTTTTTGGTCCTTCAAAGGTAATTATAGGGTCTAATTCACACATCCTCAGGCAGCTTGTCGGGGCTGAGTCAAGTTTTATTCAAAAACACACCCTCTGCTTCAGCTTCATCTGATTCCTGCTGTGGACAGACCAGTGTGGGAGGCTGGAAGATGGTACGCATGGAGCGTTTGCTACGGGGTTTTCTGTGGTTGTACAAACACTACATATTATCTGATGGATTAGGGATACCAAGGCAGCAGTTAAAAGGGAAAAAACACTCACACATAGACACGCTAAATAATTTTGCAGCGTTAAACAAAAAAACGTGATTGCTTTGAAGTTTTCTTTCCCTCTCTCCTGCTCAATCAGTTGTGTCTCATATGTTTCTATAACAGTGAAAATGCCAACAATTACTCTGAACATCCTCCTATAATTCATGCAAAATGAAAAATATTTTTATCCTCTAGTGCACCGTGGCCAGGCTGTGATATTTATAGAATATTGTTCGCTTTTGTTCGTACAGTATTTATTCAACTGGATTTGTAACCATGTTAACAAAGTAATCAAACAGAACTCGTATGCACAGCATGTTCTGCAGGAAAGCGTAAATAAGCAAATGATTGCATCCTACTAAAGTCTTTAATTATCCAAGGTCAACATGTTTGACAAAGAACTATAATCATTGAAAAAAACAAAACAAAACAATAATTTCATGATCCATTCAGGTTTTAAGTACATGCAGCTCTGCGACACACCTGCTTTGAGAATAAAATGCTTTGAAGTCCTAATAGCGTCCCATTAGAAATTGCAAGGAGGGACGATACTGTGTAATCCGCTGCAGCGCTGCGTCTGGATTGAATTCATCTATGCGACAGCTCTAATAGCCTCATGTTGTTGCACTGTGTGGAAGAGATTGAGGGAGCAGTGCAGTGGGGAGACAGGAGCACCCATATACCAGCTCATCTAGACAGAAGAGGAAATCCAATTTCCTGTCTGTGTTCCTTTTTCCCAGGCAACACTTGCTGAACCAAGCTTGTACGTTACAGCCTATTATTGTGACGAGGGACAGAGGAACAGGGCCGGATAGATTACAAATGTGAGTGTAACCTCATGTGAAGGTGCTTCTGTACATAACACAACATCCCATGTAGATGATATCAAGCCTTTGATGAATTACAATGAGTGAAACGGTTTCCCATCCCCAGACTCAGACATGAAGGTTTTAGTTTAATCTGCATGGCGAGCACTAATGCAAACAAATTCATCTGGATCGGCCAGGAAACGTACATCTACAACACTTGTTTGATGAGAGCTATTTTTCAAACCATACAAACTAATTTTTATCGGGCTACAATGTTTTTAAGGCAGCTCATGTTCCACATGATTAGATGCCTTTTGTTCACCTCGTAGTAAAGTTACAAAGTAACAGCAATTGCAGAAGTCAAAGCTCTGGGAGAGAAAAACAAACAGATAATTACCAACTTCTCTGAACCCACTGCACCAATACAGCAGCGAAGCAAGCATTTCCAAGAGCACTGACTGTTATTCTCCACATCTTATTTATAACTATTTCACCATTTCCCTTCTTACATACTAGGTTAATAGGACAAATCCAAAAATATACACTGTTTAAAACCACCTGCCATCTTTAGTATTTGCATTCTCTGTTGTATTTAAGTGATTCCTGTAAATAAATATAATTACATTTTTAAGTCCCCACTTAAGTCCCCACTACTTTGTTAATGGACTTTCTTCCACATTGAATTAACTCTAGCATATAAGGTCCTCCATATCACCTCCTTATTCAGAGAGAATAGCACTTCTGCAGACATATTTCTGCTGCAAGGTACACTTCAGTGAACAATGGAACAATTATGCAACTCTAATAAGAAATGTCTGTTGAGCTTTTGTGTGTTAATGGATGAGACCATCCAAGGGCCCAAATGGATGGCTAATATGCATTTGTTCTCGTTAGTATGAGAGCCTTGTCCCGCTGGTCCCGGCAGGAGGCAAAGGTCAGACCAGGAGGGACGGGGCAGCAGAGGCTGACTGATGAAAAACACAGTGATGCCTGCTCTACAGCTTCTTTGTTCTTGAGTACGAAATTCACAGACCCTTTCGTATCATAGAGGGAAGCACATCTAAAACGTAAGGCATACGTACCATTTTTAGTGATTTGCTGTGCACAAAGATGTGTCACGTCATTAAAACAGATTAAATAAAATAACATAAGCACCACAGTATCTGAGTTTTACACACAACCCATAAATATAGGCATACAGCAGAAACAGCGTACTGAATATTTTAGAGACCGCTCAAATAAATTCTCAGGCCATGTTTTTTTTTTTAAGAGAGCTGTTATCTTATTAAGTGGAGCAAAACCTCTTTTCTGGATAACGTATTCAGTAACATACATTCATCACGTCTTAATATATTCAACATAGAGCTTTAAGTTTTAAATTTTTACCTAACGATGAACATCGCTGTCAATTCAAGGGTGATGTTATGCTTGTACGCAATATTACTGCAACTCGTAGAGCTGTTAGGATACATTTGCAGACCCGACACGCTTTGAGGTGAAAAGGATCGTGATTTCCTCCCCCACCCTTTAGGATCAGCCTCTAAAGTCATTTCCACTGCTCTTCAACCAAATGCTGCGGTGTCTCTCTACTTGTTAAATGAAAGCTCATTAAACATGAGTTTTGAATGAGTTAAGATGATAACAAATCTTTATTATCAACATAGTGACTCATGAAACCGTGTCCATACAAATACATAAAACACCACTAAACATTTGGACGCATCATAATATGTGTGTGGGGGATACGATTTTGTTATAACGCCGGCTTGTTAATTAGCAGATTCGATCAGCAGATTGTTCTCAGCAGCACAATTCATTTTCTCCCATGAGGTCCATATTCTCTCTTCTTTGCCTTTCTCCATAGTTTCCCTGCTCCATCTGTCTGATGTTGACGAACTTAATTCTAACACATCTATAACAGTGCTGGTACAGGTAAAAGAAGAGCATCATTCAGTTTTTGTCATAAACATGTTTAATGTTTGGCATAAGACATCCAAATACATTTGTCAAAGGAAGCATGTTTATTGAATGAGTTACTTATGACTTTACTCTTCTAGGGGCTGTTTTTATTTCTCCATCATGAAGAACTCAGACTTTTATATCCATTTATTAGTAGTTGTTTTGTCAGTCTAATCATTATACTTTATAGCAAGTGCATCTAAAGAGAAAACAAACATTTGCTTATCTGGGCTGATTATAGACAACAGTTAGAAACTTAAAGTTTTTTATTGTCCTTTATATATACTGCCCTTTTTTCGTTGGGGTGTATGTGCTTGAATGTCTGAACTGACTCAAAAATGCCACCATAACACAACCCTCTGACATATTTTGGGGTATTCAGAGTCTAAAATTACATCTATTATTGAGCATTTAGTATTTGTATGGTACAGTGACCTCACAGATCCAAATCCCTTTTCCAAAAGAGTTGGATTTTGCAGCAACATAACAGCTCCAAACAGTTAGGATAGAATAATGTTCACCACGTTGTAGCATCCTCTCTCATTTAACAGCGGTCAACGTACATCTGGGAACTAAGTCAGATCAGTTCAGCAGGTCAATTAAGCACACAAACTCTTCTACTATGTAACAAATGTAGTATGAGGTTTTATAATCTTATCCTGAAAGATGAAAGACCTTCCCTGAAAAACATTGATCTAAATAGGAACCTAAATTTCTCCTCTCTCTATGTGTGAGCTGCCCATGCCATTGGCACTAATGCACCCCATACCGTCAGAGATGCAGACTTTTAAACAGAGACCGATAAAATGCAAGATGGTCTCTTTACTCTTTAGTCCGAAGGATTTGGCATTCATTTGAAAAAATAAATTGATGTGATTGTCTGCAGAATGATGTGAAGAACTCTTCACCAGAAGTGTTCTCCAGACATGTTCCTGAGGCCATGTAGTAATTTATTTTACACATAATATCTGTTTTTAATGCAATTGCTCCTAGAGTCAGAATATCACAGGCATCCTAAACTGATTTTCAACCTGGTCCCATCTGCACAGAGATTTCTCCTGATTCTCTTAAACCTTTTATAATATTTTTTGTGTAAATAATGATATGTGAGTTTTTTCTGGTTTTATGCAGAGGAACTTTTTTTTTTCTGAAATGATTTAAAATTTGCATTGCATTCTGTGTTTATTTACATTTTACACAATGGCAGCTTGATGATTTGCATTTTGGGTTTATATATAATATATATATTATATATATATAACTCCACATCGTGTTGCATTTATTATATCTCTAAAGTGTGTAAGCAAAGCTATAAGACTGATTAAATAGGAGGCCTGCCCTGCAAAAGAGAAGGGTGGAGTTACTATCCTAACTCAGCCCACTTTTACCAGCAATTGAAAACAGGGCTGGAAAGGATTTGCTAAAAAAGGAAGCTTTTGTACCGCATCTCTGTGGCATTTTGACAAAATTTTGACACGCATGAGCTCAGGAAGTTGTAGCACCTTATGAGAAAAAAAGGGGATAATGTGTCTCTTTTACTGCTTTTGTAAAAAGACCCAAAAGCTGTTGCACTTCACTCATTACTTTCGCTGGGCATCTTTGTTTTATCTCAGGAGAACACGTTTTACAAGCTTTTTAGATGAATGAAGTTGATTCATTACCAAAATGTTTTTCCCCTTCTAAGTCCTCTGCCCTTTGGGGACTGCAGCTCCTTCTTGAGGTGCATCCTTCAGCGGTTTTATTAGACACACCTCATTGCGCATACAGCGCCCACTGGGTACTGTGCTGCACATATTCACTTGTCTGCATTGAAACTCTAACTGTGAGTAAATACTCTAAGGTTTTAGTTTCATGTCCAGGTTATTTTCCTGCTTTATTGATTTGCATCTACTGCCAATTTGAAAGATTCTGTTACTGGATTTGTATTTAACTGGATGCCTCCTGTTGCCTTTAAACAGGAAGAGAACATGTATCTGATGATGCCTTTGGGACCAGAACAATACAGATGAAACACTAAAAAATTTGAAGGCCTTCTTTTATGAAACAAAGTAGATGAAACTGTGATTAATTAATATTTGATTATTGTCACACAAAACTGCTACAAGTTGAAAGTAAAACTGTTTAGTTAAGTCAGCAGACCAACTTGGTGGTTCATGGATAATTTACTTCTGTCTTTGTAACTAATTAATGGCAATTCTCAACTATGGTTTCAGCAATTAAAATGACTAGTGGAAGCTGCCGTGCAGTTTGAAATGTAGAGCAGTCACCAAGAAGTTAGGTCGATGAAGTGATGCTCAGTCTGAAGATCTTGGACTTCGGTAATGAACAGAGCATAAAGTGATGTATCTTCTGTCAAATCCATGTGGCACTCTTTTTGGGTAGTGAAGATGAATCTGTGCAGAGTTTTCTGTATCACATGTTGCCAATAAACGTTTACATAGCATGATTCATACAGTATCTCTCTAGTTTGTCATATGGAGTGATTAGTGAAAGAGGATATGCACCTGGTTGGTGTGACGGAGAAAGATGCAGAGGACAGGGGACGATGGTAACAGGTGATCCACCGTGGAGGCCCCCTAAAGGGAAGAAGATGAGTCTGGAGCTGGGAAAACACGTTTAAAAGGGTTCCGTTCTTGGAATTTAACTGTTAGTTCTATTCTCTCATCCAAAATGAATTTGTTGAGTTCCTTAACAGGATGTTCAGAAGCATGTCGCGGGTCTAATCATGTAGTCAATGAGTAGATTAACTTAGCCTCTGTTATACTGAGCATGGAGCTTGCTCACCTGGAGTTTTAAAAGTGTACAAATTACCTGTGGTAAACAGATCCTAACATCCGAAGTGAATGTTAAGAATGTATGTATTCTAGAAAATGTATTGGCAGGCCCATCAGCAGGTGGCTGCAGGTCATGACTGCAAAAAGGAAAGTGTGGAAAAAGCGTTTTTTTCTATTGTATGCAACATCTCAGCACATTTTTAACTAGAAGAATACCATTCAGCAACATTATTATGAACAGCTTTGATTTTGCAAATATATATTCGCAATAGAGACAGTTCACATGCAGTTTGTGACGGAGCACCATTGAATGCAGCATGATAACAAGCTTAGGTGACTGACGTTAGCAGCAAAGTTGCTGAGCTGAGGGACGTTGGTGATGAATGGTAAAGCTGACTCTGGTGTTGTCTGAAGTTAACTGACTTTCTTTGTTATTTGTCATTTAACTGTCAGTTTCTCTTGTTCTGATTATACAACTTAAGCAAATATAAATATTGAAATATTGACATCATAATATATGTTAGTTATATTAGATAACTAACGGTATATGCACATATGAGGTGCATTTCCTGACTATTTCCTGCAACATGCTGCTGTCTGTTAGAGTAATAGTGAAATTAACATGGATCAGTGGTTTTTATGACTGCCTGTTGGATGACAGTACCTACAGGGGAGAGGGGTGGGGGTGGGGGATGGGAGCAGGATGAAGTCAACAGTGAAGGTGTGAAGGTGGAAAGCAAGGTAGTTCAGTCAGTCGGCTCACACACTGATGAAAGCAAACGTTTCATTATAATTATAAAAATCAAATACTTGCTTATAATTTGTCATCTATGCTCTGACCTAGTCACCCCAACAAGTTATAGATGACTAGTGAAAAGATAAAAGGACTGCGTTGGACTGAGGACAATTTAATTCTAACTATGAAACAGGGATAAAAGTCATTTTCAGTACTGGAATCATAAGAGCTACACATTACATCCAAACTGAGGTCATTTTTACTCTCATGGACTGTATTCCAAATGTCAAATGTTGTAACAGGTTTACAAGTTTGTTAGGTTTCTCATGGAGTAGTATGCTGCTGCCTCAGTGCATCTATCCGATGTTCATATTTGAGTCACATACCAGCGTAGGTGAGGTGCAGCGCTTGAAAATGAGTTGAAGTGGTTTCTCTGGGGTCCCTGGCTGTGTGTATTTGTACTTAAAGCTCACAAAAACACCATGCTTGGTATAGATAAACATCTTATTTCTTCCAAGAAGCATAATTTTTGGATCCCTATGGTTCACAATAGTTGTCACCACTTATTTTGCAAGTAAGTCTATGGCAGCCGCGTGACCTCATTTAACTCACACTGACCTGAAATGCTGACTGGCTGCAAAACAAGAAGGCGCAGTGAACAATAGTGGCACACAACCAAGAAGCCCACAACAGAGTCTGTTCTGCCAGATATTTAAATGTGGGAGTTTACAATAAAAATGCAATGAACTAAATTAGGCTTCAGCAGGTCCCCATGACTCTAAATTGGATGGATGGATGGATGGATGGATGGATGGATGGATGGATGGATGGATGGATGGATGGATGGATGGATGGATGGATGGATGGATGGATGGATGGATGGATGGATGGATGGATGGATGGATGGATGGATGGATGGATGGATGGATGGATGGATGGATGGATGGATTAAAACCCAATGGCCTTTGTATAAATTGCCAAACCCCCTTAGACAGTTAGACCTCAAGTGTCTGCTCTCTCTTTAAACCATCCTTTCTCTCACTTTCAGGCTGCGCTCTTGTCTTGTCATCCTCTATGTTTGTGCCAGTTTTTGGCAAGTGAGCTGTTGGTAGGTGCTGTTTGATTTGCTGCAGCAGGAAACTAATGTCCATGTCTCTGCACAACCTCAATGACTCTATCACACGATCCTTTATACATGCAATTAGAAAAACTCAGTTTCTCTCACATTTCCCAGCAGATGTCGTTGTGTGTAAGTCCTAGTTGTACATACATATATTTGGTTTATTAGTGTACCCATGCAGTTTTAACATTGAACACTATTAATAAGGAATTCTTTACGTGGTACAGCAGGAACCTAAATTTGTGATGCAGCACACACAGTGGCACATGCACACTCAGTGTAAGAAGAATGTTGACATTGTTAAATATGTTTTCTTCATTCTAGTTGTGGTAGCCTCAGGCTACAGCAGCAGTTATTTTTATGTTTTGTTTTTTTTTTTGGACTTAGTGAAATTATTAAGATCAGGAACACTTTTATCTGGAGATTTGTGTTGGATAAAACAAGTTGTTGCATAGACAAGTGGAAGCATAAAAATCAACATAGTGAAGACTTAAAATGACATAAACATCAAACATACAGAAAAGGGCTATGAGTGAATAAATAAATATATAACAGGTCAAGTGTGCAAATCTGTAGCATCTTATTTCATATTGATGCTAATATGTTTAATTGAAAGAGTATTGAATGAGTTTGCACAGAGGAACAATATCTGCAGGAGGTTGACTGAGCAACATTCACATCATCTTAATACTTATACATAATTACTATTTTGTTGGTACTGCAGATTATCTTGTCACTATTATTTTCTTTATTATGCCAAACATAAAGATGTAATAACTGGAAATATGTAAAAATGCAGTGGTGAAATCATTATTATAAGGCTGAATTATGTTTTTCTGTGGTCCCTTACCCACAGAGCGTTCAAGTTGAGACTGTTGCAGTGGTATATACATTATTTTGAATGTGAATGACCCAGAGACAGAATTGCGGGGCATTTTCTTCTTGCATCACTGTTGCACTATGAGAGGTGATAACCGAGGGGGAGCAAATGGCACATTAGCTCTGTGTAACGGGAAGCTGGCATGGCAGAACACACCAGACAATGCTGGAGTTTTTCCCAGCAGCTCATTGGAGGAGAAGTGGGGTGTAACCAGGACAAGTTACCAGTCCATCACAGGGCTAGCCTGGCCAGCCATACCTATTCTCTTTGTGAATGTCTTTTCTCATAAAAGGGGATTCAAACGTCATTTACAGCCATTTCCACCCACACAGAAGGTTCTGAATTATTCACAATCACAGGTGAAGGCGGGCTCAATGAGATCAGTCTGAAGGAGTGTCCAAAAGCCACTATTCAAACCAACCAACATGCTTTTTTTCTGACTGGTTGTATGTCTATCCAAGGGTGTCCTGAAGAGTGTATGAGTCATGGGTCAAGCCAGTTTGCATGTTTTTGCCGAAGAACCAATGTGTAAGATTGTAAGTTAAACTATTTAAAAACAGCAAGAGGGCGAAGAGAGAAGAAATAAGTGCAGTCACGTCACAAAAATTATGTTTATATGGCTGCTGAGATATCAACTAAGTTAGTGTGCTAAATAACTAGCTTTGGTCCATCTAGTCTTATAATACCAGTTTCTGCCATGTGTGGTAGCGAGCAGCATAAAAGCTTCAGTACAACATGAGTCATGTATTTTAGGATAGGTAAACAGAAACAGCAAGGATGGCTGATGCCCTTGGAAGAGAACTTTGTCACCACCACAACCCCCCGCTACGGCAAAAAGCCTCGTTCAGAAGTGAAAATAGAGCAGATAAAACCAGAGCTAAAACCAGAGTAAATATAGGCAGTGCTTTCCCCTGCTGGAAACAGCACATGGGCTGCAAAGAAGTGAACTTTGATGCTTCTTTTAGATGATTAACTAATCCGCTGTTAATGTTTTGTTCTGCTAAACCTTTCTGATGGTGAAGTAAGTCAGGTTACTCTGGTATAAACCCAACGTGAAATGTATTGATCTATGTAGATTGACGCGGTGCTGATTGAACTTGATTCAGAGTTGCAACTGCAAAACAAAAAAATTAGAAATGATGACGAGAAAAGGAAAGTGTACCTGAGAACAACGATTGCTCTCACAGGTATATTTTTTATTTCTCTTTGTTTTAACTCTTAGTGTGGATGTCCATTGATCGCTGGGACCGCACACATGCCGTTCATTTTCTAGGAAACGCAACGAGTGCAGGTTAAAGCTCTACTTCAAACTGCTGATTTGACATTCTGAAGTGCTGATATGAAATCAAATCATTCAGACGGAGTTCTTGGACGAGCCGGTGGAATTCCTCATACTGCTGCCAGAACACTAGGTTCATCAGGTGGCTTCGGCCACTTAGGCCACAAGTTCTCCCCACAGGTTTGATTAGTCACAGGTCACATATTTCAATTGGATTAAAAGTTTGGCATTTTTCTCTGGCAATCTGGTTGAATTTATTTATTTTTGTATCTATTCAATACATAAAAACATTACAGTTAAACCCAAATGTGGCGGAAATATTAAAGTACATGCCTCCACACTTCCAAATAGTTGGAGCGATGCGACTGCACGTGAATTGGCTTGCGCGCATTACACATCCAGCCTTAGATTTTGGGTTTTGCTTATTAGATTTTGGGTGTTGATTCACATTTGATATTGAATTGATGCCATAGAACTAATCTGGAGTGACTGTGCATTTTGTCATTTCTTACGTGAGGGGGGGCCAACTCACTCTTTGGAGTTATAGTGTGTTGTATGAAGTAAATTCATTAACATCTGGACTCCAGCGAGGAAGACAGTTTTTACTCATGCTGCTTAATCTTGACCCTTCTCTCTTTTCTCCATTTCTCTGTCTGGTAGTTGCGTTCTCTGGTCTTGGTTTCACCTCCTTCTACCTGGCGGGAAAGCTGCAGTGCTTCACAGATCAGGGTCGAGGCCGCAGCTGGCGCCTCTGTGCCATGATACTGCCTCTTTACAGCGCCATGATGATTGCATTGTCCCGGACCTGCGACTACAAACACCACTGGCAAGGTCTGCCCAACACACGCATATACATTACTTTACTGCATTGACCTGAGTTATTTTCATCATTTTAAAATCTGCTCGTGACAACTCGTATTTTTCTAACAAATATTTTTCCATACTTTTATGATTACAATACACAAAATGTAGCGTGTACACATTTGAGACAAGCTTATAATTTGATGTGAGATGGTTATACTCCATCTTATGTTTCATAATGACCAGTTTGAGCTCCTGAAACTACATCACAAGATAGTTAGGCATTTCACCACAAAAAATAACATCTAAAATATAAGCAAGATTCTTTTACATTTTAGAAAAACTGAATATAGAACGCAGGAAAAAATATGTAGAAATGTAATGACAGGCCTGACATGTGGTGTTATGAGTTTTGGGGACCCATATGTAGCTACAATACATGCAACTTATACTACACACACACACACACATGTATGTATATATATATATATATATATATATATATATATATATATATATATATATATATATATATATATATATATATATAAAAACTCGTTCCTCACCCTCCGTGGGTGGTGTCCCTTCTAAGCTCGGGTCCTCTACCAGAGGCCAGGGAACTTGAGGGTTCTGCGCAGTATCTTTGCTGTTCCTAACACTGCACTTTTCTGGACTGAGATGTCTGAGGTTGTTCCGGGGATCTGCTGTAGCCACTCTTCCAGTTTGGGGGTTACTGCCCCGAGTGCTCCGATCACCACGGGCACTACTGTCACCTTCACCTTCCAGGCCTTCTCCAGCTCCTCTCTAAGCCCTTGGTATTTCTCAAGCTTCTCGTGTTCCTTTCGCCTGATGTTACCATCACTTGGTATTGCCACATCCACCACCACGGCTTTCCTCTGTCCTTTGTCTACCACCACAATGTCTGGTTGGTTTGCCATCACCATCCTGTCTGTCTGTATCTGGAAGTCCCACAGGAGCTTTGCTCTGTCATTTTCCACCACCTTGGGAGGTGTTTCCCATTTTGATCTTGGGGTTTCCAGCCCATACTCCACACAGATGTTTCTGCAGAGTATGCCCGCTACTTGGTTATGGCGTTCCATGTATGCTTTCCCTGCCAGCATCTTACACCCTGCAGTTATGTGCTGGATTGTTTCCGGTGCTTCTTTGCACAACCTCTAATATATATATATATATATATATATATATATATATATATATATATATATATATATATATATATATATATATATATATATATATATATATATATATATATATATATATATATATATATATTCCCATTTTCTTCGCCTCTGCTGAGACATAGGTAAGCAGCAATAGTGCAGTTCATTGAACTTGAGCCGTCTCAATTTGCTCCCAGTGTAAACACAAGCTGGGAGCTCCCATTAACCCAGCTGCTGCAATACGCTTGATGGATATTAATACTCTCACCATTTCTTTTGCACTCTGGAGGTGTTGAAAAGGCTACTAAACTAATGTATTGAATCAAGTTGTGCTCTGTTAAATTTAGTTGACAGACCTCAGTGGAATATTCAGATCACAAGCTCGTGCACTGTGCAGTTTTTGAATGGTATACATGGATGTACCGTTTTTCATTTCAGTCAGAAGAAATAAATAAAAGGGAAGCGTGGCTTTGATATAAAATCATATCATAGTGTGAATATAGCGTAATGTGATAGGATGCATTATAGCATAAAGAAAACCAGGTGTAATACAGAACTATTCAGCGTACGTGAGACTAATAAAGGCAGCCTGTCTTGAGGCACGCGAGCCCAACACTGAGATGAACAGATTCATTGCTTTGCCTTTCATGTTACTTTCATCAACCTCTAAACTAGCCAGGCGTGATAAATGTTCGCTGAAACACTATTGCACATACAGCTAAGCCTAATTAACCAAACACATTTTAAAGGAGCAGGTGTTATTTATCTTCCTCCCTATTTGGGCTAAAATTAGCCATCCATGCATACCTTAAAATATATGTGTTTTGTGACTTTGCAGACGCCTTTGTTGGAGGAGTGATCGGATTGCTGTTCGCCTACATCTGCTACCGCCAGCACTACCCGCCCTTTCTCCACATGGACTGCCACCTGCCTTATGCCAGTCTGGCTGCTGCCACCAATGTGCCCTCGCAGCCTCAGGATGACCCGCAGCCCACCAGCAACGCCACCAGCCTTCCACTGGAAGGCTTGACTGAAGGGCCCGTATGACTAGTAGCCACCGCCGAGACAACCACTGACACTTTCAACAAGCTGCCAAATCCGCCTACCCATTCCTCGTAACTGACTGGCTCCTATATACATTCCAGTGGACCGTAAAGCACTTCACCCATTCCCATTCTAAAGCTCTTTGTCTCGGTCATGCCCACAGTCACTGTTTTATTTCTGTTTTTTGTGTTTTTTGTAAATCTCAACTCAGCAGCCGTTCAAGTTTATATTTAGATGTAATGTTGGAGATGAACCTATGAAAATGGGACATCACCTCTGAGAGAGGAGAGAGATAAACATGTTGGAAACCTCGGGAAGTATCATACTAACAGCTGTGAGGGAAGATGAAAATGTTTTTGCTGAAACCTTTTTGAATAATGAGAGGGGTGGTTGTCATGTTGTTCTATACTGGAGCATATTTATTGTTTTGGTACCTAAAGTGTGAGGAAGACAAAGAAATCCTGTTAAATGTCACAGCAATGAAATCACAAATCAAAATTTTCAAAACAATCAAGATTTATTTGAGGGTCCCATGTGGTTTCTAAATGAGAAGGTAAATGGTCCCCATGTGGGATGAATATAGGTTGCATATTGTTCCTTGGTTATGGGTACTTTCTAGGTACTAAATTGGCATTGGTTAAAAAAAACTCTTATATGGAGACTAACTAACATCAACCTAAATCAACCCAAAAGGGGAATTCCCATAGGAGCAATGTGGAACCGTCAACAGTTCCACAGGGGTAATACTTTTAGACCATTAGGTACCCAAAGTAGGATGATGTATATATTACACAATAAAAACTAAAATGTAAGATCCGTCCGTCCATCCATCCGTCCATCCATCCATCCATCCATCCATCCATCCATCCATCCATCCATCCATCCATCCATCCATCCATCCATCCATCCATCCATCCATCCATCCATCCATCCATCTATACCGTTTTATTCATATTTAGGGTCATATGGAGCACCTGGAGCCCATCCCAGGTGGTAATTTCAGGTGAAAGGCAGGGGTACATCCTGGACAGATTTCAATTGCAACTAGTGCTACAATTTACATAACAGTCTGTATATACAGTTTTTTTGTTTTTTTCCACAGTGAGCCAGTGTGTAGTTAAAAATTCAAGGACTTGCAGCACAGCCCTGGATTACCTCCTCTGCTTTCAATTAGTTTTTGGTTGTTCATTGGAATTGAATGATAAACAAAGAAGGCAAGGCAAGTTTATAAGTATGGCACATTACAGCAACACAGCAATTCAAGGTGCTTTAGAATATAAAAACATGAAAAGTAAAGAGACAAAAAACAAACACTCATGGGTGAGTAGTGGTCCTTGTCAAAAACAATATTCAATATTCCATTTTTCCACACTCTCTTGGGCTCGCAATCCTTCTCCACTCCCTCATTCCAGTTGCTCTTCTTGTCAAAATCAAACTTTATTTTTCACAAGCAATGCATTTAACCCACATTCCCAGAAGGGTGCACTGGAACATGGACCCTCAATGAGTGCAATCAATTATCAGTGAAGGGGAGTGTGCTGGCAGAAGTGAGCCTTGACAGGCACAAACTCCAATTTGATTCTGCATAAATCCTCATTAAGTGAGGTCAGCCACCACTGCTTATGAGGACATTAGGGCTCTATGAGGTGCCCCGTGAACCTCCCAAGCATTGCAAATAGCTTTTAGCCCACTGACGCCCCACAAATAGACAATCCAGCATTAAGCAGAAGACAAATTCCAACCCAGGGCTATGATTTAGATGTAATACTCATCCATTACAGTTCCATTATTTATTAAATATAAGCACAGCACTTTGAATTGAAGCAGGCACCAAAGATTTGAAGCTTTTCTTTCTGCCTGGGTTGTGGGCTTTATGAACAAAGATGACACATTTGCAGATTACTGGCACCCAATCACCTGCATACCAATTTGTAGCCTTTTTACAAGTTTTGTTAGAAATGATGGATCACTTTGTTGCCTTGGTTACTGTGTCTTTTTTGCCGTTGCTGTGACATTAATGGGAAAGCGCAATCTCAGTTTATCTCTAACCCTTATGACAGGGTGTGTGGGACTTGGGAGAGAGCACAGCAAAACATACGAAACATTACATTTACCTGATTCCAGTTTTCTTTTTTTTTCTTTTTTTTTTAAAGACCATGCATGTTTTAGTGAAAAGCACCAGTGAGGACAGCTGCATTTTCAGCTGTTGTTTACTGCATCCTGGCACAATCTGGCTCTTGGCACCATCTGAGACAGACAGCTTCTCTCTGTTCAAAATTCTTTTATATACCGTTGACTGTGTTAAAATCTGCAACAATTAAGCCTCTGTCAAATCCCATGGGAAACTTCTTTCTGTAACTTTCTTTCTTTCTGTTGTATGTGTGTGTGTGCACATATGTGAGCATGTGTGTAAAAGGTTTGACAAGGCCCATTCCACACTGATGCAATACAAAATGACACTTCTGAACTCTTTAGCAGAGGGTAAAAGGTGCTTGATTCTGCACATCAGACTGGAAGAAGGGACTTGATGAGACTCTGAGGTTTGACTCTTACACCGGAGACTTCTTTCTGATTCTGTGCCGTCTTTCAACACAGACCTGCAGATCTGTGAATGTGGGGTGCTGGCATAGTGACACTGATTTTTGGGATGAAGTGATTGCAAGACAGATGCATTCTCCACACCTGCGCTCGCCGGAGAGGGGAGTCTGAAGTCTGTACTTTTTCATTTAGTTCTCGTGATTAAACGGTACAGTGTATGTTGAAGGAGCTAGTTTACAGAAGTTGTATCTGTTAGTGTTTTCGCTTCAAGCAAGCGATTTTTATCCTTGAAATCATACCATGACAGCTTTATGTTGGTGCTCTAGATATACTTGCAGCAGTATGTGCAGTTTTTGTGAATGTACCATTTTCAAATAAAAGATCAATCATGTTCTGCAAAGGAAGAAAAAAAGATAGCACATTCTCTATTTCTAATTAGATGCAACCACTGCTTATTTCTGTGCCATTTCTTTTTTTTTCTTTCTCCAGTCATGTCTTTGAAGGGATAAGAAACTAAAAAAAATAGCAAAGAATAATGAAATAATCAATTATTAAGACTAGATATCTGAAGAAAAAATGAGTGTAATTAATCTTTGTTTGTGGCATGCCAGTTCCATTTGTGAGAAGACTGTTTTCTATGAATAAGCATGTCAAGGCTTGAGTACTCTTTAAGCTGTGTTCTGCCGTCTGTATACTTTATGTACAATAAAGGACTGCAGCTGTGTTAAACAGGGTCCTCGTGATTTTTCCTTGTGAATGTTTGTTAAGGTTTGATCTTCTGAATTCGGACATGCATATATTACTAGAAACAAAGCAAGGTTTGAGGATATTTAAATTTAAAATATTCCCTGTGCAATTAGTAGTTTTCCGTATATTATGCAAATGAGCTATCTGACATTATTCAGTAGCAGAAACTTAAATAAGCTCTGCCCAGTGTTATTTTAATCAGTTTCAGCTTCCGCGGACTTGCCGACACGTCGCCCAGTGTCACTGAGCTGAGTTTCTGTGTGTAGTTGTGCTACACTTTTTAGGAAAAAACACAATAAATATGTGCAATCCTGAGGCTGCTTGCTGTTTATAGTATGGGTTGCAGTGGTGTCCTGTCAGGAAGAGGAAGAGACAGCCAGAGGCGGGTGAAAGTCCAAAACTTTAATAACAGGCTCTAGGTCACATATGGGTGGCTAATCAGAAGTTTAAAAAAAAAGAAATACAGGAAGGAACAGCTGAGAGGCAACGTCCAAGAAGAGTAAAGTGAAAGGAGAGACAAAACAAATGAAAATTAGAATGAATTTGACTTGCAGCTATAATAAAAATAAGGGAACACCTGCTGTGGGCTCACCACTAATACGAGAGGCCATAAACATCCGTTCTGTAGTTTCATGGGTGGCGGCTTTGATGTTCTGACCCTTGGATGCCAAGACTGGTTCTCAGGACATGGAAAGTCAGCTCTGTGGTTGAAAAGGAGCCTAACCTCATGTGGGAGGTAGAAAAGTACTGACTAGATATACTCTGGCTCACCTCAATGCATCTCCCGTGTTCCTGATCCAGTCTCCTTGAGCGTTTGCACTTTATTCCACTCTGGATTTGCCTGTGGTGAGAGGTGTCAGGAAGATCTTGTGGGACTGGACCAGAGGGCTCAGAGCCTATATGTCAGGGTTTCCGTTTGTAATGGACCATTGAGTGTTGGTCTAGAAAGTGCTGTTAAAGGGAACACTGTTCTCCTTTGAGACTTTAGCACTCATGTGAGTAGCAACAGGTACCTGGAGACACTTGATTGGTCAAAACAGGCTCTCTAATATGAACCCAAGTGGTGTTCTGTGTTTTAGTGCCTGCATTAGTATTATAATTTATTTCCTTTAGGGATGAATACTTATTTTTTAAATTGAATTAAATTAGTCTCAGTCTGTCCTTAACAAACACCACATTAGAACCAAAATGTACACACCAGGAGATACCATTTAGACCTTTGCTCGATAAGCGACTTTACAATGGTTTCACCAGACTTGTGATTTTGTGTTTTGAAAGGAAGAAGCTGAACTGTCAACTGATCACCACCTGGTGACAAGGTGGACCAGATGCCGAGAGAGGATGCTGAACAAAACTGGTAGGACCAAATGTGTAGTGATTGTGTTGGGAATGTCTGGAAGAACAGACAGACAGCAACTGTATCTTTGGGGAGGCGGCACACTGAGTGTGAATTTGCCATGTTTAATTATTCCATTGTTGAGGCCACAAGCCAGAGCCATGACCACAAAGCTGGCTGTGTCTACTGTGGAGGAAATCTCCAAGCCAAATGGAGGACATCACAACTGAGGGAGGCCATCAAGCAGAGCCTAATCGAGTGTTGTTAGTTCTTAGGACAGCAGACTGCAGCATGAGATGCTGCTGCGGTAAAAACTTTTTGTTTGAGTTTGATGAAGCCATGAAAAATTATTTCAGTCAGCTCCTCGACACCACTAGGAGATACCGTGAGATTGACAGGCACATTGATGTAAGGTCTGCAGTAACGCAGACTCAGTATCGATCTGATGTGGTGAAGAAAGAGTTGAGCCAAAAGGCAAGGCTCTGTTTACACTGTGTACAATTTATGTCCCTACCTTGACCTATGGTCATAGACTGTGGGTAGTTACTGAATGAGCAAGATTACAGATACAAGCACTTGAAATGAGTTGGCTCAGCAGAGTGGTTGGGCTCTCCTTTAGAGATTGGATGAGTGGTTCCACCATTCCACAGGGATTCAGAGTAGAGTTGCTGAAGGATGGACGGGAATTAGCAAATGTTAAAAATGTGTAACAAATAAAGTGAAGTTTAAATCTAATCTAATAATATAAGTTTATTCTGTTCTGAAACAAATACAACCGGTCATAGATAGCCCGGCTTTAAATAACAAGAAGCTCACCAACTATGTGGAAGCTACTCATGGGTGCAACAGTCACTATAAACACCGTCTCCATTTTCCTAAAGTGGCAGAAGACATCGTTGCAGATCCTTAAAAAATATGACGCAAAGGAAAGAAAATAAACCTACTTACATGGATAAGTAGACATTTTTTTAAAGTACTTTTTTAAGCAGGTCTTGAAGAGATTTCTCACAAATATGTTGTTGGCATTCAGAGATCGGTTGTGATTCAATCAATAAAGTCTTTTTTTAGCAGGCCAAATGTGCTGTCCTTTTGCTTCATTAAGATGGTCGTCAATACATTTTGAGTAGAGAAATGAATAGCCACTCAAGGTGTTATTACATGTATGGCCATAATTGTTAATAAAAGCTTGACATGAGATGGAGACAAGTTTTGAAAAAAATCTTCTGTTTGAGCAAAACCAAACCGACATCTGAACTCATAACTTCTACTTCAATTGCATTGACTGTGATCTTTGTTTTCTCCTTTTTCCAATTTCCATTTGCTGAACAAGCAGATATCAAAATAAACTTACTTTACCCTGTACATACTCTTTTACATTGCTTCTTTCTGCCTCCTTTTTTCCCGTTCAGTAGCTGACTCCCACATATTTGCCTCAGACCCATTTTCCTGCGTGAGGATAAAATCTGCTTCCGTGGGAGGTGAATGCAGCAACACAAACTCACAATGAAAATCAATGTTTGGCAGCCACATCATGTAAGACTACATTTTCCACCACTAACCAAAGGCATGACAGCATTCAAAAGGAAATTATAATTATGTCTTGCTGAAAACATTTACACTTTAGCCGCACAATACAAGAAAAAATATGAAAGAGATTAATCTTTTCCCTTTTTTTTCTAGACATCAAAAACATTCAAGGCCATTACCAAACACATCCCGTCACCCTTTACTTTAACAAACAATACTGCATTTTTGATTGGTAATCAATACTTCTAATACTTGACACTGAGGCCTCTCATATCCCTGGTACATAGTAGCAAGTGATTATAGTAATACATTTCATCCATTTAGTGCTTTTCAAAGTACTCAGAGTTTCTTAACAGTCTTTAAGACTTCACCATATTTTTGTACTGTTTTTATTTTTTTTTCTGTTCTTTTTTGTTTAAATTTTCAGTTGTACTTTTTCCAGCTATGTGATGATGTTTTAATGTCTCTGTTAAGCACTTTAAATCACCTTGTTGTTGAATTGTGCTATATAAATAGCCTTGCCTTGCCTTGCCTTGCCTTGCCTTGCCTTGCCTTGCCTTGCCTTGCCTTGCCTTGCCTTGCCTTGCCTTGCCTTGCCTTAGCTTGCCTTACCTTGCCTTAAAAAAGGAACTCTAAAAAATATATCATAGAAACTGAAATAAAACAAAATAGCAGAGTAAAACTTTATTAAATATTAAAAGCTATTCCAATTAGAAGGGTGTTAAGCTTGGATTTTTACAGAAGCTAAGAGACACCATGCTTAAAAATATCTTTTTAATTTTTTTTCTCAAGATCATGAGTTTATTTATTCATTATTTAACATAACTAATATTATTTTGTAGCAATAACATATTAAATATGTTATTATCTTGAGATAACAAGGATTGTTTTCTTGTGACAACTAATTCATTTATGTCATTATCTTGAGACAATTTTGTTTTCTATTCTATTTACTTTGTTCAAAAACAACATAAATCACAATCACAAAGAAAAACAAACTTCCTTCTTTATAGAGTTTAAGGCACACCAGTGCCAGCAACTGAATCACATTGAAGTCAGCTCAAAGAACCTCCAGCTTTGATTAAAACATTAGATTTTACTTCAGCCGAGGTCTAAAACACACAGAAAACATAGAAATTGCAAAGTGTCTATTAGAGATAAAATCCATATCACTCCTCACCATTTCAGGAGAAGACTGGCCCGGCTGCAGCTTCACAGGTGACTGTACTTCACAGATCCCACTGATATTGTTAACTTCATCATTAACCAGATAAGGGAACCAGGCCATCTACATGGTTACTAGATTCTAGTTTCTTTTTCTGAAAGCATTCTGCACACCCTGAGCTGTTGTGTAAACAGATAGGATTAGCACACTACTGCAACACAAAGTACTCTGCAACTCTACATTGCAGTACATTGTAGGGATTATAGTAGTAGTATGCTTAGAGAAGTGAGCTTACAGTAGAAGGCAGTACTACGTATTGCCAGGGCATTGTAGTTGATGGTGTCACTGGTTAACATACTGTATGTTTATAGCAGCGCACAACTAATGCTGATAACATTAAGCATGATTTTTGTCTTTAGAGTCTTAGATGAATTAAGGGTAAAATATGTGATTTATACAGAACCCCATTCCTACTGTGACTTACATTTATGAGTCTGAAACATTTGCTTAAATATGAGTCTTCGTGTACATGGATATTTAATCAGCAATTAGTATAAAAGGAGTATTGAACTGCAACTCATAAACCTTTATTTTTGTGTGTGCTTGACATTGTGAGAATTTGCGACAAACATTGGATTTGACGAGGCGCAAATAGATGCAATCTCTATCATGAAAAAACAAATCTGATATACCAGAGTTATGTAAAAACCAAAATTATTTGCATCCAGCTGACTGTTTCAAAGTTGAAACCATCTACAAGAGGATGTCTGTCCTTTGAACGCAGATATTTCAATGCGAAGTAGACCTGTATGAGCTGTGATTGGAGTGATTATGGAGTGATATGGAGTCATTAATTCCCCAGAAGCAGTAAGATTTTATACAAATCTAAGACCCTTGATAAGGGCACTATTGCTACAGCCTAAACATTAATGAAGTAAAAAACATACTGACTCATAAACAAAACTGCCTGAGAGAATGTTACTAAGGCGCTATCCATGGTTCTAGTAGTGATAATAATGGCATCTTAATAGTTAGATATGCCTCCAATAAATGTCACTATTGTCTATTGTCTAAGTTCTACAAATGAACTTTACTATAAACTATAAAGTATATTTTATTTATAGTTACAAATGTATTCTTTATTCCACTAATCCTGCAAACTCCATAACCAGTAAATTATGTGAGAGGTCCAAATCTTTAGAAAAAAAAAAAAATTTTAAATTATTTTAATAAATAGCCTATGGCAAAAAAAGTTTCTATATAAATCATGAATAAAAAAAATTATTAATTATAAAAAACTTTATAAAAACTCTAATTTTAAAACCTTGAAATCAATGTTTTACAAATGATTTCACGGTTGCAGACAAATTTCCATCAACAAAAGAAAATCGTAAAGAGTCTTGCTTGATTTGGGGCAGGCTCCCATGATCCCAGTCATCAGACGTACACAACAGACGTGCAGCGTTAAATTGAACACAATCTACTTTTAATACCTTGTAGGCAACACTTATCGTGTTCACCAGAATGAATCCTTGGTTCAATGTTAGATAATGAATTATTGTCAAAGTGCTAGTGTAAATCAAGAGTGGACACATATACACACTGTCTAGCATTAAATTCACACCGGTGATTTTGCTGTGTAAAGTGGCAGTCAGATCGAATCTAACTGAAGCCTGTCTTCAGTTTGCGATTTCTGACTTAATAAGTCAGTGTTTGGCAAAATCAAACATTGTTAATATCATCATGTTTAGTCTCATCTCATGAAACTGTCTTTTCATGATGCTGTTTGTGTCGACAGTGATTGACTTTGATTTACAAATGAAGCTATGTAAAGAGTGACCTCTAATTTTGGATCTCAAATTTTTAGTCAGTGGCTTAAAACTGGTTTTCAAAGTCAAAGTCAAAGTCAAAGTCACATTTATTGTCACTTCTATCACATGTGACGTACATACAGAGAATCAAAATTACATTACTCTCAAACCCTCGGTGCTACACAATAAATAAATTACAACTCTCTAAACATAAAGTGCAAATCTAGAATCTAAAAGAAACAAATACTAAAGTGACGCTGGGTTTAAGAACCAAGGGCAATAAAATTACAATAAAAACAATAAAATGGCAGTATGATGATAGATATTAATTGTTAAAGATGAACAGTGTTGTAATAAGGACAGTGAAATGTACGACTGTTTTTAAATGTGTGTGATAGAGACGCTGCTGTGCCTTCTTGGCGAGTGATGCAGTGTTAACAGTCCAGGAGAGGTCCTCTGAGATGTGGACACCCAGGAACTTGGTGCTGCTCACCCTCTCCACAGCAGCACCGTTGATGGTCAGAGGAGCATGCTGGGTGTGTTGTCTCCTGAAGTCAACAACAATCTCCTTGGTCTTCTCCACATTCAGGGAGAGATTGTTGTCGCTGCACCACTCAGCCAGGCGGCTCACTTCGCTCCTGTAGTTTGACTCATCGCTGTTGTTGATGAGACCCACCACAGTCGTGTCGTCCACAAACTTTATGAAGAGGTTGGAGCTGTGAATCGGTGTGAAGTCGTGGGTCAGCAGGGTGAAGAGGAGGGGGCTCAGCACACATCCCTGGGGGGCCCCTGTGTTCAGTGTGATGGTGCTGGATGTGTTGCTGCTGACCTGTACTGCCTGTGGTCTCCCAGTCAGGAAGTCCAACAGCCAGTTGCACAGCGAGGTGCTGATCCCCAGCTGGTCCAGTTTGTGACTGAGCGGCTGGGGGATGATGGTGTTGAATGCTGAACTAAAGTCGATGCAATATAGTCCTTATATGTGTCAGAGGGTGTAATACATAATACAAGTCTTTTAAAAATCTTTCTAAAATGTTTGCAGTTTAGTGTTTGGTAGCACTCAAGTCCAAACAGCAGACTCAAAACCCCAGTTCTGATATAAAAAGAGCAAAAAGATACAAATGCACCAGGTCTGAGTCAGCAGGGAGCTAACGCCAACATGTGCCAAACAAATATAACTAAACAACACACCATAGACCAGACTTACATGAACATCAAAAACAATCTGCTGACTATAATAGTATAATTTGCCTTTGAGGATAAATAAAATATTATGAAACTGAATTGTATTGAATAATTTCACGCAGACTGAATTATCCTCTGGTTTCCCATAACCTGGGCCTTGTGCCATGACAATTACAATCAATGAAACAGTCATAGTTTCAATCAGGAAGAAACTCAACAGAACAAAAGACAAACTTTTTAATGCAAATACTACTAAAATCAGTGATGCTGGGTGTATGTGTGTTCAGCAGGGATGGTGTGTGAATGTTAAAAAGGGCATGAAGTGACAACTAAAGATGAGATTAGTGAGAGAAAACAGGAAGAAGGATGAGAGTCAGGAGTGAGAGTGCAAAAGTCCGAGGCCCAGATGTCAGCAAAAGGGGGCGATTATCAAACCCACAGTCAACATGGACACAGCTGACTATGAGCTGACTTTGGGGGGAATGTAAATCTGGCGTTCCCTGCTGCATCTGCACGCTCAGGCTCACTCTGGAGGATCTTATTAGATCCTTCTCTTTGTTCTGGCTACTTCATGGCTATATTGATGGCTTAAGTATGGATACAGCTGAGTAGCACCTCGAGGGCACAAATCCACTCTATTCTGTCAAGACAGCTGAACGTGAATTATTTAAACTTCTTACCTGTCAGAAAACTTCCCAAACTGAAAAACACATAATATCAACCAGTTACAGAAAGATTTCACAAACTGCTATTAGTTAGGGATTTTGTGCTCTTGCAGTAATTTCTTTAAATATGGTTGGAAACGGGTGACATAATTTCAAGAGCATTAGACTTTTTCCTAAGTTAGTATAAAATCAACTTTATGTTTATTTTAGGCCGTTGTGTAAATTTAGGGACCAAAACAACATGAATCAAAGCAGTTTTGAATTAGAATGGTAGCTACAGTACATTTGTAATAAAATAGTAATTAATATCAGCCCAGAGGCCAACCAGGCAACATCAGTATAAAATGCTGATGGGTACTGGATAATGTATATAACATTTGTACTAAAAGAATACAGATGTCAATAGAAACAAAAAGAGGAGAGTTCATGGTATCTGCTTCTAAAACTTGCGTAGTTTGTCATAAATATGGCAAGTCCATAAGTATGGATTCAGTTCTATGGAAGCAGAGGAATTGAACGCCCCTCCTTTTGTGTCCATATAACGGAAATTAACCAATAAACTTATGAAAAGATAACAGCAACTAAACAGAGATACGTGTACAATCTTTTGTATGCACTTTTTGTACATATATTGTACAAAAAGTGCACGACGTGTGTCAGTTTTTATTCTCTTGAACTGACATAAAAATCCGTCCACAAACTGGTCTACTAAACCCACCAGAGTAGGTCTACACGGAATCTGGGGTAGACAGCTAAGAGTATATTACATTTTAAGCATGATGACGCACACCCACACTCACCTGTTAAGTTTTCATTCTGAAGGGATTTCAAAAATATGAGAAACTGCCCACAACTTGATCTGTGCCGTTCCACCAAGCATCAGTGATATCAGAGAAGTCAGACTCCTGCACAGACTTGAAAGAGAATTGCACCTATTCCACCTCAGCTCACCCTGCTGCCACCTGGCCTGAGATTCACAAGTATTAGCTGTGGTAGGATATAGAGGAATTTGTTTCTCTCGGCTTGCAAGATTTCGTAATTGTTTTTCCCACAATTTTCAGGCTTTCTTGCACAACGTCTAGTTGCACAGCAACAGTTAAATGGTGTTGCTTGACTGAACTTTTAACATTACATTTAAATGCATAAACCTTACCTGACAAAAAAATTAAAATTTTTGACTCCAAGTTAAAATCTACACATGACATACAAAAACACAACATACATCTAAGTTAACTCAGGATTCTTGGGTTTGAGAGTGTCACATTATTTGTGTTGTTTCTCTACATCTGGGATGGGCTCAAGCTGTCCTGCATCACAACACAGGATGAGGGAGGTACGGAGACTGCCTGAATTAATAAACAAAACTGAATTGTAATAGTACTCATCAATCCCAGAGTAAAATTATAATTATAAATTAACTCATGCTTGATTGAAGAAAAGAAAAAATAATTTGGGAAAAAAAGGCCCACAAAGATCATTCATACATCAAAAAGCCCATTTCCTGACACAGAGTAATTTTTAATGGTTTTGTGGTGGGCAGAATTGATCTTTTGTACTCCTTCTCAGTCCAACTAAGTGATTAATTGGCTCTGTCCAGACTTCCTTCAATCAGATCACAGGTAATCAAGAGCTTATTATCAGGATATCCCTCATCCTCTTGGAGGATACTCCACACAGCAGTTGTTGTAGTGTGTCACACACCCAGTTTTAATGTTGTGTCTTCTTCCTGTATCTCACAGTCTGGCCTCAAAGCATCCCTGGAAAGATTCTTGGTGAGCACTTCTTCACAGTTCTTTTGGCTGCAGGTGAGGCAGAGAAGGATGTGACAAGTATCAGACCATGGTCTGCTATGCTCAGAGGACAAAAGGGCAGTGGAGCTTTATGCATCTCACCAGGGATCAACGTGAATGCATTCAGTAGGTTTGTTTGCAGCCTGGCAACGACTAAGCTGACAACGTCACACGCAGCAACAGCAGAAGCTAAAGATGAGATAAACACTGCTGCCAACGAAGAACGGTTAAACTCTTTTATTTGATGATACATAAACTTGAAGTTTAATGTATAAGGTTTAGAAATGCTTTAGCAATTTTTTTCTGTGACACTCCTGGTGTGACATGAAGCCGCATGAACGGCAGGAAAATAAAAATAAAAAAGACAGCAGTTGGAGCACGATGCAGCCCTTTTGGAAAGACTTTAGATCATAGGGTGAGATCTTCCTGGCAATGGGGAGGACACCGTAAAGATGGAAAAATAAAAGTTATGTGTGAGTCTTGCAGTATCATTTACTTATAAAAAAAAAAAAGAGTAGATTTTCACAAAGATGAGATGTGGCAGACCATATGAAACCTAAAACAACAAACTGTAGACTTGGGAATAAAAAGGCCTGAAGTGAGCCAAAGAAAAGCCCAGGGTGGAAAGAATAAATATTTCATGATAGCCAAATAATTTAGGCCAACGTGAAGCAAGAAGGTACACCTGACTGGTTATACTGATTTGGAAAGCATGAGTCCAAACCAGGAGCAGCATTGACTGACACATCATCCTCTTCAGCATTCAAGACGAGCTCAAACAAGCACAGAGCAAATTTACAACAACAGCTAAGAAAAATAGATATTTTAAGGTTTCACAATTCTGAATGGTTGCTCAAGTATTTTGTTTAAGTCTTCGCTGGAGTAGTACATTCCTCAAATGTACATTTTGACATTTTTAACTCAGGAAAATGACAGATTGGGTTAGAAAAACGTACTAGATAAAAGCAATGGGCACATGAAACTAAGAAACTTAATAAGAATTACACATAATTAACAACTCCTGAGCAAAAACCCAAACAATGAAACAGAAAGAAAACAACCTGATTCACAGATTATGACACAGGTGTTGTTTCTCCTGATCACAGTGGTGCAACAAATCCCCACTAATCACACACAGAAATAACTTGACAAATATGATACATCAGTATTCTCTGCCACTGAAACAAAAATGACCATTTTCCAGCATGAAATTTCAATTCAAACATCCATTCTCATGGTTGTTGGTGTTCAGCTCACAGAACAAACAAATCAATCATTGGAAGCAATTTTATAAGACAGTATGTTTGGAATTTCAATCCACGTTTCATATTCGTCTTGGGGTTGAGAGACACTCTCTTTAGAAGTGTCCAAAACAACAACAACAACAACAAGATATATAATATTATAATAAGAGGAACTAGAGACATTTGTGATGGGGTAGTGACTCAGTCTCATACATCTGCGTTGTGATTACAAGAGGAACATTCAGGTGTTTTGCTTACATCAGGAGTTTTAGTGTTTTTACACTCAATAAAAAGTTGAACTCACATGAGTAACTATGACATCATTGCAAAAGCCTGGTTATCTTCACAAACAAAGTAAATCTTCTTTTAATTCTAGGGTTTTATGTATAAAGACATAAAGGAAAAATATTATTTTCCATCATCAAGTCTTAGAAGGAGGTAAGAGCAGCCTCAGGTGTAACTGATATTTTACAATGAATCATTATTTCTTTTTTATGTATTTATTTATTATTGTATTATTATTTCACAAATACCAAGTGAAAATGTGCTTACCTGCATGCACTGACAATATAATTTTTTAACATCCTACAGGAGATTCTGATAAAATATCTTAACCAAAGGGTTTGCGTGGCGTGGCGTTGCTTGCTGCGTAGGGATTCAAAAAAAATCATTTCCAGGCTTCTGTAGTTCGACTGTGCCCCATTCGAAAGTCTGATCAGCAGTCTGATCAAATGTTATTAGCAAACAGAGACTCTTTTAATTGTTGACACATGAAGGATTGTGTTAAAGGAAGTTTGTGAAGTACTCATGAATAGTTAGTGTCTTTCTACAAACACAGCAGACAGCAATCACAGTACTCGCAATTTAAAGAATCAGAAAACTTTCTGTTGGCAACGTAGCTGACAGCTACTCAGAAGGAAGGCCGTAGGGTAAAAGATTCATAGTAATCTGAGTGGGAGCTGGGTTACATATGTTCTTACAATGTCTGATGTGTAAAAATCCACAAATATACGGGTTTATGATGGCCTTTGAGACAATAATTTGCTCCTCTGTGGTCCTCATCCTGAGTAGCTGTTAACTCGGCTTCCCACTTGGCGTCATGTCTCCCTGAAACGTTAAGCTAAAAAAAAAAAGATTGTAAAGTTTTATATTACAGTTAGCACTGTTGCCTCACAGCAAGAAGGTTCCTGGTTCGATTCCCAGCCTGGCGGGAGTCTTTCTGTGTGGAGTTTGCATGTTCTCCCCGTGCTTGGGTGGGTTCCCTCCGGGTACTCCGGCTTCCTCTTACAGTCAATCATACTAAGTTGATTGGTTATTCTAAATTGCCTGTAGGTGTGAGTGTGAGTGTGAGTGTGCATGGTTGTTTGTCTTTGTATGTGGCCCTGGGATGGACTGGGAATCTGTCCAGGGTGGACCCCTGTAATGAGTCGGGATAGGCTGCAACAGACCCCCATGACCCTGCAAAGGATAAAGCGGGTATAGAACATGGATGGAATCGATGGATATTACAGGTAAGATAACTACTCATGAGTGTTAACTTACTTCAAAACAAATATCCCTTTTAAAAACGACAGACGGTTTTGGAGAAAGGCTTTTATTTGTTTACATCTCCCCTTTGACACAAGGGACTTTTTCCATGCTGAAAGAGTTTCATTTGTAAACAAGAAGAAAGTAAAAGGATTTATGAGATAAAATCAGCAGCTACAGCTTTAAAAATTACAGCTCCAGATTAGGTTGTGGGAATGGAATAAAACTAAAGGAGTTACTCACAGAGGAATTTTCTGAGCAAAAGCAATATTGAGAGTCTCAAACAAGGAACTGTCTGCTCTGAAATTAATTTTGAAACAAGTGAGGATCTTCACTTCACACACAGACTTTTATGTGAATTCTTAAGGGTAATGCCAGAGCATCGTTATTCCCTGCTTAGGATTTAATTGTTTCCAAGTTTAAGAAGTTTAATAAGATTGTTTTTTTACAGAAAAAGTTTTAGTTTTGGCTTTTCTACGAAGCCTGGAAAGGGAAATCAAAGAAAAAAAAATCAGTTAGTTTCTAGTGCACATGGGATATTTTCTGGTGCTCATGAGAAGATACACTATATGGCCAAAGTATTGGCTCACCTGCCTTGACTCTAATATAAACTTAAGTGACATCCCATATCTAATCTATAGGGTTCAATATGACGTTGGTCCACCGTCTGCAGCTATAACAGCTTCAACTCTGTCCACAAGGTTTAGAAGTGTGTTTATGGACATTTTTGACCATTTTTCCAGAAGCGCATTTGTGAGGTCATGCATCAATGTTGGACGAGAAGGTCTGGCTCTCAGTTTCCGCTCTAATTCATCCCAAAGGTGTTCTATCAGGTTGAGATCAGGACTCTGTGCAGACCAGTCAAGTTCATCCACACCAGACTCTGTCATCCAGGTCTCTATGGACTTTGTTTTGTGTGCTGGTGGACAATCATATTGAAAGAGGAAGGGGCCAGCTCCAAACTGTTCCCACAAAGTTGGGAGCATGGAATTGTCCAGAATGTCTTGGTCTGCTGAAGCATTCAGAGTTCCTTTAACTGGAACCAAGAGTCCAAGCCCAGCTCCTGAAAAACAACCCCACACCATAATCCCCCCTCCACCAAACTTTACACTTGGCACAATGCAGTCAGACAAGTACCGTTGTCCTGGACACCACCAAACCCATTCTTTTACAAATAGTTGTACAAACAGTCTGCATGCCAAGGTACTTGATTTATTACACCTGTGGCCATGGAAGTGATTGAAACACCTGATTCTGATTATTTGAATGGGTGAGCAGGGTTGCACAGAAGTCTAGTTAAGTTTTTCCTCGTGGATATCATCATGGTACATTATATCTTATCGTCTACATTTCCACATTATGCACTTTTATGACATGCCTTGCACAAATCTCAGTCTTAAAATTTAAGCTTTACATTCTACGTTTGATGAAACAGCTTTTTTGATGTTTTCCAGTTTAAATGAAAAAAATGTTTCCCAGTAAATTAGCATTTTAGTTTATTTTATTGATCCATCTAACAGATGTGGCTATTGTGGCAGCAATTTTTAAATATAAATTCAATTACAAATGCAAGATCAATGGCTAATTGGATTCTTTTGTAAGTAGTTAATGTTTGTATTTTTCATTATTTTAAAGCTTCTTAGTTTGACATTAGTTGACTTGTTTTCTACATTTTTGTTTTGCTAAGATGAACTAAATGAGGCCACCTCTGTGTGGGATTCATCCAAACATCAAAGCATGAGAACCAAGCTGTTAACCCAAAAATGTACAAGTTTCCAGACCTCTATTGAACTGATGACTGCCTTTCACAAGTGGAGAGACACAGAAGTACTTTACCAGATACACATCTCGATTAACAGTGCCACATGACAGACATCTACAACTTGTGCAATATTCAGATGGCAGAGTCAGGGTTGCATCTCCCACCTGAATCTTATGAAGAACTGGATTTGCACTTATCTAGTATAAAGGTCCTCTCTATAATGAGATGAAAACATAACTGTAAACAAGACCCACAGACAAAAACAGGACTTAGAGTTAAGAGTTTTATTTCTGGTTTAAAAAAAAAAAAAAAAAAACCACACTTCAGCTTTCGTTGGGTTGATGGAAACACCCCAAAAGGAAGTAAAGCCGGAATCACCACTGGGAAACTGAAACAGGCGATCCTCAACAGTCCGTGTTCAGTAACCAGGAGAGCCGCCCGAAACCGTCCAGGATAATCCAAAAAAAGGGCAAGATCAATACTCATAATCCACAACAACAGTCAGCATTCTAGAAACCAAGCAGGATATTTCCAAAAAGGCCTGGGCAACGCCATTGTTTGACAAAGCAGGTCTAAGAAATCACTGGGAAACTACAGCTGGATCTGGCAACAGAGAACTGTGGAACTGAGGAGTCAAGGTGAAGTCAATCAGTAATCAAAGCGCTTCAACTGTGATGAGTTCAGGGGAAATCAAGAGACCGCAGCCCTGACCTGTGACAGAAAATCATACATCTATGGCAGGAAATTCCAACTGAGTAGTAAACAGACCTCGACAACTGAAAGGAAAGCAAGGTGGAGAAGTACTAGGCTGTAAATCTGACACTGGTGTGTTTCCCATCCTGGTGATTCACATAATTTCAAATTAATGAACATACAACTTTGTGCAACTCAAGTTTTCATTCACAAACTCTAACATTAAAAGTAACTAGGCAACATTTAGAGAAATTACTGACCTCACCAGGTTCATGCTGACGGCACACAAATCAGTTTTTATAGTCTAAGAACATTAATAACAGCTATCCATACAATGTGAGATATTAACTGCTCACAAGTACTTGGCAAGCTCACTTCATTAAAAAGGAACAGTTTTGAATGCCAAAACTCTATCACTTTCATCTTTTGATAAAAGATAAATACCACGTTATCCAAGTCCAGTATCTGAGCATCTCTGTTTTTGTCCAAAGTGCTCATACAGATGCTACTCATGCCATTCAGCAGACAACCAAATACAATTGTAGAACTTGGATGAATCAAAAATACACATGGCTGTAGAATTGTAGATGAAAAATCGATCAGCCTTTTAACAGCTGATACCTGACTGCTCCTATGGACTTTCACTCGATGGCTTCATAATCTGGTCCATTTTCTGTTTGTTGCCCTCTTAGATTCAAGAAGTTGTATTGTACTGTCTTTGGTGCAGAGTGATTGGACATAATTGTGAACACTGGTGTGAAAACAGTCTACTACAAATGTAGGCTCTTCAAGAAGAACTTTATGTGCCCTTATTATAAGGGAAGCCTGCAAGTTGTCTTTTGAGGGTAAGCAGTGTGAGCCTGGTCTTGAAAATAGGTTAAGTACGACGTCTTCAGTAGCTTCATCCATGTTGCCTTGCAGAGCTTTTTTAACTGCTACTGTACCGTTGTAAGATATGTTCTCATAAAGCTGAGTATACTTGTAATGGCTTCACAGTCAACAGCTTTCTATTTTTAAATACATGTTTAGTCCAACATACAACACTTGGATCCATAAAGACATTTATAACATTGTGAACTACATTGATTTGCCCTACTGTAACAAGGCGATCACTTTTTCAGAGTAGTTTGGTGATGCCGGGTGACTGCTTGGTCACTCTGTAAATATATATATATTCCAAATGAAAAGCAGACAGCGTAATTTGGATTTGTTTTCCTATTTTTTAAGTCTGCATTTTCTGAAGGTGACATGATTGGCTTCTGTTAGTGATTCTTTTGCAAAATGTACTGTCACAGATCGGAACTCCAAGATCCGAGCCGCCAGCAAACACACCACCTGATTAAGATCACTCGCACCTGGTTCCTCCTGCATTTAGTCTGCAGGGATTCACCTCACCTCTGCCAGATCGTCTTTGTTTCCACATTGTTCGCTTCAAGCCCTTGTTCTCTTGCGTCATAGTTTCTGGTTTTTTGAATCTTGTTCTGTCTGACCCGGTCTCAGCCTACCCCCTATCGGAAGTGTTTTGGATTTCATGGTTTTCGAATCCTGTTCTGCCTGACCTCGTCTCTGCCTACTCCCTATTGGATTGTTTTGGATGTCACGGGCCTTGGAATCCTGACTGTCTGACCTCGATTCTATCGGTGATTATATTCGATCTTCCGTCTCTGGATCCGGACGGAGGACTTTGGCTTTCTGATCCAGGACGGCTCGTATCCTACGTCGGCTGTTCGGAACTGTCGGGGAATCTCCCCGAGAGCGGATTGGAAATAAATATCTTTAAGACTATCCGTTGTCTGAGTCGTCCGTGGATCGTGACATGTACGCCTGTAGTTACGGTTTAATTCAGCGCTGGCTCTTGATACAGTTGATATAGACAGTCTCCTATGGTTCCATCTGCAGGAGTGTGCACCGCCACAAGCTATCAAAAAGAAAAAACACTATAATTTTTCCGCGCCAACTGTTTCCCTCTTCTTGTGCTCCATCTTGAAAATGAAAAAAAACCCCACCCCGTCATTATTTATCTTTACTTGACTGACGTGGGCCTGAGCCCGTCCTGCATCTGCATGTGCACTGTGGAGATGGGGATGTAACAGATGGGGACCAGCTGTTTTATCTCGGGTAGCAGTTTGTCCTATTGCTATTGTCGTCTTGAAAAGTCCTCAGCTGGGGCTTTCAGAAAGCAGAGAGAAGAGGCAGAGGAACAGACATCCTAATATAGAGATGCATGCTCCTTTGTGAAAAAATGTTTGACTTCTTATTTGTGCTATCTAGAGGCTAGCTCAATTGAAAGTTACTGCTGCAGTCGATACTGAGCTGCTGTGCAACTATATGATAGTGACACCTCTTTTATTTTAGGAGTGCATAATCACATCTAGATAATAGTTTATGTTATATTGAACACATCAGGTAGTTGTCTGCTGCAGCTTCATGTTGTTCTTGTGCTGTACAGTAAGAGCTAAAGCTACTCTACCACCATGTTTTCTCGGTTCTCAGAAGCACTGAAGAAAATTTACAGAGGATGACACAACAGGATAAGTGCAGTGGCGTAACAGTATAAATGTACTGTATGTTTGAATACAGCTACAGGTATCAAAGCACCACAGGTGAAACACAGCTGGAGACAGGAGAGTTCTGTGCTTGTATGTTACAACAGCTGCAGTCATATTTCTTAGTCAATATGGCCAAATCCAGATTTTGGGTATAATCAATCAATTATTCGCATCAGTTACACATGGAACTCATTCTGGTTTAGGAATGTTTTTTTTCTCCATCTCTGGTGGAGAGATGGAGAAAAAACATTCCCAAACATGAAGGCTATGAAAGTCCACCCATCCTATTTCTATACCCACTCAGTCCAAGGATTGAACTATGAAAGTCTATTTTACTATTCCTGTAAACAAACCTTTAAACATCACTAAACCTTCACAGCGATAGAAAAGAATGTGAATTGTAGTTTACACTGAGTATTTCAGATCAGCTGAAAACACTGAGTTTATTTAAATCCAGGTTGAAGACTTACCTGTTCTCAGCTGCATTTGAATAAAGCTCCAAATACAAACTTTTACTTTTAGGCTTAAGTTTCAAAACTTGACTACATTTTAACCACTGATTTTATCTATTGTTCTTTTTTCTTTCTTCCATTTACATTTTAAGTCAAGCCTTTTATTTATGTGATGTTTTATTGTCTCTGTAAAGCTCTTTGAATCACCTTGTTGTTAAATTGTGCTATATAAATAAACTTATATAAAAGAATACTAACAGTATCTATTATTAAAAGCTATATACTTCTGGTATTATGGTAATAGTTGAACAATGAAATTAAAAATAGTACCTTTTTATTATTCATATTGCGGGAGCTTTCAGGAATTTCTAAATAATTGCACATTTTATTTATGTTATTTCATTCATTTATTTTTATTGTTATTTATGAAGTTTTAGTGTGTGTTTTTGTGTTGGTGTGTTTTATCAACAATAAACCTTTAAGGTCTGTCATACAGCTATTGTTCAGCTATTGTTGTTAGGGTAAATTAGTTTTTAACATTTAAATGGATAAAACGTAGGAGCTGCGTTAATCTCAAGTTGATTTCAAACACTTAGGAAACAAATTCAATCACTAAGGAAATGCAAACTATTTACACTGACTCTTGTTTTATTTCTTATTTCTAAATATGCTGTACATAACAGTATGCACAAAACCAACTAACAGGTTTCTGAATTTGCTGCTCTTTATTTGTAATTTCACTTCTGCACTCTCCATCTCCATCGTATATATCCAATGATGTAAAAAAAAAAAAAAAAAAAGGAGACATCACTCAGCATACTGCAAAAAAAAGTAGCAGAGTCAGGGACTGGTTGGGTGGGTCACTTAAAAGGAGGCATATCAATAATTCAACATGTACAATCATTTATTGCATTTTACAAAGCTCCATTTCTGGTTTTATGATGACTTTACACCAGCCGTCCTTGGTATTTTCCAGTCGCTGTCAGCCCGCAGTCACAACATCCAGCGCTGAGATCATATACGCTTTCCCAATTACCTCTGCAATCTTGTATCACAGCCCTGATCTTAATTACAAGGCAAAACATTGCACCCTGGAATAAAGAAGTGGGTGTTTTCTATAAATCTCAATTTCTTAGACTACATGTGGAGTCAACATCTGCAGTGAAAATGCATGAAGACGTAGTTGTGACCACCTGTTTCAACACCTGTCTTGAGAAGTGTGAAGTGGATGAGCTCGCAGAAATATAGCACTACCCACATGTCAGCCGCTGAAAATCTTGAGATGAGCTATTTTCTGCAACACTTCTGGCCTGTGGAAAAGACCTTAAAGCAGAGCTGAATTTGTCACATTTTCCTGAATGCTTTACTGGTCATATGTTTATATTTTCACATGTCTGAGATCTTATTTTGATCTGTTATCTCTGTTTTTGTGCTGTTTGTTAGCTTGAATCACTGATTAATGGCCTGTTTTCTCACAGCCTCATTTGTCTTCATCTTTGAATCACTGAAGTGTCTGTATGTGAAGTTGTAGGGATTTGTGGTATGGAAACGTGTTTTTGACTATGATGAAGACACAGTAGTCTCAAAAGATTAAGCTGTTTCCATGAGTAAAGCAGGATTCTTTTATCAAATTCCTTTATTATTAGGTGGACGTGCAGTTTAAGGATGGAAATTCACACATCCTCATGTGTTTAGCCCCTTAGTTTGGATTTACACTAACTAACGAGGAACAGGAGTGTCCTGCCGCTTTGCAGAGATTGTTATTCATGAGGACTGACACGTTCTACATAGCATTCATGAATCCAGAGTAGGTTTATAGAAGGAGGTAATTTATGTGCAAATGTACTAACGCAGTACGAAGTACGAAGATTTCATGAAAGAGGCCCAGTTTCAACAGTCCAGATCCAGCTTAGTATGGCTCAAATGTTACTTTTCTTTTTTTGCTTATTTGTTTTCCAGTGTGAATAATTCAAAGTATCAGCCCTGCACATGTTAAAAAATAATCCTGTTTCTTCTTGAATGACAGAGGTTTTCAAAGTTATGTGACGATCTACAAATGTGTTAAATTGCAAACCAAAGGCATGGATATGTCATCTTTTTGCATAAATGGCATAACCAGGTGCATGAATTTAAAATTCAAGAGCAGGATTTATAGATTGTCATAGACTGAGTCAAGTTGCTCAGTCAGGTTTTGCTGTTGTTTAAATGCATTACTAATTTTATTTATAGTGTACTGAGTTCATGTTTTTTCCTCCTAACAAACCTAATACAGTTCCTGCGCATGAATAATGTGAATGAGATGCATAGTAATTTTATAAGCCAGTGTCTTCCTTGTGCCGGTCCCAAGCTTGGATAAAAGGGTTGCATCAGAAAGGGCATCTGATGTAAAACCTACACCAAATAAACAATGATGGAAGTCATGAATCTGATTTCCATACCAGATCGGTCAAGGCATGGGTTAAGAACGACTGCCACCAGTGCTGTTAACCTGCAGGGTACTGATGGAAAATGGGTTACTGTGGTTTGAAGAAGGCGGAGAGGAGTAAGGCATGCCCATAGACAGAGAGAGACAAGGAAAGTCAAGAGTCTAGGACTGAGAGTAGGGACTTTGAATGTAGGAACAATGATAGGAAAAGTTAGAGAGTTGGTTGACATGATGAAGATGAAAAACACCAAGTGAATAGGTAGCACAACAAGGGGCTTAGGAATCTTGAAAGAGGAGTTTGTTAGGAATTTTCTGAAGGTGAGAAGAGTGTCAGATAGAGGGATGACTCTAAAGCTGGAAATTGAAGGTGTGTTGTTCAACGTTGTCAGTGGTTATGCCCCACAGGTAGGATGTGAGTTACAAGAGAAGGATAAGTTCTGGAGTGAGTTAGATGAAGTGTACCCCCAGAGGTCAGAGATTGGTGATTGGGGGAGACTTCAATGGATATGTTGGTGCAGGCAACAGAGGGGATGAGGAAGTGACAGGCAGGTTTGGTATCCAGGACAGGAATGCAGAGGGACAGATGGTGGTAGACTGCAAAAAAGATGGAGAGGGCTGTATTAAATACTTTCTTTTAAGAAGAGGCAGGAACACAGGGTCACTTATAAGAGTGGAGGCAGGCGCACACAAGTTGTCTTCGTCTTATGTACATGATGTAAGCTCTAGTTAATGTAATGTAGTAGTCGGGGCGAGTGTAGTCAGACAGCATAGGATAGTGGTGTGTAGGATGACCCTGGTGGTGAAGAAGATGAAGAGGACAAAGACAAAGCAGAGGACAAAGTATTGGAAGCTGAAAAAGGAAGAGGGCTGTGTGGATTTCAGAGGAGTTGACACAAGCACTGGGTGGCCAGGAGGTGTTTCCAGATGACTGGACAATTGCAGCTGAGGTGATCACTGAGACGGGCAGGAGAGTACTTGGAGTGTATACAGAGAAAGGAATTAGCTAAGAAGAAGTGGGACATTGAGGGGTCAGAAGAGAGGAGACAGGAGTACTGTGAAATGCAGCGTAAGGTGAAGGTAGAGGTAGCAAAGGCCAAACAAAGGGCATATGGTGACTTGTATGCGAGGTTGGACAGTAAGGAGGGAAAGACTGATCTGTACAGGTTGGCAAAGCAGAGAGAAGGGATGGGAAGGAAGTGCAGCAGGTTAAGGTGGTGAAGGATAAAGAGGGAGATATAATAATAGGAGCCAGAACTGTGATAGCAAAATGGAAAGAGCAAAATGAATGGTGAATGAGGAAAATAAGAGAGAACAAAGAGTAGAAGAGGTGACCACATTGTGGACCACAAAGTATCAAAGATTAGTAAGGGTTGGGAGGGTATTGAAGAGGATGAAGAGTACAAAGGCAGTTGGTCCTGAAGATATACCTGTGGAGGTGTGGAAGTGTCTAGGAGAGGTGGCAGTAGTTTTTGACTCCATTATTCAACAAGATCTTAGAGAGCGAGAGGATGCCTGAGAAATGGAAGCAAAGTGTGATGGTGCCAACCTTTAAGAACAATGGAGATATGCAGAGTTTTGGCAACTACGGGTGAAGAAATTTGATGTACCATAGAATGAAGTTGTGGGAAAGAGTCATAGAAGCTAGACTAAGGACAGAAGGGAGCATTTGTGAACAGCAGTATAGCTTCATGGCAGGAAAGACTAAAAACTCAGAGGGAGCTTCATTGTGTCTTTGTAGATCTAGAAAAAGCTAATGTCAGGGTACCAAGAGTGGAACTGTGGTTAAGTGGTGCAGGACATGTATGGGAGCTGCAAGATGGTGGTGAGGTGTGATGCAGTTGTGACATAGGAGTTCAATGTGAAGGTGGGACTCATCAGGGATTGGCTGTGAGCCCATTCTTGTTTGTTATGGTGATGTGCAGACTGACAGATGAGGTCAGACAGGAAACGATGTTTGCAGAAGACATTGTGATCTGTAGTGAGAGGTGGGAGCAGGTAGAGGAACATCTAGATAGGTGGAGGTATGCACTGGAAAGAAGAGGGATGGTTACCTGCAGCAAGACAGAGCACATGTGTGTGAATGACAGGAACCCAAGAGGAACAATGAGGTTGTGGAAAAGAGGTCAAGAAACGTGTGCAAGCAGGTTGAAACAGGTTGAGAAAAGTATCAGGAGTGATATCAAAACAGTACCAGCAAGAATGAAAGGAGAGGTCTACAAGACAGTGGCGAGACCAGCGATGTTGTTTGGTTTGGAGACAGTGGCGCTGAGGAAGAGACAGGAGGCAGAGCTGGAGGTGGCAGAAATGAAAAAGTTGAGGTTCTCTTTGGGAGTGACGAGGGTGGATAGAATCAGGAATGAGTACATCAAAGGGATGTTAGATGTTTTAAAGAAAAAGTCAGAGAGGCCAGATTGAGATGGTTTGAACACATATAGAGGAGGGATTGTGAGTTTATTGGGAAACGGTTGCTACGGTGGGAAGGGCCAGGCAGGAGGCCTAGAGGAAGACCAAAGAGGAGATATATGGATGTAGCGAAGGAGGACATGGAGTTTGTTGGTGTGACAGAAGTGGACGCAGAGGATAGAGTGAGATGGAGACAGATGAGTTGCTGTGGCGACCCCTGAAGGGAGCAGCCGAACGGAAAAGAAGATGTGCCTTCACTTCCAGACAAATATTAGTTAACTCCTCAGAAAACCATGTGTTTCACTGTAGATCCCTGTCATCCAGTTCGGTTCAGTCCACTTAATAATGTTTGTTTTCATCTCTGCTATCTGCATGCTAGTATATAACTGAAGAAGAAATGACTAGGTAACTCAACACAGACACAACTGGTGACGTCATGTGTGCATACCTACAGACTGTCGCTGATAAAGTTAGAGTTCCCACAGTGTCATGAGTATTATTCCAAGTTATTCAACAGTAAGACCACTGGGAATACAGTAAGCCTCTATATATGTAGCCATCATGTCTCAAGATTTGTTAAGTTTGGAGTGTAAATATTTTTACAAAAACAAAGCTTCATGTAATTTACATGGGGATGAACCTCATCTGGCCATTTTGCTGATTTTCAACCAATTATCCGAATAATTTTAGCCCCTGAAAATGGAGGTTGTTTGTTTAAAATGGCTAAATTGTTGAAGTCTCTTAAATTAAAGATGAGAGTCTACACTTTATAGACATTTTTATTGTTTAATTTCTAAATCTACTGTGCTAGTAAATTACAAAAATTACACAAATGTTGTCAGTGTCCAAATATTTCTGGACTTAACGGTATTTAATTTTTATGGGATCCATGTTGGGAGACATCTGGTCAGCCCAGGTAACCGGTAACCATCTGGAGACGGGGCCCGTGAGTGTACCGACAAATAAGTGGTAACCTCAGCATGATAGCACTCTGTTGACTGTGATTATTATTACTTTCTTTTTAACCAATAATTAAATAAATAATCTGAGAGAAAACGTTTCAACAGCAACCAGGGAAAAAGTCGGATGTGTAGAGAAAGGGTCACGCTGGAAAGCAGACATTCGTACAAGCAACAATGACTCTGAGTGCAGTTTTTGGGTCAGGCAGAGCATCGATTTGCAAGCAGGGACTTTCTGAGTTTTGAGGGAGAGCAATACAATATTGGAGACTGAAAACAAGAAGTTCTGATTTCGAAAAAAAACTTAATACCTCCATAAAGGCCTAAAACCTGATCCAGCAAAGCAACCACAAATTCCATTATTCCAAAAGCTCTGCTCTTTTTCTTATAGTACAAAAAGTTCAAACTTTTAACAAACTTCTTTCAGTTCCAATATTCTATTTGAACTACAGAGGCTTCTTCTGGGGCACATCTCATGTGGGTCAAATATGTCTTTTCAATGATTCACCAGACTTGCAGGCATCTGCAAACTCTTCTGAAGACCACAGATAACGCTACATACTTCAGTGGCAACGAGAAGATGACGTCTTTCCATGTAAAAGCGTAAAACACTGCCTCATGGAGGGGTTGTAATCACTGGTACGTCAACAATATGAAGGGATTTTTAACATATGATAGAAAGAAAATGACTTTAACAAACATCCATTATCTATACTACTATCTATCTTACAAAGTGTTAATTTGAAGCATAATTCCAGTTTATGACTTTTATCATTAGATCCTGTTTTAAGAGGGATCAAAATTTTTTACTTTTACACAAATGTTGGAAATGTGAACAATTTGATGGGCGATATTTATGCTTTCATCTGACGGTAGCTAAATAATTTGGGTCACAATCTCCTAAACTCCCACAGGAGCGGATGCAGCAGAAATAATTATTTGTTTCAGTGAAGAGCTGATTTGTGCGATGTCAAAACAACAAGTCCTGTTGCATCATTTAGATTAAGATGATGGCTGCTGCAGCTTCTTTCACCAAAGTCAGCCAGATTTATGCTCACCAAGGCACGCAGGGATCATTTACTATTCATGCATTCGACAGTAACTGTTACTATTTCTTTCTCATAGATTGTTTTGAGGGGCGCGAGGCTGATGGAGGGTTTAGTCAATCTAGGAAACTGTTAGGCTACAAAAAAATATCAAGAAGAATATTGTGTCTATAATGGCTCTCGCTCACAAAGCATGATTCGAATGAGATGAAAAAGAGATTTCTTTTGACTTGCGCTGTATTTTGATGAGCCCACTACAAAGCCTCATGTTGCCCGAGGCACAGCTATCTGCCCCTGGAAGAAAAACATCCTGTTCCTCTCCAACCGGCAGCTCCAGTGCCCCGAGGCTTCCAGAAGCTCGCTAACCCCTTCAGCAAACACATCCAGTGTAACTCTTCAAAAGTTAAGGTAAACAACATAAATCTATCTGCTGCTGTTATGATGAATTATAGATAATTGGTGTTTGTTTCTGCTCGTTGTTATTGAAGACCTTTCCAGAATAAAGCGGTGAGGGGAAAAGAGCCAAAATGGAATCCATTAAATGTTCCCCAGTGGAAGCCACGCAGCTGCTCCGAACATAGATGTGCTGAGCAAAGGAGACAGGATGGATATTTAAGCTGCCCTACTTTGGCTCTTATCATTTCGGTTTGTCAATTTAATTGGCTTTCAGCCTGTTTTCTTGGCTGTCGTTGATGGATCGCAAAAAATTGCAGTCTTTACTTTTCCTTTGTTCATGAAAGAATTTACAGTATTTTCTTGGAGCTACGGAGGCCACGCTTTCTTTTTTATCTAGCACAGGAAAACTTTTGACAGCATCCGAGGAGATTTTTATCATGTCTTCACAGCAGATATTGTGATTTGCTGTTTATTTTCACCATGACATTACCTCATTTTGAGCAAACGTGAACTGAGACATTCAGTCTAAATGAATTTCGTGTTTTTTTTGTGAGTCAGTCACGTAGTGTATATTTATGAACCCACAGGCATTTCACAAAGGAAGTCCACAGATCTCATCCACATTATTCAGACGGAGGAATTGTATCAGGTCTGTTTGTATAAGGCCTCTTTCATGCAAGAATGATATTCATGAAACTTCTAACTGCCTTAGTTAGTTAATGTTATGCACACACAAACATACACAAACCCACAAGTAGTTGGACGGCCCTCTGAAGTGGAGATGATGTGTGAATCTGGGGCATGCTGTGTGTGATGTTCGGCGCTGATGGGCACTGGCACCACCACGCTCCTAAACCCATGAGGCATCACGCAGAGGAGAGAGGCTACAGCTGGCCTGGATAAAATTCACCATTGAGAGCGACAGCGTTCTGGCTTTAATGTGCATGGAAACACGCGAGCCATTCAGCAAAATCTGGAGGATTTCAGATGTCGGTGCTGTCTTCACCATTCTCAAATACTTTGTGAAAAATGAGAATAAGGGTACCAGCAAGTGACTTAGCAAGGGCATAGTTATCAAAGACTCATTTATGACAAGATACAGGGAAACTCTGGCAACATGGAAAACACCCTCTATCAATTCATGTACATTCAAATGTATTTGGTTAGTTGATGAGCAAATATCAGCCCCAAACCAGAGGTTTGCTGGTCTGGATTAGACGTGTGTACTACAATAACATTAAGGAAAGCCATCAGCAGTGATCTTAGAGAATCTGCTGCTGTTGCCCATCAATGTAGAAAATGTATAAGGTCACTTTTAAACAGTATGAAGTTCATCATTTTACAGGGAGAATGAATTTTCCAAATAAAAAAAATATCTAAAATGTCCAGAAGTGGACATCTGAGTAAGTTTACCCTAAAGTAAAACCAAGCAACGTTGAGGGAAATTGAAAAGCCAAAGAGCTTTCACTGGGATTCAACGGGCCTTTGAGTTCAAGTTCAGACAATAAATAAGAAATAAGGTCAAATAAGAAAAGAAAAGCTCTTCTGGCTACAAACAATATGGCATGACATCAGTTTGGGAAGTTGCACCTGGACAAACCACAGCACTTGTGGATCAATGTCCTTGGGACAGATGAGACCATAGTGGGGATATCTGGCCACAATGCACAGGAATGCAAAAACAAAACACACGGTACACAGTGTTTGTAAAACCCCACATATATAATCATCAGCCCTCCATCAACATGTTGAGCATGTTGATGGAGGGCTGATGATTAGAGCTTGTTTAGTATCCATAGTTAATCAGTTGGTGGACCTTGAACTCTTTTGCATACCCCAGTATTTACACTAAATATGAGGCTGCGGGTCTCACAGCTATGTTACAAGCTCAACAGATGCAGTGAAGACTTGTTAGGAATAAAACACATGTATTTTGTGTAAGTTATGGGAAACATTTTCAGCAAAACCGATGTCTGTGTGAGGGCAGCACGGTGGCTTAGTGGTTAGCACTGTTGCCTCACAGCAAGAAGGTTCCCGGTTCAATTCCCGGCCCGTTGGATCTTTCTGTGTGGAGTTTGCATGTTCTCCCCGTGCTTGCGTGGGTTTCCTCCGGGTACTCCGGCTTCCTCCCACAGTCCACAAACATGCGGTGTAGGTTAATTGATCTTTCTAAATTCTCCCTAGGTGTGAATGTGTGTGTGATTGGTTGTTTGTATGTGGCCCTGGATAGACTGGCGACCTGTCCAGGGTGTACCCCTGCCTTTCGCCTGATATGCGTCGGGATAGGCTCCGACAGACCCCCGTGACCCGGAAACGGATAAAGCGGGTATAGATAATGGATGGATGGACGATGTCTGTGTGAGCTGAGTCAAACTGCACCGGGGGCATTTTTGTGACATTACATGCACATAAATGTAATGTATTTTCCTTAACTGGTGGTATATTGCTTATTTAGTAACTTCTCTGTTTTTCAATGAGTTTATTCATCAGTCAAGCACGGTGTACTTGTAGTGGTCAGGTGAATTTAGAGTGGTGAATTAACCTTTTTATCTAAGGTGTTTTGTTAAATTATCACAAATGTTACAGCATGGAGGTGATTTAAAAATATGAATGTTTGAATACTGTTTTGACTGATGTGGTTGTGATTTTTAAAGTCAGCTGTAATTACAAATTTTCTGACCTTAGCTTCAAGGTCAGATTTTCTCATTTTTTCCCTCTCCTGAGCAGCATTGTCACCGATGTCTCTGTTGTCAATATAATAAACTCAAACGTACGAGCAATGTTGTTGCCATTGAAGGAGCCTGCCCTGGACCATGACAGGTGCATCTGGGAACAAAACATCTGCATTTAAGCTGAATCATAGGTCTCGCAGCTCAAATATGGCAAACACTGGAGAGTGGTTTATGTTTATACTGTTATCAAAAAAAATCATTCCTTCACCCAAATCTTAAGGAAATGTTATAATTGACCATTCTGCCCCCATTTAGCTAGCAGTGACTGCAGTGATTTATTATTCAAATTTCTTCATTTTTAATTATTTCATATTTAAAACTATGATATTATAATATCTAAATATCCGAGTAGTGATAATGTATTACTGATGACCTGAGCTGCTGCCCTTCTTCACCATGAGACTGATGAATATAGCATTTAAAAGTTCCTCAAGTTTTCATTTCCTGGTTTAATAAGAGTTTGAAAACAAAGTCATGCAGGAAAGAAGGTTAGATGGCCATGTGGTTGGAGAATAAAGTTAAAAGTGACTTTGTTCGGTGGGCCGACTTGACCTACACTCTGTCAAAGTGTGAAGGAATATTGCATGTTAATTTTAAAAAAGTTACACTGCTCCATCTGCTGCAATCACACAGTAGTTTGCAATAAAAAATAAATACATAAATAAAAAACTGTGGCCCTCATGCTGCAAGTCCATTTGGCATAAAACCTGAGAGCTGGTGGAAGCTGTATTCGCTCAATAAATCTGCCTGCAATATACATAGTACCCTCCTTTTTGCTTTCACGTTGATTTATACACATATACATGCCATGAAACTAATTTCTCCAGCTTCTTGCTCACTATACTTATATACCTTAAACTGAAAACCTTTGAGAATGTTTTTGCAAAGTGATTGTCAATATGACATCAAATTGTCAGTGAATGAAATTCTCTCCATTTGCCTGTTTTGGTCCATTTCCCAGCAGAGGGGGCTTTGTTATGCGTAGCAGATGGATTGCCTAACAAAATGAAGCATCCTCACAGAAAGGAACTGGTTCGTTTATCTATGCACGCCATTTAGGCTTGCATGTCTGTCATCCACATCTGACGGGCTTCGTGAGAGACAAGTGAAAGATGATGCCCGCAGGCTGGTCGATGAGGTGGTGGCTGCTCAGAGTACCTGCATGTTCATTATCATATAGAGCAGAAGAGGCCTTGGCTCTACATTCAGGCTCAAGGTTTTTATGCTTTGTGAGGCGTCATTAAATATGCATGAATCATAACAGTGATTTACAGATTATTTCCTCTCCATGAATCTTTAATACTTCTTACTATGTCATCTGGCGAGTGATTCACCCGCTCTGTTAATCAGCACAAAAAAACATGTTGCCTTTGTCCGCAGCCTGTAGCTTGACTCTGCTCTTTGTAACTTATAACTACAAGAGGCTTCTGTTAAGTAGCCCGTTTTAAACATGCTGTGTAGTTTAAAATAAAAGACCAATTCCAGAATATATGTTCTTCATATCAACATAACACACTGAAACATGTGAAGCTGAGGAAAGAAACAGTTCAGGATTATTCAAATGTCGCTATCGTCAAACCGGCTCTCATGGAAAGATTAACTTGGCAAAGACTACTCTGCAATATTTCCTGGGAATTCACACTCATCGGTAAGTATTGCTAATCTTCTTATTCCACTGCCAAACTTATTACCTGACTGCTGATAATGCTGAATAAACCTCTGCATGTGTTTCCTCTCCTCTTTCCCCTGAGCATGCTTTGGCAGAAGATGCAGTCAGTAATCATTCAGCTGCAGCTGGTGGAACACCATACTATGCCGTACCCAGGGATTCAATCTTCTACCTGCCATGAATATGCCATCTGAGGCCAATCGCATTCATGCTTTTTACTCTTGTGTCCTGGAGAAGTTTTAGTTGTCTATTGAGGAAAATATATACCTGCAAAAAAGTGATAATCCCTCACAGATCGAGTATTGAACGGGAAAACAGCTGAATAAGCGTTTACAGTTTTTGTTAGTCATTTAAAATGGGTCTGCAACGCTTTTTTTTTTTTTTTTTTTAACTGGGGTATTTTTTGTGACTGTTCTGGCATAACGATGAGGACGCATTCATCATGAGCATCCTGAGTCAGTGACCCTGGTGTGTGCTTCTCACCGTCTTCCTCTCATTTGTTATGATGAATGTTCAACAGTGGGCTGCGTGTCTCCCTAACACATTCCAGGATGGATTCAGATCTGATCGCTTTCGGAAGCATACGGCAGTAGTGGATTTAGTGGGTCCCTAAAAAATGAGTGTAATCAAATAAGGTGATGACTCATTTAATGTTGCACCAGATTCAACAACATAAAGCTGTTTGTGTTATAGGGAATTTTTGTCTGTTGTATATACGCTGATTTGTATTGAACATACAGCATCACGGCATCCTTTGTTATATAGTTTGCACCTTATCTTCTGAGTCCTGCAAAAAAACACAGAGGTTCCAGCTGCTGCGTATAGTGACCTTGATGTTTGAAGCAAAAGTGAGGCGTTTATGTCCCCATCAAGCAGGAGGGTGGATCCAGTCACTCAAAAGATTGATTTGTGTGCTCATTTTAATGTCAGTTGTGAATGGGCGCTAAATGCTTTTCCACTTGTGATCAGAGTTCTCAAGAAGTATTTCCATCTAAGCTCCGACTTGGGCCTCTTATGCCAGCCGGGAACACCATATCAGTAGTTGAGGTCCCATTCACCCCAGTATAAATCAATAAAATGTCAGTCTGATTTTAAAACTAAAGCTTTAAGGTAAAATTGTTATGAGGTGTTTCTTAAAGGCCCATCTGTGCCTCGCTTCCCTTTTGCATGCATACTAGTGAAGCACATGCACCAAAATATACATGCTGAATACATGGTGATTTGGTGTTGAACCCAGCAGCTGCAAAACAAAGTATTTTTGTTGTCTTTTCCTTTTTTTCCCTGGTAATTTACGCTGTTCTCTTTCCAATGGTACATGGCCAAAGTGCTGATGATGAAAAGAGATGCAGCGGCACAGGCATCCCTGGTCCATTTTGTTCCCCTATGGAAAACAACTGAGCCACTGAAAGCAAAAGCATAAAGAGTGGCCATTAGTAAGCGGACAGTGGACACACATAGAAGCAAAATAGCTTCACACATTCTGCCTTTGAGAAAGAATTTCAATACTACATTATTATCTACAGCTTCTGGATAATGTACAAAAAGTAAAGCAAAATGTACATTTGTTTTTCGCTGATGGTCTTCAGCTGAATCAAAGATTACTTGGACGGGTACACATAAAAGCCATATGCAAAAACTGCATATTTTTCTGGAAAAGGTACAAAGATCAAAGTCAAAGTCAAGTTTATTGTCACTTCTACCACATGTGAGACACATACAGAGAATAAAAATTACGTTACTCTCAAACCCTCGGTGCTACACAATAAATACATTTTAAACACAAAGTGCAAATTAAAAAGAAACAAGTTATAGCATGACGTTGGGTTTAAGAGCCAAAGGCAATAAAATTACATTCAAAACAATGAAATGGCAGTATGATGATAGACATTATTGTAATAATGATGGTGAAATGTACAACAGTTTTTAAAGGTGTGTGATTGTCCTGCAGGTGTTCAGCTTATCGGTCTGGTTAAAGTGACCTGGTGCAAAGAAGGAGGTCCAGTTCTGCCAAAAGTTCCTGGTGCAGATACAGAGGTCAGAGTGAGTGAGGGGGGAGAAGGGAGGGAAACGGAGGAAGAGCTGGGAGAGTGTTCAGCGTCCTGACGGCCTGGTGGATGAAGCTGTCCTTCGGCTGGTTCTGGCCCGGAGGGTCCGCAGCCTCCTCCCTGATGGCAGCAGACTGAAGAGGCTGTGTGACGGGTGGGTGGGGTCTCTAACAATGCTGAGGGCTTTGCGAGTCAGACGGCTGCTGTAAATGTCCTGAAGTGAGGGGAGAGAGACACCAACGATCTTCTCAGCTGCTCTCACTACACGTTGGAGAGACTTGCGGCAGGATGCGGTGCAGGATCCGTACCACACGGTGATGCAGCTGGTCAGGATGCTCTGGATGGTGCCTCTGTAGAAGGTGTAACTGATGGGGGCCGGGGCTCTGGCTCTTCTCAGTTTGCGGAGGAAGTAGATGAAAGGTTAAAACGGAGAACTTTTATTATTTTAAAATTTTAACAGACTTGAACCTGAACAGTTAACCATGAACCGGAGGTTGTGTGATGCCTAAAACATGCTCTTTTACTGTGATCACTGGGATAAAATATTCAAAGAATCCAGATTCAGAATCTCAACAAATAATTGGCCAAAATAATCTATAGAATTCAGACAAAAGGGGCAAACGTGAAACCCAATACTCAATGGCTGCAACCCCCCTCGCCATAGCTCATCAACAACGAATGATAGAGGAAATTACTTCAGGGGCTGAGAGACCCCTCAGAAAACCATCGTCAGGGATCATTTTGCTACAATTCAAGCCACATCTTCTTCAAGGAAGCCCTTGTTTATTTAAGCAAAACAATGCCAAACCGCATTCTGCAGTCTGGGTGTCCACACTGGATGTCACTTTGACAAAGTAATGCAATCATTAAAACATTTAAATATGTAATACCGCCAGTGTGGATGTTTGTGTACGGTTGAAATAACCTAATTTAAAATAAAAAAGGACCATTTTATTATTATTACATTAAAAATTTGGAATTGACAGTGTTGGCACTTTCTTTCTCACAGGACTGTTAGACTGCAGACCTTTTCTCAGCTGCAGTGAGGGAAGATCCACGTTTCATCTTAACTTTTAAAACAGCTTCTCCACCCACTGAGCAGCTCAAAGGTCAGTGTTGCTTCTGCCATCAACACCAGTTTTATATCTGACTCAACTGGGGCTGCGATGGAACCATGCAACTGTGAAATAATCACTCTGTTGAGATGAGACAAAACTACATAAGTGCAGACAACGCAGGGGAAAAATGACTTTTCTCCCAGAGCGTCACAGGTTACAATCAGTACTAGTGAACACGAACAGTTTAAAAGCTCTGCTTCACATCTGTCCATTTGCAGACAAAGTTATTGTCTTTCACATCCTCCAGATACCTGTAAGAAATAATGTATATATATATATATATATATATATATATATATATATATATATATGTGTGTGTGTGTGTGTGTGTGTGCGTGTGTGTCTTTACATAGAACGTGTTTGCCTGAGTTGAAGCAGTTTTGTTTCTTAGAATTCTCTTTTATTTCACAGATAATTTAAAAAAAAGACGATTTCAACTTCAGAAAACCACTCAACTTAGAGTATAATTAGTCTCATTGTATTTTAGAAATGAAAATGCATATAGAAGCAATAAAATGAGCTCTCGACTGTACTTCTCATGTTTGACATCCATATAATTCCCTTGAGGGACTCATCATTTATTCTTTAGTAACTATTTTTCCATAGTAAGGTTCTGATAGAACAGATGGTGGTGACTCTTTCAAGAGCACGTAGGAAAAAAAAAGTGTGTGCCTACATACAGCAAACTGTATGGTAAGAACATTGGCAACCAAGCTGTGTTGGGCATCATGTTTTATTCAGTAATACTGAACAAAAAAATAACCTTGGAACGACAACATTTTAGTTGAAGAGACATGGAAACAAGAGGGAGGCGTCTGCAGAAACTCTCCTGTTTTTGACAGCACAGAGCTGAAGTGCGAGACACTGAGACTGTTCACCTTTCATGTCCAATAACCTCCTCCGAGGATGTTTGGCTGAAGTTGACAGTCCAGTCGTACACAAAATGACTTATTTTACATTTTTCTTCAGCCTTTTCAACATCGGTTTTCCTGCTGTGTATCTGGTACATCTAAGCTGCCGTGACGTGGGTCTATTAAAGATTGTATGTACAGTTTGAAGCACAGATTTATTGTACGTGGTCAACTTTTTCATGAATTATTTAAGCCACCTTCCTAATCACACAGTAATCATGGTCCCAAAGTCTGACAAGCAATGAATAGCTGCAGGGAGGAAATGACTTCCTGAATAGCTGCAGCTGACACAAGCTGTAATCAAACTGTTTGCAAATAAAATCCAGCACCTATCAGGCACACCCCGCTCCTTCTGCTGGGACCGTAACTTTGTTAAGGGTAAGATCAAATTGATGTGACAGTGTTTGTTTAAAACCCACACCTCCTTTTCATTTTTAATTAAGTATCTGAGACAGTGTTGAAGATTAGTAGTAGTATTGAGGTTTAAAATGAAGTTTCAAGCACAGCTCCCTGCATGATGACATTCCTCACCGTTTCAGTCCTCCCCATCTGTGTGGCTCCGGTCTCAGGTCCGATCCTGCTAGGGATGTGATCAAACTTTGCCTTTTACACTCTGTTGCACTTTATCTGACTAACCTGTACTCTTCTGACACACTGGTGTCTCCTCCTTGCCCTCCATCCCCATCTGCCTGGGGATCACTGCAGTGGAACCTGCTCTCATCACAGCAGCAAGGGTGATTGATCACCATCCCGTGACTCGCCTGCTCTTGCTTTCACAGCTTGTTTTTCAGGAGCTGGCATTACACAGAGCAAGGGCATGACAGACTTTGATTTCATCCCGCTGTTATAATCAAATCTTAGTTGTTACTGGTTACAGGTTTCAACTTGCTCCCTGTGAGTTGAATGACCTTCGCACACCTCTTAATATGAAAGATGAAAGTCAGCTCTTATCGACTGTGACGGGCAGTCATCCTAACTCATCTTTTTGACATGACTGAACCAGTGGACGGATTGATTATTTTAGAGCATCTGCAGGAGGAGAATTTTAACTGAACACATACAACACATGCCTCCTCATAAGGAAACATGCTTGGAATATATTGTTTATGATCCACAGCCACCTTAGCAGCTGAGCTTGGACTAATTCTTTGTAAGTGGAGGGCTTCGGAGGCGATTGACTTCTGCAGCAGTGGCCTACTTTCCATCACATCATTTTAACACGTTAACACTCAAAACGATCATGTTTCATCATGTAAACAAAGTTTCAGCAGAGCGTCTTGCTCTGATCGATTAGTACTTTTTGGAGTTGGTAACTAAAATGCGCATGTACCTAAGCAGGTTTGAGGAAGTAATGCGTAAAGCGCAATGAGGAGCTTCGACTATAATCAAGGAGGCTGTATTTTAAAGCTTTATCATTGGTTTAGTGATTAAAATTACTGCTTCAACAACATACAGTATGAGGACCGGTATTAACAGTAAGAAAAATAATTCTGGTCTGGCAAATCATCCACATTAAAAGTATAGTTACAGTTTAAGAATTTAAACTAAGATGAACCCATTCACCCCAGTAGAAGTCAATAAAATGTCAGACTGATTTTAAAACTAAAGCTTTAAGGTAAAAATGTTACGCACCTCTAGAGATGAACTTTGATTTCAAATGATATCCAAACAGTTTTTTTGCATTTGGCCAGCTTTCACACAGTTCGTACAAGCCTCATGCACTTACACTGTTTAGATGTAAAATCCTTTCCACAACTATCAATTTGGGACTAAAGCATTGAATAATGTTCAAGTACTGATGCAATTTCACCTGAGGCAAAGAAATCCATCACAACATAGTGGTTTGTTTCTTTGGAAATCAATTATACATACAGCAGTTTTTTTCATTTTTCTGTATTGATTTGTTCGCAGGAATGGCAGCATCATGCAACTAGTACTGGTGATGGAGATAATGTGTGTGAAGCAGAGGGTTCACATCAAAAATACCAGAATTTGGGTCAAATATTGACGGTGTTGTGTCACTACAGATTTTAAGGTCTGAAGATGAAATGTGCAGTCATAAAGAAAATCTTCCATTTTCCACGTGCGTCTTAATACATTGCATTCAGGTAGCTTCAAGGTCCTCTAACCATAGAGAAACCTCTGCTCCTGTAGATGTTCCTGCAGGGAATAGTAAACATTTTGCCTTTCAGGGAATAATTATGATTGACTAAACCTGAGGTTTTTATCAAATAACTTATAGTGGGTCTCAAATGGAGCACCTCTAATTAAGTATTTTTATGTACCAGAATGCACATAAAGTGCTCTTGGACAGGAATATACAGTGCTTGCAATACTGTAAAAAGTGCATAGGTTAATTCAGCTGTTATTCTGTAAGCTGGGTAGATTGATGCTGAAAGAGAGTGCAGAGAGTGCAACAGCACTAACTGTGAGACTAAGCTGTGATAATGAGCATCTGAGATTTTTGTGGATTCCTGGCTTTTTTTCTCCTACTCAACCTTCAACCTTCAGCTTCTTTCATATATATATATATATATATATATATATATATATATATATATATATATTTTTTTTTTCATGGTGCACCTTTTTTCATTTTCATCATTTTGTTTCCATACCACCAGATCTGATAAAGTGTAAGTGCATCCCTGGCAACAGGATTCCAGCGTTACTGGTTACTACATGCTTACTTTCTTTTATGTATATTCTATAACAGAAACTAGTTGTAATAAGTTTGGACTACAAAGCCTGATAACATATGAACTCATTAACAAAAAACCATATGTGCTCAAAGCTGTTAATAAATGCATGATGGCTGTATGCACAGTCACATTACATATGGGCAATAAAATGAAAAATCGGTAGTGATTAATATGATAGATGGCTTTGTTAGAGATTTATAGGCTTCATCGTCACATTGGCCAGTGGAGTATTTTCAGAAGGGCTTTAATGTCCTCACTCTGCTCTTCCTCTGTGTAACTAAAAGGCTATGAAACCTTGTCTCCTCAGCCTGCTGATTACAATAATAATGTTTTATTGAAGCAGGACACATCTGAGGTTTAATTCGTTTTGCTTGCACACCTCTTGGGAGAGGGTTGTTTTTTCTTTAACAGCTTTTCATGTCACACCGTCTGTCGCCTTGTCATTTATTAGATGCTAATAAAACATCAAGAGGGAAGCCACAGCAAGAATGGTAATAGTTTATCCTGACAGCTGCATCAGTGTACACAGTTTATGTTGATGAGACCTTAAGTGTTGCCAGGAGAGCAGCGGCCCCACTTGTGGTTCTGTCAGGGTCAGGTTTATGTGACATAGTTTCACCTGCACATAAACATTCCTCTCACACTCCCTAGAAAATAACACCAACAAACCAGAGGTTAACTCAGTATAAGTGCATTACATGCCTTTTTGTCTCTTATATCTTGGCTAATTTATATGAATACATTTGCAACATTTACTGTCTAATTGTGGTCTGTGCAGAGTACTTTGTGACTTACTGACTTTCAGTGTAATGTTTGAATAGTCACAATCTAGCTAATGGCTTGCATAATAATGAGTTAATGGCGATCTAAAGCATAGATGAATATAACTCCTTCTCACTCATACCTGCAGTTAGGGAAAAGCATGGCGCTGACGATACATAGACAAATACTCTAACAGTAACAGTAATCTTTACAATGTAAGATTGCAATTAGAAAATGAAAAAAATAAATAGTACAACCCAAATCAGAAAAAGCTTGGTAAAATTTGGAAATACATAACACAGCTCTTTATTTGTTTATTTATTGTATAGTTCTTTCTCACTGTTCATGAGCTCCCATAAACACCTTGTTCAAAGGCCTTTTAGTCCTACGTTTTTAACATCACCTTAAGAAATGAGCTAAAATATTAGAAGAAACAAATACAGGAAAAGATGCTTTACTGTAATTTTTTTCTATGACGAAAAAGGTGGATTTTGTGTTAAGTCAGAAGTAGGCAACTTTAACAAGTAAAATCAATAAACGTCTGCACTTTTAAAAGATAATATATTTTTAAAGGGTATCTCAATGGTTTACCTCCATTGTTCCCAGCCTGTTGACATACATTTCTAGTTGAAAAAAAACAACAACAACAACAACAAAAAACAAGATCAACTACTGGTCCAGACAGGGTTCTGAAGACCACAGACTGCAAAAGAAAAAGAAAAAAAAGCACATTTGATGTGATGTGAATTGAACTTTTAGTAAAACCCACCACTCAGCAGCAAATGGCTGTTGAGTATCAGCTGTACAGGAACAAAGCTGGAAACGTGTTTCAGCTTCACAGAAAAATTGGAAATTTCTGTGATTTTGCAAATAATTGAAAAAACAATAAACTATGCCTAGGGGAACTTATACAACTGATTCCAGGTACTCTGAGAGAATGGGCGATGGAGTTGATGTTTTCCCACAAAAATAGAGCTAAATGTCTGCTTAGGATTAAGCTGCCAGGTTAATGTCCTGAATATATACAAGGATGTCTAGTTATTCTAATGCATTTGTGTAAACAACAGTCAGGACTTATACCCCCCACCTGAAGGTGGAGGGAAGCTACCCTATGGGTCACCGGTGTGAACCACAATGTACAGGCACTGAGCCAAGGGGAACCTTGTCTAGCGCCTGTCACCTTGGGCATCACCGTAGTGGAACGGAGTCCAAGTCCACTTGAGGAGATTGGCTCTGGTGTCTGAACCATGCATCAAGGTCAGTGTTTGTCTTAACTCCTCGCCTAGGACCCATTTGTCTTGCGTTCCCCTAAAAGTAAATAATGGCAAAGTTAACATCTCACCTAATGGTTTATTTGGAGCTTGAGTTTTTGATCATATGTCATTTGACCATCATAACCATGTTGTATGGAGAGTTACCATAGAGATTTATATGTCCATGCATTCAAATTGTGTAAACATTTTATTTAAGTAACCTTAAACATAAAAATCTCTGAACAGAGTTTAATTTAAAGTGAACAGAAAATCTATTCTGCATTTTTATGACAAGGAGACACTCCTTTTAAAGTCAGTAATGAAGTTTGGATTGAATATACATTACTAATCTGAATCACACACACACACACACACACACACACACACACACACACACACACACACACACACACGCACACGCACACGCACACGCACACGCACACGCACACGCACACACACACACACACACACAATGAAGTTTGTTCATTGGCAATTTCTTACAAAAGCACTCTCCTTTTCACATCCTGCTTAGAACCAAAATGTACTTCAGCCACTATTGTTTGCTCTGCAGACATTCAGAGATTTTATGCAATTATAGGGCAACAAAGATTATAAAAAAAAGACATTTCTGATGGAGTGAAAAATATTTTCAGTGTAACACAGAACATGAATTTTTTTTCTTTACTTCAATCTTTCAATGAAATTATGATCACCACTGAATTTCATTTCACAAGTGATTTGTTAACTAAAGGATATTCTCAAGCATGTCCCTCAGTAGGGATGAAGTAGATGTTTAACGTTCACATGCAATAATGCAGCCATTCTAGGAAACCCAATCCCTGGAGGGGACCAGCTTCCACAGAAGATCATCCGCAGACGAAAGCAGCTCTTCCCCATCCGTAAACAGATGATACAGGGAGGTAAGAGAGCTGTTATATCGATAGATAAGTAAAATGTTGATGGACAACTGTTTATAAATAAGGAAATAACCCTTGGCTTTATTGACTTTCCTCCAGCAATAATACATGGACATATGAATTACAATATCCAAATAACGTATTTCTAATCCCTCTGCTGTATATATTACTGCACATTTGTCTCACTCACCCCGAGTAGGCATCAGACGTTTCTACACATTTTCTCACCTTGTTTTATGTTTTGTTGAGTCGATTTTGCACTTGTTTGTCTCTCATTGTTTTTTGTTTCATATAGGTACACACACACACACACGTACATGGGCATTCACATATACACACACACACACACACACACACACACACACACACACACACACACATTCTCTCAGCTAACTTACACTAACACATTACCTTCTGTAACAACCGGTCAGCTCTGAAAATTGCAACCTGGAACATACATGGGATTTGCATCGCAGACAAAGAAGAATAAAGATCTCAGGCACCTGGACAGTTTAGAAGCAGATATTTGTCTACTACAGGAAACACGCTTGTCAGATTCAGCCCATGGCAAATTAGTGTCATCAAAATGTATTAATTCGTTCTCAGCTTACTATAACACAGAGGGGTTAGTATCTTGATAAACAAAATAATTCAATTCATTTTTAATAAAACTATCACCGACCCTAAAAAATGCCTTATTATCTTAAATATATCTATATATCTATTGACAATAATCCAGTAACAATTAGCAATATTTATTTATTTTTAACATAGATGATCTATTGGGGTTTTTTTGGGAGTTTTTCTTTCAACCATTTCAGATATTTCCAGCTTTCTGGGGATAATTGTAGGTGATTTTAATGCAGTACTCAACCCATCAGTGGACAGATCCAGTAACAAGAGAAACGAACGCAATTGGAGATCCACAGATACAATGAAACAGCTAATAAGTTATTTGGTTTTTCCGATTGTTGGCGTGCACAACATCCAACAGCCAGAGAGTATAAATTTTCTCATCAGTCCATTAGTAACTCGATTATTTCAGAACTCTGATTCAAAAATTCATTCTATTTTAATTAGTGCTCATGCTCCAATTACTTTCAATTGTAATCAATCAGGCTTACATAATCATACCACTAGAATGCGCTTAATTACGTCTCTTCTCAAATGATCTGAATTTAATAAATATTTTGAGAGAGAGTGGCCATCCTTCCTAGAAATAAATTATTCCCCAGAGTCATCATCCACAGTAATATGGGAAACAGCTAAGGTAGTACTACGAGGTAAAATTATATCATACTCCATTTATAAAAAGAAGAAAAAAAGAAGAACTTCAATTAGAACAAAAAATATTTAAACACTTGAAACCCTGAGTGCAAATTACCAGACAGAGGGTAATTAAGAAAAGTTCAATTTAATAAAATTACGAACAAAAAACTCAATTTCTGATTCAGAGACTTCAACAAAAAACAATTTTACCATGACAACAAACCAGGTAGATATTTGGCTAATCAAATCAAACAAAACAAAGAAAAAGCAATGATTCCCACTATCACGGACTCAGCTGGGAAGCTGACCAACTCACCTAAAGAAATCAATAAAATATTCAGAAGAGAATTTTATGCAAAATTATACTCATCTAATATTGACCCAGGACAGGAAGCTATTGACACATTTTTCGATACCATTTTGGTCCTTCAACCTAACAAAGAACTAGTTGACAAACTGGATGCACCATTTACAGAAAATGAATTGGTAGCCACCCTTGGTGGCATGCCAAATAACAAATCTCCAGGACCGGATGGCTTTCCTCCTGAATTCTACAAACATTTCTGGAATATCCTGTCTCCGCTATTTATCAGAGCAATAGCTGAAATAAATCAAAACTCAAGATTCCCAAAGCATTTGAATTCAACAGCTATCCAATTTCTCCCCAAAGCCAACAAGGACCTAACGCTTCCATCAAATTATCGTCCAATCTTTCTCATTAATGTAAATTTAAATATCATTAGTAAAGCTGTATCTCACAGAATTAAAGAAGTCACTTTTTCCTTACACAAACTATCCAGACCAAACCGGTTTTTATTAAAGGAAGACATGTATCAGAAAACACACGCAGGCTATTTAATTTCATTCATATCTCATCTTTACAAAAGGAAGATACCGTCATATCATAGCCACTTTAGATGCAGAAAAAGCTTCCGACAGTCAACTGGAATTTTCTCTTCACTACATTGCAAAAATTCTGGTTCGGGGAATCATTTATTAATTGGATCAAGACCCTTTATAATGCACCATCAGCCATGGTGACCACCAATCGTATTACATCCCTAAGCTTTATTTTGCATAAAGGAGCTAGACAAAGATGTCCACTCTCCTCTTCTTTATTCATTATATTTATTAAACCCTTAGCAGCAGCTATTCATCAGAAGCTCCACATCACAGGAATTCTCAAGTTCTCAAGATGTCTGAAGTGCACCATAGGTTTAGCTTATATGCTGATGACATTTTACTATATTTACAAAAACCTCAATTATCCTTACAAAAAGTAGTCATTCCAAAATGTCTGATTACTCAATAAATTTGGAATCACTCATCCATTCTTCCACTGCACAAAACTAAATGGAATGAGATGACCCACACATCAGCCATCTCTCTAAGCACAAATCACATTACTTATTTAGGCATCAAGGTTTCCTCCAGACTGTCAGAGCTGATTGGACTCAACTTTACCCCACTGTTAAAAACAGTAGGCGATGATCTTCAATGCTCAGCAAATCTACCGCTGTCTATCATGGGCAGAATAGCAATAATTAAAATGGTAATTCTCCCCAAAATCTAACCAGTTTCAACACACACACACAGATAGAGAGAGAGAGAGAGAGAGAGAGAGAGAGAGAGAGAGAGAGAGAGAGAGAGAGAGAGAGAGAGAGAGAGAGAGAGAGAGAGAGACAGACAGACAGAGAGAGAGACAGAGAGAGAGACAGAGAGAGAGACAGAGAGAGAGAGAGACACAGAGAGAGACAGAGAGAGAGACAGAGAGAGAGAGAGAGACACAGAGAGACAGAGAGAGAGAGAGAGAGAGAGAGAGAGACAGACAGAGAGAGAGAGAGAGAGACAGACAGAGAGAGAGAGAGAGAGACAGACAGAGAGAGAGAGAGAGACAAACAGAGAGAGAGAGAGAGAGAGAGAGAGAGACAGACAGAGG